>CM076604.1:13651250-14868333 GCA_038502835.1 Octonoba sinensis
TCGTACATAACCTTTATGCTCATTTAAGCGAATTTTCAGAGCACGTTTTGTCTGCCCAATGTAAGAAAGGCCGCAACGGCAACTAATTTGGTAAATACCCCAAGTGTTAAGTTGATCGACAGGATCCTTAAGAGAAGAGAAGGAAAGTTTGTTACTAGGAGCAAAAACGACTTGAAATTGAAACCTTTTTAGGATTTTAGCAATACGGAAACTGACAGAATGAAAGAATGGTAACACAACCAAATTCTTTCTAGAAACCACATTATTGGGACCAGAAGTTTTCTTAGAAAGTTTGTTATGAATAGAATCAATTAAAGAGTGAGAAAATCCTCTATCAACAGCTACAGCTTTCAGATAGTTGAGTTCAATCTTGAGAAGCTCAGGAGAAGAGCAAATATTAATAGCACGATGGACCAGAGCATTAAAAGCCGAATATTTTTGGTTGGGAGGATGAGACGACAGTCTGTGAGGAGGTAAAGAAACAGCAAAAGGTTTACGATAGACAGAAGTAGTGAAACCAGACTCACTCTTAGAAATAAAGACATCAAGAAACCCGAGGCTACTATTAAGTTCTTTCTCACAAGAAAACTGGATATTAGGATCAATGGAGTTCATAATAGAAAGAGCATCATCAATACCTAACAAGTTACTGTCCGTTAGGACAAAACAATCATCCACATAACGAACATAAAATTGAAATTGCAATTTCTGGAACAGTTTTTCCTCAAAATAATGCATATAGAAATCACTTAAAATAGGACTAAGAGGACTTCCCATAGCCAGGCCATCTACCATAGCATAGAATTTACCATTAAATACAAAAGTGCTCTGTTGCAAGCACACACGAGTAAGGAAAACTAATTCCTCAATTTCCACAGAAGTAAAATGGAATTCAGAAAGCCTTTTCCTGAGGCAAGTCAAAGCGCCATCAACAGGAACATTAGTAAACAAAGAATTAACATCAAAAGAGGCCATAACTGAATTATTCGGAACGAAGTTATGAAGTTTCTTAACAAAATCGGTGGAATTTTTAACAGTGAAAACATTCTGACTTCTAAGTGGAGAAAACACAGAAACTAAATACTTGGAAAGTTTATATGAAGCAGTGCCAATATTGGAAACAATTGGTCTGAAAGGAATACCTGCCTTGTGTACCTTTGGTAAAGCATAAAAACGTGCACAATTAGCAACAGAAGGAATCACAGACCGTTTAGCAATCAAAGGAATAGAATGAACAGACTTAACAGCAGAAGAAATAGCTTTTAACTCTTTGTCACTAGGATCTTTATATATTTCAGAATAAGGACCAGAAGCAATTAAGTCATCAGTTTTTTCAACATAAGATGATTTATTAAGAACAACAATCTGACCACCCTTGTCTGCTTTGGTAATGACCAAATCAGAATTGGAAACTAAATTATTGACACATCGTTTCACAGAATGGGTAAAACCAGTATTAGGAACTTTTGAATTGAAATCAACATTGGAAGCAATAAGATGCCGAACCGACTCTTTTTGAGTGGAAGTTAAGGCACTAAATTTGAAAGCTTTTTCAACCGGAGCAATAAGTTCAGAAAAAGAAGGCTTTTTAGCCAAAGCAAAATTGTTATTACATTTCAGAGCATTGATTTCATTACTATTCAAAGGAAATTTCGAAAGATTTACAACCGTGTTCCTATTAACAAGAGGCAAATCAGCCGGAACAGGAACATTTGAATCGTTACACAACTTAGTAAATTTCTTATTTAAAGTGATTTTGTGACTGTCGGATGAACGAAGAGCTCTTGCCCATGACATTCTATCAATAGACTCAAAATCAAAATTAGAATTAGATACAGAAAGATGTAAATCATAAAGTTCACGTTCTATGAACGAAAGTTTTTTCCTAGTTTCTTGGATAGAAGCTCTAAGTAACGCTAATTTAGAACGAAAAATTACCTTATCAACCCTAACAGAACGCGGTAAATTACACTTCAAGGTGATAAACTTAGGAATAACTTTCTTGCGCCTGCAAGACTGGAGAAATTTTAAATGGTTCAAAAACCGAACCTTTTTAATCCGTAGATTACAAAATCTGTTAACCTGAGACATAACCTGAATCAAAACAACCAAAACATAAGGGGAAAACAATAGCTAAACCATTCAATAAATAAAAATAAACAGAAAGAACAAAATTCAAAAACAAGTGCGAAACATACACAACGTAACAATATGCGGAATGAATGTCAGAAAACAAAAAAGCGAAAACAAAAAAGCAAAAACAAACACAGTCCAGAAAGGCAATGAAGAAAAGAACAAAAAACAAACACTCACCAAGCAGCGAACAGATGGAAGAACAAAAACAAAAGAAAGAAGAACAAATTCAGGCACGTTAAGCCTAACGGATAAAAATAATTTAACTTTGTGCAAGTAAACAATAATAATAAAATTACACGTTAATTTAAAGCACAAATGAGCAATAAAATGCAGACATATGTTTCGGGATTGCTTGGAATCCCTTTTTCAATACGACAAGGAGCTTCTAGATGCAAAACATCCAAATGAAGCAGACAGAACAACAAAAACAAAGCTTATATAGCCTAAGAATTATCTGTAAACCAATGCGAATAAAGGCAGCGTGAAGTGGAAGTAGAAGTAGCAGGAAGACACCAATAAGAGAGCAACAAACGAATCCAGTTGAAAGTACAGGAAGTAAAAAGGAATATCAATAAAAATAAAGCAAAAAAGACGACAGCATGCATAAAAATTGCAAAAATAATAAAATAAAATACAAAGAATAAAATTGAAATAAAAATAAGTACAGAAACCAAAACAAAATGCAAATCAAAGTACACATGTAAAGGAGGGGGAGGGGAGGAAGGAGAAAAATAGACACAAAAAAGGAAAACAACAAGAAAACCTAGAAAGAACAACAAATTAAAGAAATTTATGCCAGACCTGTGAAAAATAAGGAGTTGAGGAAGAATCATTAACCAAATTAGAACTATTCCTGTTAATATGATAAGCTTCCCAAAAGTCAAGCTCTAAAGGGGAAGAACATTTTTGAATAATTTTACCAGAATTGAAATCAAAAGAGTGGTTGGAATTCCAACAATGTTGAGCAATGCTAGACTTATAGCTCCTTGTCGCATTGAAAAAGGGATTCCAAGCAATCCCGAAACATATGTCTGCATTTTATTGCTCATTTGTGCTTTAAATTAACGTGTAATTTTATTATTATTGTTTACTTGCACAAAGTTAAATTATTTTTATGATTTTTTTTATCGAGCAATAAAATGGAAAGGAAAAAAATTCTAAGTTAGTTTCTGACAAACTAAAGTGTTCGAAGACCTAAATAAATGGAATTTACTCAGAAGGCAATTAACCCAAAATTTATAGGCGAATAATTGCGTTATTCTTTTAAGTTATGACAAAAATATCAAACAAAAACAAAAAAAAAAACCAACAGTAGCTGGATGAGTTATTCAAGTAAAAGAATTTGAAACTCGGCAGTCAAATTTATTAAGCTCAAGAAAAAAGGTACGTACTTTGCACAAATTCTCTGAGACTTTTATATGACGTAAGCACACGACAGCGGCGATTTTTTGCAGAGGACAATAAAACCTTGGCGGAACTCCTATGGTTTTAAACTATCGACCAGTGTTTACTGCCTTTTATATCCAATATTTAGAAGAAAGTATTGGATTAGTGTAATTTTTCAAATTTCGACGGATTATCATGTTTTGAGGTGTGCTGAATCGGATTTTGACCATTTTTAGAAAATGTCCATCTGCGTGTCTGTGTGTCTGTTATGTGGTCTTTTGTATGTGTGTGTGTGTGGACGGTGCAGCTCAAAAAGTGATGCATGGAATCGAACGAAATTGGTGCACACATAAACCCTGATGGGAACTGGTGCTGATTAGTTTTTGACACGAATTCATTTGAAGGGGGTTTAGCAATTGAGCGTTTTCTCGATTAGCAAGGGCTTTGAGACAAAATAACTTTTTAAAGTTTTTTGTGGATGCTAGTCCAAACGCACTGTCGGTGACAAGATGAGTGCAATATTGCAAAAATAAGGCACCTTGATTTTATACTGACATTATACTGCATACACCTTGACAGTCAATCTTGTGGCAGCGTGCAGGTAGTATAAATGCAGTAACATAACAATGTTGACAAGGCAGCATGCATGCAATATTACGCATGCTGACATATCAACCATTATGCAATATTGTGGCAGCATATTCTTCTTGATGGGCTGTAACTCAAGAAATAATTTGTAGACTTAAGCGAAACTCGGCTTACACATAATACATCCTAATAGGAAGTGTTGTTGAATAAATTTGGCGCCATTCGCTCCTAGGACGTGGAGCACTTGCGTAGATAAGGGGGGAGTTTTGGGGATAAAAAACCCCCTGAAATGGTAAAGATTGTCAAGAATTTTACTAATTTTCTTTGTAAAACAATGAAATTAGCTCACTTCTCCCGAAGAACCCCCCCCCCCCCCAAAATCCGGGTCTAGCTACGACACTGGGGTGAATTAATAATAGAGATATTTGTTGAGTAATAATATTCATATGAAGGATAATGAATAAAGTTCCGTGATGGCCACAACAGAATAGTTTAGCAAGTTAATATAAATAATCCCTTTCCCCGCCAATACAGGAAAAAATTTGTTTGTGTCATTGATTCAGAGGAAAATCATTGACACAAATTCCAAATCTAACTTATTTGAGGTGAAGATATTTTAGTTTTCAAATTTAAATTTAAAAAATCCAGTTTATCTACAGAATGTCACTGTTGTGTGTTTAGCGATATTTCAGTGAAAAAATCAGATTAACTTAAATAAATATTATCTACTTACGATTCAATGGCCTAATTATAACTTTTGAAATAAGTTTTCTTTAAATATAATATGTTAAATTCTCTTTTTGGAATTTATGCCTATATCATATTTCATGTTTTGTACCTCAACCAAGGCCTAAAAGTAAATAAATTAGTTAATTAATTTTTAAAAATCTGTACCTGGAGGGTACAGTTTTCTCTTTTTTTTTATAAATATTTTTTCTCCCTATGGATAGATCAAAAATCAAAAGAATTTTCTAAAAATTTACCTTTTAAGAAATTTGCTAAAATCTGTGACTGAGACAGAAAACATGTACTGTATTATGCAGATTTTAGTACTATAAGAAAATTATGGTGGATGGATAGATTAGAAAAGTGGTTGAAGGACTTGGGAGCTAACCGATGGAAGATTATTGCATCAAATAAATCTAGATGGTGTAAGCTGACTGAGACAGCCTTGGCTGGTAACCGGCTGTAGTGCTTGGGAAGAAGAAGAAGAAGTATATTATGCTGATTAATTCATCATTGAATCAGCATGTTCGACTAGAAGCTTCATATACTTAAAACATGATTCTTCAGAAATTGACTTTTAAGTTTTGGAAACACAGAATTTTACTTGTAGTACTTCTAGAAAAATTCTTGTAACTACAGAACCATTACGAATATTAATCGTAATATAAGTGAAAGACTAAAGAAAATTTTGAAGCAATATTTTTTTTGTTCCAGCTCGAAATTTTGGCCGCTTTTCATCATTTTAAGTGTCCATGAACCTTTAAGGGCTCATTGTTACACCAATTTGCCTGTCCCTTTCTTATATTTTATATTGCTCAGAATAAGATATCAGAGGAGCTTTTAAGCATTCAAGTAAAATTCACTACCTGTTTCCATTAGCAGCCCAGGCTTCGGGTAGTGGTCTGGCCCAGAAGCCTGTTTTGGAGTTCAAATCAGGACAGGCGTAACGGGGCAGCTTTCGGTGAGCAAAGTAGGTGCCCGGGTCCTGGGTCGTGACTCCAATCCGGAGGGCCCCGGTCCATTCTTCGTGGGCTCCCAGCAACAGCGAGAGGCGGGCGTTGGGGCTGAGGGGCTTGTGACTGAAGGCGATCCCGTCGCAGAAGGAACGGATCCGCTGTGCCCTGCGCCCCCCTTCGTCCACACTCACGTTGGAGCCGTGGATGCTGTGGAATTTCATCGCTAGAGAACTGCATCACTTCTGCACCACTCGTCCACTGACTCTATAAGAGAAAAAATCAATATGTAGTGCATTAGCCTCCAATTAGCCTACTTCATTATCCTACCCATTAGCCTACTTCATGTTTTGTACCTCAATCAATACATAGAGAAAACTGCATCTGGAGGGTATATATCCCCATTAACCTCCTCCATACATATATATATATATACCTCTTAGCTCCCCCATTAGGGGGTACATTATTTATACCACCATGCGTCTCCCATTAACCTGCTTCATGTTTTATACCTCATTTAAAATTAGGGGTTTTGTACCCCCAAAAAAACGACAGCTAATGTGAAAATACCACAGTTTTACTACAATAGATTTAGTTTTTCATGCCTCATATGACTTAAAACTGCTTCTTTTATGCGTAAATTTCCAAAATTTTCCTCGGCAGTGCAAGTGAACCCCTTACTTTCTGCCAACTTTTCTAAAGCCCCGCTATAGTAGCCCCATTACTTAAGCTCTGCGCTCGCTAATGGTAATGCTGACAGGGTGACGTAGTAGTGAGGTGTTGGCCTTTACACGCAAGTTTTAGAATTGAAATCTTTACCAAGTCGGTGGATTTTTGAAATGAAGAAGATCGTCAGCGACCATGATTATACGACACGGTTAAGATCTCTCGAGTATTTAATTGGTTGGATACTCTTGGATAAATAAAATTCCTAGTGCAATTTTTCATCGTCAGAGCCCGGATGCCACCATTTAGGGAGAAACTGGAAGTCAAAAATTTCAAGGTGATAATGACATCCATCGATAGTAGTGCCACATGAAAGAATAGCCCTCAGTCCCTGGGGACTATTCTAGGTCTACAAAGGCGAGGAACCAATGCGCAGCTCCATTAGAACAACAGCAGAATTACCTTAACAATTTAAAACGCCTACCCTACATTCCCCCTCCCTCACCCTAACTTCTTTACTCTCAATTACTGTTTTGTTAATTATTCATAATAAATTATTTAACCGCACAATTTTTATTAACTGGCATATCCCCCCAAGCAATGTGGCATATTACCCATAACTAAGGGTAATACATCAGTTTCGTAGTTTTCTTAAAATCAACAATTATTATATGAAGTATACTGATGTATGGGCATTGAAGTTTTACACTGTGTAGTGTAGAGATTGAAGACATTGATGAAGAAAAAATTTAATCACAATTTAACAAAATCAGGTAGATGTAGGCAATCCCGCTTAGAGCATAATCCCCAAAATTACCCTATATTATATTCTTTAAAAGTTTCCTCCTCACTGGATAAGGCATTCTGTAATAGGTTTCCTCTTTCTCGTCAACATTTTATATCTCCAAATCTTTGAAGAGTTACTAATAATTCAATTACTTAAAATTTGACCATCAAACGCTTTATGCTCTTAAAATCTCGTATTCATTCTTCTATGTGATGGACAGCACTATTTGCATAAGAATTAATTTTTCAGTGAAAATATTCGAGTAGCGAGCATCGGAAACATTATGGGCAAATCAGTGTTGATTTTCAAACACCCAAACAAACTATCGTTGGATCCGATATTGGAAACAGCACTGGCATACAGAATTACCTTTCACGACACCGTAACTCGGGCAACGCCTTCACAACAAGTCAAGATTTTTTCGGAACAATAATGCCCAGGAGAATGATTTGCAAACAAAAATGGAAACAAGACGCACGTATAAAGGGCGAATACCACTAAGAAAATGAGGCTAATCGTAAAAGGGGAAGGACGAAAGAAAAAAAAAGAGAGAGAGATTTTGAAGCGGCTTGTGGCTTTAAGAACTGGCGGAGGTGAGGTTTTTTCCAATTAGTACAAAGTAGAGAGTTCCATGCCGCATTGTTTTTGGCTCTGTGGGATTTCGGAATTGAGATTTACGAATCCCGCGGGGTTGATGAATAAAGCAGAAACTTTTCACACATGCAATAAGCCATTTCAAATGGTTTTTTGCAATGTGTTTCAGCAATCACTGTCGATCATACGTGAGTGAAAAAGCATGTCAAAAAATCGGAACAGAATCTGAGAAATGCTAGCAGTCTAATTTTCTCGAAATGAGGGAAAGCAATGAGTTTTATACTTATTACCTAATAATTTACTCAACGAATACAAGCTTCCATCTGCTATCTATAACAATATATAACATTACAATTATAAATGAGTCTTGACAGGCAAAAGAAAAGG
Organism: Octonoba sinensis; assembly: GCA_038502835.1. NCBI lineage: Eukaryota > Metazoa > Arthropoda > Arachnida > Araneae > Uloboridae > Octonoba > Octonoba sinensis. The sequence goes on from CM076604.1 coordinate 13,659,474, forward strand.
GAGAATAATTAACTAATAAGAAACTCTTTCCAAAATTTTTTTATGGATATCACTAAAACTCGTCAATAGCTACTAAACAAAAAAAAAGTGAGAAAATCAGTTCACAAACAGAGGATAAAATGGTTATTAACGGTTTTGTCTTTGCCTATTTATATACAGATACCTTTTACTTTTCAACAGGCGCGTCACTGAACTGCCAGTCGTGTGCCACCTACTGCCACGAGTGCCATAGGTTCGCCATCTTTGGTCTAACTGCTAACTGCTTATTGAAAAAATTCTGGATCATATTATGACAGTGAAAACCCGAAGGATTCGTCGCCCTTACTATATTATATCTTTAACATCATAGCAGAAATTTATGACGGAATAATGAGTTGATGAATAAAACAAACTTTTCACACTTGCAATAAGCCATTTCATATGATTTTTTTCAATGTGTTTCAGCAATCACTGTCGATCATACGTGAGTGAAAAAGCATGTCAAAAAATCGGAACAGAATCTGAGAAATGCTATCAATCTAAATTTTCCCGAATTGAGGACTATTTAAAGAGACATTTGGTCCCGTAAATGTCACAAAACAAAGTGGAATCAGGTCAGGTTTAAATGACAGACAAAATTTATAATCATTTCTCGAAATATTGTGACACGCAGTTCCCATAAAATATCAGGACCAAGGTCTGTGTGGGCGACATTCGAAACTGAATGTGTGTCGCTTTTTATAGGATGAATTATTCTGTGAATCAACAGGCTGGATGGAATAAATACGATTGATGGTTATTTGGGGCATTCATCCAAATTTCACTCAGAACATTTCACTCTATCTTGATAAATAATGCCTTGCATTAATAGTTTTAAGTGTTTTGCAGTTTGCAAGAAAAATGCAGTGCGGTAAACAAAAACTCAAGAGCGTAAACAGAATTTTTTTCTTGTTGCTTTTATTAACTGTTTTTTTTTTTTCTGCATAAACTGAGAAAACAACATGCAATAAGTTTATGAAGGGTTCGGTCATTATAACGAAATTTCAAGACCAATTTGTATCGTGTCTAAATAACGCGTCCAAATTCTGCACATACTTTCGATTTTGGGAAATTTATTCATGCTCATTAATCATGATAACCCATTTAAATGGAAAGAAGCATGTTGAGTATCTGTTATCGACATTTTTCTCCTGAAAGTGCATTAACCCTTTTGGTGATAAACAGATAGGAGAATATAGGACACGCTTCATGTGGGTACGGTTATGTTCAAGGGATCATTCATAAATGATGTCCCGCTTCGAGGGGGAAGGGGTTTTTTTTCATACAATTTCATCATCTCTAGATTTCTCCTTCGCAAATGGTTTTTATATATACATTAGGGTGGGTCGAAAAAAAGTAATGTTTTTTTTTTTTCGAAACTCTATACCGCAGAAAACTTGCCTGGGTAGGTAAGTAACATGCAAATTAAAAAACCGATTTTTATTGAACCCCTAGCTAGCGCATTGTACTTAAAGTTTCGATTTTTTTCGAAAATCAAGTCATTTTACAAGTTTTTTCGCAGAAGTCACCCATTAATATTTTAAACTGCTATAGCGAAAATCATTTATTAAAAGGGTTGAAAAGCACCTAAAATAATTCAAACAGTCAAAATCTTCCAATTTGCGGTAGCGCAAAAGACTCAAAAAATCGGTAAATTATTGCATTTAAGGTACATACTAACACCTTATGTGAAAGGCATAGCCCAGCATGCTGAGTTATGTGTTAATAGCCCATTTCTTTTTTTTTTACTTTATACTTCAATTCATTGTAATAGAATAGCGTTCCGGTGGTTCGCGAGGTGTCGGAAGGGGGTTCGCGAAATTAATATTGCAATTGGGAATTTTTAATTGCTAACGTACAAGAAAAAGCTAAATAATAAATTTACATTCGTATTAGGACGGAGTGTAAAAATGATTTTTTTAAATAAATTGTTTTTCCGATAATGCATAAAAGTTGTGGACTGGCATAGGAATCATTCGTACAAAATTTGAAATGCCCTTATTTCTACTATTGTCTGATTTCGAAAACTTGAATCACAAAGTGGTACGGGAGAAATTCCTTGATTAATTAAAAATTTTGAACGTATATTTCTCCTACCATTTCCCACTTTTTCCTCACCGACGCGAAGAAAAAGATGTTTTACAAAAAAGGTTGGGAACCTCTGTAATAGAATGACAATATGAAGGAGTGGTTCCCAACTTGATTTTTCGTGCGAACCCCTTCTAAGATCCGAAAGAAAATGGCGAACCCTTTTCTGTAGTCCTTAGTAACGGGTAACAAAACTAAAATTTGCTGGCACATTTATTTTCCTTTTTGTACAATAGTTCATCACAGAAAAAGAAAATGGAATTGCAAAATATCTATGATTCAACCAAAGCAAAAATACAGCTACAAAAAAATACATTTGTTTTTTTAATTATTACTTTTTATTAGATGTTCTTTTTGAATTATTAATAGAGCAGTAAAAAAATCTTTAACAATTATTTTACCGTTAATGCGAAAAAAATGTTAGAGTGTCATGAGAACTAACGATAAGTATCATAAGAACTAACCATACGTACACAATTTTTAATCAATCAATAAGTATCTTTATGTTCAAAATTCGCAAAAGTTGTGGAAAATTACAATATTAAAATTCATTTGTTTCAAACTTTTCATTGCGGACATGCAGAACAGTTGGAATAATTTGTGATAAATGCCAATACAAAATTTAAAAAAATAAATGATTAAATATCTTCGCTGAAGCAAAAGGTCTGTATGGGAGAAATTAGTCGAAAATAATGCAAAATTTTACATTTAGGAAAATTTTCATTTCTCCGACTTTTTCTTCGCGTTAGTGTGGAAAAGGTGTGAAATGGTAGGATAAACATACGTTCAAATTTTTTAATTAATCAAGGAATTTCTACCGATACCACTTTGTGATTCAAGTTTTCGAAATCAGACAATAGAAGAAATAAGGGCATTTCAAATTTTGTACGAATACGTCCTATGCCAGTACACAACTTTTATGCATTATCGGAAAAACAATTTATTTAAAAAAAAAAATCATTTTTACACTCCGTCCTAATACGTATGTAAATTTATTTCTTAATTTGTTCTTGTACGTTAGCAATTAAATATTCCGTCATTGCAATATTATTTTCGCGAACCCCCTTCCGACACCTCGCGAACCACCGGAACGCTATTCTATTACAAGAATTGAAGTGTAAAGTAAAAAAAAAAAAAGAAATGGGCTATTAACACATAACTCAGCATCCTGGGCTATGCCTTTCACATAAGGTGCTAGTATGTACCTTAAATGCAATAATTTACCGTTTTTTGAGTCTTTTGCGCTACCGCAAATTGTAAGATTTTGACTGTTTGAATTTTTTTGTTTGCTTTTCAACCCTTTTAATAAATGATTTTCGTTATAGCAGTTTAATATTAATGGCCGACATTTGCGAAAAAACTTGTAAAATGACTTGTTTTTCGAAAAAAATCGAAATTTTAAGTACAATGCGCCAGCTAGGGATGCAAAAAAATCGGTTTCTTAATTTGCATGTTACTTACCTACCCCAGAGGCAAGTTTTCCGTGATATATCGTTTCTAAAAAAAAAACATAACTTTTTTTCGACCCACCCTAATATACATGTTTGCGAGAAAATATGTTATATAACTTCAAAGAGGGAAAAAATGGAACACAACTCATAGGATTAACCTTTTTTTCTTTTTCCTATCAAGCTTAGAAATCGTTTTGCAGTTCATATGTATATTGCTTTATTCCATCTCCTTACATAGGATTTAAAATGCCATTTTTATAATATTTTCAAATGTTATGTTACGATTTTCATGGACCAAGTTTTTTTCTTTTTTAATTGAATTTTCATAAAATAACCACCAGATTTTTTTTTTTTTTTTTCACTATTGGTTTCTAGAAGATATTTCTGCCAGTGTTTTTTTTATGTTTTTCGGAAGAATTTATCTGCCAGAGTGTCTTTCTCGGTCTCTTCAGGTAAATTAATATATTTCAGTGAAACAGCTTCCTATTTTACTCACAAGCATATATAAATACTAGTAAGCCCGGCGGTCATACGAAATGACCGCTGTTCTAGATATTATAAATATACGATTCTCCCAGTAAACTTCTAAGTTATAATAATCTGTAAAATAAATTTTTTTTTACTATATAATCAAATTGTTTGTGAAAAATATTTATTTATATCCAACATAATCATCGTCAAAACAATAGTTCTAACGAAACTGGAAAAAACAGCGTTTCCACTGAATATATATAAAAAGCGCAGACGATAAATAAATGACAAACAAAGAAAGAAGGATTAAATTAAATTCGCGTTTACATTCATGTTTAACGGAGATTGCAAATCTAGCGATGCCTCACTGAAAATGCTAGAGAAATGCTCTGATTATTAGTATATTTGACATGTATTACAACAATGGCAACTGTATTACAGTTACGCAAGCAACCAATAAGCTATCGGCGACAGACACTTAAGCCGCTTATATATAAGATATGTATCTATACAAAATAAAAGTCACCTCACTAAAGATAAAGTGCTTTTTTAATAAAATAAAATAAGAGTCAGTGCGAAATTGCAATTGAAACAATGTCCTGAAGTGCAATATGTTATATTTTCCAGTAATATTTTGTAAAATAAAACATGAAAGTTCCTTTGTGGTACATTTAGCAGTAACACAAATGACCAACCACCTTGATGGTTGGCTAAACAGGACGTGCACAATGTATCACTGAGTGGTGCCCAGGTCCACTTACCTTAGTGGAGCCCACTTATAGTGGGATCCGAACAACTCGGGCACTATCGGAAGAAGTGCAATGAGGTTCAGGCTTGGAGTCGATTACGAAGAAACATAATCGATTACGATTACAAACAGAAAAATTGAGAGATTATGATTACGATTACGATTGTAATCCTTTGTCAAAAAGTAATTACGATTACGGCAGCGATTACAGTCGTTAAAAAAGTAATCGATTACGATTATGATTACCGATTACGATTTTGCATACGATTAAATTAGCGAAAAATTAGCTGATATTATGCACACAACTCTCATTATTGGAGCAGTGTCACTAATCAAAAATTAATGATTTTTGATTAAATTTTTGATTTAATAAGGGATTACAGATTTTTTTCCTTTAGATTACGATTAAAATTACGCAAGAAAATGGATTACGCAATTTCGATTATGATTATAAGAATATGCCATTGTCAGATTACGATTACGATTTTACCAAAATGTAATCGATTACGGGAGATTACGATTACGTAATCGCGATTACTCCAAGCCTGATGAGGTTATTCATAAATGATGTCACGCGTCGAGGGGGGAGGGGGGTTCAAGAAAGTGTGACAGTTTGTGACAAGGGGAAGGGGTAACAAGAAGTGTGACATCATACATTTTGATTTCCATAAAACATTTAAAATGAGCAAATTAAACTTATTTTATGCTAATGAAATATAACGTGACATGTGACAAAGGGGGGTAGGGGGGTTTGTTGAAGTGTGAAAGTGACAAAGGGGGGAGGGGGTCAAATATATTGAAAAAAAGTGTGACATCATTTATGAACGGTACCTATACCAATCACAGCATCCATATTCTAGCCAGGATTCCAGACTGGGTCTTCGACCAGGGAGCCATCTACTCTACCGATTATGCCACTAAATGTTTTTATTTTCTCTAACTTAGTCCCCTGTTAAAATGGGGCTTTTAAAGGTCAACTTCTAATGCACACAATGATAGAAATACCTTGTTATTGTTCTAACCGGGTTAGCACGGCGCCTGGATTTAACTGGGGTATTTTTTGCACTCATAAAATTCACAAATTCAGATAGAATACCTTTTTCCTTCTTTAACTTACCAATCTTTAGCTCTCTCATCAGCATCCTGTCCTTTCTTGGCGCCAACTTCACACAATTTTCTCGCCTCTTCACATTCTCCTCGCGATGTTCGTTTTTCTCCGTGGCGAAGCGTGCGTCCTTTGTTACTTTTCCAAACACAATAACGCTCAACTTTTAGCCTAAAAAGCGCGTGGCTGTCACCATGGCGACGTCAGACGCCTTGTTGTCAAACACGTGCCCCGCCGATCAATCCGCGGCCCCGCGTTGCTATGCGGGGGAAGGTTACTCTAAAGACCACTATAAGTTGCAGGTAACCCGATTCTTCCGACATTTTGGTCCCAAAAATTCCGTGAAATCACTAATATTCTGTGTCGAAGAGAACTTATATACGGCGACATTTCAAATCCTTTGTTTGATTAATGTTCGACTATTTTTAGTTTTCTAGAGCAGATGTTATTTACTCAGATTTGAAACAAGTGAAATAAAATAACTTGAATGTGTTTCTGGCAAATTAAATGTTTTCCGGAAAAAGGTTTGGAGTTAGGTTTTGCCTTTTGATGTTTTAAACCACCTTTTCTTGTTCTTACTTTCCTCCTTCTTCTTCTCTCGCTCTTTTCCTTTTCTTTTTGATTCATCAGTGAGAATAGAATTATCCTAAATGAACCGTTTAAATAAAACTGTTATAGAGAATCGCTTAAATAAAATTGTAAATAGAGAATCGCTTAAATGAAAATTTTAAGAGGAAGTCTTTTAAATGAAAATGTAAGAAGTCTCCTTCAAATGCAGTTGTAAGAAGACAGTCATTTAAATGAAATTATCAAAAGAGAATAGTACTTTTAATGAAAATATTAGAATCCAACTGAAAATATCAGAATACTTTAAATGAAAATATCAGAAGACAATTGTATAAATGAAAATATCAAAAGAGAACTGTTTGAAAGGAAATGTCAGAAGGCAATAGTTTCAAGCGCGAAATGTAAAAAAAAAATGTATGGTTCTCTGGGAAAAAATCAAAAAGTATATAATCCAGCTTTGCTCCTGACCATTAGACATCTTTTTGGAAAAGCGGTTAATGGACTGCATTTGCAGTGAAGAGACAGCTGGATATCAAAATTACGATATCACGTTCCTCCACATTAACCCAAACATCCACTAATGCACGTTACCGTTCTGAAAAGCAGGGTTACATGAGTCGCGCTGCAAAGAAAGTAATTAAATGAATGAAAGAAAAGAAAACGGAAAGAAACTGTAGTGGTTCTTCATAGCAGAAGCGGAGTAGGGAGCAGGAGCACGGAGTAGTGGAGAAACGCGATTTTGATCGAAAAAGAGCAAAGAAATATGTCGTGCTCCATTGCTAAGATTTTTTTTTTTTTTTTGAGTTACATTCATAAACTTAAAAGTAACTGATTATTTTTTTTCCGCATAATGCACATAAAACATTATATAATTATTAATAAATAAATAACTATAAGTATCCTTTTTAATTTTTATCACATACAAACGTATTAATAGATTACTAAAAAAGGAGAGATAAGTAATATCGGAGCATGGAGCGGAGTTGGAGTGGAGCCGAAGCAAGTGCTCAGAAATCAGAGAGGAGTCGTTTGAAACATTGGCTGTTACAGATTCCTGCTTTACAGGAAAAGTTTCTTCATAAATTTTTTAAAAATTTATTTAAAAAAAACATATTTTTTGCTGTATTTGCTTAAAATGCCTTTTTATTCAATTTCTCAGCAGTGACGACGAGATTCCACTAAAATATCATTAAATACACTTTAACAGCGGCGTTCCAAGCATGTGCGTCACCCAGGGCGGCAATTTGTGATGTAACCCCCCCCCCCCTCCACAAAATAAGAAAGAAAAAAGAAGGAAAGAAAAAAACGCATGTTTGTGTTGTATAGACTTGTAGTTTTGTAGTTCATATTATTTTCAGTAATGCCAATAACAGTATTATTTTCAGTAATGCCAATAACCGTATTATTTTCAGTAACGCCAATGACAGGATTATTTTCAGTAACGCCAATGACAGGATTATTTTCAGTATGCCAATAACAGTATTATTTTCAGTAACGCCAATGACAGGATTATTTTCAGTATGCCAATAACAGTATTATTTTCAGTAACGCCAATGACAGGATTATTTTCAGTATGCCAATAACAGTATTATTTTCAGTAACGCCAATGACAGGATTATTTTCAGTATGCCAATAACAGTATTATTTTCAGTAACGCCAATGACAGGATTATTTTCAGTAATGCCAACCAATTCAGTAAAACTTTATTTCATTTATTTGATACAACTTCCAGCAAACTACATTTTCTTTCAGTTATACGTTGAAATAGCATCAGTTAAATTGTATAACTTAAATATATGTATTTTTTAAAAATTTTTTATTTCATTCGGGGTGTCTCCCGGGCGGCCTACCTCCCACCCCTCCCCTGTAGTGTACTTTAAACAAATCGGGATTCAGAGGCCTATTGGAACCAAAATGGCGGACAAGATCGACCTCTCTTCTGAGGAGGCTGTAGGTTACTCGGAAATAGGATTGGGGTCCGGCCTTCGCACATCGAGGGAAAAGTCATTATTAATAGCTTCCATTTCCCGAGTGGTTCAATGTTCGCCTTCGGAGTTCAGCAATCAGAAGAACATGCCAAAAGAATCGAAAAGAAATTGTAATGATCTGCAAGATAAGGGAGTTGGACTTTTTTTTTCTCTCTTAACTTTTCAATCAAATTTATCCTTGTTGGTTTTAAGACGGGTCGTTTTCATTAAGCCCATCATTTCAACTTTGGGGTGGGGGTGGGGGTGGAAGAACATCTGTTAAAAAAAAGAAAAATAGAAAACACACACATACATATGTGTGTGCGTGCTATAATTTACGACAGAACATTTAAAAAAGTCTATGTAGAGCAAAGCAACTCTTATTGACAAATAGCGTGTTATGTCTTGTTATATTTTAGTATTTATTAATGAAACAGCTTGCTGCAAATCTTGCACTTTTACGAACACTCCTTTCTTTTTTTTCTTGTTTGAGTCTGAATCTCTCCTGAAGGTTTTTTTTTCGCGTGTAATAATTACACGTAAAAAAAACCTTTTTTGAAAACAATTTTTCAATTACTAATTGCAAAAAAATTGATTGTAAAAAACTATATTTGTAATAAATAATAAGTATAGTTTTTGTAATTTTACGTAATATATACATTTGCGTAAATATATACATTAATTAAACATCCAACCATAAGTTATCTTTTTTTATTTCATAGTGTTTCGATACAATAAAATATTTCCATTAAAGGAACTTTTTCGGGAGTTATTATCGTTATGTTGCTTACAACAAACTAAACGTGTTTTTATTGCAAAATTTCAATAAAAATTGCCTAAATTTATTGCCAAGTAACATGAAATTTCTCTTCTTCATTGTGAAAATGAGCAAAGATGTTATGTTCTGAAATACCTTGCTTCAAAATAAGCCAAAGAAAATACCATGGGTGTAAAATCATCAGCATTTTGAAATACAGAGGAAATTTTACAAAATCATGTAAGCCTTTCTGTAAATACCTTTTATTTTTTTATTCTTTATTTTTTTTTTTTTTTTGCAGTTGATGTAAAGAAATAAAAAAGACAGCGACTTTTAACAAACATCATTGGCAACAGTTAATGCAGTCAAACGTTGAGTAACAAATTCAGTCTTTAAAATCATGGTGTTTTCATCTACTACGTTAAAATAAGTTGTAAATTCTTATTAGGTAGTTGTTAAAGAGGCACTGTTATTGATTTTGTAAAATTTACTTATTATTTAAAAATGCTAATGATGTTTTTTAAGCCCATTTAGAGGCGAGATCTTCTAGAATATAACAGAAACCAATCGGGAGGGGTGGGGTTCGCACAGAGAAAAAAAAAGAAGGAAAGAAAGAAACCCTCTAACCAATGTTAATATGTGAGTTGGTTGAAAATGAAAAATGAAAAGTTTAAAAAAAAAAAAAAAGAGGAGTAGCTTCACTGTAAATCAAGCTTTTGTACAAAGATACTCTTTATACAGTGAAGCGTTCCTTAAGAATACCAAAAATAATGCAAGAAATAAAATATTTTTAAAAAATATTTTTTTGGGTGATGTTATGATGACTTTTCTAAGCAACTAACTGCTGCATCCTTTTAAGTTTTCAGTTGCAACATTTTAACAGAAATAATAATAGCGAGGTGTATGATAAATTTAAAATCTTCCCAAATATATTCCAATATAGAGTGCGCTTGCATAAAAGTTGGGAAACGTAAAATACGCACATTCTATTTAATGAACTGGGATGCACGGGGCATCTTAAAATCAATAAACTTTTAATTAATCAACAAGATAATTCTTTCGCTCATTTTAGCCTGATTTCCCGTAAAAGTTTAAACAAAAAATAGAAAGTTTTAAAGAAAATTTAATGTGTCGTAAAAATATAGTTTAAAAAAAGTCAAAAATAAGTTACGTAATTAAATAAAGATGAAATATATATATATATATATATATATATATATATATATAAATATAATTGAAAGTAGGGTTTTGGGATGGGCAAAATGGGTATCTGCCGGTTTGTAAATAACACCCCCCCCCCCCCCGTTAATAACTTTCGAGGGAATTTGTCCAATTCAGAAGACTTTTTTTTTGAATTCGAAAGATCTCCCTGAGGGCATCTCATTAGCATATTTTATTTTTTGATTTGAAAAATTTTTCGTTTAATTTTGAACAATTCAAATATGTTTAACATTAGCGCATATGTAGAAAAATGAAACAAATGATGTAAACTCTGAACATAGGATCCACGTTCCTTTAAACAAGTTTATCGGAAGAAGCTCTTGATGGGAAATATTTTTTTTTCGCCAATTTTGTTCAACAGAATTCATCATTAGCACCTAAGGGGAAATTTTAATCCTATATAAATCCTGATCTAACTGATGGAACTGCTTGGAGCAAACTTTATCGGAAAAAGTTTATGACGTAAACCATGTACTATGTTCAAAAAAAAAAAAAAAAAAAAAAAAAAAAAAAAAAAAAAAAAAAAAAAAAAAAAAAAAAAAAAAAAAAAAAAAAAAAAAAAAAAAAAAAAAAAAAAAAAAAAAAAAAAAAAAAAAAAAAAAAAAAAAAAAAAAAAAAAAAAAAAAAAAAAAAAAAAAAAAAAAAAAAAAAAAAAAAAAAAAAAAAAAAAAAAAAAAAAAAAAAAAAAAAAAAAAAAAAAAAAAAAAAAAAAAAAAAAAAAAAAAAAAAAAAAAAAAAAAAAAAAAAAAAAAAAAAAAAAAAAAAAAAAAAAAAAAAAAAAAAAAAAAAAAAAAAAAAAAAAAAAAAAAAAAAAAAAAAAAAAAAAAAAAAAAAAAAAAAAAAAAAAAAAAAAAAAAAAAAAAAAAAAAAAAAAAAAAAAAAAAAACCAGGGAAAACGTAAAATGCGGGAAATTTCATATATAACAAACTTACAATCCGGGTTCAATTACCATTATTAGTGTATGGAAAAACTGGGACCGGATGAAAAAAACGTAAAATGCGGGAAAAACGTAGATTCGGGGGATGTAAAATCGGGGTTTCACTGTATTTATCTATTTTTGCAAAGATAAAAGAAAAATTTACATAACTTCTCCAGGATATTTTTTATGCTGTAATGTTAGACCAGTATTTTTCTAAACCTCTTTATAAGTTAATCGAACTTCTATGAGCACTCTTTTATTCTTTAAATTAGTTTCTTCTTTTTCTTCTAATTGATCTAGCCATTTTTTAAAAAATATGTATTTTTTGGCAATCTTTACCATCAAATAAGTAACTTACATAATTAATAAGATATTTATCTTTATTTTAACTAAGTGCTTTAATTTTAAAGTTGTCTAGGATATTGTATGTCATTCAGGTTAAATTTATCTAATGATATTTTAGATACTTGGGGAAAAAATCTAATTTCTAATTTTAAAGTAATGTTAATACATAAAGTTACATTTTAATTAGTTACACATGACTAAATGCATAGTGTAAGAAATGACAAAAAAAATCTCCACCCTCTATAAGTTAACCACCCGTCTAAGTTGACCTCTAAAGTGCTGCACCACAAGTGGTCAACTTACAAAGGTTTCACTGTATCTGCTTTTCAAATCTCAGGCTAATCTTGAAATGACAAAAAATGATTCCTGCAACAGGGTTGTAGGCAAGGCCGGGCCTACCAATGTGCAAAGTGTGCAAAATCCACGGGCTCCAGCATCTTGGGGGCGCCTCAGCGTCTGAGCAAAAATAAAAAAAAGTAAAATGATCCAAGTTTCACGAAATTAATTCAACAATTCGAGCTCTTAAGTCTCCTAATGTGGTGCTGCAGAAAGAGCTGGTACCATTCCTCTTCCCTGTTGAACTCACTAAGTCTGCAACTGGCAGAAGTCAACAGAAACCCATTAAAAAGCAAAAAAAAGAGGGCATTTTTTATGTATAATTATTAAGATTTCTATAATAATTAAAAACGCAAGAAAATTGTGCAAAATTGAATTGATAGTATTTTAGTTTTTATGATGAGAGAGAGGGCTAGGGGCGCTATTCTGAATACCGTCGGGCCTACCCTAGTTGTAGGTAGTTGGAATGGTTTACCAGAAGCGAATGTTACTTGAAGTGGGGTAAAGAGTTTTAAGGGGGCTCTTGGATGTTCATTGGGGGTTGGTAAATTGACTACAACCAGCCTAGCTGTACTTGGAGCCTGTTGCTGGTTGTCACATTAGTATTTATATGAAATTAGATATTTTGTCCGGACCAAAGTATTATTTAGTGTTCACATTTTATAAATAAGTGTTTTTGTGTTGATTGTTTTTTTGCTGGAAAAGAAAGTATTATTCCATGTGTCTTAAGTAATGTTACTTTCTTTGTATGGAGATTTGTTACTGTGAAATTTTTAAAAGAGCAGACTTTTGATGCGCTAATTATTGTCACTTGTTTTTAGAATTTTTTTTCTTTCAAAATTCAAACATATAATGAAATTGTAGGCTATAAATATATTTGTCCATTAAATGTAAATTGAAGTTCTTTACAATTACAAGTTGTATACTAACTCACTTAATTTTGACTTTAACCCTTTCGCGACGAGTTTTTTTTTACAACAGAACAATTTTGGTAGCATAAACTATGAGTAAGACACACTAGAATGCTAAAACTAAGATATTTTTAGGAAGATTTTAAACACTGATTTAGGACCGGGAGATATGTGTCCCATCAGTCCTGACAACTGGGACATAAGTGTCCCAATAGTCTTCAATGAGTAATTTTGTAAAGAAAACCAATGATTTTCTAGTCATAAAAATTTAATTATGAATGGTATGGTTTGAAACAACCAATGCACAATGGGACATTACACATCGTGCAAATTATTTTAGTGCGCGGTTCCTTCTTTTGTTGTGCACATTTACGGCACCGCTGTCGTGTTTTTGTTGTTACTGGCAGATGGTCACCAACCTTGAGTAAGCTTTGTGATGTTTTGGATGTCCGAAAAGACTTTTTTTTAAAATTTGCTTGGGACGTATGTCTCCCGTTAGGTGCGAAAGGGTTAAAATTTTCTCCTCCTAAAAAGGTTATGTCTAAATTTAATTTTAAAAACATATTTACCAAACTGGAAGTTTATTTTTACTTCTATATTCACAGTTGTTCCTGTCTCCTCAGACTATCTATCTTTTTGTCTTTGATTTGTCCCAAGATTTAGATGCTCCAATTGGAAATTCTGAAGATTTTGAGGTAATATACTTGTTGCTGTTAACTTTTCTCATATTAACTATCTTTTTTTTCTTTCCTCTCTACACTACACACGCTTTGATTTCAGTAAATTTCTTCAATGCAAAATAACATTCTTTTGTATTTTATGAAGTTAAAAATAAATAAATAAATAATCAGGCATTGTATTTTAAAACTTTTTTTATTATTATTCCCCTGAATGGCGGTTTGAATTGCATGCTTCAGCCAATCAGAATGATAGGCATGGCATTACCCCCAGCCTACATTTTGCATTCCTCACTTCAAAGAATCTGTTTCATTAAAATGCACAACATTTTCTTAGATCCAAGCCAGAAAAGTGGACAAGATAATCATTTTAATTATCTGACTAACTGATCAATGAAGATATTTTTTTTAAGCTCATATGTGCAATGTGCATGTGCATCTGAGATTACCAACGTGATGTGTTGACCCTAATGAGGAGGTGGAGTCAAAAAAGTAGGTTTGATTGAAAAATTTAGTGAATGTGCAATGTGATAGACTCATCAGTCAATTTTTTCCTCTGAACATCCTGAAAATAAGACAATAATTAAATGATTGAATAATTGAATCTTGAAAATAAATGAGACAGGTTATTGAGATGAGAATTCCTTCACAAATCGTCTTACCAATTCGGGGGTTGTGGGGGAGGGAATTCGGGACTGTTTTCGGCTAATTCACAAAATTCCGATTAATCAAAACAGATCCTTCACAAAATTCCAATCAATCAAAATGGACTCTTCACAAAATTGCGAGCTGCCACATCGTACTTTTCACAGAATTATTTGTTAAAAAAGCGGCAAATAATAATTATTATTTTAATCACTATATTTTTTAATTTTGGATTTTCACAGAATTATTTGATTTTTCGCAAAAACCTTTTTAAAGTCCACAAAAATTGGACCTTGTTAATAATGCTGGACAAACCCCTGCAATTGTTTGATGTGTTTTAAAAACCGTAATAGTTTGCACCTTGGTTTGTCACTTGAAATTTCTTTATGTGATGATGTAAACTAGTTCTTTTGATCAGTAATTTTTCTAAAACAATATTGTTTATGAATAAAAATAATATTTATTATATATTAAATTGCAATTCAAGTGTTCATAAGTAGTGTACAAATTTCCCTTTTTAAAACTGTGTTCTTTACGCTTTTGTGTCCCGCAAAAAATATTTTTGCAAGTAAATTCATGTTTCAAAGGCATTTGCAAAAATTCAAATAAATAATAATAATAAAATAGAAAAAAGAAAGAAAGGTAATTGTAGTTTTTTCTAGCTAGAATTTCCTGGAGAAAAGAAGCTGTCTTATTTATCTCTTCTGCACACGTGGTTGGAAATGATATACGTTTCTGTCGCCCACCCGAAAAATGAAAGTAAAAATCAGACCGAAGAAAATGTAATAAATGACATTATTTGCACTTTATTCCCACCTGTATTAATTGTTGGTGTGCAAGAAGATTCAACTACTTTTGATACCCTGGTAAGTCAACTTTTTATTTGTAGTTCATCATATCTGACAGGCAGTTTTGAAACTCTGACAGTTATTTAATGAAGGCTATGTAAATAAGTGTTTAGATATAAATTTTTTTTTTTGTAGTGTTTTAAAAATTAACCATC
Organism: Octonoba sinensis; assembly: GCA_038502835.1. NCBI lineage: Eukaryota > Metazoa > Arthropoda > Arachnida > Araneae > Uloboridae > Octonoba > Octonoba sinensis. Next base: position 13,674,704 of record CM076604.1, read on the forward strand.
ATTAGGTGTAGTGTCTTTCTATAAAGAACAACTTAATTCCAAAGAATAATCGAAAATAGGTTTTATTATACTACTAATAAAACAACATGGGGACTTTACCCACTGTACAATTTGGCATAACATGAGCAACGAAAACAAGTCTTACTAACAGAAGCTACTGAGATAAAGTTCTTCGAAACTTTCAAGTTAAGCGTTTTTATATTAGTCTTTTGGGAGTGCTGGCGCCTATGGCGAACAGAAATTCGCCATTCTAAAGCTCTGGCTACTATTACTATTCATTAGGAAAAAATATGAATATAATTAATGTCCATGTTCTTTTATTCTTATAATAATATTTAGGCTTCACATCAACTATAAAAGTGAAGTGGTCTAAATGGGATATTTATGTTAAAATTTTGTTCTAAATATATTAAATGGTAGTAAATTATACACTGTTTGTACATATTTTTACTGTATATTTTAATATCTTTTACCCAAAAACTACATAGGCACTTCAATTTTCAGATATTCTAAATACAAGCTATGTGTTTTTTATGTTTTTTATTTTGAATTCTCAATATTTTCATATTTTCACTTAAAAAGCTGCCCTTTAAAAGGGAAAAAAAAAATGAAAAGTCTGACACCCCTGTAGCAAATCAGCACTTTAATTTAGGTCTTAGTTTGATTTTTTATTTTTTCGAACTATAATTTCTTGCACATAAGCTATTAAGAGGTTCTGTGAAAGACAAGAAAAACTATATACTGTAGGGGTTTTCTTTTGAGACTTTAAAATTTTAGCTTTTTTCCCCATTGAATTTTTAGGTTTCTGGGAATTCAAAGCCAAGTCCTCTTCGTACAAATATGCTTAAAAATCGGACTGTAGCGCATAAACGTGAACCTTGCAAGTAGGCGTCACATTTTGTCTTGAGTTTGGCAACATTCATTGATCTTTCATCGAGTGATGTCACTCTGTGGTCTTACTGGCACTCAAATAATTACTTTTTTAAAAAAAAATAAGTGAGATGAATGTTTGCCATCATTTATTTATTTTGCTTTGAAAGATTTCACGGAATGTTCAGCATTTTATGCCTTAGCACATAACGTTTTGAGAAAATACTTTGCCCTGAGCCTAAAATACAGGCATGAGATTCTTCCGCGGATCCGCGATTTTCCGCTTTTTTTTAGTTTTTGGAGATTCCGCGGTTTTTTGTTTTTATCTTCAAATTTTTCCCCCTCGAAATTTTTTTTTTGCATTCGTTTTTGTTTTTCCTTTTTTTTTTTTTTTGCACACAAACGCTGCAAAACTAGGTTCGTTCACGCTGATGACTGACGCACTGAAATCGCGATGTTGGAGCTGGAGCCAGCACAACAGCTAGTACAATTCTTTCCAACAGCATTTGGATATTCCTAACTTCATGACTTCGGGCTGCGTATTATAAGATGTTTTTTGTAGTAAACTTTTTAACCCAGATTTTTCAAGAACAAAGATCAGAAGCATCGCTGATACTTACTTTTTTTCTTAAATAAAGCAAGTCATGTTTTATCCCAAATCGCACATCTAAATGCAAAAGTAGCATTCTTCAAAATGGCGGAAGATGTTGAGTTTCCTTTTAATGCAGACGAGTAAACATTTTGTTAATCAAATTAAAAAGTTTTAAGTTTTTGAACTTTTATCTTCAGAATTAATTATTACTATTTATATTGTTTTTTTAAGTAATTTTTTTGTACCCACAGTAATTTGTTCCAGGATCAAACACTTTCATGATGAGAAAAAAAAAAAAATAAATGGCGCCATATTGCAACGTTGATAATTCTTTAACTTTCAGTGCTAAAGTTTTCTTACTTTCTTTTTTAATTTTAAACGTTTAAAACCACTCACATTCAGCTCTTATATATTAAAAATCGCAAGTTTATCGCTTATTTTTATGTTTCCTCAATGCCACGTGTTTGCGCAATGTTACCGTTTTGCTGAAATTTTGCGGTAATCCTTTTGCATCTGCTTTCAGTTTAATATATTTCTTATTTTCTCATTAGCGCACAATGCAAAGGCTACTAAGAAAATATACAAAGCAATTTTTATGGAATATGATTTTTTATTGCATCGGCACATTACCAGGGTGCGTAGCGGTGCTTACAAGTGGTTATAAGTTCTTATATTTGAAAATAAAATGTAAGGGCCCTTATAAGTGCTTACTTTCCCTTAAAATGTTTATTTTCCAAAAAAAATTTACGAATGTTTAGTTTCCCCCCTATCAGAAATCGAACGTTAGTTTACTCATCGGATGCATAAAATGGCGTTTCGATTGCTAAACCAGCTGGCCCAGATCGCCATTCATAGTCAAAATGAAAAAACATTTGCCTATGAGTGAAGAAAATATTGCAAAATTGGCGTAAAAAAACGCTTGTCAGCGCCGATGCTTCCGAGACATTCTTAGTTCTGTAAATCCGCCATGTTTTGTCGTGTTCCAAAATTCTGCATAGCGTTGGTGCTGATCTTGCCAAATTTGAGGTTCGGTACTGCATACTGGCCAAGTCCGCTGTTTTTAACGGGAGACTCCCGTTTTTTGCGTTTGTCTCCCGATTTCCCGTTTAACACAATTTTCTCCCGTTTTTTGTAATTTTCGCTTTAAAATAAATCAATGAAGATTCAATATTTTTTTGCTCAATAGGCAGCGCTCTTAATCGTAATTACTCGCCGAGTAGTTTTCATATAATTTTGCCAAAATTCCGTATTTTTGGTATTTTTGAAAAGTCAAAATTTCGGTTCCGTGAATATTCGGAATTTTTGAATTTTTTTCCTTCTTTAAATGAGAAAATCTTGAAGTAGCATGCGTAGATACTTGCTTTACGAAACTTTTACAAATTAGCAGTAAAACTTCCGCATTTTGTCTTTCATATGCTTTCAAGGGTCAGTCCCGATTTTTTTTTTGAAATCCGATTGCATCCGCTTCGGTAAAAGTCCCTAGTTCTTGTGTACTATCTCATTCCATTTCTTAGACATCAATAACTTCTTGTTTACCATTATTTTTATTATTTTTTACGATTTAGCCTCTGTAATAGAGGATTTGCACTTCTCATTTTGCCACACCCACTTGAAATTTCAGTGAAAAATTTTAGCCTTTTTAAAAAATTTTAGTGATTCTATTAGTTAGTTATAACTATTAATATTGCATCCTTATTAATAATCTTGTAATTTTTTTTTTTTTTTGCATGGAATTAAATTTTTTTTTTTTTCTTAGGGTTTGGGTTTTTTCCTTTTTGGGAGTCATTATGTATTGTTACAAAATAGATAAAGACCATTTCTTCCTATTTTATTCAATATATAACTAAAAAATGGCTAAATTATAAAAAAATATTTTGTGATAATTTATTTCTTAAGTGCACACCAGACGTGGTCGTGGTATTTTGTTTGAATTATTGTGGTAATTCCTATAAAGGTAAATTCCTATTTTTGTAAGAATATGAGAACATCTTATAAAAGATATAACAGAAAATCAGTATAAGTCTCATTAGGGGAAAAAAGATTGAGGGAAAATACTGTAAAAATTAAAGCATTATCTAAACTGTTAGCAAACAAAAAAAAAAAAATACTGCTAATGCTATGAAAATGTAAATAAGCTAACACATAGACAGAACAAAACAAAAAACAAATGAATCAATCTGCTCAAAAGAAAAATGAAGGAAAAATTCAGGTGCAGCAATATCAACTAGAAGAAGCTAGAAACATTTCCTCAAGCACTAAAAGTAGTACAATGGTAAATGCCACCCACATAAAATTTCAGATGCAATAACTTAACTCAGACCACCATTAAAAAACAACAGAAAATTAAAACAAGTAAACCCAGTTTAACCACAAAAGAAATGTATGCTGTTAGATCCTACCTGAAAAATTCTTGTTAATAAATTTTTGAGCTTTTTTTTATTCAAAAAAAAAAAAAAATATGAAGTTATTTTTATACTCCTGTTATTTTCATCAAAACTTTAATCTTTTTTTTTTTAAATTCAGCTATGTACATTAGCAATGTGGCAATTCTTTTATCTTTCCGATTTTGATAATAATGCGCATATATTATATAGTTTAATTGAGAAATCGTAGGTGAGTAAATTAAAAAATATTTTCATAGTTTAATATAAACAGATTAAATGCATGAAAATCTATTGGATTGAAAAAAAAAAAAACTTATTTTGAGCATTTCGTCTCTTAATACAACTGAACTTTTGATCACGCATTTTTCCTCTTTTTTCATCTTTCTTCAATATAATGCCTGTAAATATAAGGCATCCTCTTATAGTTCAACTTTTTTTTTTTTCTAATGAGTTCTAAAAAGTAGCTTTTAGCTCAATTTATCCTTTTCCTTGAATCAAGATTTCATTAAATCTTTTGACGCCCCATTTTTCCTGTATTGCAATTCATTCAAAGCATGTAAGTTAGTTGATTGGTTTTCTGTAAATCATTCTTTTTTCGCTAAGGTTGAACATCAGTTCAACAAGATCAAGGAGAGTATCCAAGATAAAGTGTATTATCATTTGGTCCATTCCACTTTCTTTTACGTCGGCACCCCGGAAGTGCTGGCCGTGGACAGCATGCTCATGGAACTTAGGAAAAAAATTCAAGAGCTTTCTCTCCAGCTGCCTCATGTGGGGGCAGAAATTCCCTTGAAATGGATGCTGTTCAGTCAAGCCGTGGATAGACTCATTGAAAGAGAAGTTTATTTTGCCAATATTAATAAGGTAGGGATCATTGCTGTACTAGAAAATAATCTCGTTTAACTACTGAAAAAATTGTTTTTAACCTTACATCTAGTCATTCAGGGTATCTTTGAACAACGTCATATTTTTTAGTATATTTGACTTGGTTTAAAAATTAGAAGTAGAAAGCTGATTTTATAACCAATTCAGCTGAGAGCAGCACATGATCTTCTAGTTTCTTTCTTTTAGACCAGTGTTTCCCAATCGGTGAACCCCTAGGGGTTCGCGAGGTGTAGATAAGGGGTTCACGAAAATAATGTTGCAATGGCGGAATTTTTAATTGCCGACGTGAAAGAAGAGATGAAGCAATAAATTTACATACGTATTAGGATGGAGTGAAAAAATGATCTTCTTAAATAAATTGCTTTTCCGATAATGCAGCTGCAGGCTGACATAGGAAGCATTCGTACAAAATTTGAAATGTACATATTTTTACTGCTACAAAGTATCGAGAAAATTTGAACCTCAAAGTGGTTTCGAAAGTTATTCATTGATTTATTTTAAAATTTAAACGTTTGTTTCTCTTTATTTTTTCTCGCTAGCACGACGAAAAAGTCTGAAATAAGAATTTTTTTTCATTGCTACGGCTATTTTTTTATATACAGACCTCAAGGTGGAAATGGAAGATAGTTATTCAATAATTTTAAATTTTGTACTCACATTTATCACACTTTATTTACAACTTTACAGAATTTTGTATATTTCAACCCGAAAGTGGCACCGAGCGATATCCATTGATTGATTCAAAAATTTGTACGCATATTTCTCACACCATTCCATAACTTTTTCACACTATAGGAAAAACAGTCTTTAACGAAACATTTCGGAATACATATTTTTAGTGCCCTATTAATTAATCAAAAAGAACAAATAATAAAAGGTAATTTCAGTATTTATTTAAACTTAAGATATCTGCAATTATATATTTATTTCTTGCTACAAACTATTTTGTGCAATATGGAAAATAAAATGTTCAAACAAATTTTATATTTTTGTTGCACGTTACTACATAAGGGGGTTCGCCATTTTCTTTCGGATCTTGGAAGGGTTTCGCAAAGAAAAAAAGGTTGGGAACCACTGTTTTAGGCAACTGTACTGAAAGATATAATGTTATTCAAAGTTATCCTGAATGACTACTAAAAGTCCTAATATGCACTCTCTGATTGTATCAAAAACGAAATGTAGAAGCTTTTAGTTTTTTGACCTAAAGTCAAAATAACAGTTCGAAAATAACAATATAAAAGACCTTTAAAGCACTTATCTATAAAGTGCAATTCGCTATTAATGTTGTGTCTTTTCAGAAACAAGGAGCAAGCTATGCAGTTAAGAAATCCCAATATTCTGCATTGCAAACATGACAGCCAACTCTAGCAAATTAAATTTTTATACAGTTTGTCGTCTTTTCTCCTCATTTGGATGCTTTTAAATGAAAAATAGTATTCACAATTAAAAAGTAGAACCAGATTGTTTTTGTAAATGTAGCTGTGCAAACCATAAAGTAAGCAAATAATGAACTTTGAGTACAAGGCATATTTATTTGTGAGTAATAATAAATTGCAGGATTTGAGCTTTAATACTCTTTATTTTTTAAACTTATTTTTATGTGTAAATCTATTGGTATGGAGTGGAGAGTCATTTATACTACACCATAGGGACTACCAAAAAACGTTGTATAAATCCAAAAACTGGGCCTACACTAAAACGTTGAATAAATGTAAATGTCGTATAGACGATACTCCACTGCAGGGTATGAAAAAACCATTATTTTTTTTAAAAAGTAAACAAAGTCTGATTTATTTGATTTTTTTCAAATTAAATTTCTGATCATTTTTCACACCAATAAACATAACTTCGAACTAAAATAAAATAAAAAAAATACAATTGGTATTTATATATATATGTATTTAAAATGTAAATTATAGCTATAAAAATATACATTTATCCCCACAGTTCAGAAAATCAGTAAAAATGATCTTGTGCATTAAATCTACTGTGTACACAAGGCAATTGTTGGAGAAGGTAATACAGGGTGGGGCAAAAGTAATGACCCGGTTTTGAAGGGTTATGAAAAAAAACTAATACAGTTTGAGACTTAAAACTTTTTTTATTTTGATCTGTATTTAATACCGTTTTTAGCCTACTTTCCCGTAAAAATAAAAAAATAATAATAAAGCGTGAAAGAAGGCTTAATGTATCGTGAAAATATCGTTAGAAATCAAGAAAAGTCAAAAATAAGTGAAGTAATTAAATAAAGATTGAAAAATAAAAAATTTGAAAGTGGGTATTGAGATGGGGAAAAGTGTGTCTGTCGGTCTGTCCGCCCCCCCCCTAATAGCTTTTGAACGAATTATCCGATTCCAAAAATTCTTTTTGCATTCAAAAGATCTCAGTGAGGACATCTCATTTCCATATTTTACTTTTTGATTTGAACAATTTTTTGTTCAATTTTGAACAGTTCAAAAATTTTTAACATTAGCGCCTATGGGCGAAAATGAAGCAAATTATGTAAACTCTGAGTACAAGATCCAAGTTTCAATGGACAAGCTCACTGGAAGAAGTTCTTGGCGTGAAATATTGATTTGAACAATTTTTTTTTCATTTTTGAACAGTTCAAAAAAAATAACATAGTGCCTACGGGGAAAGTTCAATCCTATATAATTTCTGGTCTAACAGACCGATTGCTTGGAACAAACTTTATCGGAAAGCTCTTATGACGTAAAACATGTACAGATAGAAATTTCACCCAGAACTAAGGAGCCTATTTTCCTACGAAATTTTTTGATCGAGATTTTTACGAATATTTTTGAATTAATGACTGACTAAATCAATAAGCAAAAGAATGAATTAATAACTGAGTGAATAAATACATGAATGACTGAATAAATGAATGATTGAATGAACATATATTAACCGTTGAAAAAGGTATATCTGAAGCAATTAAGAACTTAAGCTAAACGAGAAAGAGAGAGAGAGAGATGGCTAGATTATAAATTTGAAACTGGTGTATTCGGGAAAGTAGGCTCGTATAGTTCTAGACGGAACTTCTTGTTTACATTAAGTTTTGAATACCACTTCAGCAATATGGCGGTCATCAATACACTGATGCAGTCTATTTCTGAAGTTTTGAGAGACCTTTCTGCACATTTCAAGGTTTATGGCAGATATTTCATCAATAATTCGATACTCCAGCTCTTCTAAAGTACGGGGGTGTTGTTTCCAAACTTTCTCTTTCAAAAAAACCCCGCAAAAAATGCTCAGGGACCGTATCATTATGTGGGCTATTGAAATGCGCACACAGATGCAGTCTATTCTTTCTATGTGGAAAAATTACTGCATCAGTGTATTGCTGCTAATAGCCACCATATTGCTGAAATGGTAGCCAAAACTTAATGTAAAGAATGGTAATTAGATACAATTCAAAATAAAAAACGTTTTGAGCCTCAAATTGTATTAGTTTTTCTTTTTATAATCCTTCAAAACCGGGTCATTACCACCCTGTACATAAGCGTCTTACATATAAGGTAAATATAGGTATATCACTTATTAAGAGATTTTTTATTCAATTCAGCTAAACATTTACTAACAAGCAGAAATAGGTTATTAAGTAAAATTCGCTTAAGAATAGCACATGCAAATAAATTTTCTAAATTCTCGTTTTCATGAAGTGATGTGAAATTTAAAAAAAGTTCAGCTGTCTTTTCAACTCCTAGTTGATTCCACAGCTTGTGGTCACTAAATCTAAATTTTTTAAAAAATCAGCTGATTTAAATCTTGATTTAAATGACACACACCCTGGTCCACTGTATTCTGAATATTATTTTATTTATTTGAAATGCTCTATGTAATGCTGAAATGTATGAAACGCAGAACATCTAGCGCTAAGGCGTGCATTATAAAGATCTTATACTTTATATACTTTTTAAATTCTTGATCCCAAGCCTTTTAATTAGGGAAGGCTCCAAAGCATTCCTTCATTGCATAGATTATGTTTAAAATTTAAAATGAAATTAATTTAAAATGGAAAACAATTATTTAATAATTCACAAATGTTGTTTGTTATTGTTTGACATGAATCGCTAATTTCTGTGAGGTCCCTTTTCATTACAGCTGGCCGAAGTAGCCAGGTTGGAAAATATTGAATCAGATGAAGAATTCTTCTCTATGATCCACTTTTTCCATCATCAAGGTAAAATATGGCACCTGGGCTGTGACAGATTGCAAGTAAATAATGAAGAAAACTGTGGAATTGTTATTTTAAAACCTCAATGGCTGATTAATTACATATACCAAATAATGTGTTCTGAAACTCTGCAAATTTTGAAGGTAAAATTTCACATGATTATGGTATTTCCTGTAAATTGTATTTGTTCCAACTATTTAAACAAATTCTGCATACGAAAGTATTTGATTTCTTTAAATGTTTTGATAATATAACAATACTGTTTTGACTTTAGTCTCATCGTGCCAAATTTATATGGAAACCAAATAAATTATTCAGGTTATTATTATTTTATTTATTTATATTTATTTGCATTGCATTTCACTTAAAATTTCACTCAAAAACTTTGTATTTTTGGTAGTTTTTGTAAATTTTAAATGTTCTTAAAACGTTACAAAGTTAGACAATAGTTCTTTTTTTTAATAAGAAAAACAGTTGAAATTTTTATTTGTGTTATGAAGATAAGAATACCAACTTAGCTAAGGTGCTGTGTATCTCTTTTCATTGTGTTAAAAAATCTGTTTAAACTGTTGTAAAATGGTGTTTTATTCATCTGAATTCTCTGTGAAACATGATCAGCAAAATTAAGTAAGTGTCTTGTCGATCACATCTTCAACTTTTCATTACTAGTGTAGAAAATACACTTTTAAATTGCTTAATTTTTAATAAGGTGTTTATTTAAAAAAGTATATTAATAATAATTACTTGCAAAAAACTGCTCTTTGTACGCTATTTTTATGTTGTGTATCATTATTGTTTGGTTCATCATTCTTATTTATGTACACAAATGTATCATGTTAACAATGACAGTTATTGACAAAATTTTGTGCCTTACTAATCTTCGCATTTGACCAAAGATATTAAATTTGATGTGTTATGAATGTATTCTCTAATTTGTTAAGAATTATGTTTTTCGAGAGCTTAAGTTGCTCCGTTTTAATCCTTTAAAAAGCAAAATATCTATGGTATGATTGGATGACAGTCTCCTTTTTGAAGTCAGTTAACCCATTGGCTGCTGGTGTTGTGTTGACGCAACGGCTACTATGAAAAATCATAAAAAAATCACTAATAAAGTTATTTTTGTATCGATTGCTGTTTTAGATTTAGTAGTATCAATAGAAATGCCACAACAAAAAACAATGATTCAAAAAAAAATTTTTACTTCTAAAAACAAGCGCTATTTTTGCTGATTTTTTTTTTTTTTTTTTGTCCAAAATTGAGACCTCGGATTTTTCTAGAAAGATTGCTAAAAAACACAAAATAGAGCTTGGAAGTAAAATACTTTGGTTCAAGGTCACAGCTTATCAGTACATTCTGCAAATCAACTGTTTGTATGGGGGTGGAGGGGGAAGCAAATACAGGTGTTGCGCTCACGCAACGTCAGCAGAAAAGGGGTAAAATGTTTCTACTCGTTTCCAGGTAAAGACATTTCGTTCCTATTCTGTGCAATTTGAATGTGTGAATTTGATTCTCTTCTCCTTTTTGTAAAAAATGCCTAGAACAAAGTATCTTGCATTAGAAGAAGCATTATCACGGATTTTAGATGAAAACTCCAATGACGATGCAAATGAAGAGGAGGATTTTGGAAATATTCAACCTGTAAAAAATATTTCTCGCTACTCCAAAATCCGGAAGAGAAAGGTGTTAGTTCCCCAGCCAGGTATCATTGAGCAATATAACCTGAAAATGGGGGGGGGGGGGGGGGCTGTTGTTTATTTGTGTGACAACGTGGTTTCAGATTACAGAATTAGAGTTCGAGATAAAAAATGGAGGTGATAAATATTTACAAATTATATCGATGTTGCATTGACAATTGCACGGAAAAGTTCAAGATTATTTGAAGAAGGAAATAAGAAGGCACTGCTGGGATTTTAAAAGGGAGGTTGCACTTTGTCTTTTGCAGACCCCCCTTTGATAATGATGTAAATCAGGAAAAAACAGTGATAGGACTGGCAAGTAAATTCAGCTTTCCAAAGCCAGTAACTGGGAAACATTTTATTGTAAATTCAGCCGACAAGAAAAGAATACACTACAAGCATTGCCACAGCCTAACAATTTATCGCTGCAGCATTTGTAATGTTGCTTTACAACATGACTGCAGTGAAGCATATCATGTATGGAAAATAGTTACTGATTATTTTCTCAAATGTATAATTGCTCAAGTGCTCATATACTCTTATGTTTAATAAATTTTAGTATCCTAAAAGGTGTAATGCATGTTTTAAAACTGTAATAGTGCTCATACAATGTTCCAATTTTAAAACACATTGAAATCGCAGCATAGTTTCTGACGAGAATTCTTCGCATCCGTTCCCCTTTTCCGCTGACGTTGCGTCAACGCAACACCCCATATTTCTAAAGATAGTTACAATTTTCTCCTTTTTGCAGCATATTACTATTGTATGTGACCTAAATAACAACTTTTGTTAATTGTATCGAAAACAAATAACGATTTGACTTTTGGCGGTTAATGGGTTAAAAATGCTTTGAACTCTCAAATATTTAATAAAAGTAATAATTAAGAATACATTTTGCTTGAGTATTATTTTTTCAATATTTTGTATGTACAATGAATTTGTATGGTACAGTGTGAGTTGATGGCTGTCTCCTTTTTGAAGTTGGTCAAAAGTGCTTTGAATGCTTAAGCATTTACTAAAAGTAATGAATACACACATTTTGCTTCCAGTTTTTATTGACCACAATGTAAAGAATTGCTAGTAATAATATTGCAGTTTATAAAAAAATGAGAAAGAAAGAGAACAATATTTCAATTAAAAGCTTCTACTAAATCATTTTTATAATAAAGATATTTAACAAAATAATATTTTAAGAAATATCAGAGATTCTTAAAGATGTTTCGTTGCAAAATGACAGCTGAAACCAAATGTGCTAGAATAAAATTTATCGATTTAGTCAACTTAGTGCACAAACCAACTATTTTAAGCCAGCAGTATTAGAATCTTCATCACTCCAAAAGAGAGAAAGAGAGGGAGTGACAAAAGAATCATAAATTAAAAATACAAGAGTGAAAAAATGAACAAGAAAAATGCAAATCAAACCAGTGCAAAGAGATGTGCAAAACTTTGGCCTACAGGTCTGCAAGGAGAAAAGTAAAGAAATTAATCGTTATTTAAAATTTGAAGGAAAAAAAAAAACATTGAGCTATAGGAGGAAAAGTAACACCCCCTCCCCCCCCACGACCCATACTGCATTGTTTTATGCCTATGGAAGAGGTAAATGTAAATAATATCCTGTTGATGAAGTAGTGGAAAAGCCTCCACTGATGAATTTGAGTACTTAATGACTTTAAGGTACTTTAAGAATATTTTGTTGTGTTTTGTTCTGTTATGAAGAGATTAAAGAAAGAACAATAATCTTTGAAACAGTAATTTATATTTATTCCTTAATTATTTCTTTTTTTCTGTTCAATATTTTTCTTAGATTCATGTCCCTTGATTTTTATTTCCTAACCCCTTTCTTTCTTTTTTTCTTTTTTTGCGGAGGGCAGGATAACTTTATTTTGTATCTGAAGTCATAAATTTTCAGTATATCTAATATATCGTGCAAACAATAACGTAGTGGACTATCAAGAAACGTCATATTATCAATTTGCCCTTTTGGCTAAATCCAAGAATTGGGACCACACTAAAATGTTGTATAAATTAAACGTTGTATAAAAAATTCTCCACTGTATTTACAAATCTAGCTTTCAATATTTTATTTATTATTTCTTACCACTTGCCTTATCTTTGTTTGGTGTTTTTGCTAAAATATTCTTATGTTCTTACAGAAAAATAAGTGCATCGAAAATGGAGAAAATGATGATGGTTTTACTTGGAAACATTTTGAAGCGTTATGGCCGAATGCATTTCATCACACGGCTATTTTACTCGATATTTTGGACAGTACTGATGTTCTTTGTGAAGTTGTAGTAGACCAGGTATTACTGTTATGTTCCGATATTAAAGGTGCAAAAATTAATAATTAAGTAATGAAAGTGGAAAAAAAAGATTTTCCATAAATGAGTATTTTTGATTTGCATTTTGAATTATGCCTTTAATTTTAGTCAAGAAATAAAGTTGTATTTTTATTTTGTTAAAAACATTGCCTAGAATTTGTTCTGATCAATGGCCTAGTAAAGGGAAATGGGGGGGGGGGGATTATGTTTTCTCGATGAAGAATTAAAACTATTTATGGGTCAAAAGTAAGTTATTCTGCAGTATTAAAAAGCTTCTTAAAAAATGTTCACACATAATTGGCTCTCTATAAATGTTCAAATTCATTTGCTACATTTAAATGAAGGAAAGCTGTTTCATGCAAAACAAAGCAAGTTGTGCTACTTTCACCTTGTTATTTACCTTTTGACGGAATGCTGATAATGAAAGAAACTTTGTTCCATTGTCTTAACTTATTTTTCTAATGATATGCAATTGTATGGCAGTGATGCAAAAAAGTATCACAGATACGATCTCAAACATAGGAAAAGAGAATTTTTCCAAAGGGTTTATTCCAGAATTCTTGGCACTACCATATATTGCTTTTTATTTCTTGTTTTTACAGTCCGAATAATTTATAATTACGACAAAGTAACACGTTTATAATATCCCAAAATGAATGCAGAATACACCGAGTGCACTAACACAGTACACTGCTGACATTCCATCCAATCCAAAGCAGAATTTTGCTTAATGTTATAGGCAGGTCCCACCTGATCCTGTGTCTTTGTCATAAAGGGTTGAAAAAAAAAGAGCACTGTTGTGGGGGGGGGGGGGGGGGGGCGTAGTGAGTGAGAAGCGAAAGTTGTGTTATCCAGACATTAGTGAAAAATCTTCAGCATTTTTAAGAAGCTAAAGAATTTTTGTTTAGATTTTGAACTTGAATCCTGCGGGATTGAGGTCCTTATCCTGCGGGACTACCCCTGCTATTAATACAGGTTCCTGCATTATCCCAATCCCGTAGAATCGGGATAGCATTCCCTAAAATTTAGCTAAGATATATTTTGCAGATAATGTGCGAATATTTAAAAATTGTTTTTTTAAACATATTTTCAATAATTATTTTATTTTAAAAATTTACTGTGACTGTTACCTCTTCTATAGGCAGATAATCAAGTTTCTCCACCAAGAAGATATGCAGTTCCTTGGCTAAATGAATCAAGTGATTTCATATGTGAAGAACCTACCAATGAGAATTTGATCTTGATTTTGGATTTTTCAAACTTACTACCAGGTTTGGAGTATAACAGTACTTTTGTTTTAGTTTTGTAAGCATTTATATAAAACATATCTTGGTTTTTATTAGTATTTGGCTTAGCTCATGAGTAAAATGTAATGTCTTTCCCACCTTGACAAAGATGAAATCAAGAAAAACAGAAAAGTAGTTGTCCGATATGATGAAAAATTTCACTTTAAAAACAATTTTTTTCTTCTACAAATGCAAAAACAACATCTTAATACATGTTTCATAATACATTGATTAAATTCTTTATATGTAAGATTTAACATAGTGTAATTTTTCCGGAGATCAATTAGCAATGGATGGGCAAGGCAGAAAATAATTTTAATTCAAAATTATTTTCTGCCTTGGCCATACCTTAAAACTCGCTTTTCTGCACAAATTCTAAAATATTTTTCATAAACATGTTTACATAAGATTATGAAGAATATCTTTTCTTTTTAATGATAAAGTTTTGAATTTTGAGGCACAAGCAGCAGTCACAGTGAACAGTTGTTCTACTTTTCATTAATAAAGTTCATCCATGCAATTTATTATTTTCATGTATCTATGTATTTTCAAAGTCTGAACATTTTTCATGGTGATTTGCCAGAAACATATCCTTCATTATTTCTTTGTGCAAAGCATTTATGAAAGCAAACTGGAAGTGACAAAAATCTGTTTTCAGTCGGCTTTTTCACCAAACTGATTGTCCGATTATCTCGTTGGTCCAAGCAACACAACTGGAAGAGAAATCTGAACCAAAACTGTGGTGCTGGTGAAATACCTGTGGATTATAACCACTTCATGAAGCTAAGGAAAATCTGCTGTCACCGTATACAGGTTATGCTCATTTTTGCTTGAACTGTTATGCAAGAGTTTCAAATACTTTTCTGGAAGAATGCTTTTTTCTAATATTAAGTTTAACATTCTAAAAACAATTAGAGTCCAAAAGTGTTGTCTCACTTTGTCAACTAAGTGCAAACTCATTTCACACTAACATCGGTAATGTTCAAAATTTTCACATTTACATATTAAGAAATAACATTTTAATTTCCTGTTTTACTCATGTCCACTTCAGGATGTACCACTTACCGCACTTCATCAATCGTGTATTTTCAAATCAATATCACCAGAAAAATGACTGAGATCCTGCATTGCTCAGTAAATTAAATTAGTTACCAAAAAGAAAAAAAAATGTGCTTTTGAGTGCTCAGTTCAATTTTTATCTGGCAGATGTTTCAGTGTGTAGTATCTCGCACGTTTTATACATTGTCTAAGTAAAACTGTATGTAAAGCTCATCATTTCAAAATATTCTGCAGGGGAGAGGGGGGCAAAGGGTATATATTCAATGCCTATTATAGGTAAAAAACAAAATACATAAACACATGTTTAAATACAGTATATTTCTGAAAGTCGGGCTCTCTTGATTGCGCAAATGACGGGCCTGAAATTAGTTTATAATTATTGCAGACTAATGTGACATCAATTTCATTGAAACAGAAATACCCCAAACAATTTATGGCATGGCGAATTTTTGCTTTATGATGTAAGATTTCTCTGACTGTATGGAATATTTCAAGAGCAAAGAAATTTGACCTCACATAAATTGAATAGAAACCATTTCCCAGTTATTATTGGACTACCATTCCCGTCTATCTTAGCAGAATGACCTTTTTCTGGAGGGCAGTTAGTGTCGAATAAGCGTACCAAAAATTGTTTTGTTACTGCATCACTTCAAAACTTTCGGCTACCACAAAATCTCCATTATTGTCTGATAAGACGTAGAAAAGATTGCGTGCTTCATGAATTTTGTTAACGAAATATAGCGTAAATGTGCCATAAACATACAACTGTCATAGCAACTATTTTTTCCCCTCCCAAAAAGCAGTGTGAAACTTATCTTGGGCCCAGAGGTTTTTGGTTCATTAATTTTAGCATGATTCAAAACGCATTTCAAATTTATAAAATATTATTCCGAGTATTCAATATGTTCGTACATTAGAACAAGTTTAAAATATAGTGAGCATTCAAGCACAAATTATGCAATTAAAAAAATCATTCACAAACAAATGCACTTAACAATCAAAAGTAAGTTCCTTATCTAGATATTTAATCTAAGTATGGAGAAGATAACTTAATCCTCTCCATACATAAAACTTGGGTGGGAGCCTCCCTTCTACTTGAAAATTTGAATTTTAGCACTAGCATTGTAAAAGTCTATTTTAAACGTAGATTTATAAATGCAAAGAAAAAAACTAATAAATTGTTTTGTGTAATTAATATCACAAAACAGTAAAATTTTGTAATGTTTCCTAAATACATGTTTTTCTTATTTAGGTGATAGTTGTGCAGAATAAGTACTTTGAAGATGCTGATGGAATAAAAATGTGTTACCCTGCCCCTCATGTTTGCCTAAAGGTTTGCATCCGAACATATCTCTCCCCATAAATTGTGCGCCATACATAACCTTCCAATCTCTTTTCTAGTGTGGGTAATTGACTCTGTGTTTTATTTGAAGGTGAGGCATCTCTTGGAGCGAGAAACGGAACATTTACGTGACGTCTGGTTCAAGAGGGTGTCTTACTCCATCAATGTCCTCTGCCCTTGTGAGAAAGTGTGCAAACTGCATGAAATATCCAAGTGCGGAGATCTTCAGTGTATACATATCTTGCCCTTGAATGAGTGCTTAGCAAAGAAAGTAAGTTCTTTTTATTTTGAATGCAATAATGGTGTCCCTGCAATGTTTAATCTGAAAAAAATCGTAAGCATTCCTCTAAGACGTATATTTGGATATTTTATTCATAGTCTGGTTGCACCAGAGGATATTCAGGTGTGTTTTCCAACCCTTCACAAAATTCCAGTCACTCAAAATGAGCCCTTCACAAAATTCCGAACTACCAAATCATACTTTTTACAGAATTATTTACAAAAAATGATACAAAATGTTTTATCGCTGTATGTTTAAATTGTGAATTTTCACAAAATTAGTTGATTTTTCACAAAAATCTTTTTAAAATTCACTAAAACCGGACCCTGTTAAAAATGCTGGATTGACCCCTGATAGCTTAGAAAAATTACTTACACAAAGACTCGCTTTATAAGCACAATTTTTAAAAAGGGCCCTCCAATAATTCAGAGCACATATAGCTTGCAAACGAGTATGTTTTTTCAATGTTTTCACAAATTCTATTTTATTAAAAGTAATATTGTTATAAAAATGTAATGTGCTTTGATTTCTGTTTATACATTACATGAGAAATACTTTTAAATTTTCAAAACAGTAAAATGTGTTGTGTGTAAATAATGAAATATTTATTTTCTGAAAAATTTTCCTTTCTACAGTAGGCTGAAACTATTACACATTGTAGAAAGTCTAAGAAAGTTAAAATAAAAATAAAGTTAACTTTATTAAATGGTGTTAGATCACATGTCATTTATAATTTAATAATCTTTTCAATTTGCAGATCATCAGAGTTTATTTTAGCTAAGGAAATGGTGTCTTTTTTTTTTTAGGTTTTTGAGTGTGACTATAGATCTGTAAAAACTGATTTTGTTCAAAAATTTTTCAGTTCTTCAGTATCGGGTAAGCAATAGTTAATCATTTATTGGTATTATATTATATTTATTTGATTATTATAGTTTATTTTGTTTTGTTTTATTTTATTATTATTATTATTTTAAATTTTTATTTTATTTTATTTATTTATTGATTATTATTATTGTTATTATTATTGTACTGTTCAAAGGCATAATGTATTGATGTGATTTTAAAAACCAACAATAAATGATAACTTTTCAACATTTCACTAGCTGTTAGCTGAAACCATGATATTAGTCTTGAAGCCATACGTTCTAATATAACAAAAATTAGCAAACACAGGATTGCACTTTAATGAATGATGATTCAAATAATTTTTTCTCATAAACAGACTTTCTTTCAAAGATTTAATTCAATTAAACAGGCTCCCCTGCCGTGGTAAATAACAAAAAAGAAAGGTAACTGACAGTCAAAAGAACCAAAATGAAACTTTGTGTCGCAGATATTGCTTATCACTTACAATTATTGCACTTTATTTGTTTTATGTGGGCAGTAACCATTACATTAACAATCTATATGCAATGTCTATGTTTCCTGTTCAACTGTATCATACTGTAATGCAAATAGCGATCACATAAAACAAAATTTTTTTTAATCAACGAAAATATAGGTTGATTTTTGTAAGCAAATGAAATGGAAAATGGTTATTTGGGATGTAGGTTTTTGATACTTTCAGAATTTGCAAATGTTAAAAAAGAAAAAAAGTTTTGTATTTGGCATTCAAAAACCGTTAGTGTTTCCCAAAATCATATCTCCATTAATCAATAACTTTTTTTCACATTGTTATCAGACGAGAATATATCTAAAAATTATCACTGTACTTTAAATCATAAATTGTAGTAGTATATATTTCAATATTAGTTTTCCTAAGTATATAGCCAGTTGATTTTCTTGATTTCAAACTTACATGTTAAAAAAGAGATTTTTGGGTATACCATTTCTCACAACAACTGCATGCAAAGCATATACAACATATGAATTTAAGTGAATCTCATTGTCCTAATTGATATCTATCCAAAGAAGAATGTTAAAAGTGCAGTTTTAAGAGAAAAAATTAGAATCTAGATGCTACTTTAAGATTACTTTCTGAAAATTAGCCGTATTTATGAATTTCAACTATAGTTATTTTTTTTCTCTCCTTTTCTTTTCTGCCATCTTTCTTTTTTTTTTTTTGCATCACTACTTATAAAAAATATAAGTAATCTGTCTGTTGAAATGTAGGCCATTGTGCTACAAATATTTTAGTCTTCAGTTGGATGTTTTTCATCTAGAAGCTCACTCTTTTGCATTGAAAAAGGGGTTTCTTGTAACCTTGAAACATGTGTCTTGCAAATGTTGTGCTCAATTTTACGTTGATTCTTAACTTTTTAATCATTCTTTTTGTGTTTTCAAGTTAACTGTTAAGTTCTCTCTCTCTCATACCCACCCTTCTTTCTTTCCTTTTGTCTAAAATTCATACTTTCTTAATTTAAAAAAAGAATTACCAACTTTTAATAATTTAAAAGTTACTGACTTTCCCTTTTTTTCTCTTTCTGTAACCATAAAAATTCACGGTCATCGAGGGGGGGGGGATTGTCAGGCAAGGCTGATTCATAATGGGGGCCTAGTTCATTATCGGAGTAGCGCAGAGGGTAAAATGTTGCTATGGCTAAGGTGCAAGCGCAATAAGGGGGAGGAGGAGTGTAACAAAACTGACAAGGGGCCTGGTTTGAATCTTGGTGTCCCTGAAAATGCACCAATCAAAAGGGATGTAGCCAGCATTGTACTTGAATTTCGCTAATCTTGAATTCTTTCAAAATTGAAAAATTATTTAAAGGAAAAGATATATTCAATTATGTAAAAACAAAGAGAATACAGTGGCTGGGACAGCTTAAGAAAATGGAGGGAGAAAGGGGCCCTAAGAAAGAGGATTTTCGAAGGACTATGCCAGGACCAGAGGAAAAGATAAAGGCCGGTTAAAAGATGGTTAGATAAGGTGGAGAAAGACATGAAAAATCTAAAAGTCCGAAACTGGAAAGAAAAATACAAAGGATTTTGGAGGAAAATTGCAGAGGCATGTCCAACATGGGCTATAATGCCAGGGAGTTAGTTAGTTTTTTCTAATTCTTAAAATTTCACTTTGACTACAAACCTTAAGGGGAAGTTGCTGTCTGGAATGAGAAGTTGTGTTTATGGAGTAATGGTGAACATTTAAATATTTGTTACAGTAAAATAGTTGGTAAATGTTTCTGCATACCTTCAGAAACATTCCACGTCATTTATTTTATTTTCGAAAGCCACTTTTTTGAATGTATATCGAATATTTTTTTCTCTTCTATGTTTGTGCAAAATATAATTTTTTTTTTAAGTTTAAGTTTTTGCACATTTTAAGACTTTTTGTACGTATTTGCTCATGCCTGTAATATGTGTGTGTGTAACCTACGTATGTATTTTTTCCCCAGAGGTTGTTGACAGACCTAACTTTGGGATATAAATTTAAGCAATGTTTTAATATGGTTTTAGTTTTGCTATCCTAAACTACAAAAGCTATGCATAAGGAATTTATGACACATTAGTATTTAAATCTGCTTTAAGAATGTAAACCAAACATAAAGTATTTCCTGTAATAATAACTAGGCTTTGTTCATATGTTCTAGACATCTGTTGTATAAGATTTCAAATTCTCTTATATAGAGTCTCCACAGTATTCACAAAGCATGAGGCTGTCTATGGAATACATATCCACCTCATTGATGGGAAATTTCTTTTGGGCTGAGCATGACCTTTCAAGAGAAGAACCTTCCTGGTTGAAGCAAGTGGGAAATATGCTTACATCTGTCAACACGGGACAAGATTGGATTGCTTTGGCAAAAAGATTAGGTCTGGTTTGTCAATGTTTTATTATTATTATTATTATTTGCGATGCTACTTTATTTATTCATTTTTAATATTTTATTTTATTTATTTATTTGTACTGTTAAAAGCGTCTATGTCAGTTTTAATATCTATAATAAATAATTCATTTTTCAGCATTTGTACTAGCTCTTTATTCAAATATTATTCCTGATGCCACATTTTTACAATTTAAGAAAAATTAGATTGCTTGCATTCCAATGAAGGACAAGATTAAAATAATTCATTCTCTTAAGTATACTTTCTTTTTAAGATCTAGTTGACTTAAACGTATGTCCCCTCAACCCCTCATATATTTTTTTATACTGGCCAGAGGAACTCAATTCACTTTTTATGAAGTTTCCTTCTTTATGCAAGGGCAGCTTTTATTTAAATTCGCCAGCAGGATAAAAGTTCCTTCAACCTCTATGTACTTTTCTGCTTATGTATACCTGGCTATACGTAACAATATTTTATCTATCTATATATATTTGTCTATTTTATCCATCTTCCTTTTGATGCCATTAATTTTATTTCATTTTTCAAACGTAGATAATTGGGTGTTTTTTTTGTATAAATAATGAAAATCAAATGAAATACAAGTTAAAATAATCTTTTTAAACTGATTTATTGGAAAATGATAAAGCTCTCAGGTGCACAAAATGGGTAGAAAATAAACAAAATAAAAAAATTCTTTGAAACATATAACATTAAAATTACTACAAAAAAAGTTACTCCTAGAAATGTAACTGTTTTGAAATTTCTGCAGTGCCTCAATACGAGTGTTGAAATCATAACACAAGCAACAGCCTGATTTTCATCCTTTCAGCTCGAGATGAAGGGGAAAAAATCGCTTACATTATTTTAGGATATCAACCATGTTGCCATTCTAAAGTATGTTAATATATATAGTGAATGTTAAGACCCAGATTTTTTTTTGTTGCAGTTTTGTACATTGATAGCAAAAAGAAAAAGAAAAAAATCACAAATTTTTAATTCATCAAGAATTATTATTTTAAAATTGCTATTTTCACTTCAGGTTATTCAGAAAGGGAAATTCGACGAATGGAGGATGAAAATGTGCCTTCTGTCAGTCTTTTAAATAGCTGGATCAACAGCAATGGTAGAACAAGGTATTGCATTGACCTGCTTGTCACGTGCTTGGAGCAAATGAACAGAAGAGATGTAGCTGATTGGATTTTGAAAGAATTAGGTATGTTTGGCTCAAAGGTGAAGGAACTTTCAAATCATTCAGTATCCCTTGAAATTAAAATTGGGGGGGGGGGCAGCAGGGGTCACACCAAAGGAAGTTCGGGTCCATATTTGGATATAATATTTATAAATTTTTCTTATTCTTTCACATATTTCTCATTCAAGTGAATTTTTTTAGTACATCTCTGTTGTTTAAAAGGTCATTAAACTACATTTCGCACATAAAATGTCTTTCAAAGTTTCAACATTTAATTATGATTTTTCTGATGTCTACACTTCATTTACTGTAGAATAAATGCATTTAGTTGCATTATTAATTCCATATAAGGACTGTATTTCACAATTTTTAGTGCATTTTTCTATGGCACGTGATAATGTAAAACTTATATCGAAACAAAATAACCATATTATCTCTGAAAACTATATTCCCTTCCTGTTTTTTCACCCTCCCCTAGCTTGTCATGCATTCTTTCAAGAAATTGGGACTTTTATTAAACACTGTGGGACACGGAACAAATTTTTTGAAATCAAGACTTGCCTACCAAAAGCGGGATGTCTAATCACCTTAGCCACTAACCACTTTTGTTGCACCACTTTTTATTTGTGCACCTAAAAGCACCTGAAGTAGTGTCATTTAAAACCAGCCATTTTTTTAAGAACGTGTACACTGTACATGTACATATACAGTAAAAGTGTTTTTACTGTAATGTATTAAATTTTAAATGCTACATATTTTAAAAAATAAAATTGTGCTTAAGTGTTCATTTAATGGTTAGAATACCCAATGTTTATATATCATTGGTGATTCTGATCCGAACTTCTCTGTAATTTCCGAAAATTTTAGAGAATCTCTTCCGAAAATTAAAATAGAAAAGAAGGGGTAAAAATTGGATTTCCAAAAAATTTACAATTTATTAATCTTAAGATTATTTTGACGAATAATATATGTGCTTTTCTTTCTACTTTGGGATGAGTAAATTGTTTAATACTTTTAAAAATAATAACATTTCGGGGGGGGGGGGGATGTGACTTCTGGCATTAATATTACAATGCTTGATTTTGTTTTTTGTTTTTTTTTTTTGAGCTTATACATGCACGTTCAGCTGGGGAAGGATGTTATAATTACACAATTTATGTTTTAAATTCCCAATGCTGGTGGCATTTTTGCGAAAATTTTGTGTGAAGTTCAGAAAATTGTTTGGTACCGAGAATCACCTATGATACATGTTTGTAAATAAGTAATTTTTGCTCAGATCAAGAATACTTTCAAAATGTTTTCATTACAATGTGTTGATTAGTGAAGAAAAAAATGTTACAGGACCGGAATTGCCGTCTCCACCGGTGTTTATAAGTTACCAGTGGGAGTCCCAACTGGCCGTGCTGGACTTGAGGAGAAGACTGGAGCTTGCCGGATATCCCTGTTGGATGGACGTTGGACACATTATGGGTGGAGACGCCCTGTACGGCAAAATTTATGAAGGGATCAATAAAGCGAAGGTAAGAACACTCGCATCAATAAGAATCAGGATTTTTTTAAATTTCCATTTTTTTTGGAACTCTCAAAAAGATTTTAGGTCAAAAAGAAAAAAAAAATGCTTTTTTGTTAATCGTTAATATTTTTTTTAAGTGCTGGTTTAGCTTTAAATCTTTAAAAGGGGGGTTCAAATTTCTTTACATGCCGTGTACTGTGTTTCTTGTGTATTGGCATGAATATATTTTCAATGCTTCAAATTATTTTTAATGCTCTTTACTAATTGGTAAAAATAGATAATAGTTTTGTTAAAAACCGCTTAAAAATTCTCTATAAATCGACAAAATCTAGAACTCTTTGCAAAAAAAAGAAAAATCATAAATTGATCACGAGAATAAAATCATAAACGCCGATCCCTTTCTTAAAAATTACGAAGGAATCATAAAAGTTGGCAGTTACGCCTTATAACCCTGAAGCATGTGTGTGCAATTTTTTAAATTTTTTATTTTGTGCTTCACTAACATTGTTTCATCTTTTAGGTTTTCTGAACAATTATACTCTATGCAATAAGAAAATGTGTTTTCCCCTTTTCAGGTGGTGTTGTGTTTCCTAACCCCCCGATATGTACTTTCTCCCCTGTGCACCAGGGAAATGAGCTTAGCGGACATTCTCCGCAAACCGATCGTGCCTGTCATGCTGGAGCCCACCCCCTGGCCTCCCCCCGGAGCCCTGGCCCTCATACTCAGCTCGCTCGTCTACATCGATCTCTGCGGTAATTGCCCATTGCATTTTCTTCTCGGTTTTGACATTCATTCAGAGCTTGATTCCGAAATGGGGCAGAGTAGGAAGCAGGCTGCCTAGGTTGGAAGATTTTGCTTTTTTTGTATTGCCCTGAAAACAGCAGATTTGTGTTTGTAACAATAAAGACTTCATAAATGATGTCACACTTTTTCCCCATATATTTGACCCCCCTCTCCCCTTTGTCACAAAATGTCATACCTCAATAGACCCCCCCTACCCCCTTTGTCTCACGTTACGTTGCAAAAGCATGATGTCACACTTCTTGTTACCCCCTCCCCTCGTCACACTTTGTCACAATTTCACGAACCCCCGATCCCCCTCAAAGCATGGCATCTGTTGATAGTGGTGCTACTTGAAAGAATGGATGCCGGTTTCTGGGAATGCTCTAGGTCTGCAAATGTTAGTGACCATACCAACCCCATTACATAGAAAAAAAAATTGTTGCTTTCTTTGCATTAAATTATATTTATTTTGTGATGACATGTTTTTATGTGATTTACTTTTTAATGATCAATCACCTTATAGCCTACCCTAAAAGTCATATTTCTCCCCCTCACCACAATTAATAAATTATTTACAAAATCAGCATTCTGCGTAAGCTTATTTATTTAGTTTTTTTTCTTTGTAATTCCAATATTGGGAGCATTCTTCTCGCGGCTCTAATTGGCTTTTCAAAATCAAAGATTTCCCTCTTTTGAGGGGAGCAGTGGGGAACAGCAGATTTCAGGGAGGAATCCTTAAAAAAAAAATTGGAATTGTCAAAATGGGCTTTTCATAGAATTATGACTATAATAATATAAAATAACTCTAAATTCCTTTACTATGTCATTTTCAACTAACTACATATTGAGCTTTATATTTACTATTTTTTGATAATTTGTTTGTTATTATCTTTTCACAAATAATTTGAATTGCATGAAATGGAATCTCATTTCCACAAAAGTAATTATGAATGAATAAAAAGGAGAATGTGTCGAAAAATTCTGAATAAGAAGCATAACTTAATTGTTAAGAAGGCCTAAAGTTATTTAGAGATAACTTTAGGTTAGTAATTCCTGTATTTTGTCATGTGTCGGGTTTGCTTTTCATTTATCATGCTAAATGTTAAAATAACTTAATAAATTATGTAATGCTTACATATGCCTACTGTAAAGATAGTGAAATAATTTCAGTATAAGGAATAAATAAATATTTTGAGTTATTACACAAAAATATGCCATAGCATGCATGACAAAAGCCAGATATGCCTATTATGGCATGTTGTGCATAATAATGAGTGGTAAATTTTAGGGGAGCAGGCAAAGGTATAGGGCTTCTCCAAAAGAATTAAATAAATTTGTAACTATCTAATTAAATAATTTTTTCTCATTTTTCTACACTTAAATGTAGATCAAATGATTTGAAGAAATACTAGAGTGTAAAAACTTTATTGTGAAAATATTTACCAGGGAGAACCACTTTTTACTCCCTGCCTGGTGCTGCTTCAAAAAAAAAAAAAAAAATTATAAATTTGTAACTATCTAATTAAATAATTTTACTCATTTTTCTGCACTTAAATGTAGATCAATTGATTTTAAGAGATACTAAAGAGCATAAAAACTCTGCTGGGAGCTTTATTATGAAAATATTTACGAGTGAGAACCACTTTTTACTCCCTGCCTGGTGCCGCTTCCAAAATTTTTTTTTTTTTCCGCCTCTGTTAATAAGTAAAAATTTTGATTTTTTTTTTAAAGACTTTTTCCACTATTTTCTTCCACTATTTCCAAAGCAGGCTTGAAGTTGTGAAAGCTGACCATAATTTATTAAGTTACTTTAGTATTTGATACCGGAAATGAAACATAAAATGTTGTGGCAGACATCGAAAGACATGCAGAGTCAACCTTTTCCCAAAAAAGAACTGCATCCATTTCTTCATCAAAATAGGAGTAAAGGAAGCTTTATGTGAACATTTCAAATTTCTCCTCTTTCAGGCATCGGAGGTCATGGGGGAAGTGGAAGGCAAGCTGACTGGGAGAGCAGGTTTCGCAGCATCGTCGAGCGGTTGTCCCACTTCATCTCCCCTTCCTTCTCCCCCCAGCTCACTTCGATCTCCAACGAGAGGCTCAGACCTCCCCCCATGGCACCCGACACCCATGCTCAGGAAGAAGCAGATCTGCCCAATAGTGCCGATAACACGGTGAGATATGCTTTCCTATTTTCTTCAGAGCACGTTCTCACATTTTGATTTTGTTTTTATTTGTTGCAAAAGTTCAGTGGCTGTTGATATGGCAGTCTGAGCTTCCCTCCTTCATTGTAATAATGAGGAAGGGATGCTTGCAGCATTTATTTTTGTCTAATTACTTTGATGATGTAAAACAACAGTCTTTTCAAAATTTGAGTAGGAAAGCACAAGTTATTGGTCAACTTTTGCAATCAACTTGCCTTATCTCTGATAAACCTGAATAAGTCAAAGATAGAATATGGGTATATATGTAGGCTTACCATATTTTTGGCTAGTGAAACCGGGACACGTTATTATAGGATGGGCATACCGTAAGGTCTGGGGAGTATGGAATACCCCCCACTAGCGGGGGGAGGGGTCTGGGGAAGTTTTACAAAAATTAAAAGCAAAATGGTGAGTTTTAAGTTTTTTTTTTTTTTTAGCCTCGCCAGGGGAGGGGGAAATTTGGATCTCTAAATTGTTAGTCTACCCACCTTTTAAAAATAAAAAAGGAATTTTTGCTACTTAATTTAGTTAAAAAGATTTTTTTTTTTTTTGCTTTTTAATGAGAATTTTTTCTGGTCTACCATCTGGAAAGAAGTGTTAATAAAATGAAGTTTAAAATACTGCATAAAATTGTTAAATTGAACAACTAATTACTAAGTCTTTTTTTTTTTTTAATTACAACTTTTTGTCTAACTACAAAAACCATTTCAAAAAAACATTTTTGTCAAACTAAAAAAGCCATTAATAAGTTAACGATGTTATTCTTTGTTTTCAACCCACTCGTATTTCCGATTTGAATGTACTTTTTTCAAGATGTCTTTGTTCAGCTTGACTTTTCATAAAAGTCAGAGCAAAGAAAACCTTAAAGTTTATTTTGCATACAATCAATGCTCTTGCAGCTCCCTCATTAATACTCTGTCATCTTAAAGATTCTTAATGTCTTCATAAAAGATTCTTAAAAACATAAATTCATTACTTTTTACGTCAGCCGTTTCCAGGACGTTGATAAAACTGGGCGGGACACAGGGACAAGAGCAATATACCAAGACTTATGGCAACCCTATATATATGCTTACACTGCTGACCAGATGTATTGACAGTTTGATCTAACATTTCCCCAAAAATAAGTTTTAAAAAAATTCAATTCAACTTATATTTCTTGTCAAGATGTTGAATTAGTTTCGAGAGAAGATATGGTTAAAGAAATAATTAATTTCCTTTTAAAAAATTCATACAAACAATATGTGCTAAAATCAGAAAGCTAAATTAGTTTTGATTCCCATGGAATAAAATGAAATAAAGAAGCAATTTCAAGTTCATCTGAGCAGAAAGCATGAGTTCAATTAAACCAAAAAGCATTTAACATTTTGTTGGGCCTCTTCTGACTGATTACAGCAACCGCTCTTTAAGGGGAGGGTTTCCATCTGTTTTTACATAAGGGCCACATTGTGAACTTTTGGAGGTCGGTCGGACCAACTATCCAACAATATTTCAGTTCAGATGGTCTAGTTAGTGCTAGTTCCCCCCCCCCCCCATATCCCCCCGAATTAGTTTTTTAATTGAGCACTCATTGGTGATTTTTGAGAGTTTCTGGGCTTAGTTTTCTAGGCTGCTATATTTCCTTATATAAATTTGTTGTTTTTATCCAGTCTGTAAGCTTCCGGCGGGCCGTAAAAATCTGTTTGCAGACTGAATGTGGCCTGCGGGCCATAGATTGGAGACCCCTGCTTTAAGGCATGGAATCCACAAGGTTTTGTAACATTTCTTTTGGTATTTCTTGGTGCCAGACTTTAAATATTGTTTCCTGAAGCTCTCATTTTGTTCTGGGATGGTTCTGAGGTATTTTCCTTCCAATTATACTCCCTAAATTCTCAATAGGGTTTTGACCGGGCGAGTTTCCGGGCCTACCATGTACTGTAAATTTCAAACCTTGAACTAAATAAGGAATGTTTAGAAATCAGAATCCAACTCTAATGAAATTTTATTTAATTTAAAACATTTCCTTACAGTTTTCGATGTTGGCTATGTGTTGCTGAGATACCCACCCGAACATGTCATGAGCAACTGGGAAGCAAAAAAATCCTTCAGCATGCTATTACGCTGCTGCTAGTGTACTATACAAAATGGAGTTGTCCAGTTGACTTTTTTGTTTTTAAATATTATTTCACAAATGTCTAAATTACATATAAGTAGTATAAAATAACACTTATCACGTACTCTTAGCCGTCTTTTTATTTCCTTTTCCTCCAGGAGATTTCAATGAATCCAGATGTTCCTGATGAGGACACATTGTCTGAATCCGCCTCCACCAGAGATCCGAATTCTCCGGTGGTCTGGGATCCCACTCGTCGCAATCGTATTGTCAGGTGCTCCGTCTGCATCATAATTTGATATTCACTTTTTACCACTATTTCCAAGGCCAAGTGTCTCTGCTCGTTTTGGATATTCCCTTGTTTCACCGGCGTTAGCCAATCAGGGTAACTTTGAGCCGCAGTTCCTCTATTTTTAATTGCCCTAACCATATTTTGACAGTGTTACTGTATTTACTGGCATAAAACTGAATAAGAACTCTTAAGGTATTGCATAGATACAAAACATTGAGAAGTAATAATAATAAAAACCATTTAAAATGAATTATTAACCTGTTTCAAAGTCGTCCCTTCCATTTTGGGGTCTCTTTGAACCGCATCACAAAAGTGATTTTAAAAAGAGTTTTTATTGGAAGTATTACAGTTGTACAACTTTGAAACAGGAAAGTAAAATTTCTAAATATTTATTTATTTTTTATTACATAGCATCACAGGATTTCTGTCATTTATGATTGTACATAGAACAACTTCAGAAACTTCAACAACGTCAAGGATTTCAACTGCAAACGAGCATTGAAAAATAGCTTTCAAGCAGTGACCTAAGAATGACTGCAATCAAGAACTGCTGCACTGTACTCAAATGCTTCAACGTCAGTGTACAGTATTGGGAACTTATTTTGTAAATTTAAGAATAGAGAACTCATTCTACAACCTAGCCAGGTTCAAAGTTACCCAAAATGACTACCTATTTTTCATGAATGTCAGATACCAAGCCAAAAAAAAAAAAAAGTATTCAGCATTTTTTTTTTTTTTTCAAGTGTTATTATGTACTCCACTATCAGATTTCTTTTCCAGTACTCTGCAACAGCAACCGATTAAAAACATTCTGCCGGATATGCAGGCATAATGCGAGTTTGCTACACGCATATAATGTAACACAAATTTGTTTTCCATGTGATCTTTAGGCCAGTTTAGTTCTCTTCCCTCACAGAAAAAAATCATAGGAAAAAGAACTTTTTTTGAGAATTTCTTTTCCTGCGTGAATACCTTCGTCACAATGAGTCACCCTTTTCTGGGACTGTTCATAGATGATGTCAATCTTTTTTACAGTATATTTGACTCCCCTCCCACTTTTGTCACAAAATGTCAAATATGAAGCTCAAGTCACACTTTATCATATCCTCCTACCCCATCCCTTTGTCGCATGTCACGCTGTATTACATAAGCATATGTACTTGCAGTTCAGAAGCAAGGCACTGCATTATAGATCAGTTTTCTCATTTTATTTTTGAACTTTTAATGACAATTGTTAAGCATAATAATAATAAGGATTACATGTGTGCTTATTTTGTATAAAATGAGGTTCAGCTTTACAACACAAAATATAGTTAGCATATAACGGTAAAAAATATTAACACGTTGACTGCCGACACGCTGACTACCAACGCTGTTTGTAGTTTGTGGATCTCCAGATGATAGTTTAATTTAATTTAAAAATATTGTACAAAGCATTTTATTAGGTAAAAAAATACTAACTTTTTATAAATGTATTGCTGCAATTCTGAAAAATGAAAAATTGCCCACACAATTTTATCTTAAAAGTGTAAATGCCTATAAAAATTTCTTTTGGACTTTTAACAAGAAGTTAATTTATACCTTAATCAGCATTAGAGTTTATGATACAAAATGATCAATGAAACTTTAAAATCAAATTATGGAAATTAAAAAAAAACCTTTTAAAATAAATTTAATTTACTGCTTTTAAATGTTTTTATAGAAACCAAAATGTGGTAATGTCACACTTCTTGCTGTCCCCCCCCCCCCCCCCAAGCGTGACATCATTTATGAATGACTCCTCATCACCTTTCGCTTTGGGGCTATACATAAGCATTATTTCTAATGAAATTTCTGCATTGAACAATGCTAATGAAAAATACTGATTTATAAAATCAGCAGCCTAATAAAGTAAAACTGCATGGAGCAGATGTGCGAACTAATACATAATTGCAAAATTGTGTGTACATAAATTGCTGAATGAATAAATATTGATGCCACATGTAAAAGAAAAACTTTCAGTTTACTTCTCTGCTGTATCCTGTGGTCCCCACGTGCTCTGTCAGCATTTTTTTTTTTTTTTAAATTTTCCCCTGAAATTTCTCATTTCCTGAGGTTGCTTTAATTTATTATTATTTTCATTTCTTAATTTTTGTGCCTCAAAGGGAAACAAGCATATTTAACAGTAGGCTCATTTGAGCCTTATGGGAGTAGAAAGAGTGGTAAATTACTTTCTGAACTCGATTTTAAGCAGTAGAGCCGTGTGGGTGAGCTGTAAGAGCCCTGTGAATTTTTCAGTCAATTTCCTCAAATGGAAAGATTTTTGATGTGATCATGAAGAGGATGAAAATAGTATATAATGATATTATTTGTTATTGTTATGGTTTTCTGGTGTAAATGAAATTTCAATTTTCTTTTTATTTACTTATTTATGTATACAGTACTGAACCTCAAATTGGGCATGCTCGGGACCGGCGCTAAGCCGGATTTCGGAACCCGACCAAAAATGGCGGATTTACGAAAACATCGACGCCAATATGCGCATTTTTACTTCAGATCGCATTTTCTTAACTGGAAGGGAAAAAAAAGGTGACTTTTCTTGGAAAAGGTAATATAAGTAAAGCCATGTGTTAAAATATTTTTACCAAACAAAAAAATAACTTATTCATGGATTTAAATAAAACGCTCCAAATTACAACACACAATTCAGCCAAAGTGAATCATACCCACCATAGTAGTTAACCGTTTCACGGAATAACCTGCAATTGCATGAAAAAGAAAATAGAGCTACATCTAAAAAATATATTAGCAGAGAAGTCAAACTAAAATGCCAGGCCATTTGTACAAATTGCAAGGGTTACTGGGTGCCATTTATGACCACAAAGAAAAAAAAATAGAGCAAGTTTCTTTATCTTTCTTTTTTTTCTCTTTTTCCAGGGAATAAAACTTGAAAAACAAATTTTTAAGAATTTAAGGGAAAAAATAAGTTTTTTATGGGGAAAAAAGATGCTTAACTGAGCCCAAGAAATCAATTTTCACTTTTCAACATAGTGGGTTTTCTGGTTTTATCTTGGTTTCCTGAGTTTAATTCATATAAAGCATAAATATATCTACAAAATTGCTTCTATTTGAATCAAAATTTACTGACATTTATTAATTTAATAGATTCTTACATTAATATTTTTATAAATTTACAAAAAAAAAAATCGGAAATTTTCGGGAAAAGTGCCGAATTTTAGGATTTTCCGAACTTCGGGATTCCGAATTTGGGGTTCTGTACTGTATATTATTTTACTTTATTTTATTTATTTATGTATATACAGTAAAACCCGTTAAGTTTTCCTGATTAAAAAGTTTTAAATTTCAATACCAGCTTCATTCCGATCTCTCCAATGTTAAAATAACCCTTTTAAAAAGTTTTGATTTCATTTTTTCCCCACTTAATAAGTTTTCATATTGGTCAATTTTTTCTTTCAAATGACACTTTAGACTTCTAATTTTTTTTTTTTTTTTTTTCACGTTTTTTTTCAATCTATGTAGTTATTTTTCTTTCTAATGGAAGAAGGTTTAGAAAAGCTGTTTTGGTCAGCTTTTTCTCAAGGGTACTCTTTTCTCAACACCAAAAGTTCCAGGAAAACAGGTGGCAGGGAGAATTAGTTAGTTGTCAGGAGAACAATGATGACTAATAAGGGGAAAAGGAATGTTTGTAAAGTCTCCCAAGGGGGTGTCTATTTTATGTCCGATTTAAATATTGCCAAATAATATCATTCTTAAATATCAAAAGGTAAATTCATTTTGAAATATAGAGCTACCCATTCAAGAAGTTTTTCCGCATAAGAAATTTTTCTCTTGGTACCCTTGAAAACTTAACCAGGTTTTCCTGTAGTAATTAACTTTTGGTTTATGTACATATATTATTTTACTTTTTTTATTTATTTTTAAATGGCTAAAAACTACTGAATATCTCGAATGAGATGCTTAAGTTGTTATCTCAGGTTCCTTTCTAAATTTCAAGTCATTTAGTGATCTAATTTGGAATTTTTTCAAAAATAATCGTCCCCCTGTGGAGACAATCGTGTGGGCACCCATTGAAATGAAACATATATTTATTTGGCTCAGTATGTCATCATCAAAACCCAGAAAGGATTATATTGTTACAGATAATGAGCAATTAATCTCATATAAGTAAAAGATCTGAACTCTGGAAAAAAAAAATCAGAAATTGAAAAGTTGCAACAGTTCAGCCAATGATAGTTTCCTGCTGAGTGAAGAATTTTTAAACATTTACTAAAAGGAAGAATGAAGAGTGTTGTGAATTTTGCAATTTATTTTTGAACATTATTAAACTTAAATTGCGGACCGGGACACCTGTGCAGTATGAGAATTTTTGATTGTACGCGAAACTCTCGATTCGTTGCATTCGGTCATTGAAAGATTACTAAAAAAAGTACTTGTCTTAATTTTACTTACTTTCTACTTGATATTTTGTCAGATATCTCTCGATTGATAAGTATTAAAAAAGGGATTTCTTGTAACCCCTAAACACATGTCTGATAAATTTATTACTTATAATGCTGATTTCAGCTTTTGAGCCTGAATGTTAACTGTTCACTTTTTTTTTTTTCTTAAATTTGTTCTTTAACCCTTTTTTTCTTTTTTTTTTTCGTGTAGCCATTTCAAAGTTTTTGCGCATGTACTTACAACTGATTTTCATAGTAGTTATTTTTTCATTTTAATTTAATATTGTTAAATAACTGGTGTACCAATACTTATTTAATACTACTACTGCTACTAATTGTACTAATAATGTTCAGTCAAGCCCAAATTTCTCATTTTTATACTGCGAATGTAATTTCGTGAATTTTTGAATAATAAAAGCAATTTTGCAATCCTGTTTCTATTTTAATTTTGATTCTACCTTTTACTTGCTAACTTTTCACTTTCTTTTCTCATTTTCATCGCCTTGTTTCACAACATAAAGTAAAAAATGGGTTTGGGGGCTAAAACCATGCTGCTAAATTTATTTTAATAAAAATTTTCATGTAGTATTTGATATGTTTTTGGTTCATATAGATTGAACATGAAGCAATACAAATAAATTTTGCTGGATTATTTTCTCTCGGTAATTTATTTAAAAGAGCATGTTTTGGTACCCCTTCTTTACAGCATATTGGGAGAAAGTGGAGATAGCTCTAAAATTAGCGTTTGTGTCAGTAAAATATGTTAGTATTGGTTTTTAAACAAAAACACTCTAAAATAAAAATGCCCTGATTCGAATTTTAAGTATCTTTAATATCTATAATATCTCTTAAAAATTAATTATTTAAATTAAAACTAATGAATAATTATAATGTATTTTCCAGAAGTATAAATAGGACTTAAAATGGGAGCCTTGTTGATATATTTTTGGTTCATATATATTGAACATGAAGCAATAGAAATCAATTTTGTTGGATTTTTTTCTCTTTCAGTAATTTATTTAAAAAGGCATGTTTTGGTACCCCTTCTTTACACCATGGTGGGAGAAAGTGGAGATAGATAGCAACAGGATATTTTTAAGTTATTTTCTCTGTAATATAAATATATAGAATAAAACCTCAATAGAATATTATCTCATACAATGATAAATCTCTTTATAACGATAACATTTTGTGGTCCCCATCAATTTGCGTATAATATAATGAAAATCGCTCTTCAACTTAACATAATTCTATAGTTTCAGAATTATGGTTACATATATTCTATCCATCTGCAATGATGATCCAGTTTCTGGTACCAGTAAAAATAAGAAAATTTTATTATTTTATCTCTTATCATAAACTTTTCTTTGATGACTTGTGAATATCTGGTTAATCATTCTTGTGCCCAACAATTTTACTGTATATATGTACCGTAAAACCTGTAAAGTTGACCACTTTTGTAAGTTGACATGTTTTGTCAAGAAGGGAATTAGCCCTATATTATGTAATGTACCTTTGTAACTTTACCTCTTATCTTAACCACCTGCCTGTATGTACCACATATCAGTGGGGTGTAGACCTGGAGGAAAAGTGGGGGGACACTCACAGATACAAAAATAAAGAGCATAGGGGATGTTTGTGTTAAAGAAAAGGTGGGTGGGAAGTTTGAGATAAAATGAATAACTAAGGGGATGCTGTACTCTGGCATCCCCTCGACTGCACCACCCCAGGTAACACAAATCATCAACTCTCATTTATTAAGGAGATTTTTTTACCGGAGGCCTAGGTCTAGGCGAAGTCCGCTCACATTTTGGGTACAACTTTAGTGTAAGGGGCCTGTTTGTGACTTTTTTGGTTGAAGAAGAGATTGCTGGTTACAATTGCAATTAGTTGTTTTGTGTTTGATGTGTGTAACTTGAGTTTGTTATATATTTGGAAAGTTCTGGGGACATATCACTCTTTTGGGGACATCTTTCGTTGCCAATACTAAAGCTGTTCCTTTGCCATGACAGTACACACATCTCAAGGTCAAACTTACAAATTCGTTAAGATCGTAGGCTTTTATCCGTGGCATATTGTTTATAGAATTTTATGAACTTGAATGAAGTTTAAAGTTCATATGTAGATAGGATTTCAAAATATTCATATTCAATAGATGTAATGCAAAGCGCATTGTCTCAATAGGTATCT
Organism: Octonoba sinensis; assembly: GCA_038502835.1. Taxonomy (NCBI): domain Eukaryota; kingdom Metazoa; phylum Arthropoda; class Arachnida; order Araneae; family Uloboridae; genus Octonoba; species Octonoba sinensis. The sequence goes on from CM076604.1 coordinate 13,710,041, forward strand.
AACCTTATATCGATTGATCGGAATAGGAAAAATCATAGGTAAATTGGTTCCTATTCATATCACTTTGCAAAATATTAACCTTTAAATGGCTCGTATCAATGAATAAATATTTTTATGCAAAAACCTCAGAGTGGCCTCAGGGGAATGCAAGGGAGGCCTGAGTCCAATAGCAGACGTCTTATGGCTGGAATGATGATAATGCTGTTGAAACATTCATATGCATCTATTTTATATATCTCTCGTATCCTCGTATCTCGGAAACGGGTCTAATAATCGGCATGAAAATTTGTATTTAGTAAACACTTTAATTTTCCAAATTTATTTGAATAAGTATCTTCCATCATAAAAAAATATATAATTAAAATTAAAAAAATCTCCGAGCAAAGCTCGGTCACCCAGGTACTTTGATTGAAATCAACAAAAACTGTGTTGTCCAGTGTAATGTGACTAAATGTTTCTTATAAAGTTTAATAAAGCCAAGAAATCTATGATAATTTTGTAAAATGCAATAAAAAAAGACAATTCCAGATTGTGAAGGTATAATTGTATCGGTGAGTGGAAAAACAGTACTAGTCCAGAAAACATTACGAGATATTTGCAAAAACAACTTTCGTTTTCAAATTTTTTTTTTTTTGTTTGTTTGTTTGTTTGTTTGTTAACTCCATACCTAGGTTTTATAACGTGGGAGGTCTTGTCATATGTATTCTTTCTCATTGCAACGTGTTGTTCTACATATTAGTGTAATTTTTCCCAGGTATTGAAAAATGGCCAATTTTGGACTAGTACTGTTTTTCCACTCACCAATTCAATTTATTAAACAGTTTCGAAATCCAGGGGGAAGCGCCACAAGAACAAAAACGCAAAGTCTATGGCCATGTAATTACAAAACGCATAAGAATAATTAGAGGCAGATCACAATTTAGATTTGTATTTTGAGATGCAGTCGTTGTGTCAATGGTAATGAATGCAACAATTCTCATAAAAAATGGTACAAAATAAAAACATTTTAATTAATGCCAAATGATTTTGTTTTTTTTTTTTTTTTTGATAAATTAATGTTAAAAAAATACCAGTTTTTTTTATTTCACTAGAAAAGACATACGAAAAAATATGACATAAAAAAGAAATAAAATCTCCTTTCAGAGTTAAAAAAAGGGAGGAGGGAGCTCATGGTACAGACACCATGAGCTCCCTCCCCAGACACCCGAGTGCAAGCCCTCGGGAGCAAATGGGGTTCCGGGAGAGCTCGACCAACCGCAAATTTATGAAAACCATTAAAAAAAAAAAATACAGGTCATTGCAAAACACTAAAAGTCATAATGCGCATGGTGCGGAATACGAAAGATTGCATAGTGTCTGTAAATCAACATCAGATAACAAAAATTGTTACATTAGTATCATTGAGCAATTGCGCACAACCAAAGCCGCACCACACTATAACAATATAACTCAATATAACTGGATATAAATTGATAGGGTAATACACAGATAAGAAATAAAGTACACAAAGTTTCCACAATACTGCAATTTGATGTCTGGATGCGCATTAAGAGAGTAAAATACAGCAGAGAAACAGTATACAAAATTTGATGTCTTGTTTTGAAGAATACAAAGTTGTAAAAAAAAAGAAGAAAGAAACAAAGCTTGAACTGATATTATGATGTCTGAGTACACATAGAGTAATGCATAGTAGAGAAATGAAGTATACAAAATTAAGCCATGCTGAAGTTCCCCAACTGCATAGTGCAGCCTACTACAAGAGATTGCAAAGTAACCGTAGTACAGCTGACGTCTACATTACCACAATATGATGTCTGGGTATGCATAGACAAAGTTATACTCCATAGTGATGAAACAAGGTATACAGAATGTAAGCCATGTTAAAGTTCATAAATTGCGTAGTGCAGCCTACTTCAGATTGCAAAGTCACTGTTGTACAATAGATGTCCACAATATTACAATATGATGTCTGGGTATTCATTGGCAGAGTACTACACAGTTGAGAAACAAAGTATACAAAATTTGATGTCTCGTGATGAAGTTTACAAAATATGATGTCTTGTGATGCAGTGTACAAAAATTGATATCATGTGCTGAAGTATACAGAATTGACAAAGTGATACAAAATTTGAATTAATAATATGATGTCTGGGTATGCATTGTCAAAATTAGTACACAGTAGAGAGACAAAGCATATAGAATTTAAGCCATGCTAAAGTTCATTAAGTTCAAAGGGCAGTCTACTAGAGAATGAAAATCACAGTAGAATGCAAAACTTAAAGAGTATGCATTAAGCGTTATATGACATGTGACAACAATGAGAAACCGTGCAACACTATAAAAAAGTACCAAAATCAATCATGCAATATCTAAACAATGTGAAATGGTACACACAAAAACAAAGGAAAATTATAGCCAAAACTCAAACAAACACTAAGTTCCCTAAAATAGATACCTCTCGCTTGATAAATGCAAGAACAAAGAAGCAAGGAGGGAGCGTGCATGGGGATGCTGGAACGCGTTGCGAATAGCTTGAATGGGTGAAATTTGACTGCTAGCCCGAATATGATACTTACTGGTTAAAGGGCAATGAAAAACATAGTGGTCAGGCGTACCCATCGCTTCACAGGAGCAATAAGGAGAATCAGAAAGAGCAAAGCGATGAAGATAGCTCGGGAAAGGGCCATGGCCAGAAACCAAGATTGTTTCGAAACGTTGGCTGACCCTGGGAGAAAAACGGCCGATTGGAAAGAATTCAAAAACCCGGCGACCAGTATCCGCCTCGTTCCAGCGGTACTGCCAATCCTCTCTAGTTTTGGCTCTAATTTGTTGTATGAAATTGGATTTAGGAAGGGGAAGGGCCGTGTATGGTAAAAATGCGGGATCCTCAGCTGCCGTACGAGCTAATTGGTCAGCTTTGTCATTTCCCACATTCCCTGAATGACCCTTGACCCAGTGAATTGAAATTCTAGGATTCAAAATTAGCATGCTTTGTACTGAATTTACTAGAGGACTGCGCTGAAGTGGGTCTTTGGTAGAAAGGATAGCAGCCTGAGTTTTATGTAGAGAAACGAGAAAAGCGAGGGGAAATATGGCAGCGAGAAAATGAAGGCAAAACCTAAGTGACGCGATAAATTCCTCTTTTTGGTCACCCGTATCTGTCTGTCCGCAAGTGGAATGCAACCCTTGCCTCTTGCAAATCTTGTCCCATTGTTGATAACCCACCTTCTCAATTTTCCGCATCTGACCGTCCGCAATCGGCATGACATCCGCTGTAGAGGACTTCAATGAACGCCCCGCCCCGCATCTGAAGGCGTTCTTACATGCGGTTTAAAACGTGGTACATTATTGCGACACATTCTTGAACGCCACGGTTTCACTCGCGTTCTGTCGCCCAGTTAAAACGTGTGTGTAAAGGGCGCTTAACCCTTGCTCTCATGACCCTTGATTTTTAGCCTACTTTCCCGTAAAAGTTAAAAAATAATAATAATAAAGCATGAAAGAAGGCTTAATGTATCGAGAAAATATCGTTAGAAATCAAGAAAAGTCAAAGATAAGTTAAGTAATTAAATAAAGATTGAAAAATAACAAATTTGAAAGTAGGGTTTTGAGATGGGGAAAAAGTGTGTCTGTCGGTCTGTCCCCCCCTAATAACTTTTGAACGAACTGTCCGATCCGAAAAATTCTTTTTGCATTCGAAAGATCTCGGCGAGGACATCTCATTTCCATATTTTACTTTTTGGTTTGAAAAATTTTTTGTTCAATTTTGAACAGTTCAAAAAATTTTAACATTAGCGCTTATGGGCGAAAATGAAGCAAATTATGTAAACTCTGGGTACAAGATCCAAGTTCCAATGAACAAGCTTACTGGAGGAAGCTCTTGGCGTGAAATATTGGTTCGAACAATTTTTGTTCATTTTTGAACAGTTCAAAAAAAAATAACATACCGCCTACGGGGAAATTTCAATCCTATATAATTCCTGATCTAACGGCCTGATTTGCTTAGAACAAACTTTATCGGAAAGCTCTTATGACGGAGAACATGTACAAATAGAAAGTTCATCCAGAACTAACTAGCCTATTTTACTGGGAAATTTTTTGATCGGGATTTTCACGAATATTTTTGAATTAATGAATGATTAAATGAATAAGCAAAAGAATGAATGAATAAATGAGTGAATAAATACATGAATGACTTAACAAATGAATGATTGAATGAATATGTATTAACCGTTGAAAAAGGTATAATTGAAGCAATTAAGAAAAGCTAAACGAGAAAAACAGAGAGAGAGGTAGCTAGATTATAAATTTGAATTCGGTGTATACGGGATAGTAGGCTCGTATAGTTCTAGACGGAACTTCTTGTTTAATTTATTTTTATTTTTTAATTTTTTTTTTTTGTGTTTTCACAGCCAAAAAGATTACTTAGTATCATAACCTTTCTAACCTAATTAGTTCAGAAATTAATTAGAGTTTTATACAAGGTAGCATATATGCTACTGCATGAGATTGGAGTCGCTGGTTCACTAGGCTTGTTGCATTTGTGTTACATGCTAAAGGCAGTATAAGTCAAAATATATATATATATATGCTACGTACAAATATTACTTTAATGAGAATTTTCTATAAAATACAAAAGTCAATGAAACAAACAAACAAAAAAACTATATACATCTATATACAATACAATATTCTTATATTTAATAATGTGCTTGCTCAAACCAACTCCGGTTCATCTTTATCTTCTATATTGATGTATGCAGCATGTTTGTCAAAAATTATCCACCTCTAAATTTAGTTCTTAGTCGGCAATTTCTTCATCAACATCTTCCTCTTCTTCAGAAATTGCCCCAGATTGAGCAACGAGAGACAATAATAATCGTCCTCTAGATGTGAAATCCTAAATCAAGTCAACATCCACGTAAGAAATAAAAAAAAAATCTTTGTGTAAAATAACAATTAGGTAAAATTCAAAAAAAAAAAAAATTCAAGTGTAAGTAGCAACTGATTATGTCAACAACTACCCTAATTTCAGGAAGTAGCATATATGCAACCTTCAGTTTTTAGCTTGTATTTTTCCAAAAACAGTGGTAATCAAACAACTTGAAACATTTTTTTAAAGTAGCATGTATGCTACTTTATGAGAATAAGGGTTAAGGAGGACCAAATGTTGCAGTGGTGAATTATGAAGCGGTTGTACACTGTACACTGACTTCTGCGCAGTACATTTAGTGTAGTTTTCCTATTTGACCGGGACAGTCCCGGTACTTTGCTCTTGTCCCGGTGTTCATCAATGTCCCGGAAACGGCTGTAAGATGTAAAAAGTAATGAATTTATGTTTTTAAGAATCTTTTATGAAGACATTAAGAATCTTTAAGATGACAGAGTATTAATGAGGGAGTCCACTGCAAGAGAATTGATTGTATGTAAAATAAACTTTGGCGTTTCCTTTGCTCTGACTTGCATGAAAAGTCAAATTTAACAGAGACATCAGGAAAAAAGCACATTCAAGCCAGACATATGAGTGGATTGAAAACAAATAACATTGTTACTTATTAATTGCTTTTTTAGTTTGACAAAAATGTTTTTTTTTTTTGAAATGGTTTTTGTAGTTAGACAAAAAGTTGTAATTTAAAAAAAAAAGATTTAGTTAAAAATTGTTTAATTAAACAATTTTATTAAGTATTTTAAACTTTATTTTATTAGCACTTCTTTCTAGATGGTAGACCAGAAAAAATTCTTATTAAAAAGGAAAAAAAAGTCTATCTAAGCACATTAAGTAGCCAAAATTCCTTTTTAGCCTACTTTCCCGTAAAAGTAAAAAAAAATAATAATAAAGCATGAAAGAAGGCTTAATGTATCATGAAAATATCGTTAGAAATCAAGAAAAGTCAAAAATAAGTTAAGTAATTAAATAAAGATTGAAAAATAAAAAAATTGAAAGTAGGGTTTTGAGATGGGGAAAAAGTGTGTCTGTCGGTCTGTCTGTCTGTCGGTCTGTCTGTCTGTCTGTCGGTCGGTCGGTCGGTCGGTCTGTCTGTCTGTCGGTCTGTCCCCCCCTAATAACTTTTGAACGAATTGTCCGATTCGAAAAATTCCTTTTGCATTCGAAAGATCTCGGCGAGGACATCTGATTTCCATATTTTATTTTTTGATTTGAAAAATTTTTTGTTCAATTTTGAACAGTTCAAAAAATTTTAACATTAGCGCGTACGGGTGAAAATGAAGCAAATTATGTAAACTCTGGGTACAAGATCTAAGTTCCCATGAACAAGCTCACTGGAAGAAGTTCTTGGCGTGAAATATTGATTTGAACAATTTTTGTTCATTTTTGAACAGTTCAAAAAAAATTAACATACCGCCTACGGGGAAATTTCAATCCTATATAATTCCTGATCAAACGGACCGATTTGCTTGGAACAAACTTTATCGGAAAGCTCTTATGACGTAGAACATGGACAAATAGAAAGTTCATCCGGAACTAACGAGCCTATTTTCCTATGAAATTTTTTGATCGGGATTTTCAAGAATATTTTTGACTTAATGTATGATTAAATGAATAAGCAAAAGAATGAATGAATAAATGAGTGAATAAATACATGAATGACTTAATAAATGAATGATTGAATGAATATGTATTAACCGTTGAAAACGGTATGTTTGAAGCAATTAAGAACTAAAGCTAAACGAGAAAGAGAGAGAGATAGCTAGATTATAAATTTGAATTCGCTGTATACGGGAAAGTAGGCTCGTATAGTTCTAGACGGAACTTCTTGTTTACTTTTAAAAGGTGTGTAGACTAACAGTTTAGGGTTCCAGATTCCCCACTCTCTTTTTTTTGCGATTCCTTTAGGCTTAAAACTCATCATTTTTGTTTTATTTTTTTAAATTTCCCCAGACCCCCCCCCCTCGCTACTAGGGGGGGGGGGTATTCCATACCCCACAGACCCCCCGGTATGCCCATCCCATACAAATGTGTCCCGGTTTCACTAACCAAAAATATGGCAAGCCTACCTATACTGCTTCCATTATAGAATGCAGAATACAAAATCTCAGCATAAAACAATGGAAATAGATTATTTTTTATTCATTCATTTGTTAGAGAAACACCTTTGCCGGTATCACACTGAAAGAAGTACAGTTAGAAAGCTGCATGTAGCCCGCAACGTATGACCTTCAAAAGTTTGTTACGGTCATCTTTTTTGTGGATCCATTTGAGGTAGTCCTCAAACTAAAAAATATGCAGCATGTAATTGTGGTCGCTGGTCAGGCCAATGGCTAAACGGAACGAAAAATTCAATTTTAAAAAATCAGTGAGAAAAAGAGACGTAGGTTAATAGAAACGAATAATATTTCGAAGTAACAAAATCGGAAGTGAAAATCAGCAAGTTGAATCCTATTGAACAAAAAGGGTCAGGTAGAAGGATTCCTCTTGTTTCGGGGTGGAACACAGAAAAAGTCGCGCCAATTCGACGCGCTGAAAAAACACCAGTTTAGATTTCCGCTATACAACTAAATCCTCATTTATTTTTTACAGAATGGAACGCTGAATTCCTTGCCGTACATTTTTTCGATGTTCTGCAATGTGTCATCGAGCGTATTATCCTCGTATTTGAGTACAAACAATTACTTTAAGCGTTAGTAAACTTAGAAAAGGCTGGCATCTACTGGGTGAGTTTAAAAAACAAAGTTTGTTTAAGTTTAACTAAAGTTCAAAAATGACTAAAACTGAACAATTTTTTCTAATATTTATTCCCCAATTAAGGTAAATATAATATTTTATGTACTAGGGGTAACTTTAAGCTGCCTATGTTAAAGATTTTAAAAAGAAAAGCAATTTTCTGTTACCATATGTGGGAAGTGATTCAGAAAACATATTTAATAAGGGGAAAAGTTAAAGATTTAGTTGCAATTATCTATTTTTATACTTTTATTTACATGTTAGTAATGTTTTTCAAAAATACAAAAATATAGAAACAGTTTTTTTTTTTTTAAGAATAAAAAAAAGCAGTAGTTCCGTTTAGAACTTTAAAAGCCTACTTTCTCCCGTACCAGCATCAAATTTGTAAATGCATTACCACTTTATCTCTCTGGTTATACTACGGAGCATAATTCGTTTTTTTCGAATAAGTTTCAATGTATTCATACTCTGTTGCAATAGGATGTGTAAAACAATAAACAAACTCAAATTTGGTGGCAGTCTAAGAATGTGTTACCTGTGAGACAACAGGGGGGGCTAAAACGGGCAGAAACTCTCAAAAGTACGCTTTCAACAGGTTCGCTACGCTGAAAATACTGTCTCTATATGTTTGTATAATATTTCCTAAACAGTTAGGAATTTCAGCATGAGATTACTGTTAAATAACCGGCAGCAATCTGTCCATCTAATTCACCGTTAAATTTACGGTTTGGAACATTTTTATATCTTTACGGGACCTAAACCATTTCCAATCACCCTGGTTAAAAAGCCGTAAATACAAAAGTTTATGGTTTTATAACTATTTAAAAATAGTTTCAGAACATTTATTTTTTCCGTTTTTGAACCATTTCGAGGCGTAGAAACCGTAAACGAAGCTCGCGGGAATCGAACCCGGGTGTATGGTATACTAACCTTGCGCTCTAGTCATTCAAAGCGGCCGTTTTTTAATAAATAAATCTTCTTCTCCAACAGGCAAACTGCCTTAAAATTAAAATTTCAGACGTTGATTGGATCCAAAGTCATTTTTGCTCTAAATTTACTGTATATCGACGAAAATCACTTTATTTCTGTAGAAATTAAAATACAAACAAGCTTTAGCAGCTCAAATGATGGGTTCGCTCATTCGCAAACAGTTCGGGAATCCGATGTCTCCAATTTTTGATTTGCGTGTGTATGTGTTTCTATTTAATAACCACTACTTAAGCCACTTTTTTTTCTTCTTTTTTTATATACACATGCAGATTTGAAGTGATAAATCTTTATTCATATTTTAACAACAACGTACGACCGGTAAGGTTTCGCAACCAAGATGGACTCCCGATTCTTATTGAGCGATTGAAAATTATTTTTAGTTAAACGTTATTTAGGATAAACAGAGAATAAACGATTTTTTTCGCAATCAGCGGTTTGAGTACCATCTTTTTAATGTTTATTCAACTACTGTAATTAAATATATTAAAATAACAATCAAATAAATGGTTATTTTACTATTTTCTTACGGTAATTTTTAACAGTGTACTAAGTACTATATACCAAAGAATGATAGTAAATTTTTAACAAAATCTGTTTTTGAGTTTGAAAATGTAGCTGAAATCTAGCTTTTGTCGTTTTAAGCCTTCTATATGCTTTTTATAGGTTGCGGGCTGTATGCGCTATGCCTTGTAGCAATGATCGTAACAAACTGTGACGACACAGTGACAATTATTTGCACTGTTATTGGAATAGGTGTTATGGGATTTGCCAACAGCGGCGTTTTTATTGTTGCTCTAGATATGACACCAACTTTTGCAGGTAAGTTCAGAGCAATTTTCATGTAATTACATAGAAGTAAAATTCGTGTTTTTTAAAATTTATATTTACTGATACATGATAATAAGAGATTGTCACATCCGAGTAATAAGCAGCCTATATACAATCGAACCTCTTTAAAACGAACATAAAAGCACATTTAAAATAAATTCGTCTTAACTGTAGTTCGTCTTATCCGAAAAACAGTGAAGTTCTTTTTTTTTTTTTTTTCAGAAAGCAAAAGGAGGAATTTCACGCTATTTTTCAGTACACCATGCTCGATTTAAGTCCTAAATGCATATGTAAATCAATACAAAAGATTTCTAATTTGTCATAAGAAAAAATATAATTTCTGGTTCTCAAATAAAAAGTTTTAAAAGTAAAAATTCAATGACTTTAAAAGTTTATTAACTGAAATTACATACCAAGAGAAAATCTTTCAAAATTATCGTAGACATATACCGTATTTTGTTTTTAAAATACTCAGTTGTAACACATTGTTTCCTACTCTTTTCTGAACAATTGTTTCAGAAGTCTTCATTGGCATCTAAATTGTTTAGACATTCTTGATGAATATGCTTTTTTTTTTCGCTGCATGGTAAAGTGAAAAATGAGTTTTACGTTAGTTTAGTGTTGAATTGAAGTTCGAATGGGTAGGGACCCCAAATAAGAGTTCGACTTATCCGATAGTTCGAATTAAGCGTGTTCGTCTTAAACGAAGAAATTAGCGTTATTTAATAATACATTAGGACGGGTGTCGCAAATGAAGTTCGCCTTAGCAGTAATTCGTTTTAAGCGTGTTTGAATTAACGAGGTTCGACTGTATTTTATTTCCCTAGCCTGTTTTTCTGTCGCTCCGCTTGACCCCTCATTTTAAAGCTTATCGCGCCGGCTAATGACGAAAAACAGACCCACGGCCTAAAAATGTACAACTTCTCTTAAATTTGAGATTTAAAAACATCTAGGAAGAGGTCCTTTGATGGATGCCAAATGGGTGTTGTGTATGCTGGCGTCATCTGTCATCAAGTAAACAAACAAGAAACTCTTCTGTTTTTATTGTGTAGAAAATTGGACAGTTTTAGCTGTGTCTGTGTGTTAAACTTATTCATTCGTGAAGCTCTACACATTCATTATATTATGAATGTGAAGAGCCTAACCAACCAACAATAACTAAATTTTAAGTAAGGGAACTGTTTCGTTATTGTATTTTAATGCTATACGTACTAATTAAAAATAATTACCGTAATTATATGTGCATGGTCCACGGTTATCTACGAAAAAACTCCTTTTTTTTGCTATCTGTGGGCAATATAACGATGCGGGCAATACACGGAGTTTAAAAAATAATTATTATTATTAAAAAGAAAATTAAATTGATTGTTAAATTGAAAGAAATGAATGATAGGTTTCGAAACGGATGATCCAATTTCACCCATCCCACTTAAGTTCCTCATGCAAGCCTTTGCAATCACAATAGGAGGGTAGGACCAGAGCAGAGGTCCCTGTATAAACAAAATACGGTAAAATGTAAACATTTTACGATATAATTTTAAATGGAAAGTGTTCTGTAATTTAAAATTGTTTCCTTATAAACAGTGTACATTACAGAGTGATTTGGTCATGTAATTGTTTTTGTTTTGGGTGCGGGTTATACAACGATGCGGGTTATACACCGAACTTGATTTTCTTAGGATGAATTTTTCTTCCTGCGGACTATACAACGATGCCGGCCATTTACCGATATTACGGTATCATTAGTATTGTGATTATTTTATTATTTTAATGTCTAAATAATAGTGGGGAGAAAATGGTAACAGCTATTTGTACTGATGTGTTCAATGACATGCCTTCGTTTGTACGAACACCCGTTTACTTTATTCTATTCTTCTTCATAGTGTCCTTTCTCTCAAATTAGTTTCTCCTGCACAGACAATGGAGGCAATTCATACAGCGTCGTAGGTCACGTGATAGCGATGTAAACAATGGAAGCTGTAGTATGGCTTTACTTCGAGTTTGACCAATCTAATTGAAACTAGGCCTAAATAAAATTCTACGTTATTAAAAACTAGAACTAAATAAAGTTCTACGTTATATAAAATGAACACTAAATAAAACACTATAACTATTGTAATAATTACTAATAAATTTCTTTTATAATGATTAAATTAAAGGTAAATTACTTGGTTTATAATCAGAAAAAGCTATGAAAATAGTCTAATTTTAAGAGAGCTAGTTTTGATTCGTAAACTCCACGTAGAACTCAATTAAAAATTTGGTAAACAAATCAGCGATCACCGTTATTACGTGACGCGATGAATTGCCTCCATTGTTTCATCAACAATGGAAACTGCTTGTTTTTTTTTTTTTTTTTTTTTTTTTAGCTCTTGCCACAGACCCACCATTACAAAATTTTGCATAGGGAGTGAGGAAGGGGAGAAAGAGACAAAGAATGCACAATTATAGGTAAAGAAACAATAAAAGACACCCACATATACATATATAAATCCATTGTGTTTCTAAAAGTCGGGGGGGACCCCTAAATGACGGACCTATTTTGCTTTAAGGGGGCACGGTAAAAACACTTCCAAACTTTTTTTCGTTTAATAATCAAATAAAATATATTACATGCATTTTATTATAATTATGATTAGAAATGATATTTGAAAGTAGAGCCTCATTGTGGTCAACCATTAATTTAAAATTTAAAAAAAATATTAACTTTTTTTTTCATTTTTTTAAATTCCTTATAGCTTTATGAATTATATCTTTTTTTTCTTTCTACTTTATACTAATATATCTTGCTTACTTATATACGGGTTTTCATTTTATTTTTCTTAATTTAAAACAAAAATTCATTGGCATGAAATATTGAAATGTAATGAAAAGATTGTTTCAAATAAGAACTCGACAATTCTGTTAGTATCTCTAGAATTTTATTAGTGATTCATACTATTCAGAATGGTGAGCTTTTTTATATTTATGATTGCAACCACTTCAAGTTATTACACTGGATGTCAAAAGTAAACTATGAAATGAAAGTTATCCCAGTGACTCTATTATTTTGCAAATTTACAAACACATTAAAAACTGCAGTTTTAACAAAAAAATGTTAAAATTTTTATTTTAAATTAATAGTTTTAAAAAGGGTGAAAAATATATGAGTCATGTTTTATCTATACTAGCAATTAAATATTTGAAATTAATATTTCCATTGCACTTAATGACAATCATTGAATTTTCTAATTAATATATTGAACTTAGTAAAATAAAATGCTGTGTTCCACCGAAAAAATCATATTTTTATACCATTTCTGGTCTAAATCGAGCCTTCCGCATGGCCAGTTTTATTTCCCCAATTGACTTTTTACCATTACAATAAAATCGTTGGTTAAAAACGCCCTGATTTTTTTAATATTGTTTATATCGAATTGAAAACGGAAAGTTCAAAACTAATGCACGATTCGAGCAAAATCATTAAAACGTTGATTTGAAAGTCGAGCGTTGAGTTGAGGCATTGTACAGCAGAAAAATTTAATTTTTAAGTGTAAAAATCGTGAACAGGAAATAAGACATGACTGGGCACACAAACTTCAAAATTTTTGTGAACCATTAACATGCACAAAGGCATTTGACTATAAAAACAAATTTTTTACAATGCCATCATCAAAGTACCAGTTTGTTGTTTACTAAACGCTGGTCGCACGTTTTAGTCGCGTAAGGCGCGGGCCTCGTACGCCAAAGGTCGTGTTTTCAAACCCGACCAAGTCGGTGGACTCTCAAGATGCAGAAAATCGTCTGCACATAAAGAATACTTGAGTATCTATTTTGCTCGGATATTCTTTGCTAAATTAAATTTCTAGTGCAGCTTAGCATCGTCAGAATCCTAATGCAGTTTCGCATCGTAAGTATTTCACCTTCTAGTGAAGAAACATCGAAATTCTCATGTGGCAATGGTCGATTATGGAGCAACTTGAAAGAATAGATGCCAGTTTCCGGGAAATGCACTAGGTCTGCAAAAGTTAATGACGTAGTGCATGTAGAAAGAAAAAAACGTTTACTAAACCGTACTCTTCGACTCCTTTCGGGGATCATGTCGAAAGTACAACAAAACCAACTAAATTCCCTTCTTTGCTCATTGTCATTATCATACCCTCTTCAGACCCCGGAACTAAGCACAAACAATTCTGGCGCAATTTTTTGGTTCTCTGATTTAACAAGAAGTTCCGTCTAGAACTATACGAGCCTACTTTCCCGTATACACCGAATTCCAATTTATAATCTAGCTATCTCTCTCTCTCTCTGTCTTTCTCGTTTAGCTTTAGTTCTTAATTGCTTCAAATATACCTTTTTCAACGGTTAATACATATTCATTCAATCATTATTTATTAAGTCATTCATGTATTTATTCACTCATTTATTCATTCATCCTTTTGCTTATTCATTTAATCATTCATTAATTAAAAAATATTCTTGAAAATCCCGATCAAAAAATTTCATAGGAAAATAGGCTCGTTAGTTCTGGATGAACTTTCTATTTGTACATGTTCTACGTCATAAGAGCTTTCCGATAAAGTTTGTTCCAAGCAAATCGGTCCGTTAGATCAGAAATTATATAGGATTGAAATTTCCCCGTAGGCGGTATGTTAATTTTTTTTGAACTGTTCAAAAATGAACAAAAATTGTTCAAATCAATCTTTCACGCCAAGAACTTCTTCCAGTGAGCTTGTTCATGGGAACTAATATCTTGTACCCAGAGTTTACATAATTTGCTCCATTTTCGCCTATAGGCGCTAATGTTAAAAATTTTTAAACTGTTCAAAATTGAACAAAAATTGTTCAAATCAAAAAGTAAAATATGGAAATGAGATGTCCTCGCCGAGATCTTTCGAATGCAAAAAGAATTTTTCCAATCGGACAATTCGTTCAAAAGTTATTGGGGGGGGGGGGGGGGGACAGACCGACAGACAGACAGACCGACACACTTTTTCCCCATCTCAAAACCCTACTTTCAATTTTTTTATTTTTCAATCTTTATTTAATTACTTCACTTATTTTTGACTTTTCTTTATTTCTAACGATATTTTCACGATACATTAAGCCTTCTTTCATGCTTTATTATTATTATTTTTTTACTTTTACGGGAAAGTAGGCTAAAAAATGATTGCAAAACAATATAGCTAAAAATATTTTTTTTAATTTTAATTAATAATTAGTTTAAATAATAATTAATCCCAATTTCCATGTTTTTCATGCTTAAAACGAAGTAAACTATCTGTTGATTCATTTCAAAAACAATTGGGTGTTTTAGCTTTCAAATGGCACAAACACTAGTTAATAAACAGTATTTTAAAATGTACCCGACTGGATACACTTAGAGTGAAGAGGTTAAAATCGTCAACCTTTCATCATCAAACGATGTAAAATCTTTTTGAGCCATCCTAATTGAGTTTCAGGGTCTTCTAAATTAGAGCAACAAGTCATTTTACAATTTTTGCATTAATTAACTAATTTAAATAACCCTCTGAACGGTCTGTTTTTCATTTAGCTTCCTCCAAATATATTTTTTATTTTCAAACAGGGAATTAACTACCACTTTCAGCTAAATTTCATCGTGAAACATTTTCTGAATACGATTTTACATAGTTTTATATAGTAATAAATTGCCAACGGAATCCCTGCCACCCCCCTGCGGAACCCTAGCCCTAGCAGTCAAAGCTAGTTCAAAGGGAGAGAACCGCTCTAGCTCCCGTCGGCTCTAGCGTGCCGACTCTGGGGTTTGGTACTGTGCACGATACTGCAGTGGCACAACAAGGGGGCACAGAGTTGAACTACTAATTGACCTGAATTTTTAGCCTACTTTCCCGTAAAAGTAAAAAAAATAATAATAAAGCATGAAAGAAGGCTTAATGTATCGTGAAAATATCGTTAAAAATAAAGAAAAGTCAAAAAAAAGTGAAGTAATTAAATAAAGATTGAAAAATAAAAAATTTGAAAGTAGGGTTTTGAGATGGGGAAAATGTGTGTCTGTCGGTCTGTCGGTCTGTCCCCCCCCCCCCTAATAACTTTTGAACGAATAGTCCGATTCGAAAAATTCTTTTTGCATTCGAAAGATCTCGGCGAGGACATCTCATTTCCATATTTTACTTTTTGATTTGAACAATTTTTCGTTCAATTTTGAACAGTTCAAAAAAATTTAACATTAGCGCCTATGGGCGAAAATGAAGCAAATGATGTAAACTCTAGGTACAAGATCCATGTTCCAATGAACAAGCTTACTGGAAGAATCTCTTGGCGTGAAATATCAATTTGAACAGTTTTTGTTCATTTTTGAACAGTTCAAAAAATTAACATAGCGCTTACGGGGAAATTTCAATCCTATATAAATCCTGACCTAACGGACCGATTTGCTTGGAACAAACTTTATCGGAAAGCTCTTATAACGTAGAACATGTACAAATAGAAAGTTCACCCAGAACTAACGAGCCTATTTTCCTATAAAATTATTTTATCGGGATTTTTAAGGATATTTTTCAATGAACAAATGAATGAGTGAAAGCATGAATTAATGAATAAATGAAGGAGTGAAAGAATGAATCAATGAATAAATGAATGAGGAAAAGAATGAATAAATGAGGGAATAAATATATGAATGAGTAAATAAATGAATAAAGACATGAATGAGTAAACGAATGAATGAATGGCTGAACAAAGGAAAGAATGAATGAATGAATGAATATGTATTATTCGTTGAAAAAGGTATATTTGACATAATTAAGAACTAAAGCTAAAGGAGAAAGAGATAGCTGGATTATAAATTTGAATTTGGTGTATACGGGAAAGTAGGCTCGTATAGTTCTAGACGGAACTTCTTGTTAAATTTACGTATCGCAATTTTCTTTTTTCTTGTGACTTATGAAATTAGATTTGTATTGAAGTGACTTAAAAGTTCGCCGTCAACAGCTTGTGTGAGATAAAGCGCAAGTTGTGCCGCCGTAGGCGCTGCATTAACTCTTTGCACGGGCAACGGCGTTGCGGGCACCGCTAATTTATATTATTAATTTTTGAACGTCCGAAGTAGACAAAAGAAACAATATTTTCAAGGGCGGTTTTCCTAGCAAGGGAGCTGCTGTTCGAAATTTTAAAACTGATGTTCATTTTAATATGAGGACGATCCCTTAACAAAATTTTGCTGTTGGCATTTTATACTGTAACTTATTCCTGATACATTGGCATATTTCATGTGCCTATAGAGTAAATAGTATTCAAATAAGAGGAATGTTTCGTCTTTCTTCTTTTTCCCCCCTCTGGACTATATAGCAAGCCGAACTGCATAGTTTCGAAACTTTTGCGTAGACTATTACAATTTGTCTTCCAGAAATAAATAAACCCCATGAAGAAAATTTAATTTAAAAAGGAATATGTATACGTAATTGCCATAGAAAACGAGCTTTAAATGAACCGTTTATTTCGAAAAGGTAGCAGCTATTAAAAACAAAGTTTTTTTCGGGAGACAGAAAAAAAAGGCCTATGAACAGTTGGAAAACTTTACGGGTCTGATCTTTTACTATTTTATTTTAGTAGGTAATAGCAATGCAATACAGTAAAACCCCGTTAAAACGCGGGTGTCGGGGGACATGTTTGGTACCCTCGTTATAGCATAACCGCGGTATAGTGAAACTACTGCGGAGGAACCATACTCACAAAATAATACTCCCTTTTGTTGCATCATCATTTTTAACTTTATCAATCCCATTTTTAACTTTATCAATCCATTTTTAAATTTATCAAGAAAATAAATTTAAAAATCTCTTCATGTTATCAACATGGGATTGTGAAGGGAGAGAGGTCTTAATAAAAAATTAGATTTGGAAGGGGAACAACGCACTTCTCACAGAAACAATGCTTTAAGCCTGCATACACTGGAGAATATGTTTACTTTCCGGAATGGGGGCTGAAGAATCTGGCATACAAAGGTTGATAGCGGCTGTGAGAGAAGTTACACACGCATAACCAGACTTCTAAAAATGGACTTAAGCATTGAATTGAACCAACAGTTCCTGATCGATTGAGCCCCTCCCATGTCAAGAGAAACAAGTCAGAGCCAGTCAGGGCGATTGCACCCGATTTTGACATCAAGCTATATAGTGTCCTAGGTAGAAAGCCAGAAAAAGGTGTACATCAGGGACAATGGTAAATAAGGAATCACCTTCAAATGTCAATGATAAAGGGTTATTTAAACGTCGGGGGGACATGATAGTCACCGCGGTATATCCGATTCCGCCGTATACTGAGACGCGGTATAACAGGGTTTTACTGTATTGGTAAATTAAAACTATTTTTGATTAATTATGCCATAAAAATGAATAAATTAATACTGCGAGTTGTTCTTTTTTCAAAACGGAGAACCTTTTCGAAATAAACGATTCAAAAGTGCTACAGGTTGAGTGTACTGTACTGAAACTATTTAAACTGAAGCAATGCACTTCTATGCATAGTGTATTAAATCAAGCATATTATTAAATTTTAGATTAAAATATAATTTTTATAAAATAGTTACATATTTTATAGGTACTCTAAGTGGTCTTAACACAACATTTGCTTCTTTATCTGGATTTTTACTTCCTGTACTATGTGGCCTTTTAACGGATGAAGAGGTAAATATCTATTTTATAACATTATGAGGATAAAGATTTTTACTTCCCTGTTCTTTTAATTTGACTTTAATATCTTTCGAATACTTGTGTGGGGAATTTTATGATAAAGCAAAAAAGAAAAATTGATTTCCTATACAGTTTGTTTTGATTACTAAAAAAGAAATTTGTTGAAAACTTTTCTTTAAAATTTAACAACAAAAAATGCATTATTGTTACTTTTTTAGCTTACTTTCGCGTAAAAGTAAAGAATAATAATAAAACATGAAAGAAGGCTTAATGTATCGTGAAAATATCGTTGGAAATCAAGAAAAGTCTAAAATAAGTTAAGTAATTAGATAAAGATTGAAAAATGAAAAATTTGAAAGTAGGGTTTTGAGACGGGGGAAAAGGTGTGTTTGTCGGACTGGCCCCCCTAATAACTTTTGAAAGAATTGTCTGATTCGAAAAATTCTTTTTGCATTCGAAAGGTCTCGGCGAAAACATCTCATTTCCATATTCTTTTTACTTTTTGATTTGAACAATTTTTCGTTCAGTTTTAAACGGTTTAAAAAATCCAAACATTATGGGCAAATTATGTAAACTCTTCGTATGAACAAGCTTATTGGAAGAAGTTCTCGGCGTGAACTATTTTTTGATTTGAGCAATTTTTGTTCATTTTTGAACAGTTCAAAAAAATTAACATAGCGCCTACGGGGAAATTTCAATCGGAAAGCTCTTATAACGTGGAACATGTACAGATAGAAAGTTCATCCAGAACTAACGAGCCTATTTTCCTATGATATTTTTTTTTCGGGATTTTCAAGAATATTTTTCAATTAATGAATGATTAATTGAATAAATGAAAGAATGAATGAACAATTGAGTGAATAAATGATAAAAAAAATAATGAGTGAATAAAATGAGCGAACGAATGAAAAATAAGTAAATGAGTGAATAAATACATGAATGAGTGAATGAATGACTGAATAAACGAATGAGTGAATGAATATGTATTAACCGTTGAAAAAGGTATACGGTAAAACTCCGTTATACCGCGCCACGGAATCGGATATAACGCGGTTACCCAGCTAGCAAAATAAATTGAAGCAAGATTGCATAAAGATTTTCGCGCCAATACAGAAGTATTGCATAAAGATTGCCAAAATCTTTACATGTTACTCCCGGTCGATTGTCAGCGGATTGTCACAATATTTACGTCAATGTGTATGCAAGAGAAAATCAATGTCCTGGCAAGATAGGTTGAAATGAAAACATTGCATAAATCTTGTCCTGACAAAGTACATTGACACGTCAACCAGCCTGTAATATCCTTGCAAGGTAGTTTATGCTTGAAATATTGCATACACCTTGAAATGACAAAATTTATTGACAAGGCAACCCTTTATAAATATTTAGGCAATGTATGTTTTTTTTTTTTTTTTGCAATATTGCTTCCAACTTGTTAAGACAATGTACATTGTCGCAACAATCCCTTATAAATTTTTAGGCAATGTATTTGTTTTCTGCAGTATTGCATCCAACTTGTTATATTTGTCATGACAATGTACATTGTCGAAACAATCCCTTATAAATAGTAAGGCAATGTATGTGTTTTTTGCAGTGTTGCATCCAACTTGTTATATTTTTGTCATGACAATGTACATTGTCAAAACAATCCCTGAAAAATATTTAGGCAAGGTATATTTAAGAGCACCTTTTAAAATATAAATTAAATTATCATCTGAATTTGAATTTTGAATGAAATGAACTGGATATACATAATGATGTAAAAATGAAAAAAAATTTTAATTCAAAAGGTTTATTCACAAATTAATTATACTCTCTCTGCAACACATAGAAAGATTCTTAAATTGGTTAACTGAATTATATTGCATTTTTTCTTTCTTCGTGAAACAATACAACAATAATGTTCCATAAAACAATAGGTTGATCACTATATCGTGTTCTAAGTGTGGGGGTATATAATTCAAAAAATTACGTATAGAATGTGCATATAACAAAGGAAAATGCAATTAATGCGTGAATTAACCTTTTAAATTTAAATTTGTTTTCATTCTCACGACTATGAACATATTCAAAGTCAGATGATGCTTTAATTTATATTTCAAAAGGAACTCTAAAAGTAACATACCTTGCTTGAGTATTTATAAAAAGCACTGGAAATTTTTCAAAATGGAGCCACGCAGTTTTTTTTATTATTATGTTCTGAAATAATCACGGCACTTTATAATTGTCGAAATACATTGTGATGCTTTGCTTACGTTTAACCCTAATGCAAAACACGAGGCATGGCGATCTCTCTTCTCTGTCGATACACTGCGCGCTGCGGCTAAAAGGAAATGCACCGTATTCCAACGCGACGAACGTCCCCTCAATCATCTCTGATTGGTTCTCAGATGTCTTGTCGGTGACAATATTGTCTCAATATTATATCAACTGTGTTTTGTTAACATTGATTGTGACAACATTCAGGAAAGATGGATGAGGCAAGATTGCATCAATATTTACATTTTAAACAAAATAAAATTTTGTCTGTGTTTTGTCACGTAAATATTGCCATGAAAATATATATGCAATCTTTTAACAATATTGCAATTATCAATATTGACGCCGTCAATGCATTTGCAAGGCTGACAAGGCGATAACAAGATTGTGGCAATAAATTTTGCTAGCTGGGTTACTATCATGTTCCCCGACTCTCAAGCCACGCTTTGTATTCCAGATTCCTTGAATTTTTTGAAAAGTAAACATATTCGCTTGTCCGTGGGAGTGTATAAAGGATTTAAACATTGTTTCCTTTAAAAGTGCGTTCCTCCCCTTCCACATAAAATCTACTTTTTTCTTAGAATCTCTCCCCCTTCGTAATCTCATGTTGATAACTTGACAAGATTTTTTAGCCCACATTTTCTCAGAACACAATTGTTTTTGTTGCGGTCGATATGGCTTTAGCTTAGGAATCTCTAAGAGCAGAAAAATTTAATCTGAATAACTGATGGGCCATTATCCCTTCTAAAGGACCCATTATTTTGCTAAGAAATGATTCTAAGCTAATACAATTCTTAACACAAACAGCAGAGATTTATTTATGTAAATATCACAATAACTTCACAATACAACATTAAAAATATCACCTAACGCCATTCGTGAAAAAAAAAAAAAAAAAGTTGACTAGATTTTTATATTTTACAAAAATTTAACTATCGGGCATTTCACACAGAGTCGATGCAGCTCAAGAAACAACTATCCCTAATAAAGTATCCTAAGGCATATACTCCATCTCACCGGGTAAAAACGTCAACTTCCCGCTCGCCCTCTGAGCGAACGTCTCAAAGGAAGTTCTAAAAGGTTTAAGAGAGAGAAGCAAGCGAGCACTACGGGGGGGGGGGGGGGGGCTTAAATAAAGGAGGGTGATTTGCGTATACCGCTGAGCACGTGTACGCACATGCGTCGATGACACGTGATGTGCATTCGAGAAAATTCTCGATCGAGAAAACCCGGCAACGCCCCCAAGTGGCGGATTTAACCAACTAATCAGTTTGAAAAAGATTTGAGTGTCGGGAGGTACGTCGCAACTTAGCTGACTTTTACTGTTTACAATGTTAAAGGCTTAAACCAAATAAAGAAGTAAGTTAACAAAATTAATTTTACTTTTGAATTAAGTGGTGAGAATTTAAAAATAACATTTCCTATCAATAACCTATCACTCGATAGACTAACCGCTCAGTTGAGAAGGTGTGCTTCTTGCACAGCCATTACAGCCAATAAAAGGGCAGCAAAGAAGAAAAGAAACAATTATACAATCTTAGAAAAGATAAGAGTCATTGATTAAGTTAAAAGTGGTACAACCGGAGCGAGTATATTTCGTACATGCGGTTCCTCGATACAGTTTCATTATATCGCGGATATATTATAACGCGGGTGCCAAACATGTCCCCCGACACCCGCGTTTTAACGGGGTTTTACTGTATTTGAAGTAATTACGAACTAAAGCTAAACTAGAAAGAGAGAGAGAGAGATCGCTAGATTATAAATTTGAAGTTAGGTGTTTACGGGAAAGTTGGCTCGTATAGTATCATTTACTGAATTACTGAAAAACACATATAGAGTCTTTCCAAAAGAATGAACCAATTTTATTTAGTTATATTAGAAGTTCAAATACGTATATCAGTGCCAATAGGATACAGACTGTTAGCAAAATATAGCTTAATGAAAATAGGTTCATTCTTTTTAAATCACTCACTCACGGAATTTTTTTTTTCTATTTGTACACTGACGGATACTTAAAATTTGAAGTATCATGAATTTTGGAGTCAGTGTTACACTGTTAAAAATTTCCGCAATGAAATAGTAAAATAACCATTTATTTGATTGTTACTTTACCATATTTAATTACAACAGTTGAATAACCATTAAAAAGATGGTACTCAAACCGCTGATTGCGAAAAAAATCGTTTATTCTCTGTTTATCCTAAAGAACGTTTAACTAACCGTCATTTTCGAGAGCTCAATAAGAATCGGGCGTCCATCTTGGTTGCGGAACCTTACCGGTCGTACGCTGTTGTTAAAATATGAATAAAGATTTATCAGTTCAAATCTGCATGTGTATATATGTATAATATAAAAAAAGAAGAAGAAAATGGCTTAAGTAGTGGTTACTAAATAGAAACACGTACACACGTAAATCAAATATTGGAGACATCGGATGCCCGAACTGTTTGCGAATGAGCGATCCTATAATTTGAGCTGCTGAAACTTCTTTGTATTTTAATTTTTGCAGAAAATGAAATGATTTTCGTCAATATACAGTAAATTTAGAACAAAAATGACACTTTGGATCCAATCAAAAAATGAAATCTCAATTTTAAGGCAGTTTTCCTGTTGGAAAAGAAGATTTATTGATAAATGAACGGCCGCTTTACGTGGTGTAGATGGCCGAATGACTAGAGCGCAGGGTTGGTATATCATACACCTTGGTTCGATTCCCGCGCGCTACGTTTGCGGTTTCTACGCCTCGAAATGGTCCAAAAACGGTAAAAATTTTGTTTTGAAACCATTTCTAAATGGTTATAAAACCGTTAAACTTTTGCATTTACGGATTTTTAACCAAGCTGATTGGAAATGCTTTAGGTCCTGTAAAGATAGAAAAATGTTCCAAACCGTAAATTTAACGATGAATTAGATGGACAGACTGCTGCCGGTATTTTAACCGTAATTTCATGATGAAATTTCTAACAGTGTAAGTATCATTACAAAATCCAATCTATTTACGTATACCTAGTTTTGTGTAGTCACATATTGCAAGTCTAAATGTCAAGTTTGATAACTTACAGAAAATAGCTTTAATATATTAGTTTTACGTCCAATTTCGCTTAAAAACATGTGCTATTAATTGAAAGTTCATATATTTGCAAAAAAGTGCTCCAAAGGTAGTCACATACCTTAATGACCACATCGTGTTAACGTCCTTTTGGCGAAATCTTTTAGAGAATAAACTCTGTCATGGTCTTACCTAAACATAACATTAATTCATACTCTGTAGTTGCCACTAATCAGTCGACATTGTTTCATTTTTAGCAACTTAAGATGCGCAGATTTTAAAATGTACTTTACGGAATATTTAAAACTCTCAAGTAAAATCTTCAGTTTATAATTCTTTGATGAGATGAAAACAAATTATTTTTGTGTTACGAGTTGATTTTCTTAATTCAAACATTACATTAAATTTTTGTATTTTTCTTTCAGCAAACAATACAACAGTGGAACAAATTCTTCATCATCTCCATCGTCATTGTCATGAGTACAGCCATATTTTTTTGCATTTTTGGATCTGCAGAAATTCAAAGCTATAATTTTTCGGGCGAAGATGTGTCTCCTAAGAACGAAGAAGAAACGAAAAATGATTCACACACTGCTGAAATGAAAGATACTGCTGAATTTTCTAGCCACATGGTGAAAGAGTTCAAATTATACGAGTAAATTGCAAGAGTTCTTTCTATTTTATCATTTTCGAGCATCATTGTGACACAAATGGATTTCATTTCATCATTGGATATTGCAGAAACTACTTTTAGTTTACAATGAAAATGATAAAAGAAATCAACGCTACTATTGAAGTTCCATAACACTCTTAGAAACTTGCGTTGTAATAAATGGAAATTTGTCGTACCAAAATACAAATTTGAAAAACACCCCTATCTATAAACCGGAACTTACAAGTGAGTTCTGGCCACATATCATTGAATGTGTTTATGTTTATTAGACATTAATGCCATAAATAAAGTACTTTGCTTTGAAAATTACGGTAATCGTCTATTATAACGGCGATCAAAAACCGCCAATGGAGACAATTCATACAGCTCATAGGTCAGGTCACGTGATACCGATGTAAGCGATGTAAACACAGGAAGCTGTCGTATCGTTTTACTTCGAGTTCGCTTGTTTAACATTTCGTTTTTGTTCGAATATTTCATTGAGTTTTAAAAGATGTCATTCTGCGTTGCATATGGGTCATCTATTTCAAATGAATGTTACGAATGTTAAGAACTTGAGCTTCATAACCATTGAAGTCTATGAAACAAAAAGAAGTCAAAATAAATTACGATAAATAAACAATAACAAAAACTTACTTTGCACTCGGTTGAAATCCTAAATTTTGCTGTGTAAGCTTCTTTCTTTCTCGTTTCAGCTTTGACAGTAGCCGATATGTCAAAAAAAAAATGCATTCACAGTTAGAAATTTCATCATGAAATTACGGTTAAATGACCGGCAGCAGTCTGTCCATCTAATTCACCGTTAAATTTACGGTTTGGAGCATTTTTCTATCTTTACTGGACCTAACCATTTCCAATTAACTTGGTTAAAAAGCCGTAAATGCAAAAGTTTACGGTTTTATAACCATTTAAAAATGGTTTCAAAACAAAATTTTCACCGTTTTTGAACCATTTCGAGGCGTAGAATCTTTGAGGCGTAGAAACCATAAACGATACTTGCAGGACTCGAACCCCCTATGCATGGGGCACTAGTCTTGCTTTCTATCCACTCGGCCACCGTCATCACGTAAAGCGGACGTTTATTTATCAATAAACCTTCTTTTCCAACAGGCAAACAGCCTTAAAATTGAGATTTCAGTTTTTGATTGGATCCAACTTTATTTTTAGTCTAAATTTACTGTATATTGACGAAAATCATTTTATTTGCTGCAAAAATTAAAATACAAACAAGCTTCAGCAGCTCAAATGATGGGTTCGCTCATTCGCAAACAGTTCGGGAATCCGATGTCTCCAATTTTTGATTTACGTGTGTATGTGTTTCTATTTAGTATCCACTGCTTAAGCCACTTTTTTTAAATTCTTTTTTTATATACGCATGCAGATTTTAACTAATAAATCCCTATTTCTATTTTAAAACAACGTACGACCGGTAAGGTTTCGCAACCAAGATGGACGCCCGATTCTTATTGAGCGCTTGAAAATTATGGTTAGTTAAACGTTCTTTAGGATAAACAGAGAATAAACGATTTTTTTCGCAATCAGCGGTTTGAGTACCATCTTTTTAATGGTTATTCAACTGTTGCAATTAAATATGGTAAAATAACAATCAAATAAATGATTATTTTACTATTTTCCTACGGAAATTTTTAAGTGTTGCTTTCTGACGGTTTGAGGAAACAGATTTTAGAAACGAATTTTTCATTAAAAAATAATGATCCTTTCTTTACTTTAGTAATCACGCTATTATTTCCAGTTAGTGCCAGAAACTGCTCGGCATATTCCATTATAAAAAATTGGTAAAATCCGTTAAATACAACGGTTTATCAACTATAGAATTAGCCATGGAGCCTATAAAGCATAAATTATAATTTATGTTCATCTTAGATGAACAATAGGTCGAAAATAAAGTAACACGCTCCAATTTCGTTATAGAATTAATTGCTTTTCACTGGATAAAAAGCGCACATTCAGGACAGCACCACAATTTCAAATAAAAGTAGTCAACTATGTTTATAAAATTTGGATTAGATGATCTAATTATTTGATTTAATTCGCTTTTCAGTGGATGTTAAATATTCATAAAATGTTTCACATTTTAAAAGTGAATTGAACTAGAACAGGCAGAGTTTTCTTTGGAATATAATTCGTCTAAGCACGTATCATTGTTTGCTCGATTTCAGTTACTTTTTTGAACTTCATTTTTAAGCAGTAAACAGCTGAAAATCTACGTACAGTATATAAAGTAGTTGACAATCCTACACACAATCCTAAGAAGTCTTTAAAAAAAGCTACTATCGTTCTTCCACTCTCGCCACCCCTTTCCCACTATGTCAACTGAAACCTTTATCCTTGTAACAAATGTCATGTGTTTGCGCATTTTTTACTTCACAAACTTGTTTTTGTTTGTGTTATCCTTGAAATGCACCGCACATTGTGCTTGATCCAGGATCGTGCTGATGAACGAATACGTGGAAGTATTCGTTCGAATAAGTATAACGTGGAATTTCATCAAGAGCGACAAAAATCGGGAAAAATTAAAACATTGGAAGAATTCGTTTAATTAAATAACATGAAATAAGGATTTTTTTTTTTTTTTGAAGGGCCAAGCTACGTTGGGGAAATCTAGTGTTAACATTAGTCCGGCAGGATGGCGTCGTGGTAAGGAACTGGCCTCGTAAATTCAAGTTCGCAGGTTCAAACCTGACCCAAGTTGGTGGATTTTCAAAGATGCAGAAAATCGTCTTTGCCCATATCGTACAATTATGCGGCATGTTAAAGATCCCTTGAGTATCCGTTTGGCTTGGATACTCTCGGTTAAATTAAATTCACAGTGCAGTTTCGCATCATTTAGAGTTCAGGCGCCGCCATCTAGGCGTGAATTGAGCGCCAAAATTCTCAAGTGGTGTTGGCATCCACCGATAGTGGTGCTACTTGAAAGAATGGATGCCGGTTTCCGGGGAAAGCCCGAGGTCTGCAAAGGTTAGGGACGATATGCAGCCCCATTAGAAAGAAAGCGAAGTGTTAACATTAGTATGTTAACCGATTATAATTCTGGAGACTTTTAACTATTCTAGAGTCTTAGCATTCGAATCAGTTTCCTCGGAACGAATAACCCGTAAATAGCGTTTTGTTACCAGGGTAGTGTTCGGGCAGTGAAAACAACACGCTGAAGTTTGTCGTTTCCCCGAGCAGAACTTATTGTTTACTTTACCTTACTCACTTTTTTCCATGAATTACTTTTGTCACTAATTTATAAAACCTGTTACAAGCCCTGAGATTCGTATTACTATTCTAATAAATACAAAGTTCTTAGCAAGTATGTCAGTGGGTTTTTATAAACAAGATTGATACTCGGTAATTTGCCAAAGTGCTATTCAGTAGGTCGACATCGGTTCTTGAATCCGATGCTTTAGTTACGGAACATCATTCGAAAAATTGGTTCTTTGTAAAAGCATCATTGGAACAGTTTTCGTCGGTAATTAATGGTGATTTCAAGAGCTTCCATCCTGGCAAATGTCATTTTGACCAATGAGGACCTTCAAGAGAATGAACTTTGCCAAGGCGATGGTAGTTTTCTAGAATTTCAATCAATGTTTAAAACTGAAGAATAATTGATTTTTTTATCTCTCTAGGGCATTTTTCAATCTACTGATATTTTCTCACTACGGTAAAACTCCGTTAAAACGCGGGTGTCGGGGGTCATGTTTGGCACCCGCGTTATAACATAACCGCGGTGTAGTGAACTATACCGCAGAACCATATTCAAGAAATAATACTCGCTTTTGTTGCATCATTTTTAACTTTATTAATCACTCGTAACTTTTCTTCCCCCTATAGTATATTTTTTTCTTTTCTTTGCTGCCATTTTGTTCACTGTAATTGCTGTGCAAGAGGCACACATCTCAGCTGCGCAATCAGTCTATCGAGCGATAGGGTTATGAACCAACTGTGTTCCGAAAAAAGGTGCTTAAAACTCTATGTTAGCAACACGGGATTGTGAAGGGGGAGAGGTCTTAAGAAAAAATTAGATTTGGAAGGGAAAGAACGCACTTCTCGCTGGGAAATATGGTTACTTTTCAGGAAAGTAGATAAATACTCTGGAATACAAAGATTGATAACGCTATAAAAGAAGTTACAAACTAGATTTCTGAAAATGGAATAGTTAAGCATTGAACTGAATAGTCCCTGACAGATTGAGCTCCGCTCATGTCAAGAGAAACAAGTCAGGGCGATTGCAACCGATTTTGATATCACGCCTATGACAATGGGGCTTTATCCGTTAGTGTGTCTGGGTGCTCGGGCTGACTTTACTTACAATGGTAAATAAGGAATCACCTTCAAGTGGTTTAAACCTCGGGGGACATGATAGTCACCGCGGTATATCCCATTCCGTGGTATACTGAGGCGCGGTATAACGGGGTTTGACTGTATAGGAATTATCATAATAGCTCAGAAAATTACGTTTTCGAGCACTGGGTTCTATTGAATTTTATGTATTACTGCTGCTTGTGTCAAATTGTACAATAAGAACTCCGTATGTCACTAGGGCCGCTCCAATTTGCAAAAATAGACTCCTCGTCAAAGATATCATCCCTCCAGCAGTTACAATCATATCTTCTCGATTCACGAACGATTTTAGAAGTGAAAATATCTCTGTTCCTGAGAGTTCTGAAGTTCGTTGAAATTCGAGTATGTCCTCGAGTTCCAAAAATAATTCTTGCACTTTGCTATGGCTTTCGTGAATCCTGGAACAGGATATGATCAGAATACTCAGTGATAAAATTGCATTTAAGCCTAAAGAACAAGCTTCTATCAGTTGAATCAGTACTTGCTTCCTTTTGGATGACAGTATGACAGTCAAGGTGAAGAACAGTGTCAAGAATTTTTGGGAAATGAGCAGAAATATTGGTAAAGATATGTTTTCGTTTAGCAAAGTGAAATTCTTTCTTATTTTCTTGTACAACTCACAAATTTCTTCTCTTTTCCCTTTGTTCTGAATTACCCATTGCGTTTTCCAGTGCAGACAGTTGCAATGCTCAACATAAGCTGCTATGGTACCGGTGAAGTATTCACACAATATAGTCATAAGTGATGTGATTAAGTTTGGAAGGAAAAATTGCATGTAATTTTCTATGGTAAGAAAAAAGAGCAGCAACACATCTTTGGTAAAATCGTTTTGAGGGAAAATTCGATGGCCGAATAAATAGCAGTGAAGGTAGTAGATAGAGTCATCTTGTTTGACAGTAAAAATGCACAACATGGATGAAATCAGTGGGAAGATTACAACATAGCAAGCTGCAGCTTTCGTATAACTACGAATAGAGCTTTTTCGATGTGGTACAAGTTCGGCAACAGAATCCAGCTCGTGAATAAGTGACATAATCTTCTTCCTTCCTCTGAAAATACAAATCCACAATACTGATGATATCATCAGCGTTGAAATCATGCATATGACCACAGGGGATGTCACGAATTTGGTCATGCCACAAAAAAGGACTTCCAATACTATAAAAGCGTAGGAGATGCCGAAAAAGAACGTTGCTGAAATGGAACACATCAAAGCACAGAGATTTCGCCTTGCAGACCCCTTTATGTCGATGCCAGTGATTTTCAACAGACGATTTAAAAGCTTTATGTCCTCCCATATGGGTATCTTCTTCGATTCTTTTGAATTCCCCCATGCGCATTTTGGAGTTGAATTACAATCAACTGCTTCGCTTTGTTCCATATTCTTAAGCTCTGCTATTTTCAGACTATTTCCTTTATCTACCTTAACACTAGGAAGCATGTTTGAAATTCTTTAAGTATGTAAGTATATTTTAGATGTTTGAATGTTTTAGTTCGCCGGGAAAACAAACTTTTCTGAAACCCTATATTCACGCCACAAGTTACTTTGAATGCTCTAACAGTTTTTATGGAAAATAACCTAAAATTACAAATTTGCAGTGACAAGTATTATTATCTTCAAAACACACCAAGAAGCATGCTTGAGATTCCTTTATAGGCATTGAAATGTTTTAGTTTGGTTTGAAGAGACCTTGCTAAGACTGCGATTTTGCTAAGAAGCATGTTTGAAATTCTTTATGTGTATCAGTACAGTGGAGCCTCGCTATTCGTACACAATTAGTTCCAGGAGGCAGTTCGAATGGCGAGTTGTACGAATGGCGAATTATTTTTTCATTTAAGATACAATGTAAATTGAATTAATCCGTTCCAGACCCACAGTTAGTTGCTTAGTTAAACGTATGAAAAACAAATGTGCAGTACTGTACAACAAATTATACATAAATAAAAATTTAACTGCACTTTACGGTACTGAGGTGAGTTGATGGCCTAAGTAGAATGTTGAGAGGAGGAAGAGAAATTTTGACGTTACTGTTTGGAAGAGGAGTCACTTTCCATAAAAACATCAGCTAACATCCCTTCAGGTGTTTTCTCCCTTTTTGCTGTTCTTTCTTTTTTTTTTAAATCTCTTCTCACTAGAGACTAGAATCTTGGGTTTCTTTCTCTAAAAACCTGTCCAATGTTGTCTGCCTTTGACGATATTTCAGATTTTTTATAAAAAGTGGTCAATTACATTGTCGTTGAACAAGTTGATGCTCCTGTTGACCACAGCAGTGTTAGGGTGCCATTTTCCCACCACTCTATGTGTTTTCTCCCGGTGATAACACAGCTCTTTAATTTCAGCAAAAGGAAATGCTTTCCTTACTACTTTCCTCCTCTGAAGAAGAAAGTTCTTCAACCACTTCCTCTTGCTGCTCCCCTTAGAAAGTTAAAATTGTCAGTAAAATCTGAAAAAGTATTAAAATTTTAAAAAATCCAAAACGCCAAACAAATTATTTCCAGACGAATTCAGAAAGAGCATAATTTCTCGATTTTTTTTCTTAAAAAAAGCCAAACTGGCAACCCTGGCCCCTGGCGCCTTCCGAATCGCGGGGAAAGCGTACGAAAGGCGAGTTGAATTTTACTTGAACAAGTTGGAAGAATAACGAGTTGTACGAATAGAGAGGCGGACGAATGGCAAGGTTCCACTGTATATTTTAGATGTTCAATGTTTTACCTCGCCAGGAAAACAAAATTTTCTGAACAACTCTCTTCACCGCCACAAGCTACTTTTAATGCTCCAACAGTTTTTATGGAAAATAATATAAGATTCCAACTTTGCATTCACAAGTATTATTATCTTCAAAAACACACCAACAAATATACTCGAGATTCTTTCAATATGTAAGCGTATTTTTGGCGTTGAAATTATTTACTTTACTTTCAAGGACAAACTTTTCTTCCACAAATGATTCTGTCCTCGCCACAATCTCTTCTGAATGCTACAACAGTTTTTAAGTAAAATAACAACATATTCCAACTCTGTATTGACAAGTACTATTATTTACAAAAAACCAGTAACATTTCGCTTAACCATTCATTTGTACTCAATCTGAGAAAGGAGAATGAAATGAATGTCTCGAAGATTACGCCTTCATTGAATTCTTTTCTTTAACAATAGTCATTCAAACACAGGAGGAATTCATAAGTCTCATCAGTATGTTTGAAGCAATTCAATGAACGGGTCAGCCCACTATCGATTATTCCGATTAATCAATAATGTCTTGGTTGATTAATTGGCTGGTTTCCTATGTTTTGACATTGTCGTGGAGGACCACCTGTTTTGGTTGTGCTTCGTTTTCTTTTTCACGTATCGTATATTGAAGAGGAAACATTAATAACCTGCACTTTTCCATTGTCGATCTTGTTTTGATACTGCATGAGCTTAATGTCAAATTGATTACGATATGTTACCTAAGCGTAGATGCTTATTTTGCGAAAAATTAAAAAGTTTCTTCAGTAGTGAATCTTCATGATGGCTGTTGATATGTGTGATGCCTGACTATTTTGGCCCTCATCTCTGTTATTGATGATTTGAAACTTTCATGTGGATAGCGAGGAGGGTAAAATAGCGCCACCATTTTTGCACTCTTCTGTATCCAGTGTGTCAAAGAAATTTTAAGACCAGGCTCATAAAGTAAAATAAAAACTAGTAATTATATATTTTTAAGTATTTTTATTCAAAATAAGCTATTTCACCTTCAATATATTTGTTACAGTGGTTTAACAGCGATTCGATTGCCTGTTATAGCTCACCGATATGGGACTGTCTCCAACGCTCGCATCGAACATGTTGGTATAGTGTCAATGTCAACAAAGTAAACAAAAAAAATAGTAAACAAATCAACTGAGGTTTTGGAAGTGGATCTGCTGATAGTTAAGGAGTTTCACGAATGCTCGATAACACAGATAGCGCAACTGTAAGCTATGTTCTAGCTCTAGTCTTAAAAATTCTTTGACACACTGTGTGCAAACAGCTTCGACGCAAGCTTCGGAGGCAGTCTCACAATGATGTGAGCTGAAACAGGCATTCGAACCGCTGTAGCCGAAAGGAGCTTATTTTGAATAAAAATACTCCAAAAGATATAATTACTAGTTTTTATTTTATTTTATAAACCTGGTCTTAAAAATTCTTTGACACACTGTGTATATCGAAAAATGTATCTGACTAGTGAAGCTTTTTAAAATTCTGACAGATTTGCACGTTTTTAGGAGTATTGAGTCCATTTGGGCCTTTTTGGAAAATGTGTATGCAATAGAGAACTTTTGTTTATGGGCTCTCTAACTAAAAAAGGAAATCAAATAATGGAATGAAACTCGGTATACAAATGGGCCCCGACGAAAACTGGTGCAAATTAGTTTTGAAATACAATCACTCCAGAAACACTGGGGGTAATCGAACATTTTTTCTCGTTACAGTAATAGTTATGTCTCAAAAAAGTAGAAAAAATAGTTCCTATAAATGAACCTCGTTGGGAACTGGCGCTGAGTAGATTTTCGAATCAATCACTTCACATGGCATCCCGAGTAATTGTATGAAAGATGTCGATCAGTACTTTGGGCTGTGGTAGCCTAGTGAGTAGGGTATCGGAATTCAAACCGGAAGGTTTGGTGTTCGAACCCGACCCGCTGAAGACCCACCATGTTCACTTAGGGATAGGTACATGTAAAATTCGTGGATTCTGAAGACATAAAGCAATTAAGGGGCCAGAGATTTTCCCTCTATTTCAGCCTTAGGTCTAAAAGGTGAGGTGACGCACTTGTGGCGGCAAAGATTGAAAAAATTAAATTTTAAAAAATCTTGTACGATAATGAGAAAATAATACGCATTGCAGCGTTTAGTGCTCCAGGAGGACAACCTAAAAAAATGCGAGTTAATTTTAATTCCGATTTCTTTTCCAAATTTGCGTTAAGATCGCAGTTTTCATTCACGCCGGGGCACCAAAACGTCTTCCGTCAGCACTGGGGGGGGGGGGGGGGACCGGTCCCGCTCAACACTCCCCCCCTTCTGTGCGACCCCGTACATTATTTCATTTAGATGTGATCATACATAAAATAGGATACGAAAAACACTAAAAATGGATATATATTTAGTATATATTTGTTACTTAGAGGAAGAGTATCATCAGTCGAAGATACTTGACTGCAAAGAAAAACTGAACATATATCTTCGATATGTAAACATACACAACCGTAAGGGACAAAGTGTACAGCTGAATTAGAAAATTTCTCCTCAATATAAAACTCCAATATGCAGTGTTACATTCACAGTCAAAATTAAAGATTTATGTTTTTACAATCATTTGTATCAATAATAAAATCATTTGTCGTTACACACTCCTCCATCTATCCATATAGTAAGCCTACTCTAATGTTTTTGCTTTAAATATTAATTGACTTAATTAGTTTTATTAGTTGAATATTTTACAGGGTACTAGGCCTTATTTCATGTTCTTATTTATTTATGTTTTTCTCCCTGTAAAAACAATTTTCACAGGAAAGAACACTAAAGATGAAACGCATCACATATAATTTTAAAATTCAACAAGAAGTTCCGTCTAGAACAATACGAGCCTACTCTCACTTATATTCCAACTTCAAATTTATAATCCAGCTATCTCTCTTTCTCATTTAGCTTTAGTTCTACAATTATTTCAAAATACCCTTTTCAACGGTTAATACATATTCATTCACTCGTTCATTCATTCATTCATTTATTTACTCATTCATGTATTTATACATTCAATTAATTGTTTTTTTCATTTATTCGCTCATTTATAAATTCTTTCTTTCACTCATTCATTTTCGTTCATTCATTGAGAGAAATCCTTATAATCTCGATCAGAAACTTTCACAGGAAAATAGGCTCGTTTAGTTCTGGTTTAACTTCTTCGTATCTGTACATGTTCTACGGCCTAACATCTGTCGATCAAGTTTCTCCTGTGGCCCCCTTGATTTTTTCTGTGGCTGCCATTGAGAAACCCTGGTTTAGACATTATATGCAAAAATATTTGGGCGCCATTGAAAGTTTAAGTTTATGCTCATTTGATTCTGGAGACGACCCCTTAACAAAATATCTAATAACATAATTTTATACAGTGTATTATTCCTGGTGAAATGACATATTTCATTTGTCTCTACTAGTAAATAGTGTTCAAATACGAAAGAGTGTTTGTGTTGCGTTTTTTCTCCCCCGACTGTACAAAAAAGTCTTTTCAGAATTTTTCTCTCGTAAAATTTCAAAACAAAGAATAGTACGTTTGTTTACTTCGATTTTTTTTTAAATCGTATTTTCCAAATTTTAAGACTATTGCGTACCGCATCACAAAATCAGAGAAAATTCTTATTTTTTTCTTTTATCCCTTTTCTCACCGCTCTAAATATAAACTGAGTTGTTCTGAGACCTGCACATGTTTAGTATGCATTAAGGTGCTAGTTATTATGAGATAAAACGCCATTCTATACATTATAACGCCAATTATTAACACTGAATGCCGAAGGTAAGCACCACCGCAGATGAATTGAATATCTCTTTCTCACACCGTGTGTGAGGTTATTGGCTTTAAAATCGCGAAAATACGACTAACAAGAAAGAATTTAGAGCCCCAAATTAACATATTGTTTTTTATTTTAGCCATTTAAGAAAAAGACTGGTGAAAGATGTATTTTGTAGATAGAAAGCAAATATAAGAGTAAAAACCCATACAGCACAAGATGGTCCTCAGGATGTCCTGAGTACTCTTGTCAAGTCCTGAGGGGTGGTCCCAAGGATGTCCTTAAATCCCAATTCGAGAACCTCAGGACGACCTCTGACCTGAAAAATGTCCCGCCTAGTGGCCGCCCTGATAACGTCCTCAGAGCGACCTGAGGCATTAAACGCACGGAAGCTCGAGGACGGACGGGATTTTGGGGACATAGTTAGGACTTTAGGAACCTTATGAGGATAGTCACAGGACTTCTAGGACATCCTAAGAATAATGACAGGATTCTTTGTCGTCCCCAGTCGATCCCAAGAACATCGTCAAAACTAAAATATTCCCCACCTAATCCTAACGCGCGACCACTCGGGACAACTTGGGATTTTTAGGACGAAGTTAGGACTTGGAGAACTTTATGAGGATAGTCAGAGGACTTCTAGGACGTCCTATGAACAATGACAGGATCCTTCGATGATCCCAATTCATCCCGAGAACACTGTCGCAATCAATACTTAGCACCTAATACTGTCTTGAGTTCATCCTCAGGAGATCATCACTAAGACTCGTAGCACCCTGCCAGGACATGCTTTGAACAATGACAGGATGAATGCCGTACCCAGCTCATTGCAATGCATTATTGAAATTTATATAAACCAGAAAATCAGCAGACACAAGTAAAATACAACCAATTGACAGACCTGACTGGTCAGTCCCATTGTTAGTTAAGAGCGTCAGTTTCTTTACAAATAAAGGATGCAAATAAGCAAACACTAAGCACTTGCTTTCCAAGGAAGTGCAACAATGGAACAAGGAGTCATGACATAAACTTTTGTTTTATACTTGTGACAGCATTTTTTCTTGTTTATCTGAAAAAATTTCAAAACCATAATCATTATATTCAAATTTCCACAAAATACTTCATGCAATATGTACTTAAATTGACATTTGGGGGGGGGGGGGATTTTACCAATTTACTCTCCCTGCCCAATTTTTTTGTTGTTAAAGGAATTACTTGACCTTCATGTTAGTATTAAAAAAATAAATGTTAGTTTTTATTATTTCTGATAGTGAATAACAGATTTTACATTATTTTGATGTGGTCAATTGAGATTTGTATCAAATATTTATGCAACTTAAGAATTTTCATTTAAATGAAATAGAATTTTACAAAAGATTTTAACTTGGATGAAATAAAATTTTAGAAAAAAAAAACAATATTAATAATAAAATAAATAAAACAAATATTCAAATTAAAAAAGTGCATTTAGATATATTCCGAGTTAAAACATAAAATGTTTGAATGACAATAAAAAAATCAGCATTTGAAATTTGACTTTCAATATTACAGTTAATATTAATATATCTGAAAACATACTTTTAATAAGACCATTCAAAACAAATGCAAATGGTTTATGAAAAAAATTTATTTGAAAATATAACAAAAAATACATTGCAAGTCATACATAAATTTAATCTCTTTCTTTGTTTCAAGCAGTACTTTCAGTAACCATCATTTTAACATTTCCTAAAAAGAAAGAAGTTATATTATGAATAAAACTTAATTTCCAAGAACATTGTTTTTTTTTTCTCTGTGCACCAATGTGGATAAAGTTTTACATAAATGAAACTTACATCAAAGAGAAGCATGATTTATGCATTATTTTTGAATAATAATAAATAAAATAGTAAATACAGTGGCACAAACTTTTTCTTTTTTATGGCGGATTGTTCCTAAATTTCTTCCTTGAAAAACACAAGCAATAAAAAGTACAATTACATAATTTGCATGTTGTGCATTGAAACCGTTTCCCCCCCCCCCCCTTTAATTTTTTTTTTTTTTACTATAGGCGTTACAGCACAACGGTAACCATTTCATTCCAAAACAATATTTTTCAAGCAGCGTTACTGATAAATACCAAACAAGAGCCCGTGATCGAATACGCGCCCCTCCCCTCTTTTCCCGCAAATTTCCTTTACGTAAAAATACCGATTAATCGTGCTGCCCGCTCTTCAAACTTGGATTGTCATTGAAATTATAAAGGAGAAATAAAAGAAATAATTTCAAAAATAGCGAAAACGATTCTTTTGCAAAAAACGCTATTGCAAAAACTGGCCATTCCCGAATATGAGTAGGTAAATTGCTCATTAACGATCTTAAATGCAATCACAAAATATTGTTTGCATTGTATTAATTACAGCTTTCATGCTGTGTTTTAAAACTATATTTTCCAAATGTCGCGAAACATAGTCATTGGGATGCGTATAGACGTGCAAGAATGTTCAATTTCACAAGTTACAATAACAATATCCAATCTGAAATAAAGAAGAAAAAAAAAAGTTAAAAAAATTCGTAGTAGGAAATTTAAGTACACCAAAAAATGAAGGATGAGGCCAGGGAAGGGGAATAAATCACCGGAACAAATCTTTTGCACCTGTCTTTCTAGCTTCTGCTGATATCTTTCCTTGCTATTGTTTATATTTATGATTATTTAATTTATTATTATGGAGGAAAACATGTGAACGGAGGTTAAAAGCAAAGCTATGCATTTAGTGTAATCAAAATTTGTTTGCCACTTTTTTTTTTAGGATCGATTGGAACGAATTTTAATTACATGATCATGAATGAGTAATAGACAAACCTTTGTTTTACCTACTTTCCATTAAATTGGGGTGGAGGGGGGGATGAGGCATAAAATTGGGACGTTTTTTCACTTGTATCGTTTGCGCGCCCCCTCCCGTATTTTCGCGAATTTCGGCAAAATTTAGGAGGGCGATAATTTGGTATTTCGCTACAGAGATTTTTATTTTAAGAGAGTTCAAGTATTCAAAACCAGCACTTTCAAACTATTCAGGATTTCAGTAAATTGTTTTTTGAATAAAAAAATTATTAAAACACATACATACACATATATATAAACAGTTGTTCTTGTTATAAGGACATTGTTTATAGTGGCAACTCTGTTATAACATCAAGGAACCCCCTCCCGTTTAAGTCTCTTCAAACACTCATAAACAGTAATAATCACTTATACTGTCACTTCGCTATAGCAGCAAAAAATTATATGTCATAATTCTCGTTCCACAATCCAAGTTAAATGCACACTTGCTTTGTGGTAGGGATATGAAAATTAATAATTTAATAAACAAAGAGCAAAATAAAGCATGCATTTATCATCCCATTTAAGGTATTTTCACAGCTATTTAACTTATTGCAAAAAAATTAAATTTTCTTTAAGAACTAAGGAACAAACTAGTTTTTCTTTTTCTGCGATTGCTTTATTAAAATGAATTTTAACATTTGGAATTAATAGAATTGAATCTAAAGATTTATACATTTCCCAGTTTTTTCAGTAGACGACACTGACTTTCAGCTTCTTTTTTACCAGGTGCATGCCATTCCCCCACCAGATATTTTCATAATTTTAAGAAAAAACTCAAAATTGGCCACTAATATGTATACTTGCAAAGTTATAGCATCATGTACAATGCTGAAATTGGTAGGGTAAGAGAAACAGAATAATGCATATAAATATGGTCATTTCATTCATTAATATACCCGCAATTTTGTGATACATGTACTTGCATTTCTTTATTTGAAAAATTCTATTATTGCAAATTGCTTTGTAAACAAATTGGTTGCTCAAAAATTAGCCCCTACCCTCTCCCAGGGAAAAAAAAAGAACAGTTGTTAAGTTATGCTAGTTGGTATTTTATGATAAGTAGAAGTAAAAGGAATGTGTTGCAAGCTATATATTTGAGAAAGCCGACACTTCACTAGAGATGGGAATGGTTGGAAAAAAAAACGGAAATTTTGGGGAAAAAACAGGTTTTTGTTCAGTTTTTTTTGGAAAGGATTTATTTCCACCCGGAAAAATTGAAATTTTTGAAATTTCTAGTATAAAATAATACATTCAGAAATTTATAATAGTCACATTCCAATGTTTTTTCTTTGAATATTTTATATTTTTAATTATTTTTCTTTAAATATTTTATATATTTAAATATAACATAACACAAAGTTTCCCTTTTGTACAAGAAAAAATGACAGAGATATTTAATTTCAAAGCTTGGAATTCTTTCACATTTTCTCGGACTTTATTAAGGGGTCGGTTAAAAAATCTGAATGAAATATTCATTGAATAATGAATAGAATGAATACTTCATTGAAATTTTTTAACCAACCCCTTAATGCAGGCCAAAAAATCGTGAAAAAATGCCAAACATTGAAACTAAATATCTGTTTATTTTTGTCATACAGAAGGGAAACATTTTGTGTTATGTTCCTTAGGATGGGCGTCAACTTTTACTTAATATGACTATAAAGACTGGGGACTGTATAAAAAGTTAATTTCTGTAATTTCACAAAATTGATTTTTTAAATTAAAAAATGCTATTATCATAAATGCTTACAATTTTTAAACATTTTTATAACTGTGCATATATATTTGAGAACCAACGGTTGCAGAGATAAAAGCCTCCTAAGGACTTTGCTTTGCACCCTGTATATATACATACACATATAAATGCATGTAGCAAACTTTGGAGAAAAAAAAAAAACTAAGCAACTTTCTGTAAAAAAAAATTAGTTGATAATTTACAAAAGTTACATATGCTAAAATCTACTTGCTATATATACTAATATTTTAATTATTGAAGTTGTAATAAATAAAATATTATACAGAAAAATTATTGATAATTTTATGATTTACAAAGTCAAACTTACAGTTACAAAGATATAATGAAAAAACATTTACATTTTTTTTCAATAGAAACACCCCGATCCTGAAAACTATTTTTAAAAAATCTACTTTCCCTTGTAAAAAATCAATTTTTCCATTTTTTTTCCACCACCTCAAAATTTCCTGGGAAATTTTACATCCCTACACTTCACTGAAATTAACTGAAAGCTCTGGCTTGCAGAATTAGAACAATTTATTTCCATATTTCTACTGCCTATTTAAAACTGATAAGGCGATTATTTTTTATTAGTTCTGTTTGAACACATATATTTCTATATCAGATCTATCTGATATTTCTATATCAGAATCATGAAAGTGAGTAACGTTTTATTACATTTTTAATGTAACCTAAGTTAATGGGGTAAAAAAAAAAAAAAGTCCAACTTGGTTTGTTTTTACAATTATTGTTATTTTTATTATTTTTTTTAGTGCGTTATTGCAGCAGGATTGTTTGTTTGCCTCATGAGTGCTACTGTAGCTAAAACTTAGAATTGTATTAATATATTTCTTAGCTAATAATAAAAGAAACGGTTCCCTAATTAAACCTTCCCCGTTATTTCTTAGACCTGCAGTGGCGACATTTAACTTCTAAGAAAAAACATTTTTATTTAAAGTTATATCCTTTATTTAAGAAACAACACTCCCGAGATAAACAGCTATTCAAATAATTTTAAAAATACATAAATATTAATAGCACTATCGCTTATTACAGAGCATTTAAGATAAATTATACATGATTTATTAAATTTATTATTGATAAGGATTAATTTACAGAATGTTTAATGATGGTACCACCCATGAGGAAAACTATCACTTGTTAAGACACTTTTTGAAATATCTAAAATATTAATAAATTAATTTGAGAATAATTACCTGTTCACAATGCAGTAAATTATAAGGAATTCATATCTAGACAAGTTTTTATGTTTGATTCAGCAATAATTTTCAGATTGTGTAATACCAATCTATCAATAAATTAGAAAATCACCCATAACAAGAAATAGCAAAAACAATAATGTTTCTGCTGCAATTGATAGGTGAGAGAAAAAATAATAATAAAAGTAAATATAGTTGCTCAATTAATACCTGCATTTTTGTGAGAAATCCATGCATCACTTCATTATAGATGTAGGCAGCGCAAAAGGCTTTTAAAATGTCAGCTGAAAGAAAAAATATCTATATATATTTTACAAATAAGAAAATTCAAACAGAGATGACACCTTGCTTAAAGTTATACAGGTGCAACAAGTTTAGAAATATAAATATATGCACTGAAAACATGCTTCGAATAAACCACTCTTCTCTTCTCGCTACATGCCCAACTTTACTCATACAACTTCAAAACATATCATTTTAATTTAAAATAAATTTAAAATCCCTCCCCCCCCCCCATAAAGAGCATATTTTCCCAACAATCACTACTTAATGAAATACATAAAACATGTTTACCTCCTTTTTGATAAGAATCTTCAAACATGTCAAACCTGGAGCTACGTCAATCTTCATCTTAATTCCAGCTTAAAAGAGAAAAACTAATGTTAGATGCAATAACTTATCAAATAATTTACATAAAAAAAATTGCATATTACTCAGAGTTCAGTTTTGCCTTGGAAATGTTATAATTGCAAGTAACAAATTGCAAACACTATTAATAAATTTAAATTTAAAGCAACATGTTCAGTTCTTATGTAAAAGCTATTCTACAATATTTAAACTTCTAAAATTAAATGGCTATAAAAAAATTATCAAAGAAATGCTGTCAAATCTCTCCAGATTTAATTTACCACTGCTAGATGAAAAAAATATCTTACACCCAAAAAAAAAAATAATAAAATACTTCAGTGTATCAATATTTGTGATTAAAAATTTATGTAAACAAATGCTTGCAAAATAATAACGCTGACAATCTATTTTAGTGTTAGTAATTTCACATTTCAGTTTCATCAGAAGAAATAAATATATAAATAAAAATAAAATGAATGCGTGGCAGCTTGTTCAATTTAATTTTCAGTTACTAGAAACGTTTTATAAAAATGGTTTGAAAATTACCATAAAGAAATAAGGGTAGTTAACAGTGACTAAGCAAAAATTAAATTTCCAGAAAATTGCAGAAGTAATCAGTATTGCTTGTGACAAGAAAAATCAAACATGTTCGTTATATAGCAAAAAAAAAGGGGGGGGGGGAACACAAGAGTTTAACTTAAAATCAGTATGAAAACAATCTAAACAAACCCTGAAATTTCAACAAATTTTGATGTTTTGCGTAGCCTTATTTCATTTCACATAATTTAACTTTAAAAAGCTTTGAGATAGATCTCATAGACTATAAAGGAGAGATATTCGCATCAACAAAAATTACACAAAATACACTTACCGTTACCATTCGTAAAAAGACATAAGCAAACCATGGAGGTCAGACGGTATTACGATGATGCACTTAACGCCATTAACAAGCTTCCATCTCATCACCAACACCGTTCCCGCCTTTCTATAATTGCCTCAGACAATCGTCTTTCTTCGGTTGGGGAGGGAGGAGGGGAGAATTCTACGTAAAGTGCGCTCGGAGTCTCTGTCGTTTTGCTTCTTTCTTTATTTCTTCTAGACTTTCTTTTTAAAATTTCGGTGGTTTTTTTCTTTATTTTTTTCCTGTTGCATTTTATCGTCGATTTCCACATGATAGGCAAATACATCAATATCTACAAGTCAAACATTTTAGCGATGACTGGACATCTCAGGGATAAGGAATTCTGGACTTCACAGGGATATGATTTGGATATCCATGTATATCCATAGGCTGTCCTAAGGTCTTCCCAAAGATATCCAAAACCTGTTACTATCTGGATGTCTCAGGGATAAGAAGAAATCCAAATCCAAGACTTGGATATCCCTGGGATATCCAGAGGTTGTCCAAAGATCCATAACCAAAACAGCAAGCAATAAATACTACCTGGATAGCAGGATAGCTCAGGGATATCCAGAAATCCAAGTCCAGGATTTGGATATGTGTGGATATCCGTGAGCTATCCAGCAAATCCAGAAGATATCAGGATGTATTATGGATCTATTTGGATGTCTGAGGGATATCTGTGGTTGTCTGGGTGAGTAGTTTCAAGCCTATTTTATATTTTTCTGTGCAATTAAGATGCGTCCTTAGCCACAGACGGCCACACATAACGGTCCAGTATTAGTCGTTTAGTAGCACGGATACCTGGGTGAGATAAGTTATGGAGAGAATTAAAAATTGGCTTTCTGAAATTGCTTGGTACAAATGGTCTCACCTTATCGTCTGTGATGTCGCACCAAAGTCTCAACGTTGGAGAAATTGGCACGGATTTCAGTTTTAGGGAATGGTTGGTTGTGCCTAAGAGATTTTGTAATTCGGCGTCGGTTTCTTGAGCTTGTGATAAAGATTCAAACTGTATTGGAGTTGGACAAATCTCTTGAATGCGAGACAATGTGTCAGCGACGACATTATCTTCTCCGGCGATGTATTTGATATTGGTTGAAAATTGTGCAATGAAGTCGAGATGTCTGAGCTGGCGAGGGGAACAGGTGTCAGAATTTTTAGTAAATGCAAAAATTAAGGGACGGTGATCAGTAAAAATTGTGAAGCATTGGCCTTCAAGTGCGTGCCTAAAATGCTTTACAGCAGAGTACATAGCGAGAAGTTCTCGATCATATGTGCTGTACTTGGCTTCGGCAGTCGATAATTTACGAGAAAAGAATGCGAGCGGTTTTGGGCCATTAGGAGACTGGGAATTTAAAACTGCTCCAATAGAAGTGGTTGAGGCGTCGACCATGAGGGCCAGTGGATGCTCAGGTGACTGAAACGTCAATGTTGTGGCATTAATCAAATCGGATTTGCAATTTTCGAATGCAAGAGTCGATTTATCATCCCAAGGCACAGGACGTTTGTCGTTCTTTTTAGAATTTTTCAGAAATTCATTTAAAGACGCTTGCGTTTCTGCGGCTTTTGGCAAGAACCGCCGGTAGAAGTTTAGCATCGCTAAGAAACGTCTCAGCTCAGAAATAGTTTTCGGTTTCGGGAAGTTAATGATGGTCTCAACTTTATCAGGAAGC
Source organism: Octonoba sinensis (assembly GCA_038502835.1). Taxonomy (NCBI): domain Eukaryota; kingdom Metazoa; phylum Arthropoda; class Arachnida; order Araneae; family Uloboridae; genus Octonoba; species Octonoba sinensis. Next base: position 13,754,072 of record CM076604.1, read on the forward strand.
GGCTTAACGCCTGCAGCAGTTATGAGGCACCCGAGAAATTTTACGGCAGGTTTTCCCAATACACATTTGTCAGGGTTTAATTTTAACCCATGCTTTTTTAACCGGGATAACACCTCGTGCAAATATTTAGCATGCTCAACATCTGAGCAAGAAGCTATTAATATGTCATCGAAATAGGGAATACAACAGTCAAGATTGGATAAAACTTGGTGTATATACCTTTGAAAACTTTGCCCTGCGTTCCGCAATCCGAATGGCATAGCAGTGTATTCGAACAAACCAAACGGTGTGGTTACAGCTGTCTTGGGTATATCAGCAGGGTTTATAGGGATCTGGTGGTACGCTCTTGCTAAGTCGAGAGTAGAAAAAATTATTTTTCCATGCAAGCTTTGGGTACAATCCTGGATGTGCGGAACGGGATAGCGGTCAGGCACGGTTGTAGAATTGAGACGACGGTAGTCACCGCAAGGACGATACTCACCGTTAGGTTTTCTGACAACGTGCAAAGGACTTGCCCAGGGGCTTTTAGATGGTCGGATGATGCCCTGAGCGGATAAATATTCAAATTCTTTTTTAACAGCTTTAAGAATGTCGGGAGCTAGTCGTCTAGGTTTTGAAAATACAGGCGGACCTTTTGTTTCGATATGATGGTAAATTTGATCTTGCTTACTACCTTTCATGGGTTGCGATGGGTTTAATAACTCAGGATACTCACTAAGGATTTTATCCAGTATGCCATCACCAACCAATATAGCGATGTTCGATTCAGGAGAGTTAAGTGAAGGTAGTTGTCCATTAGAGGAAAGTCGAGTATTCGCATCAATAACTCTATGGTTTTTAGCATCAACTAGCAGATTGTAGTGTTTTAAAAAATCTACGCCGATAATAGGTTGTTTAACGTCTGCTACTACAAAGGACCATATAAAATCACGGCGCAAATTCAAATTGATGGTCATGCGCTTTGTTCCATAAGTAGCAATTTTTGTGCCGTTGGCGGCATACAACGTTAAATATTGCGATTTAGAGTGCGGAGCGTACGTTTTAGGAATGACTGATACGTCCGCACCAGTGTCAATTAAAAAGGAAAGTTTAGACTTTGAATCGGCCATTAATATGCGATTAAGGTGGCGGTCAGCATTATGGCCGGTAAGCGATCGCCTTACACGTTTCCCGAATGACGAAAAGAGCAAGGAGGGTTGCATTTTTTGGCATTCTCACCAAAATTAATATGATAGAAACATAAACCATTTTCTGGCTCTTTATAGCTTCGATTGCGAGAATTGCTACGGTAGCGAGAGTTATTTCGGTGTCTAGGATTTCTAATGTAATTGTCCCTCCGTGTACTTCGCTCCTGAACTATAGAAGTTAACTGTTTGACTTGCAGGGTTAATTGGTCAATTTGCGCCTGTAGCGCGATATTTTGTGGTGCAATAGAGACTTGTGCAGAATTAATGGACGATTGAGGCGTTAAATCGTGGATTTTATCTGCAATAGATGCGAGTTTCGTTAAATCTTCATTTAACGCTGCCAAAATCGATTGCGTGCTGTTGGGCAGTCGTCCAAGCCAGAGTGATTTAAGCAATGGCTCACCTACGGAATCGCCACCTAGAGCACGCATGCGTATAAGCAATTGTGACGGACGTTGGTCACCGAGCTCTAACCCTTGTAACAATGTCCTTATTTTAGACGACTCGCTTTCTGAGTGTAATTCAACCAAACGTGTTTTTAACTGCTCATATTTGTTGGTTTCGGGAGGTCGCATAATGATATCACTTACGGAGCTTAGTATGTCCGAATCAACAGCTGCCACAACATAATTGAACTTGGTTTCGTCAGTCGTCACATGTGCCAAGGAAAATTGTGCTTCTAAGCGGAGGAACCACAGGCTAGGATTATTCTTCCAAAACGGCGGTGGTTTCACCGCAACGTGAGAAATTTGTGGTTCGTTGAAAATTTGATCTTCAGATGTCGACATTATATATAACTTGAGTTACAAATATAATTCCATTAGGGATTAACACGTAAAAAAACACACATTAAAGTAGCACTCAAAAAGAAAGTTATCATCAAGGCGACAATTATCATAAACGACATTACAATTTATCATAAGTAAGCAAAGAGAATCTATGTCACTCAACATCGAAAGGCAATGTACCAACTCGTGAATATAAAACCAAATTCATTTAGACAAATAAAATCGTGCGGTAACTTACGCAGCTGAGATATTTTTCGATTGCACTTATCATCGTAAAAGTTCACACGTTCTTTGGTCACCAATGTAGTAAAGTCTATTCCATACTAACTATAGTCAAGGTTTTGAAGTTAAAATTGCGTGTCACTCGTACAATGATAACTCTGTCATCTTATCAAATATTTATTACATAAAGAATAAACACAATCATGCAGTATTAAACAATTAAGAATGAGGCTTCCGAACAACAAGCGTCGACATACATCGCTACTCCAACAACCGCTAAATTAAACAATTTTAATTAGAGTTCTTTTTTTTTGGTGAAAGTGAAAGTTATTTTTTTTTAGAAGTTGAAGTGCTTAATCGCCACAGATTCATATATTTTTAAAACTAGAGAAAATCTTTTTTTTGATTGATAATGCTTTTGGCATGATAGTAACTTTAAGAAGTCATACGAGGAAGCCCAGACTCCTTATTTCTCAAACAAAGGTTTAATGAATCGAAAAACGAGACGTCCTGGACGAGGACATCCTGAGAATATTGGATTAGAACATTCCGTGGATTGTCATTTCATAACAACCTGGGGATATCCTAGCTCAGTCCTGATGATCCTGAGGATCTAGCAGGACCCTCAGGATCAAATTAGGACGTCCGGAGGTCGTCGTGTGCTGTATGGGAAGAGTGAATCCGAACTTCGTCTGCGCTTGTCTCACATACACCCGCCAATGAAGTCACGCGAGTAGTGTCCCAGAATAACTGTTAGAGCAGGGAGAAAACTACTAAACTCATGTACCGAAAAATTTTCTTTTCTGTTTATGGTTTTAGGAAAAAAAAAACGGGATAAAATTGCGCGTCACTAACGTCGCGTCTGCAGTTATTTAAATCTTTTAAAAATTAAATATTTTTAGATTCATGTATCCAAATCTAAAAGTGGTTGGAGGAAGTGAAAGTTTGTACTAGCGCACTAAAACGAATCGTTAAACTTTTCAGATTTAAGTGAACTTGAAAGTTGCAGAAATTGTATCAAGAAATTTGATCGTTTGTCTAGTGCATTTTGGAGTAGCTTTGTATTTATTTTTAATTATAATTTAGTTTTGGTTCAACGATACTTTTAATGATAATTATCTGTTTCAAATTGAAATGTTCAGTTTGCTTTTTATACCTTTTTCAAAATTCCGACGAAGTGTAACACATGCTTATTAGCATAATTGCAACAAAAGTGTATCACAACGTCATAGTTTTTGACTGAAACAATATTAAGAATCGTACACAAGCGATATTTATTAATATATTTTTTTTGTTTCAGGATTTTAAAAATAAATTTAGTAAAATCATTTTTCAAAGTGTTATTTGCTGTATAAAATTTTAAGTACATTGTATATTTTAAAAATTCAATTTCTTGTACTTTCTCCTCAGAAATGATTTTATTTCTAAAACGATTTTTTCTTGCTCCCTCCCCCCCCTGAGCATCAGACAACATGTGTTGTGAACAAATTGTTGCTAATTTTTAGAATTTCCAGTTAATTTATTTTAAATAGTGAGTTAAACAAATGTTAAGATTGATTTATGTTAATAAAAAGGAATATCTTGTTTAATGCTTTTTCCCGAAATTCGATCCTAGCTTATTTGGCCTGTTTAATCAACCAAGGTTTTAAAAAATTCAAGCTGAAATGAAGAAAATTTTTTTTCAACAGGAGGCTTTAATTGAGGGGGGGGGGGGCATGCTGTCTTATTTTAGTTATTTATTTACTTACTTTTGTGGGACCCAACATTGTCAGGTTTAAATGTAATGCACAAGTAAACTGTAAAAAGTAATTGCACATTAAGAGAGCACAAATGAGCAATAAAATGCAGACATATGTTTTGGGTTTGCTTGGAATCCCTTTTTCAATGTAATAGTGGAGCTTCTGGACAGGGACTTAACTAAAGGTGGCAGACGGGGCGTGTATCCCGGGCACCAGATTATTTTAGGGGCACTAAATTGACTAAATGTGTGTGTTTGCCTAAAAACATATGTTTGTTTTGTGTGTCTAAGGGGGGGGGGGGGGACGGGGCGCTAAATCCCGATCTTGCCCCAGTTACAAAATGACCTAGTTACATCCCGGCTTCTGGATCCAAATCCATTGGCCTCATTTGGATGTCTTTGCATCCAAAAGCTCCACTATTGCATTGGAAAAGGGATTCCCAGCAATCCTGAAACATATGTATAAATTTTAATGCTCATTTGTGCTTTAATTACATGCAATTACTTCTTACAGAATACGAAAATTGTTTTCTATTAAGGTTTTAAACTCATAATATTATGTGTATTTTAGCCTTTGCATCACAGTTTTATTTTCTTGCTAGAATACACTCGGTAAATTCTGCAGACCAACTTGTTTTTTTTTAAATAAAAATTATACTTCAGTAGCATTGTTAGATATTGAAAATAGTTTGCAGAAAACAGTTGTTCCTCGCAGTCAGGAGAGCACTTAATCTTCATTGCAGACATAGGCATGTGAATGGGGGCCACCAGGAATGTTTTGATGCCTCCATTCACCCCTAATATGCAACTGGTAAACTTTTTGTTTTCTAGATTCACTAGTTTCATGTCTCTGATTTTCTGTACCTAGAAATACTTCTTTTTGTTGAACTCATCAAAACTTTCCTTGGCGGTGTACCTGCCACTACCATTATATGGGTGTAAGCCCATTGGTACCCAAAAAAATTTTTACATTTTATCATAAGCATCCCCCACTTTTGATTTCAATTGCTTATCTTCTTATGTATAAGCGTCTCCCCCAACTTTTTTTTTTTTCATTACTTTACCACTGGTGTAAACTGGACTTCTAGTGCATTTGTACCCCAATTTCTTAAGATCTACTCACGCTTATGATTGCAGATTAATAAATTGACTACTACTTAGGCCTAGAGCTTGATGGTGGTAGTCTTTTTACTTTGTCCACTGTTGATGGCAAAGTAAAATATTTAATTTGTCCCCTCCCCAAATATGCCTAGGAATGGCAGGCAGGTTTTGGCAGCCTTATGAATGACATGCAGGTGGTTTTCTTCTGAAGAGTCTATATGTGAATTCAAAAAGTGAACTTTTAAACTCATGGATCAAGCCAAAATTTTTGTACTGTTGATTAAGAGGAGGAACAGGAAAATCATATTGTATTTTGTATGAGCTGTATATTCATGTTTGAAAAATGATTTACAATTTAATTGACTTTTTGTTATTACACCCCTACCGGGAATTTTGCGATACTTTGTTGATTGTCATCCATATCATATTTATCTCTGGAGAATTTTTTTTATTGTAATTAAGAAATGAAATTTTTTTTATCATTGGTATATTTGTATTTCTTTCTTATTTCTTAGTGACTAACTATACTGTTTTGTTGTGCGTAATTCATTTTTAAGTATTTATGTATTGTTGGCAAAAGAAGTTTATCTACTTATTATATGTTTCCAGAAATTGATATTTGGTTAAATATCAGCCTAATAGCTTCTTAGAAAATGGCTTTATTTAAAAATACCGTAAAATCCCGAAAGTAGCCCCCCCCCCCATCGAATGTAACCCCCCCCCTTTTGCGCCGAAAGTGGAATCATTCCATATTCCTGAATATAACCCCCCTCTCCCCAAATGGCTGACGATTTTAAAACAAATTTTGTATTATTTTCTTATGATAAAAATTAAATATGTCCAATTCCTTTTTGTATTTTGTGTTTATTTATTCATAAATATACAAGGTTTTTTTGCTTAAAAATAAATTTCATGTACTCGGCGTTAATTCGTTCATTAGCCGCCATCTTTGATCTTGTGAGTCCGCCATTTTTGGTCGTGTTTTGAAATTCGACGCATTACGAAATACCGATATAGCGCTGGCCTCGAACATGCCAAATTTGCGTTTTATGAGTTTTAAATTTAAATTATAGGGATTTCTGCTAACTTAAATGCTAAATTCTTTCTTCGCGTTGATTTGTTCATTCGCCGCCATCTTTGATCGTGTTTTGAAACTCGGCACATTACGAAATACCGATGTAGCGCTGGCCCCGAACATGCCAAATTTGCGTTTTATGAGTTTTAAATTTAAATTATAGGGATTTCTGCTAACTTAAATGCTAAATTCTTTCTTCGCGTTGATTTGTTCATTCGCCGCCATCTTTGATCGTGTTTTGAAACTCGGCACATTACGAAATACCGATGTAGCGCTGGCCCCGAACATGCCAAATTTGCGTTTTATGAGTTTTAAATTTAAATAATTGCTAAATTCTTTCTTCAGTCAAAGATGCCATCCCCATGCGATCAATTTCCTATTAGAAAATTATAAGACAGATTTTTGTTTATTTATTTTTTGAATCTTGTTTTATATTATTTAAAATAATTTTAAATGTGTTATACTTACTATTTATCTTCAGTAGATGCTCTTAATTAATACTAAAAACATTTTTTTTAAATAATTTTTTTCGAAAATCTCGATTATAACCCCCCTATCTGAAATTTGCCAGTTTGGTTTTTAAAAAGAGGGGGGTTACTTTCGGGATTTTACGGTATAGTACTTGCGTTGAAAAATAATTTTTTGGTGTTTTTGTGCAATTCTGTTATATCTATTGAAGATATTTTAATTTTATCCGGTTGCTAAATATTTTAAGTGTTGATTTTAATGAAACATTAAAATGTTCAACTAAGCTAAATATTTCATTTGATTTAATTTTTATTATATATATGCAGTGTCACAAAAAGGTACAGTTTGCTTACGAAAGGCGAGACTATGCGTCGGGAAGATTCTATCCAGCAAAGGGGGGTGTTAAGCTGAGATGGCACTTTTTGAAATTATATTTTATGCTGTCATTTTTAGCTTTTCCCTGATGATGATATTTTTTATTTCCAGTTTGAATTTTTAACACAAAAGGAAAAAAAACGCAGAGAATTTATTATTCTTTATAATTTTCATTCAGCCTCCCATCCCTATTTTGATGAAATAGAAGCAGACCTAAAGCATTCATAAATTCAAAGAAAGTTTTGGCTAAGAAAAGCAGACAGTACCAGATACTTGGTGTTTATACACATAAGTAATTTAGGTTCATTTGAGAGTGCTACTACAAATATTATTTTTGACAAATGTGCTAATCGTACATATATTTATTTTCTTCAAAAGCTGAACTATAGATCTGCACCTGAGAAGGATAGTATCTTAAGTCCATTTTTTGAGTTTTTAGGACAAGTTAAAAAATAAACATTTTTGGTACTATAAGACTAGACTTTTCCATGCAAACCGTAGAAGAAAGATGTCCAATTGGATCTTTAAAAGTTTGGAATCCTCATGTAACTTGTGGCTTTGTTATCAGTACTCTGTATGTGCATTAAATGTAAACTCAAAAAAGGGACATGATGGGGAAGGAAAAAGGGAAATATCTCAGGTACAGAGATATTTCCTAATAATTCTCCGCTTTCATTTCTGTCTGAAAACTATGTTAATAATTCAATTTTTGTGATTAGTGTGCTATATTAGAAAATGGTTTTTGGCAATTTATTATTTTAAATTGGAATAGAGTTACTATTTTACGGAAGCAAATATTTTATGCTATGTTGAAATGACCGTAATTAATTATACTATCACATTTGTGTATGGTCTATAGAAAATTATTCATTGGAAATTATGGCAATATGTATTTTTGAATATAAATAATGGACAAAGGAAGGATTACTTATTGCTGTGTAGTACAGATGCAGTTTAAATGTTTTTGTTTCTTGCTGTTCATAAAATTATTGAAAATAATTCTTAACTAATCTTTTCAGACATGGTAATGAATTGCCTTCGTGTCGATCTGCGACAATATTTCGACGAAACGCAGAGTATCGGCGGCATTGGTGCAGACGAGAAGACATATCAAGTTAACCAAATAACGCTTACTGATGGGTTGCTTCATAAAGTAAAATCTTTCATGTGCGATATCTGTGGGAAAAGTTTCAGCCAGAAAGGAAATCTCCGAACTCATCGAAGGATACATACGGGAGAAAAACCGTATCACTGCAAGCAGTGTGATTTCAGATCTGCGCAACTGACCCCTCTTTTGAGGCATAGAGTGAAATATCAGCATAAGTGATATTTTTTCCTGCATTTTAACAAACTAGGAAAAACTTTATACAGTGGACTTGCGATTATTTGATTTAATTGGGACAGAGGCTACCTTGGACGGGGGAGGGGATTAGATAATCCAGAATTATGCAGTTAAAAGGAATTATTTATAGAAAAAAAATATATAATTCAAAATTGTTCATAATACAGCACCCCTTTATACAACTATTTTATTGTATTTAGTTATATCCCCCCCCCCCTCCCAAAAAAAAAAAAAGACTCATTCATATCCTGCTAAAAGGATTATGTTGTAAAAATATGGAAATTGTGTAAACAAACTTCTCAGCTCAATTGTAGAGAGACATTGAAAAGTGTGGCTATGATATTAATACAATATTTATTGCAAACTATATAGGCTAATTCCATATATATCATATGTCTTTTCTTCCATAATCTTAAGTATGTTCTGTTTTGCAGAAGGCTCTCTTGCTTCCTCAAAACATGTATATACAATTTTTATTGTTTTTTTTATGCTTTAAATGCTGTTTTTACTATATAATGTTATGCTAAAAAATCCATACATGCTGTGTGCGCTTTTCTAATTTTTGTAACAAAAATGTCCCCCTGAAAGTGTTATCTTAAAAATTAATAATGCAAATTTTAAAGTAATAATTCAAAAAAAGAACTGCTATCTCAATAGAAAATGTGAAATGTAGTCATATTCAACCTGTAGTGTGAGTTACAGAAATAATTCAGGGAAGGGGGCAGCGGAACTGGGAAGTCAGGAAAATGTCAGGGGATTCTAATGTTCTGAAAAAAGCAGAAAAATGTGAAAATTTCCAAAAATCGGGTAATTATTTATTTTTTTTTTCCGCTTTTTATTTATCACAAAGTTTTAACGATCTTATCAATAATTATTAATGCTAATCATTATTCATTTATTAAAGCTTAATTTAAAAATTATTTCCCTCAAAAAAGTTTTTTTTACTTTCGCTTTTTCATCCATTTATTGCCTACATTTAAATAAAAACAATCTTCTTGCATCTATGAGGGGAACTGAACTTTTCAAATTTTCGATGTTTCTTATGCTTTGGTTAAAGGTAAACAAATAAAATTTCTTTCTATTTTCATTAAAACTTTAATTTTAAATTTCAGTTCTGTTTTATTGCAGCGTAAATTGCACTTGTGTTCCAGAAAGTCTTCATGAGATAATATGAATCAAATTAATTCTAACTAGTGTAAAATAAGTTATCTAACCACGAAAGTTTAATGTAAAAGCAATAAATTGCTGATTCAAATGCGTTGTGTAGCTCTGTAATTCTTTTTAATAGCATAAAAATTTCCATTAGTAATATGAGTCATGCATGGGGACTTATAAAAAAAATCAACTTATTTTGATTCAGTTCTTTAGTTTGAGAACACATTGACCAAACTAAAGCTGCAATCTCAAGTAATGCATGTGAATGCACCTTAAACATGAGATTATGGGGGGGGGGGGGGGGGCTTAGTAGCAGCTTTTTTTTTTCTTTTCTTTTTCTTTGCATTTATTCATTTTTATCTTTATTTTTTAGTGCTAGAAGCACATTGGTGATCTGTATAAAAACAGGCATGTTTTGAAAGCGTTCACATCATGGAATTATTTAATAAAATATTATTTGTTAACACCATCACAAGCTTTAAATGTAGTCGGCTACACAATAAAAATGTTAGGGACCGTTGCCGCACTACAGATTAACTCCATACTTATGTATCAGTTGGCATCACCTTTGTGTACTAACAGTTGGATAATCACAAGTCCATTGTATTTTGACATTTTAAATTGAATTAATGTTTTTGTACTTATGTCTTCAGATCAAAATTAGACTGTCTTGTACAAGTGACCTTTGAACATTTTTCACTGTGCATTACAAGAATATATTTAGTTTTGAAATACATTTGCCCATTTCAATTATTTGAAGTGAAAACATTGATACTTCTGTTGTGAAAATTGTTTTAAAATTCCTTTCAACTATTTTTTTTATATTTCTTGATTGCTTAACATATTTTTACTTCAAAAGTTCCTTTGCATACTCATTTAATATTTATGGGGGGGGGGGGGGGGGCTGAGAAAATGCTAAAAGTATTTAGTATTAATTTTTCTATTATTCATAATTAAACTACCACTAATATTTATGAAAGGAATAAAAGATCATGAAAACTCTTTAAAATAATTTAGTTTCAATTTTTTCCTTTTATGATGTTATTATCAAAAATTAAACTACAAAATTTATGTATATTGAAAATATACAAAGTACAATGTAATTGAAATTATAAAAAATTTATGAAGAAGAAAATGCTTAAAAAATACTATAAAATAATTTAGTTTCAATTTTTTCTATTATTATTATCAATAAAAATTCTACTTTTATTCTTAATTTGGTTAAAATTGACAGCACGCATTGAAAAATATATATATAGATATATCATATGCCATTGTAAATTCTCCTAATTTCTTTTGAATATTTTTTGTGTAGTTTTAGTGTATTTTTAAATACAGATCTGAAAAATCACTTTGAGTGGATTAATATCTTTTAACCATTAAACTCTGCCCAGTGGTCTACTTTATTTTGTTTTTGACAAATTATGAGCAGGTGCATTCATTTTCTTTTTGAAATTCAAAATTTACAGGGCGCATTATTGGTTGTTAGTTTTCATCAAATTTAGTAAATTCTGATATAATTAGAATGGTAAACAGTTGATCCTTTTTTATCTTTCCTTGAAAATTTGACTTCACTGTTAATGGATGGAAAGAAATTGAAAGTACATTTATTTCAAAAATGTACATTTAATTCTAAACTTGTAGCAATTATTTGATCAGTATGGAGAAAAAGTAAATAACTTTGGCGTTAACTTGTTACTGATGCTGGTAACGTGTTATTAATTGCAAAACTGGTTACTTTAAACCCCAAAATAGGTTAAATTTTCTGCTGTTCTTTGCGCACATCGCTTTTCTCAAATTGTCACTGTTTTTGCAAAACTTATTGTCTCTTCTGATTTTGTAAGCATAAAAACTTAGGGATAACGGGAATCTAGGAACTAATAGGAAAATTATATTAAGATGATATTCAAAAAACATAATTTTATACTCCAGCTTTAGGTCTGGATATTATTGATTTCCATATAAAGCATTTCAAAGTCCCTTATGTAAAAATTCATAGACATTGTTCTGGCTTACTGTAGTTACATTAACATCTTTCTAATGTTGATCTTTAGTTTTGTGTAGACTTGTGTGTCTGAAGTTGCTTAGAATAAACTTAAAAGTTATGCACGTACATATGCAAGGATCACGCCAGAGGAAATTCAGATCCGTTTTCGAACCCTTCACAAAATTCCAGCCAATCAAAATGGACCCTTTACAAAATTCCAGCCAATCAAAACAGACCCTTCACAAAGTGCTGAGCTACTAAATTGCACTTTTCATTATAATTTTTAATTAAATAAACAGCAAAAAAATAATAAAAATTTCTGTCACTGTATGTTTAAATTTTGAATGTTCACAAAATTATTTGATTTTTCACAAAAATCTTTTTAAATTTCACAAAAATAGGACCCTTTTGTAAATGCTGGATCGATCCCTGATATGTAAATTATAGCAAACACCTTCTTCAGTTGGAAGAAAATCTGTCTATTTTTCTTGCATAGCTTAATTTTCTTGCACATCCTTGTAACTCCAAAACATTTATATGCAATTTTCATGGGAAATTTGTGCCCAGCAATGTTGGGACTGTCAATGTATATAGTTGGCATAAAAGTTTTCACTTTCATTTTAATTTTGTACTTATCAGTTTAAAACTATGTGTTCCAAAATTTTAAAAGCTATTACGATCATATTTGTTTTCTCCATTTTCTTTAAATAATTAGTATTATATTCTTATTTATATCTTTTGAATAATTATTACAATGCATTAGCTTTTATTTTAAAATGCTTTATACTCAATCCATTGTTCTGGTTGTGATATTTGTATGCATATATTTGCATTACAATTAAATATTTTTAACCTTTAGCTGTTAAGTTACGTTTTATATTTCTGAAGTAACCATCACATGTTTTAACATAAAGTCAAGTTTCTGAAGGAAAAAAAAAAAGTTTTATATAAAAAAGAATAATTTTCGCATGTTGCAGATGGAATATTAATGTCAGATCTGCAACAAGCACAAATTATTATTTTTAAAATAAAACATTTTATCTTGAATACTTCATACTTTGTGTAAAAATACACGAGGGTTTTAAAATTTAAATATTAAGATCTAAAGCCTGAAAGTTCTTTCATTATATAGTACAAACATATGCATAAAAATGTCACAACTGCAAAAATGGATTGAACATATACTGCCTACATTTGAATATTTTTATGTACTGTGTGTATTTATTAGTTTTCACCTTAATTAAATTTTTAAATTAGAAATAATTAAATCTTCACCTAACATTTTTTTTTTTGGTCCATAACAAAATGTAGTTTGCCCATAGTCTCTTAATTATTTATTGCATTGCTACATTTTACATACATATGTTTGCATTTAACAAAGTAAAGTTAACCTATCAATTATTTTTAAAAAATATTATGAATTACAGATAATAATTTTTAAGTTTTTTATTTTGTCCTCATATTTCATCTTTGATATAATAATAATCCTTGTATATAAACCTTCTCCCCCCCCCCTTCCCTCTTAGCATTACATTTCCTAGTTGTGTGAATACATAAAATAAAACAGAACATGTTTATTTGTGTGCATTTGTTTACTTTGTTGATAATAAAAACAAAGTTCAGAATAATTGGTCATGTGATTTGTTTGTGCAAAACTAACTAGTAAAATCAATTTTGGTTTGTTCATTAATTTTGCACTTATATTATTATTTGATTCTATAAGTAAATATTTTTCAAATATTTTCATGGATTTCTCAATTTTTCAAATTTAATTTATGTGCTTTTTGTGTTATTCTGTTGACCTATGTTTTAAAAAAAAATTCTTTTAAATTTTTATTTATTTCATTTTGTATTTTGATCTGTATATTTTTTTCACTGTTGTGCTCTTGTGTTTTTATTATTCTTTACACAGAATTACATTTAAAAGTTTAAAAAAAAATAATAACTCAATGCCTTAAGTTGAAATCCTTAAAACCTTGAATGTAGAACAGCTTAAAAATAAAAAGATTGTCCATTGTCTGATAACTTAAAAACTCAAAAAAGCGAATAGCAATAAGAATTGCAGATGCATGTTCTGCCTCCTGACATAAGCTTGCTTTTATTGTATGCATCTCTTATTACTATTTGCTACATTGTTTTTGAGTTTTTTGCAGAACAAATTTTTTGCTACCTAGTGCACAAATTTTGGTGGAAAGTGAGGAGTTATTTTTTATGCAGCAGTACGATTGATCACTTATATGATGAAAAGTAATCAAGATGTTAACTACTTTCATGTTTGTTCTATTTCACTTCACTTCATTTTATTAAAAATGGAGTAAAGGTATGCGAAACATGTTACTTTTATTTGTTTGAGAGTATTTAACAATTTTTATGGAAATATAATTTCTGATTTCAAAACTTTTTACTTATTGTGCTTGCATTTATAGAAATCCATCTTCTGAAATCTGTTTTTACACTTTATAATAGTTAGATTAATTTATGCTTGTGGATTTTAGTTATTCTGTAGTTTTTGTTTATTTCATAAAATATAATCGTTTTTAAGTTCATCAGTTCTGGTGCCACCCGTGGGAAATGTGTCGAACTTTAGAACTTCTTAACTAAACATAAATAACTGTAATGTTAATTGGCTTTGTAAATTAGTTGGTCAATTTTATTTAGATTTTTGTAATTCAAGTGATTTGTTTACATTTTTTTTATGAATAGAATAACCATTTTAATGGCTACATTAACTAGCCATATAAGAAATATCTTAAAATTACCTAATTAAAAGGAGGAGGAGAAGGATACTTGGTTTTTAACATCCAATTCTCTCGTTGCTCTACATAGACAGACTTCAATATTCTATATTGGCAATAGTCTAGAGCAAAATAGAGTTAGAGGAAAAGGAGGAGGAGAAGGATATTTGGTTTTTAACATCCAATTCTCTCGTTGCTCTACATAGACAGACTTCAATATTCTATATTGGCAATAGTCTAGAGCAAAGGAGAGTTAGAGGAAACTTGATGCAGTTATTTCAATTTATTGAAGTGAAAAATGATGATGGGCTATGTTTGGGCACAGAAGGTCCAACCAGAGGTCATTGTTTCAAGCTTTTCAAAGCTCGGACTAATCCTGAAATTAGAAAAAATGACTACTTAATTCGGTAGGGTTGTAGGCAGTTGGAATTGTGTACAGGAAGCAACTTACTTGCAGTAGGGTAAAGGGGGCTTTTGATGTTTGGTGGGGATTGGTAAATTAACTAGGACTAGATAGCCAGGCCCAAAGCCTGTTGCTGGGTGTCACTTTTGTATTTTGTACAATAATTTCTTTCTAAATTTGAGGCCCTTTGAGATACAGCAACAGTGGCAGTTTGTCATAGATAACCAAAAAAGGCCACTGCTGAATTTCAAGTGTGATATTCCTTCACTGAATATGTAATATGGTGCCAAAATTCTTTTCAACCATTCCATAAACTGTCAAGATCTTTTGTAAAATTTCTCCTATAAAAGTTAAGTGATGCCATTTAGTTATATTAGAAGAATTTTGCTTCAGGGGAATGCAAGTTATCTATTTCCACTTCTACAACTTTTCGCATCATCCCTGCATAAGCAGTTGCAAGTAAATTTAATACAAATGACAAGGAAGCAATCTGTGAGTATACCTTGGCAATAATTTGTCTCATTTGGTCTAAGTGTAGGATGTACTTATTCATGTACAATTTTGTGGGAAATGTAAAGGAAAAGGAGTTACTGTATTTTTTTAGAGAATACTGGCAGACATTTTTCAATCCTGCCTTCTGTCATTTTGTTCTATTCAAGCTATTTAGAAAAAATATTTGCAATTATTTAAATCGAAAATTCTCTATTCAGTTCTAATTGTTTTCATTAAGAAGTTTTCCTTTTCTTCTGAAGTGAAACTTAAATTTATTTTGCAAATAAGGCTAAAACTGCATCAAGTAGATCTTTCTAAATATGGAGAATTCTAAAATCTTGGCTGGTCATAAAACATTTTTTGAACTGATTCGTTTGTATTATCGGAAAAGGTAGTGAAAGAGGAAGTATATTTTTTGCTCTCTTTCTCTTCATTTATTTATTTTAAATTTTTATACGTCTTAGCTAGCTTGAAGAGATTGAAGAATTGTATCCTAGATTTTCCGATGTATGCTAGATCTGAATACTCAACATAACTATCATTAATACATATCTGTAGTATCTATAATATTTTGGAATAGTTCTTTTGCTTGTGTTATTATATTTCGAAATGTGTGTGTATTTTCTGATGTTAATCAACATATGTTTTATATGAATATTAATTATGATGCTTCTAAGTCTGAGAATTATAAATTTGTCTGCTTAAACAAAACTGTTCCTTGCAAGCTAATGTGCATTATTTAAACACACTAATTCTGTATAGGCTTGTTATTGTCAGCTTTTAAGTGAGCAAAAAAATAAAAATATATGCATTTGCATTTTTTCTTTATTATTTGCTAAAATATTTTTGTCCCTTTTTTCTGTCACATTTGCATTCTTATTTTGTTTTTTGACACAATTGATTTTCTGTCTCTTTTTTCTGCAAATATATTGTTGGTGTTAGTACAGAGATAAAACAACGTAAAAAAAAGCACAAATTCAAAATAAAAAGTATCGCAAATAGCTATTTCGAAGCTACAATGGAGCCTCTTCATCAGTTCATAAAAGAAGCTCTCAACACACAACTAGAAAACTGTGGGTGAACAGGCAAGAAGCAGAAAGACAACCGGTATTTATACCAAATGTGTCTGAATAATACCGGTCATAAAAAATACGGGTTGTCTTTCTGGTTCTTGCCTGTTCACTCGCAGATTTTTAGTTGTGTTGAGCGCTTCTTTCCTGCACTGACGAAGAGGCGCCATTGTAGCTTCGAAATAACGATTTGCAATAATTTTTATTCTGAATTTGTGCTTTTTTTTTTACTTTTTTGTCTTTGTACTTACATTTTAGCACAAAGCATTTTGATCATTTGTCTTATAATATTGTTGGTGTACTTTGATTTTTGACTCTTTGATCTTAATAGGTTCACACGCTCATAGTATGTCACCAAGTTCCTCATCCGAAGATGCAAGGGGGTTATCGGAAAGTATCCAAGCGTTTTTGCCCTCGGGCGCCGCGTCGTTGAACTTTCCGAGCATCTCATCACCCGGATCCAAACACATCGTGCCACATATGCCTTTCAAGAGCATGGAGATGGATAGGATGCCATCGTCGCACGGAGTTTCCTTCAGCAGAAAGTATTTCCACTGCGTCGGGAAAGTTTTCACCAAGGAAGGCTTCAAATCGGTCATGGCATCGCCGGATTCCATTAAGAAGTTCACTTGTGAATACTGTGGAAGGTGTTTCAACCAGAAAGGAAACTTGCGAACGCACATGAGGATTCATACAGGTGAAAAACCATACAAATGCATCCAGTGTGGCTATAGTTCCACTCAGTTAAATGGACTGTTGCAACATAAAATGAGACATAAGCATTAATTTCTTTCAAAGTGATTTTCTTTAACACGTTGAGCGCCGCATCAGCCATCGGTGGCTGACACTGAACTTTCCGTTTAGGCCGTGTCAGTCGTCGGTGGCCGACACTGAAATTTCTGTTTAGGTCGCGCCAGTCATCTGTGGCTGACACTGAAATTTCCGTTTAGGCCGCGTCAGCCATCGGTGGCCAACACTGAACTTTCCGTTTAGGCCTCGTCAGCCGACGGTGGCTGACACTGAACTTTTCGTTTAGGCCGCGTCAGCCGTCGGTGGCCGACACTGAAATTTCTGCTTAGGTCGCGCCAGTCATCTGTGGCCGACACTGAAATTTCCGTTTAAGCCGCGTCAGCCACCGGTGACTGACGATGTAAATATAATGTAAAACTTAAAAAGTTACGCTGTTTTAAGCAATTTCTAAAATTCTTTTAAAAATTTACTTAATTTTTATTTGTTACCGTTCATGCCGCATCAGTTACTGGTGACTAATAAAAAACTGTGGCCTGACTGGAATTTCCGTATAAATTTGCGTGGCACTCAACGTGTTAATCCTTCACCTGCATCCTTTAGCTTAATATCAGTTATTATTCCCCCCCAAAAAAGCCTTTCACACTAAAAGTTTTTGGTGTTACTGAACGCAATTTTCGGTGTTCAGTTGGTGTAAAGTTGAAAATTAACATTTTTTGATATATTCTAAATTTATTAAGTGTCTGTCTAAAAAAATACAGACAGTGGAGCGTTTTTTTAGCATATGATGTTCGTTAATTCATTTATGTATCAGAAGTTTATTGCGATTGCCCATTTATCTTATTTTCATAGAAATGAGCAATCGTAATAAAATTTTTATATGTGACGGAGTTAACAAATTTCATATACAAATACAAATAAATACAAAAGTGGCGACCAGCAACAGGCTCAGGGCCCAGCTAGGCTGGTCCTAGTCAATTTAGCAGTCCCCAATGAATATCAAGAGATTTCTTCAATGTTTTTACCCCGCTGCAATTAACAGTTGCTTCTGGTAAACTATTCCAATAGCCTATAACCCTATTGAAGTAGTAATTTTTCCTAATTTCAAGATTAGCCTGAGATTTGAAAAGCTTAAAACAATGACCTCTGCTTCTACTATCAGCACATAGCTGCCAGTCCATCAACATTTCCCATTTTAATGAATTTAAACAACTGAATCATGTCCCCTCTAACTCTCCTTTGCTCAAGACTATACATATTGAGCCTTTTAAGCCTAACCTCATAATCTAAGTCTGAAAGACCACTTACCAATCTAGTAGCCCTCCTTTGAACCCTTTCCAATAAGGTAATATCCTTTTTAGGTACGGAGACCAACACTGAACAGTATATTCCAAATGAGGTCTTACCAAACTTCTGTATAGTGGCAATACAACTTCCCTAGACCTGTTCGAAATAGCCTTATTGATAAACCCAAGCATCCTGTTAGCTTTGTTACTTACTATGCTACACTGCTGGCTGGACTTGAAGTCGAGACTAATCAATACTCCTAGATCAACAACTGCTTCTGCTTCCCTAATGACGGAACCTTGTAAATAATAGGTTGCATGTTTATTCCTATGACCAAAATGAAGCACTTGACATTTCGCAATATTGAAAGACGTACCCCACTTAATTGCCCACCTAGAAATTTGATTTAAATCCTTTTGAAACTGATTGACTTGTTCCTCCGTGTCCACAATTCCCATGATTTTGACATCGTCAAATGCGGAGAAACTATACTCTCTATATTTTTTAGAGAGTTATATAAAAAAATCTTAAAGTGCAGTAAAACCTGTAAAGTTGACCACCTGTCTAAGGTGACCACTTTTGTCAAGAACGGAATTAGCCCTTCAGCCTGTACCGCACCCTCTGTAAGTTGACCGCTAAGATTCTGCGCCGCAAGTGGTTAACTTAGAGAGGTTTCACTGTATATTAAAAACGAATAATCTTTAACTTTACACCAACTGAACGCCAGAAATTGTGTTCAGTAACACCAGAAATGGTGGCAAACTAGCTGCAAAATTTTTACCTAGATCACTGCCAGGGAAGGAGATGTTGAAGAGCCTTCAAAATGAATGGGTGGGGTTAAAGTTTTACCTGTTGCATTTTATGGGAGATTAGCTCTATATCTTATACACGGGTGCACCAACTAAGAGGGAAAAAGGACCTATTAATAAGCTTCTTATGAAAAAATTCCCTTGTCAAGAACTTATAGTCTGTGTAATTAAAATAGGCGCATGAAGGTCGCATTTGCTGCTTTGTGTCCATGGCAACTGCAAGAATGATTGCAGAGCCAGACTTTTTTTTTTTGCACTGCAGTTAAGGCAATTGCATGACCAGACCTCCGACTCAAAATATTAGAATAGTTGAAAAAAAGTAATAAGAAAGAATTTATTTTCCACTTATTTATTTTTGATATTAAGTAAATGCAATTAAATTTCATCTGGAATGTTTAGATAAGATTTTAACATTTACAAACTATAAAATACGACAAATTAGCTATACAATAGCTTTCTGAAAGACATCAAAATGTCAGAATAATATTTAGATTGGTTGAAAATATTTGAAAACTTTGTCTGACGCAATCTATTTTTGCCATTGAGAAATAAATCTGATTTGAATCCGTCTATTATTATTATAACTAAAACAACAACTTGACTTATGTTCCCAAACCAAGTGGGGAAAAAGTTTCTAGCACGGAAACCATGGCGACCAGAAGGGGAAAAGGTAGAGTTGTATGACCTTGACACGCCGATTGTAATTACAGGCTATAAGTAGGTAGAAACGTTATAAGCAGTTGTATAGGGACTTTCCTGCTCACATAAATTTCTCTATGCCCTATATTTCATATACAAGCAGAGCCCCAGCGTATGTTTCAATGGGAATTCCTTACAATGAGAACAATTTGATTGATTCTCTAATGTAGCAGTTAATATATTTGCTTCTTGATTGTGAAAGAGCATTCAAGTGTATTAATATCTACGTTTCGCTTTTATTAGTTTTTTTACGATATAATTTTACGATAGGTCAGAATAGGTGATGTAAATTTATGTGAAAAATATGGTCGCCCAATAACAGAGCTGAAAAAATTGTACATAACACATCTCAACTCAGAATTGCATTTGACTTGAATGTTTCCTAAATAAAATAACAAAATATTTTAAACTGGGTTTTATTTATTTGTTTAATTTATTATTCTTTATTTATTATTATTGTTATTTATTTATTGTTTTTTTTTTTTTTTTTGAGTAAAACTTCAAAATTTTCTTAACAGTATTTCTTTTTTATTCCCCATAAAATAATCCTGGAGTATTATTTTTTAATTTTTTGAACTTGGAATTTTATTTCTTTGGTTGATATTTATATCTTTTTCTTTGTTTAATTTTTAATATATTGCTCCACTTCTTATACAATAATTTTACTGTTAGTAATATTGTATAAATTGTTAGTAGCTAGTCCAAATGTGTAGCAAAGATGAAAATAATTCATAATCTTCTTATTATTAATGTTTGTTGGTGTATGATGTAATTTAGTGATAATCCCTGTATATGCAAGCTGATTTTTTTAGGGAGGCATTCTAACATTGTTAATGATCATTTCTTGATTCATATTAGTAGGAATCAAATATTTTTTGTTGGGGACCTTTTGCAAAATTTTAACATTTTCAAATTCTATGTCGATACACTTTCTGAAATCTGGAAAGGGCTAGCAAGCTTTAAGTAGTTCTAGAAATTGCATTTATTATCGTTATTGTTTTATGTTATGTTAGATTTTATTTGAGAGTTTAGTTGTTTTTTCCTTTTTGAAAATTACATTATTTGAAATTCAATGTTGATTCTCTTTTTAAAAATCAGAAAAGGATAGCAAATTTTAAACACTTGTGGAACACATTTTGTGTTCATTTTTATTATTATTTTATCTTGAAATACTGTTATACTTTATTTAAGATAGTAAGTTTTTTATGATTTAAATTTTATATTTGCTATAACTAGCAATGCAAAGCACAAAAATTTGAATGAATTGAAATTCATCACAATAACAATGTCTAAACAATTAATGATAAAAAATAAATAATCAAGGAGTGCAAAGGGTAAAGGAAATTTTTTGAATCCCTTCTAAAACTTCATGTTTAATTTTTTTGTTAAGAGTATATTGCTTATTAATGACACGGAGACTGTTGGTGATTCATAGAACTTATGTCAAAAAATTGAGTTCATTAATTTTCAACAATTTATTAGATATTTTAATACTAGGATTGAATTATCCTTCTCATCTGAAAATCATGCAAATTATTTGTTTTTAATTAAGCAGAGTACAGATTATTTTGATGGTCCATGTTGTTGTGATCAAAGAAAGTTTTTATTTGTTGATGCTATTAACTGTCATAAAAGGATTAAAGAGAGAAACTATATGTTTTATTTCATCCTTGATTTGTTAAAATTTCTTCTGACTGTGTAATATTTTCTTGTTTTTATTTAAAATAAATGCTTTCTTGGCTAATTCTTGTAATTTTTTGGAGATAAAATCTTTTAGTCCAATATATTGTTTTATAACTGCATTTCACTTGGTTGGAGGATCTTTTGTTAGCTTTTATGTTTTACTAATCATTATGTCAACATAAAAATATTGTTACAAAATTAGGGGTATAGTCGCCATACTTGGCAACTTTCCGATCATAATAGATAATCCCAGTTTTTTGCTGGAAGAATGGTTCCCAAAGTTGGCTGGGCTCCGACCCATCTAACAAAAATTTCCAATCTTGGGACCCTCCTCTTTGCTGTCTTAGAGAAAAGAGGGCCTAAATATTGGTAATGCTCAGATTCCCTAGTGGCGAGTTGTAGAACTTCTTAATGCTGTCTTATTTGTTCTAATTGAAATTTTAAAATTAATTTTTAGTGTTACCAATGTGAATGAAAGACTGTTGAAATAAGAAACACAACTTAAGTGATTTTTTTTATTACTTAAGTACCTACACCTGCAAGGTGTTTTTATAAAGTTATTTCAATGGGAAGGATGTATTTGTTTCTTATATCTCTTCAATACAGTTTTAGCATCAACTTCAACTTTAATTACTTTTATTCGCAGACTTTCTATCTTTTTTAACTTATGTGTATTTTAGCGCGGGTGTCAGGGGACATGATTGGCACCCGTGTTATAACATAACCACGATATAATGAAACTGTACCGTGGAACCATATTCATGAAATATACTTGCTCCTGTTGCACCACTTTTAACTTTATCCATGACTCTTAACTTTTCTTTCCTTGTTTGCTGCCATTTTATTTGCTGTAATTGCTGTGCAAGAAGCACACTTCTCAACTGAGCGGTCTGTCTATCGAGTGATAGTTTATGCAGATTAAATTTTTCTGCTCTTTGAGACTCCTAAGCTCAAACCATATCAACCGCAACAAAAACAATTGTGTTCTGAGAAAATGTGGGTTGAAAAATCTTGTTAAGTTATCAACATGAGATTATGAAAGGGGAGAAAAGTAGATACTCTAAGGAAAAAGTAGATTTGTGTGGAAGGGGAGGAATGCACTTTTCAAAGAAACAATATTTTAAGCCTTTATGCACTCTCACGAATTGGAGAATTTGTTTACTTTTCAAAAATTTCAAAGAATCTGGAATATAATGGGTGGTTTATACATCGGGGGACATGGTAGTAACCGCGTTATATCCGCTGTATACTGAGCCGCGGTATTACGGGATTTTACTCCATTTATGTCCTGTGACCCGAGATGTTATATAAGGAGCTCTGTCGAGAAGTCGAGTTCAGTTACTCGGAGTGAGAGCTAGTCGGAGAGTTTTTCAGGCGGATTACTCTGGGAAGGTTTGTTTTTAGCCTTATGCCGAGTTGATGTCAGTCTGAGCTGTTGTGCTGTAAGCTTTATGCTTGATTCTATTCGTATTTGGGAAGTGAATACGAGGTTGCGTTGGTTCTGCAGTGATGTGTGATGAGATGTTTTTGTGCTTAAAATCTGTACCTACTGTAAATCCCGGTAGCAGAACTCGCAGCACGGCAGCGAGTTCTGCGGATTTATTTTGAAGCTTGCAGACTAATTAGCCACCTTACATTTTTTTTTTCAATTTTAGATTTTATTAATTTATTTATAAACTGAATAGTTATAACATTTATTTATTTTCTGCATTTATTATTGTAGTATGTCAACTATTTTGAAGTGCATAGTTTGCTATTTTTGACGATTGTAAATTTTGTTCCACGTCATTTGGTACCGCAGCCAGATTTTACTTCTGAAACTTGTGCTGCAGATTGCTACAGAAAATTGCCACTGGGCTGCAAATAACTCGAAAGAAAATTTCTCTGTATGTTCGAGGAATTTGTCGTCTGTTTAAAGTCCGACAACAACGTTAAATTATGTATTGAAAGCAGTTTAGTTTTTTATTTTAAAATTATAACATGATTTTTTACAAAGTATTAATTATTATTATAATTATAACCTTTTGTTAATTAAAATATTTTGGGGCTGTAATTATCTTAGTAGTTTGTTAGCTATTTAAACCAAGATAATTGAAGATGAATCTTACAGAATTGACAATTCTTCAAAACTTTTTTTCTAGTCGAGTTGCAAAAGTAAGTACCATTAAGTAATTTCGCTAATATAAATAAACATTTTAATTTTCTGAGAAATATTATTTTCTTTCTTCATTTTCCTAACATGTACTTGTAGTAAAGAGTTCAATTGTTTGTTTTGCATAGTAGGCCTTGGCAAATATTATGACATTTACATAAATATCAAAATATGATATTTATGATATATATCACAGATATTTGCACACAAACTATTTAAAAACCATGTTTATTTACATATGTTACATAAACCAGAATATTATTAAGTGAATTAATTCCCTCACTTAGTCGGTTCAAATTTACTTATAAAAAATATTAATATATCAAAGTTTTAAATCATTATCACTTCACTCAAAATAAAAATTAGCTTTATATAACTGCATACCCTCTTGTCTGTGGTACATTTTATTTAACATTTACATCTTATGTAATCAATGTAAATTTCTTCATCATAATGAGGAAATATCAATCATACAATAACTTATACATCCACTCCGGCTTTGCTCTGACTTCTAAATACTTGCCCTAACTCTGCTACTCCTTTGCTCAGTGCTTGCAATAATTTGAATAGATTACAGTAAAACCTGTAAAGTTGACCACCTTTGTAAGCTGACCACCTGCCTAAGTTGACCACTTTTGTCAGGAACGGAATTAGCCCTATGGTATATAATGTAAGGAAACCTTTGTAACTTGACTACTTAAGTTGACCACCTGTCTATATTGACCAATTATGTACGCCACATTTGGGCGGGAGTATTATAAAAAACCCTTTGTAAGTTGACTGCCTAATTATTACCATATTTATTTGTTTATATATTTTTGAAGAAATAAAAAAAAACTAAACTAACTTCTCCAGGCTATTTTTTAATGTTAAATGTTTTGTTAATGTTTTTTATAATGTTAAACCAGTATTTGTCTGGATGGATGAAACACTGATATAGAGTTTGGCTAAACTTATTTGTAAGTTAATCATATGGGAAAACTACTAAGAGCATTGTTTTATTCTTTAAATAAGTATTTTTTTTTTCTTCTATATGATGTATCCATTTGAAAAAATATGTATTTTTAGGAAACCTTTACTACCACATAAATAGTGCTTAATTAATAAATAAGTGCTTTAATTTTAAAGTTGTATAGGATACCGTTGTCAGTCATTCAGGTTAAATTTCTCTAATGATATTTCAGATAATTGTGAACAAAAGTGGCTAATCGCTATTTTAAAGTAACATTAATACATGAAGCTATATTTTAATTAGTTGCAAATGAATAAATGCGTAATGTAACAAATGAGAAAAAAAAAAACCCTCCACCCTCTATAAATTGACCACCTGTCTAAGTTGACCACTAAAAGTCTTGCACCGCAAGTGGTCAACTTACACAGGGTTCCCTGTGTATGTTTTTTTTTCATTAGTTAATTTTTTATATGATAAAAAATTGTTAAAAAAACTACCTGTGGAGCACAACTAATCTTTGCTTGTGCTCTACTCCAGATTCCTGATTAAAAAAATGCTGGTTAAACCTTTCATTCAACTGCAAAGTTACTTGTAATTTATACAGTATGTTTTAAACTACACTTTATTAACGTTGAATATGTTCCATTTACATGAAGATATAAAATTCAAATTTTTTTTAAAAATGTAATTCATCTTTCTTTGTGTATTTATGGTCTCCGTACTTGTATAAATGTAGCAAATATGTGTTTTGTTACTATTTGTAGTGTGTATTACTGGTATCATTAAATTTGATTTAAACCTTAATGCTTTGCTGTATTAAATCTTTAATATGTTAGTATTAAATATTTTACATTGTATTACTACATAATGCGAACATCTAGATTTCACTCCTTGACGATAGCATGCTTGAATTATATTTTAATAGATTTAATAGATGTTTTTAATAGATCTTTATTTTTGCAGTTATAATATTTTTCTTCACTCAAGCTTCAATCAGAATAATAAATAAATAATGTATCTAGAATTCAAAAGTCACGTCAATGGAGTATAAAAGATTGAAATTTGTTGAAATCTGTCTGAGTTGCTCCTTTTCAAGTAGTATTACAAATTGATTTATTTATATTCATTAAATAAAAACAACCCTGTTGCATAAATTTGATTCCACTTAAGAACTATGATAATTCCTTTATCTTTTGCAGTTGATTTCCAATTTGAAAAACTTTCAAATAATCCCTTCTAATAATCTAATTATTTGTTAATCGTTTTAACGATGTTTGTTGTTGACATTTTCCAACTGCCTACAACCCTATTGAAGTAGCAGTGTTTCCTAATTTCAAGACTAACCTCAGATTTGAAAAGCTTAAAACAATGACCTCAGGTTCTACCTTCAGCGCATAATTGCAGCCCATCAACATTTCCCATTTTAATGAATTTAAATAACTGAATCATGTCCCCTCTAACTCTCCTTTGCTCTAGACTATACATATTGAGCCTTTTAAATCTAAACTCATAATCTAAATTTGAGACCACTTACCAATCTAGTAGCCCTCCTTTGAACCCTTTCCAATAAGGTAATATCTTTTTTACCTTATTGAAAGTAATATACCTATAATAGTTTTCCCCGCCTGTTTCAAAGTGAATTTAATTTATTTGAATAGTTATTATGTTATTGAAAACTGAGATATAAAATACTCATAAAATAACAAATGTAGCACGGCATTTAAAGATAACTTGTTTTCTGGAATTTGTTCCAGATTAGTGTAAACACCTGTGTTACAACACATATTTTAACCCAGCTGTGTTATAACAGCTGTGTAAACTAGCAAGGCAGAAATTAGTTTCTGCCGAAATGGAAGCATTAACTGGCGGAAACTTGGAAAGAAACTCAGCTACACAATACTTACTGGGTAGTGACAGTAGCTGCGATAAATGTTAATTGAATAAAATATATGTAAAATTGTGCATTTTAAATTAAATAAAGTTCCTGAAAGGTTCATGCAGTGAATCAATGCAAAAAATACTGAAAAATGTTATTTTAAATACATGATGCAGGTACCTTTGCTTTTAGAAAATTAACACCACAACATTTCTTATTTTCCACACGCCTCCCTTTTTCCACTGTACATAATTTTTTTTAAATGAAAATTTCTCATGTCTTGAACTCTTATACATGTAATATTTACTTTTTTCTTCTTTTTTTAGGGGGGATACAGTATGTGTATACATTAGGAACAAAATATTATTTTGATGAAGTTTCAAATGTTATTGTTTTGAAAGGTTGTCATAATATCTATTCACTCTAATATAATTCAATACTTATAAAATCATCCTTTATTTAATCTCCAAAATATTCACAATTCCAATTTAAAAAAATAAATAAAAATGAACTGTGTACCAGCCTTTTATTAGGCTCTTGAGTCTGTTGTCGTTACAGTCTTTTTATCTGAAGTATTTTTTCAATAGAAGTCAGCATTTGAGACTTTAGTAGTGGTTCTTTGCTAAATTGATTTCTCTAGAATATTTGGCCTGAATGCTTGAAAAACAGGGTTCTAAATATAAAAAGAAGATAGAGGGGTTAAAATTTCAACCCATATGCTAAGTCCAAAATACTTCTTGTACTACAAATACTGTTCTACCTCAAGCTCAACGTTTTATGTTTCATGGTAGAACTTTTATTTATTTCTTCACCCTGCACCCCTTACATGGAGGGGATGTTTCGCTTGGTTGATTGATTTGAGAGGTTGTACAAACCTCGAATCACAGTGTTGCACTCATTATGAATCACACCTCTCTTAGGCCTCTGTATATGTGGTAGAGTGTTGATGATGCTTTAACTTTCTATTATTTATAGAAAGCACATTTGTTTTCACAAATATTATGTATATCATCTTATGAATTTATTTTGAAAGACATATTTTTGTTTTCAACAGATGCAAAAAGCATGTATAGTTTTTTAAAGGCTATCCAATCTGATTGTAGCAAAAGCATAAGAAGTGAAAATCCAAGTCTTCACGCGACCTCCGTAATGTCAAACAAGGGAGATAATACGCTGTTTTCTGCATCGGCGCAAGATTTTCTCAACTTGCCTTCTCAACAGGCAAGCAACATGACTTCTCCTGGTGGGAACGTTCCGTACTTCCAGTGCAACAAGTGCAGAAAAGTGTTCACCGACGATGCCGTTCTGAAGCGCCACTTGGCCGTGCATAATGCCAAAGAGAGGAATTGCAAAGTGTGTGGCAGACTCTTCAAGCAGAAAAGTACCCTCGACACCCACATGAGACTCCACACTGGGGAGAGGCCTTACAAGTGCCAGTGCTGTGACTACAGCTCCGCTTTTTTGAGTGGATTGCGCCAGCACAAGATGAGTCATAATCACTTTTAATTTTGTGTTTGCACTTCTTTTGTCAAAGAGGCAAAATTTACTTGGGATACATTTGTTTTTGAAACAACAATGTGCAATTTATATTGGTAGTTTGATTTCCTGTTACAAAATTTCTTTTTGGTTTATTGGTAATTTTGGAAACATTAAATATCAGGGTTCCTACGGTCCTTAAAGGTCCTTAGAAAGTCCTTAATGTTCATTTTCATTTTTAAGGCCTTAAAAAGTCCTTATTTTTTATTCCAGGTGCTCATTTTTTTTTTTTTTTTTGTTAAACTAAACGAAGAACTTTTTTTTTTTGTTAAACCTGCGCTCTATTAGTTTTGCTATGTTTTGTATTCTTCACAAGAATCAAACTTTTTTCATTTCAACTACTTAATCGAACCTCAAATTTGGTTTGCTCGGGTTCGGTACTATCGCGGCTTTTGGACAGACCCAAAATGGCGGATTGACAGGACCAAAAATGGCGGACTTACATAAACACCATCGCATTTTTACTACAAATTTCAGTGCTTTCTCAACTGGTAAATAAATAACTCTTTTTTTTTAAAATTTTTTGAAAAGTTATAAGTAAATTGATGTGTTATATTTTTTGACAAAAAGAAAAGGTTCATGGATTTTGATAAAATGCTTCAAACTACAACACCCAATTCAGTTAAAATTAACTTGTACCCACCCACATGGCAGCTTCCAATTTGCTATTTCCTGCAATTGTATGAAAAAGAAAATCGAGCTACATTTAAAAAAAATTTAAATATTAGTAAGAGAAGTCGAATCAAAACAAGCATTTGTGCAAAATGCAATGGTGCCCAGTAACTGGGTACCATTTAAGACCACAGAAAAATAAATCACACAAGTTCCCTCATTTTGCTTTTAAAAAAGAAAAGAAAAAGGAATAAAATGTGAAAAACAGACTTTTAAGGACTCGAGGGGTAAAAAATTTTTATGAATAAACAAAAATCGGGAATTTTCGAAAAAGAGCCGAATTTCAGGATTTCAAATTTGGGATTCGATACTATTTATTAAATTTAGTTTCAAAGTAAATAAATATTTTTTTGCATGAAAATTGTTACTAAATCATCTACATTCTAAACATTTATCAATAAAGCAAGTGGGAGCAGCTCTTAACAAGTAATCAGTAAATAAATATTGCTTTTGAAACTTTTTTTTTTAATTTAAGGGGGGGGGGGGTTAATACTTCAAAGATGCATGTTGTTGACATCTAGCTCAATAAAAGAGATACATTTAACTAATATGTAGGCAAAAAAAAAACCTTTCAGCTTTTTTTTCGTTTGACCAATTGCATGTATGATTATCGCTTCTTTATACTGTTAAAGGGAAAAGAATGATTTATTTTTATTATCATTTTTCTTACACCTTACATACACTATAATAAGCGGCGAGTTGCCACCTCTCCCGATCGCTTTTTAGCTGATCTTTCGCTAAACAGTTTGTTCTCCCATTGTTTTTTTTAAACCAAATAAAAAATATATATCTAAAAAATTAATTTGTTTTAAAGTAATGTTTTAATATTTAGTAAATTTTTATCAAGCAATTTGGCTTCGCGATCGTTCGCTTTGGGGTTTTGTTGTGTGGGAGATGATGGATATTTGCTGTGTTAATCAAAACTTGTATCTCGGGAAATTTC
Source organism: Octonoba sinensis (assembly GCA_038502835.1). Classification (NCBI taxonomy): domain Eukaryota; kingdom Metazoa; phylum Arthropoda; class Arachnida; order Araneae; family Uloboridae; genus Octonoba; species Octonoba sinensis. The sequence goes on from CM076604.1 coordinate 13,783,566, forward strand.
TTAATTTGCAGTAAATTGAAGGAATCAACCTCTTCTTAAACCTATACACCGTAGTTGCCAAATGCTCCGCTTTCCCCTAGTTTTTTGTGAACTTCACAAATTCGATTTTTTGCAAAAAGATCCAATTTTTCAAGCTGATGTACAAGTATTTTTATCTAAAGGGATTGTACAACAAAACAAGAAAATTTTTGAAGAAACTTATTAAAAAGACATGTATTAATTTACTTAAATTTTCATAACTTATAACACGAAAATGTAAAAGCCTATTTTTCGGAAACTTGCTAACATCTAGCACGTGCTTCGCCAAAAATTGCACGCCGCTTTTGAGACTTCTATCTTTTTGTAGCCTGTAAATATATCAATTATTTAAAAAGTTGACAGTTGTTTTAGTATTTGCAGCCTGTATTCTGCTTGTTTTATTTTTTATTTAAAAATATTGATCAATTTTTTGAAACTTTATTTTAGTTAAATTTTGGTAGTTACTATTTGAGGGTAATGTGCAAAGTTTTAAGCGAATAAGCTCAATTTTTTATTTGTATGTTGTTTCCAAAATGAAATATTTTTCTCAAGTTGAAAAAGTTTTTTCAGAATTTTTCTAAGCTCTTCTAAATAATTTTAAAAAATTATTAATGTCAGAGATAAAAATTTAAGTAAGCCTAAATTGAGATGCTGGCAACATAAGTTAAGTAAAAGGAAAAAAAAATCTAAATTAAACACAAATTCTCAAGATAAAGTGCAACGTTTTCTTCAACATTTTTTTAAATTTAAATTTTTTTTCATTTAACTTGTATTTTATAGCGTTAACCATTTTTGATAATTTTTCACTTGCTTATATATGAGTAATGCTTGTGCTGTGTGCTTCTTATTACTAGCTCCAATAATTATTTAACTCCCTGACTGTATTGGACATTAGAAAAGCAACAAGACTCTTTGTCTTGTTGCTTTTCTAATAAAGAGAGCTCCATAAACGTGTTTGTGTTGTGTTCCTAATAAAAATGCGATGCTAAATCAATTTCCTCTTTCAATAATGCTTCCTTTTGAAATAAACGTAACAGTTTGTGTAAATTGCGAAAAATTTGTGAGGTCCTTAAAATTTTTTGTAGGTCCTTAAAAAGTCCTTAGAAAGTCCTTATTTTTGGTTTTGCCAAAAGCGTACGAACCCTGAATATGTTTCTGAAAGTTTCTAGCAACTTGTTGAATTTGTCTTTTTATTAATGTGAGCTACTTACTGGTGTAGAGAAACGCTCCATTTACACAATGAAAATTTAGCTTAAAATAACCCTTATAACTCTAACTAAATATCCTTATGTTTATGAGTGTAAACTCAAAATAAGTAGTAAATAGTAGAAATTTTTTCAATGAATGGAGTTTTGTTGTTAGCCGTTAATTATTGCATTTATGACACCAATGCTGAGCATAACGTGGACAATTTGGCAATATCTCCTGGCTACAAATTTTTCGATTTTCAGATTTTCCTTTTTATTAACTAAAAAGGAAAATCTAAATGAAAATTGAAATAGGAAGTGTTGCCAGATTGCCCGCAGTATCGCATAATTTATCATCTAAATGAGAGTGTTTAAGTTGTTCAGGGGCTGCAAGAGTGATTGATCTTGAGCCAATCAGTGTATAAGTCCAGTGTAAATAGGATATCTTATTGCCAGAAACCCACTATAGAGAGGACAGATTCGAAGTGCACTATCTATATGCTGTTCTTAGTCATAAATAAAGAGCAACAATCTCCTAAGTGTAGGATGGTATTGTGCAACAGCTGGCTCTTCCTAATTTTGTGAAAATTAACTTCATTAAAATCTCTCCCCCTCTCCTAATGCTTACTCCACTATTGTAGATAATTTTCGCTACTATTGTTTCTTTAAAGTTGAGCCTTCCTTAAAAATCTGCGGGGCACACTCGGATTGCCGATAAACACCTTTCTGGCTTTTCTTGTAGTGCAACTTTGTTATCACACATTATATTTTTAAGATTATTTTATGACTTTTTTTTTCTAAAAAATTTGTTTCATCATTCACTGTCAGTAAAGAAGTTAATATTGTTCATCCAGAAAAAATTGCTTTATCAAACATGGTAGTTAGGTGCCATTTAAACTGAGAGCAATAATAATCTATAATAAGAATTAAATATACTATGATTTTGTGATTTTCTATGTCTGAGGTTATTCATTATGTATTAATTAAAATAAATTTCTAAAGCTTTAATTTCAAATTAAGGTTGTTAAGCTTGTTTATATATTCACTATATGAAATTATATGTTATTTAATAATTAGTCTATTATAAATATTTAACTCATTCTATGTAACATTATTTTAATATAAAATTAAATAGAATTTTATCTTTAATATGATTAAACTTAATATTTTATAGTACTTCTGCTCCGTCTCATGTTAAGGTAAAATGTATACCTGGAGTAGGCAATACTAGATTATTTAAAGTTAAATGCAAAAATTATTTTAAGGGCTTTAATTGTTTTTTACAACCATTAAGAAAAAGGCTTGTAACTATTGTAAACAGTGCATTGGCAATGGGTAGTCCCTCCGTCTAGAAGCCTCCTTTGAGGATTGAAAGTAAAATTCTTTTTGGAAAAAAAAAAATTGGTACTTGCATATTGTCCTATCATCCATGAATCCCACCAAACATACAGTGGCGTGCAAAAGTTTCGGGCCACTCTGATTTTTCCCATATGATTTCTAAAAAATGTTATTCCTCCACTCGATCATTGTCCGAAATATATGAGAGAGTTGGAATATACACAGAAACATCAAATATTACATTGGTTCATAGCATATTCTACGTGTACTACGTAAAATGACTTTTGTTGGTGTGCAAAAATATTGGGCCACTACTCGCCGCGGCTCTGTACTCCCGGTTTGTTTACATTTTGGGCTTGCTGGTTTCAAAACATGCTACACAAAGGAAAATTAGTCTTCTTGTGGCGATAATGCAGAAACACACGAATATTCAGTTTCGAGAAATCGTGAAGAAACTTTTTTCAGAAGGAAAAAGTTCACGTTTCATTGCAAGGGCTTTATCTGTCGGTAAAAGTACTGTTAATCGTATTATCTCTAAGTATAGAACAATTAACTAACCGTGTGATAAAAACGGAGCGGTAACCCGTGAAAAACTTTGAGTCGTGTCGACAAAATCATAAGAAGAAAGTGTGTTGTCGATCCTCGCAAAAGCACAGCCGATATTTCATGAGAATTACGAAGTGAAAATCTACCCGATGTTAGCCAGAGTACAGTGTCTCGATGTCTGAATGCTGTAGGGATGATTGGATGGATTGGCGTCAAGAAACCTTTAATTAGCAAAAAGAATAAGAAGGCTAGTTTGGACTTTGCGAAAAAATACGAGCACTGGACGGCATCTTATTGGTGAAAAGTGCTATTTTCTGAATGAAAATGTGTTAATGAAAAAATACTTAAATACAAAAAAGTTAACCTTATTTTTTAAAGCATTCCTTTATCTAAGATATTCTATGTGGGAAAAACTTTTTACAGCGCTAAAATCTAATTCACTTAGTTTTATTTGTATGTACGAGGTCGCCATTTAGCCTGTACAGCCCATTTTCTAGAGGAATGTCTTGCTACGTTCTGTGATTGTGAAAAGTTTGATATGTTTTTCAAATAATATTACATTTAAAATGGTCTTCTTTTTGTAGTATATGTCTAGCAAAATGTTTTTCATTAGATTAAAATATTGTTGTGATAAAGAATAAATAAAAATTCATTTATAGGACTAAATTGTCATGTAACAGGGGTGCCCTTCCTCTTCAGCTCAATAACGCACCTGCCTAAAAAGCTACAGAGCCCCCTACTCCTTTTAAAAAATCAACAATCCCTCCCTCAAAAAAATAAATAAATAAATAAGGCCAAACCCAACTGAAAACACCTTTCCCCTACTTAAAATTTTTAATGGTACAATCTGCACCATGAATCCCCTGGTGGGCACCCCTGAATTTACTATATTTAAGGTGTAATACATAATATATTTAGCTTAGTATTTTCAATTTGCCAGCTCTATTATTTCCCTTTAATTATTATGTGCATTTGTAGAAAAGAAGGAGAAAAAATTGAACATCACTATTTCTCTTGTGCATTTTTTTTTTATTTTAAAGTGTTAATTAGCATAATTCAAGAACTGTCTGACATATAAAATAGTATATTAAATATATACTTGAGAAGAGCTAATCTTGTTTTGTATTATTTATTAATGAAGGCATCTCAAATTTGTTCCATAAAATTTTCTTTAAAGAGATCATCAGTATTTTTTGTCGATAATTCACTTTACAATTGAATGGCTCTACTTTGCCGATTTGAATGTTTGTCGTGTCACATGGTACTAACTTCGTGCGACACGGGCCAACTTTTCACTCTGCCAATGAATATTTTTAAACAGTTTGGGGCTAACCATGCTAAATATTCACAACTTTGCAAACTTCAGCGCAATACATCTTCCAATTGGGAGTCTCCGAAACTATGGGGAAACCAACAAGATACACCAGGGCAGGTGTATCTTGGTGGTTTCAGAGGGGGTACAGGTCATGAAAGTCACGACTTTGGAAATTGGTCACAAAAGTAACAAAATTTACAAATAGGTAACGAACATTTTTCATCCAACCGGACCAGTTCCCCCAGAAGACATCTAATATCCAGTATCTGACAGATTTTTGAAACCCCAAAATCTAGTTCAGCCCCCACTTCTAGTCTACCCAGGTAACTATCCTGTTACCTGGCATGTCAAATTTGATTTTTTTTTTTTTTTTTGTTTTATTTCATTAGCGTGTTTTTGAGAATATATAATATTAAAAACTTACTGCATATTTCAAAACTATGTAATGTTTAAAAATATGTATAAAATTTGCATCAGGGCTTTATACCCGGTACATATACCTCCTGCAGGATACACTGTATATCCAATATTCAGCAGAATTAATGCCCGATGTATCCCCGAACGCTCACGAGAAAGTCTAAAAATTTCACTTTTAAAAATCTAGACACCCTGTAAACTCAACATAAGATATTACTTTTGAAATGTCTTCCAAATACGATGTATTGATGCAATCAATGTTTAGTGCAGCATTGTTTAGGATGCAAATAATGATTTACCTTGCATCATTGATTCAAGAAAATCTCTATTTATATCCAAACAAGTTTTATAAAATAAAGGTAAGGTTTGGTTGCGAAGGCCTATTTTATATTAATTGACAAAAACATTCAAAAAGTAATTCAATGAAGAAATATGCATATTATGATGTCTTTTACAATATGTCTTTATATTTAATTAAATTTGCTTCAGATAATAACTAAATTTTTTTACATTGCAATGCATCAGAATTTCACGATGTAGAATTTGCAAATGCATCATGATGTAGAAATTTCTACATTGCCCGACCCTATATCAAGGGGTGAATTTCCATAGTAAATAATATAGCATGTACAAACAAAATGCAAAGTTGAATTCATACATTTTATTTTCAAAGGAGTATTTTGCACGAATTTGAAAAACAATTTTACATGAAAAATGCTTTTATATATATCTCTCTCTCTTTTTGACAGCGAGTAAAAAGAGTGTACTTATGTGTAGTAGCATATAAATTGGTTGACTTTGCATTGTCTCCAAATATCTTTATTCATATTTTGGGTTTTTGTCTTGATTATTGGTTAACTTAATTTTCATGTTTATAATGAAAAATGAAAAAAGTAGAACAGTAATAAAAGCTCACTCGTACATTTAGGATGTTTTACTATCCTAGCATGATTACAACCCTGTAGCTTAATTTAAAGGAAAAGGGTTCACTAAAAAACTAATTTCTAATTCTTGAAAAATTTTGAATTTTTTCCATAAAAATTACAATAGAATTTCACGAGACTTGTTCACAAAGAGTAAATTTTGAAGACATTATCATGAACAATGAAAAAAAAAAATGGTCACTTGATTCATGCTTATAGTAAACAAGTTTTCGAAAAGACTCTCAACATTCTTCTTTAATTCTCTTCGTTAAACCCAGGTTCTCATTAAGTCCGGGCTCACAATAACCAATTTCAATTCAACTGCAATATGCAATTATATTATATGTTCAGGAGTTTTATACTTAGCAATTTATTTGAAATGGATGGTCATTAAAATCTGATTTTCTTTTCATAATTTAATAATTTAAATTTCTGTAATGTGTAATTTAATAAGTCATGGAGTTAGTCTTTCAAATTCAAGCAAGTGCTTAATTTTACTGCACCAAATTATTACATTGAGGTTGGCAACAAATGGATGTAGAGAAATCAATATGTGCATAGAAGCTGAACTATGCTTGTTAGAAAGTCACAAAATATTATGAGTTTACCATTTTACTGGCTATTTTTTGAAAAAATTAACTTTTTCATGCCGAAGTTAGGAGCATTTTAAATTAGGTGCCTTTCATAAATGATGTCACACCTTTTCAATGCATTTGACCCCCTTTGTCACATGTCATGCTATATTACATTAGTATAAAATAAGTTTAATTTGCTGATTTTAAATGTTTGTATAGAAACCAAAATGTTCAATGTCACACTTCTTGTTACCCCCTCCCCTTGTCATGAACTGTCACACTTTCTTGAGCCTCCCTCCCTCCCTCTCAAAGCACGACTTCATTCATGGATGACTCATTATTAAGTTAAGTTTAAGCAAAAAGAAAATAATAATCTCATTTGTGTTAGTTTTAGACTCATTCATTTTATGATATTTCATTTTTATTTATGTTTTGTATCTGTACCCGAGAGCCTGGAGTCCATTTTTCAAGTTTTTGTGAGCTTACACTTAATGGACCGCCAGAGTACCGACAGCAAAGCCACTGGCTACATGAGGGTTCCGAACTGTTAAAGCACCCATCGGACATCTTTAGTCTGAGGTTCACACGAAAAGGTCTAGTCTAATAGGTCTAAAAATGTTTATTTTTAAACTTCATCGCAAAAACTCGAAAAATTGACTTGGCATACATAGCTCTCAGGTACAGATATTATGTATTAATGGAAGATTAATAACTACTTGCAAATCATATTAAAATTTAAGGCTGGCTTATTTTTTATTTTATTATATTGATTTGATTATTTTGAGTTTGATGCTTATATTTTATATATAACTATGCTCTAAGTTTCTTAAGGTTCCTTCATTTTCTTGGTTTTTTACTGCAAGAGACATAATATTGTTTGTTTTGCAGGACTTGGAACATAGTTTCTGTTTCCATTTTTTGTTTTATTGTTTGAACACTAGCTTTTTAAATTGTTATAGTATTCTTATTTCCTGTTAAACTTATGTTTTATATTTACTTAAATTCTGATTTGAATTGATATGAACTTTTTTATTTACATATTTTCATTGCATATTTTATAAAACTTGATTCTTCTGGTACAGTTCTGCAAAATGGAAGTTAATGAAGAAATGTATGTTGAAGATAAAAATCCAATTTTTTTTTTCATTGATGAAATTATTATAGATGACTTTATTTTTTTATTTTGAAAATTATTTATATATTTCAAACTTTAACTTTCATTGACCTTTTTTTTTCCTCTTCATTTGACTTTTGAATAAGACATCATGATCTCTGTAGTCTGGGAAGTTTTCTATTGCATTAATTTTTGTATTTTTAGCAATGCTTATTTTTATTTTTTATTACTGCATCTTTTGTATTTTGTTGCAGTTACACTTAATGTTAATAATTTTGTTGAAGTGATTTATTTTAAGTGTTACACATTTCTATTTTAAAAGTTTGATATCAAAATATGATTTTTACTGATTCATTAACTTTTTCTTGTGCTTTTCATGCTTGATATCAACAAAAATGTTATAATACTTTTGCTATTTGATAATTTGTTTTATTTTTGAATTTTACTGCTTGATAATAATTTTCCTGGTTTAATTTTCGTTACTCTTTGCTTTTGACCTTTTTTTTTTGTTTATCAAAGAAACCATTTTTGCATTAAGAGCGAATTTCTCTTAACTGATATCAAAATAATCAGCAAAAGAGAATATTTTAGCATTTATGTATACTTTTTTGTGTTTTATTTGACTCCATAACTTTTCTGCACATAATTTAGTTTATTTGGCACAATGGAAATTTTTCTTTTACATATGCTCTTTAAAAAAATATATTGATTCAATTGTTAATCTTTATTTGTTTATTTGTTTTAATTTTTATGCATTTGTAAGAATTGAAAAATTCTTTTTTTTTTTTTTATTTGAGTTGATTAGTTTACTGTGCATTAAATAGGCCTCATTTGTTACATATATAATGTTTCTAACAAATTTTAGAAATGAGAAATTATAGCAATAATTAATTAATTTCAATGTATTGTTGGCAAAATTTTGCATTGCTTTTTTTTTTTTTTTGTAACAAAATGTATACAAAAAATGAAATGCATTTTGTAGCATTTTGTAAAGGCCCTTATTTTCGCGAGGCTTTCATTTTTGCGAGCCCGTTGTAATCGCAAAAATTTAGGCCTCGTGAAATACTCTTTTTTTCTACCTCAAATAATAATAAAAAATCAAAAAATTTTCAATTCTCCAAGATTTAATGATTTATTGCACAGTTACAAGCTTTTTCTTGACAACTTTCTTTCTTATAACTATTTTTTAAATAATATACAACTATTTCTTGAATATAAAACAATAAAATTAATAGAAGGTAGCTCATTCACTTACAATAGTACCAGCTTCTTCTTTGAAGCCATTCAGAGGGAGGGGGGGACGAACTTTTTGGACAAAAGGAAGTTTCTTAAAATGTTTTATGCAAAAGACGTACTTTTGGAAATTTTCAACTTTATGAACTTTACTTAGGCACTTTTGGAGTTTTTCAACTTTAGGTTCTGGTCATATAAAATTCGCGAAATTTTCAGCTCGCGAAATCATCAATATATTCATTTTCGCAAAAAAATTACGACCCGCGAAAATAAAGGCCTTTACAGTATTAGTTTTTGATTGTTACTATTGTCTTTATGACATCATTTTAAATTTCTGGGAATTTTGTTACAATTTTAGTTAACCATGTAAAGATGGATAGCAGAAACAATACTCTTTATTTTATGAACAAACTTTTCTTGTTGTAACTCAAAATCTTCTTCTTTTTTAACTTGTAGATGTTTAACCTGGATCCATTGTGGTAGTATTTGAGCTTCACTATCTTCATCGGAATGTTTGAATTATATTAACATTTCTCATTTGAACTTTTACTTGTCATTAATCGCTTTTGTTTTTCCAATTTTCAGCAGGTCGAAAGCCATATCAAACATGTCCAAAAGCCTCATCAAATTCGAACACCGTCGGCCTCGGTGAGAGCCAAACAGCAACCCCGATGTCGAGGACACAGCTAACAAGCAAGAACCTTTCCGTCTTCACTTCTCAGCTGCAAGGAACGGAAAGTATCCATTGTCGTTGGTACGATAGTCAATTTCATAGGAAAAGTTTCCCGTTTTCGGGAGCCCACAGTACATTCCCACGAAAAGTGTTTCCCGGGAGAGAGAGTCTTTCCCAAGTGGCAAGTTTAAAAAGTAGCTTAATACTGAGTGACGAAGAGAAGTGTTGTAAAATCTGCGGTAAGTGCTTCACACAAAAGTGGAACTTGAAAACTCACATGAGAATCCACACTGGAGAAAAACCTTATAAGTGCAAGAATTGTAATTATAGTTCAGCTTTCATGAGTGGGTTGCGCCAGCACCAGATGAGGCTTAACCATTGATTCTTCGATTGTGTGAAGTATTAAAAGTGAAATTTATCGTATCATATCATGCAACTTGTTTGAGTAGTTTTCATCTACACTCTCCTCGTTTTTCAGCATGACAAGCTAAATTTTTCAATGGCACACTCATGTAAGGGAGGGCTTGATTTAGTTGACAGCACCACTTGTTGCTGAATACTTGTACGTTGACAGTCATTTAATCCGTCATTAAATATTATGCTCATGTAACTATCCCGGAGGGCTATGTTTGTCGATTGTGCTATGATGTAGGATGGAACAGCAAAATTGATGCTGTTGGTAGGTTGGAAAAGCCATAGTTGCTGTCATGGTCAATTTAAAGCCAACATTAAAGTCATTCTTTAGTCTCAGTTTGTATTATAAGAGTCATACAAGACAACCTATAATTTATGGTGTGCTTTCATCTCAAACTGTAAAATTATTTACAATGTGAAAATGTAGCATGCCGTTGTTAAAAATCTTGAACTACAATGTATAACTTCTATATAGGAATGTGGTAAATAATTTTAGCATTTTAGATTCTTATATATTATTTTGTTATCATGCTGCTTGTAAACCAGCATTTTATGTAGTAAAAATGACAATTTTAAGTAGTCTTTCATGAATAGACTTTTTTTTTTAATTTTAAGAGCCACATGTGTACTCAAAACTTTATAATTGTTCATATAAAATTAAGTATAAAAGATTAATAGTTTGAAGGGGGGGGGGGGAAGCCTGTTTTTTCTTTAAATATATATATGTGTGTGTATGTATACAGAAATTTGAAAAACATGGTCCCATTAAGAAGTGATCTGACTTATTAAATTTAATATGCTGCTAAATTGTGATGTAAATAACGTATTTGTGTACAAACAAATATGCTACTTGAACTGATATCATTGTGCAATCAAATATATAGTGTTATTGGTTTCATTTCAATAAATTAATTCTTCTAACTTGGTGTAGAAATATAATTAGTTTCATTTTTAAATATGACTTTTTAAAAAATTCAATTTAATTCACAGAACTTGTTAACAAAAAAAAAATCTGTATTATTCTGTCAGCATAGCTTGTGTAACATTACCAAATAGATATAGAGTATGCTTATTATACTTACGTATTAATTTACATATGCATTAAATTAATTTAAATTAGATAAAAATATTTTTTTCCTGTACCTAATTCCAAAATTTCTTAAGATGTACAAATGATTTTTAATGTACTTAAAAAATTTATTTGTGTAGTAGATATTCGGTTTACTTATTCGTTTATGGATGAAAATAAATTTCCTTCCAAAATTTTGTTCTTTAAATGTGGTCACTAGATTTAGTACTTTAAATCGTTTGGACTTGATCATTATTTTGACTAAATTTTAAAAAGTAGATATTAAATATAGTTATAAGATTTTATTCAAGCGTAGCAATGTTTTATGCATGTGAAATATTTTTTTTTTTTTGGGGGGGGGGGGGATGCAGTAGGCAGGCTCGACATTTCAAAAGTTTCCAGGATATAAACTCAATCTATATTGCATTAAAAAAACAACAGAATACATGTATATATAATTGAACTTTCTTAATACGAACACGGTTAATACGAAATCACTGGTAAAATGAACGTTTTGTTCATTTAGTCTGATTTACTATTTAATGACACTAAATGTCTCGCGCATATTGCGAAGGCTAAAATACAAATTTCGGCCAAGACGAACAAAGTTTCTGACCTATTCACGAATCATTTGCATGATAAAATTTAATGTACCTAAAAAACAACTAACCATTAAAGATTTTTTCCAAAATTGTCAAATTTTAAAAGGCAAGTTTACTTTTTCTGTATGTACTAGTAAGATTTAAAAGTATATTAATACAAACAAATCAGTTGTTACATGGCTTTATTTAACTTGACTTGTGGCGGAATTTTGTAAGGCAGTTTTCGACAACTAGTACTGCATAAATTATCTTCAAATTTTGCACACAAGCTTATCTTCGATGGCAATACAATAATCCATCCATTTTATAATTTATTATAACGTTAATTAGGAAAAAAAATTAATAATTTTGGCTCTGAGGAAATTATCAGCATTATCATTTGCTGTTTGGCAACAATAGTTTTGTTTGGATAATACAACGATGTTTTGAACTTAAATAAATAAAACCATGTAACTTAAAACATTTTTGGCGATGTAATATTATTTTCACTATTTATTTTACTTTTTATTATACATAGTAGTATTTTAAAAAATATAAACATGCATTTCTAATTTTTTTTAACACAATTTTACTTAATTGTGGCTGTTCCGAACAACGGCTAATTTGAACAAATTTGCGAATTTTTGGCATTTCGTACTAAGCGAGTTCAACTGTATAGATAAATACATTATATTTCCCGAGCCAGGCGTGCAATTGCCCCCCCCCCCCCCCCCCCCGAAAGGACGGGCCTGACAGTAAGTACTAGTTTTAAATAAATTTCGTAAAAAGTTGTACCCATGATACAAACTATATAAAGCAGCTTGGGCAAGAAAATAAAGTTCCAACTGTAAGCATAAACAAGTAAATGCTTTGAATCTATAACTCTTTAATGGTATGTTGAAGCTTCACATTTCAGCTTTTTTTTTAAAAGTTATTAATTGAATTTTACATGCTTATGCTTTAAAGTATTGGCAAAAAAATTGCATGAAACAAAAAAATTTACTTTTTTTGTTTTGAAAGTATATATTGATATGATTTTTATATACAATATTTGTTTTTCACATTTTCTATTTTTGTATAGTGAAATTGAACTTTTTTATTCAGATACTTTTTATATTTATGTTATTTGATTTGAGTACTGCTCATTTGTTGAAAATTTTTAACGTTAATTGAAATGTTTAATAAATACTAAGTTGACAAGTATCATTATTTGCAATTTCTTATATGTATCAATATCTTTTAGTTATTATCATTAAATTTTTTTGTTGAATTATCAGGAAGTTTAACTAAAAGAACTTGAAAGGCTTAGTTTAGTCCTCCTTCCCTTTCTCAAAGAGTGAAATAAAAGAAGTATAATTGAATATTGGATTAATATAGTTTCAGGGTGGGGCCCAGTGGCTGAGTGGTAGCCTTCCATGCTACCATGCCACAAGCCCGGGGTTCGATTCCCGGCACTGGCGTAGATAAGGGGGTAGTTTTGGGGATAAAACCCCCCCTGAAATGGTGAAGATTGTCTGGAATTTTGCCAATTTTTCTTGTAAAACCATGAAATTAGCTCACTTTTCCCGAAGAAACCCCCCTTGAAATCTGGGTCTAGCTACGCTACTGATTCCCGGACTGGGCGATGTCAACTCAGCCTTTCACCCCTTCAGTGAGGGGGGGGGGATAAAATGAGGACCGAGCATGTTTAAGAACTAAGCACGGGGGGTTCTGCGTCAGGCAGACCACTTGATAGGAAAAACTAATTCGGCACCCCAGGGCCTTCGGTCTCGAAAGCTGAGATGGGCACAGCAGGCCTTGGCCCCAATGGGCTGTCGTGCCTCTGAGTTTAGTTTCACAGTAGTCATTTGGATTTTGATCAGAAATGTCCATCTGTCACCTGCAAAATCGTGCAGGTATGAATTTATACCTAGGGTGGGTACGTATGCATTGTTTTCCATTTTTCATTCCTAGTTGATAAAATTTAAATTAAAAAGGAAAGAATAACTTTATTTTATATGCTCTTATTTTCCGGCATTGGATATTTATGATTCCCTCATTATAAATATTTGTTAGTGAAAATTTGGGAAAATGTTTTTGTGTTTCTTTTATGATTTAAGTATAGCATTTCTGTTTTAGTTTATTTTAGTTTGAATTGCTTACATGTACAAGACACTTTCATATGAATGTCTACTATTACTATATTTTGTTTCTTGTTTAAAATCATGCTTTTTATTCATTAATATAAATATTACATGCATAACATTTTTAATAAAAACTTTTCCCCCCACAACAGCTACACCTCCAAGCCAACAACCTGTGCCTCGAGAAGTATCCACGCCATTAACTGGTGCAGGAAAGATGTCATTAATTGGTCCATGGAAGAGGCCGTTAACTGGCACAAAGAAGATACCATTAACTGGCACAGAGATGGCACGATTAACTGGCACAGAGATAACACCATTAACTGGCACAGAGATGACACCACTAACTGGCACAGAGAGGGCACCTTTAACTGGCCCAGAGATGACCCCATTAACTGGTGCAAGGAAGAGGAAATATCGAAGAACAACTTCTCAACTTTGTATGAGAGGAAATGCATTGGGAGTAGAAGGTCTTTATGCTGAAAATTTTAGTCGTATGTCTATGATTCCTGCTGCTCAGGTTTCAAGTGATTCATTTTCAAATATTTATCATTCAGCTGAACAAAATTCTAACTTGCGTAAGGTATTTTGTTGTCAGTTTTGCAATAAGTCATTTAGTCTGAAAGCCAACCTGTTTACGCATCTTCGAGTGCATACGGGGGAGAAACCTTTCTCGTGCACTCTTTGCAGTTTCAGTTCGGCCCAGCGTACAGGTCTCACTCAACACATGAGGATTCATACCGGCTCAAAGCCTTACAAGTGTCCCTTTTGCTATTATGCCGCGGCGCAGAAGTCCGGGCTCGACCAGCATTTGCGAATGCATACCGGAGAAAAACCTTACGTGTGTCAATCATGCGACTTCAGTGCATCACAATTATCTGGTCTTCTTTACCATTTAAGTAAAAATTGTTGTAATAAAATGAACGACTAATATTTCTCCTGAAGGCATTGTCCATTTTTTCAGTACCATATTGTTTTTTGCCTGCCTCTTTGCTGGCTGTAAATATATTTTACACTTAGAAAAAGAATCGATAGAGGTGGCAGTGTGCGTCATATATAATCCATTGTCTAAGCCATCTTTCAAATTCTTCAAAATTGCTCCAAAATGTCTCAGGCACAAAACAGAAAAGTACCTTATTTTCCCCCTCCAATCATTCTAACAGAGTTCACAGCTTGTTGTTGAGTCGGGAAAAGTGTTGCCAAACGTAATTATTTGTCAGGGCTACTACTGACATGTTATAGCAATAGCTCATTAAAATGCCTCGTTTGAAAAGTAGGATGCCAAAAATCGATATCCACTCATCCTGTGATCTTTTTGATGCCTGAAATTGTGTTCCAAATTGCTTTTTCCCAGATTCTAATCACCCTCCCTCCGCGACTGTTAACAGCTATTTTACACCCATGTTTACGAGGATGCTTGTATCCTAGGGACGATGGTTGAACGAGACTCGGAAGCAACTTTTTGTGCATACCTATATAGACATAAACTAGCTGCCTTTGATAATCATTTAGTTTGCCATGTGTATATAACAGCTAGCTAACATATTTCTGTCAGCAACGTTTTAGATATATTTAGAAGTTTGATGATTGTTGTATACTGTTTTTGACTGTAAGCTGCCATCATAATGTTTTTTTTTTTTAAACTATAAGTAAGTTGATAGACCTAAAATTGCGTTGCATATGAAGTTAATGGTGTATTGGCTGTATGATACATAGAACATAGTAATACTGTTGTCGTCATAGGTCTGTGCATTAAAATTTTGTTAAAATGATTTGGTGAAATATGTTTTGTCTAAAAAGCAAGAAAAAATAGATTTTAGTTAAAATTTCTAGCAGATAAAATTCTAATCATACTAAAAATATTTTATTTCTAACTTTTATTTTAATAAATTTCTGTAAATTTGCTATTCAGCACTTAATTTGGAGCCGTTAATCAGTATAAATCAAGAATGTCAATCTTGTAATATGTAAGAATATTTTTGTTCACCAAAAAAATATGTCCTGGTTAACATATAAAAAAAGTTGTGTGAAATAATTCTTGCTCGACAACATTTCAGTTCCATAAAACTGCATTTAGTGTTCCTGAAGAACGTTTTAAAATCTTTCTTTATATTTTCCTTTATATTGTCCTTCACATTTTTAATCAATGCAAGATATGGTCCATAAATTCAAATGTATTTTCAAACATGTTACTTTTATTTTTATGACGAAATTCGAAAATATTGATTGAAGAAAGTTGAGGCTCTTTCAAAAAAGAAATTATTTTTTGTTGCTGTTAAATCGTTTTTCATTGCTTTTAATGTACTGGGACCAGGCTGGTTCTAGTTAATTTATCAATCCTCGAATCTCCTAGTAAAATTGTCTACCCTTAATTTCCAGCGGGTTGATTTTGACTTCACGAGTAATTTGCTGTGTTTTGTATGAATTCTCAATGTTTATGTGAAAATTAGTTATTGTATATTTTTGTTTTTAATAATATCAAAAAGTTTTTTTTCTTTCTCTATTGTTGAAGGAAGGTGCGTGTTTAAAGCCTTATCTTTTAAATAAAAAATTGAAATGCATTTATGTCCCTCCTACTTGCACTAATTAGTTTGTTTTTGTACTAGTTCTGTTATCTGTGAACAATCAGTGCAATAGATTATTTGTGGTTTTACTAAATATTTTGCGATCTTTCATATGAACTCTCATCGTTTAGTTGAAAATGAGCTACTGTTCATTTTTTGTTGCAATAGTAACAAAGTTCTTTTTCTTTTTTTTCATTTCATTGTTAAAGGATTTAAAAAGGTGTGTGTTTAAAGCTGACATACAAGGTGCATTCAAGTCCTCAGGCCTCCGATTTTTTTTCTAACTAACTACTCACTCGGATACTATGAAATTGGTGTTACTTCTCGATGTTATCTCCCTGCAGACGTACATATTTTTCACAACGTCGACGCCATGATTCCGTGGCCACGGCGAAGGCTTCTTTAGGAGTCTGTTATGACCACTGGAAGATCGCTGAAGCAATAGCAGTACGGCTGGGGAATGTGCGGCCTCGGATGGTGTCCTTCATTGTTGGAAACAGCCAAAAGTCACTAGGAGCAAGGTCAGGTGAGTAGGGAGCATGAGAAATCACTTCAATGTTGTTGTCACGAAGAAACTGTTGCGTAATGTTAGCCCGATGTGCGCGGATGTATTGTCTTGGTGAAGCAGCACATGCGCAGCCTTTCAGGCAGGATTGTGTGCACAGAAGCAACGGAAATGCTAACACTGGAGGCGATCTGTTCAACAGTCATTCGGCGATGCTCCAAAACAAGTCTATCCACTTTCCCGACCATGTCGTCAGATCGGCTTGTGCGAGGCAGAGGTTTCGCTTTGATGTCACACGTTGTTCTACCTTCATTAAACTGTCGCACCCACTAACGCATTTTCGACACATCGTCTCCTTCAGCTGTCGATGAATTTCAATTGGTGTCACACCACGCAAATTCAGAAAACGAATGATTGCACGTCGTTCAAGTAAGGAAACGTAGAAGGCATTTTATCGGAGGCCTTAGAACTTGAATGCACCTCATATAATTTTTAATCGCCTTGTATCTCTGTCGAGCAATAACATTAATTCTGATATATTGCCTCGTGAAACCCTCAACTGACATTTTCACCTGTCGGGAAATATTATACCTGAAAATGTGTGCACTATATATTTAGCAATTTTTCAGACATGAAGTGAGATTGCATTTTTGATAACTTTTTGAGACTTTAAGTGGGTTTATTTTATAAGCAACATCTTTTTTATGAGAAAAATTCAAATTTGTGTTCAGCTGTATTTTTGAGTACTAACCAGCAGTAGTATTTTTGCTAATTTGTGTTCTGCTTTATTTTTAAATACTAACAAGCAGTCGTATTTTTACTTAATGGCTTAAAAATGAAGTATATTGTTACTCTGTCTGGTAATCACAAACATCATCTTACAATGCATGATCGTATAATTTAAAGTTATAGAAAATGGCATCATAGTTAAAAACATACAACTTTATGTTATATCATTGATATTATCCTAGGGGTCATTCATAAATGATGTCACACTTCGAGGGGGGAGGGGGTTCAAGAAAGTGTGACAGTTTGTGACAAGGGGAGGGGTAACAAGAAGTGTGACATAGTACATTTTGATTTCAAGAAAAACATTTAAAATCAGCAAATTAAACTTATTTTATGCTAATGTGATATAGCGTGACATGTGTCAAAGGGGGGTAGGCCAGTATTGAAGTGTGACACTTCGTGACAAAAGGGGGAGGGGGTCAAATATATGGGAAAAAAGGGTGACATCATTTATGAGCGTCCCCTAGATAGAAAATATGTTTATGGAAATGTTCAGTGGTGAGCATATGGAGGGGAATTTTTTTTTTTAAATAAAAAGGAGAAAAGAATAACATACTAGTGAACAAAAAGCATGTTTATCCAAAGGAGGCACTGATCCCTCATGGCTCATTCCCAGCTCCATTTTCAATTATGTGCACTCCTGAATAACTGCATCTAATTTTTGAAAAATCAAAGATATTGCATTTTAGTTTTTCTAAATTCATTTAGTTTATCCCACAGATTTCCCATTTCAGTTCTGACAGCAGCTTGCAACTCATCGTTAAAGTTGTTTTGGAATTGATGTGTGGTCGGAGCAATAATATGATGACAGAGTAAAAAGTTCTTGATTCCAACCAACACCTTAACTTAGACGTGTATTTTCGTGTGTGTTCAACTTTACGCAATAATTTTCCACTTACATTAGTTTTAGGCATTTTTTATTCAATATTTAATTTTACTTTAATTTTGTATTGACTTTTATTTCAGTCTTTAAACGAGATTTTACAGTGCAGTTCTTACTTAACGAAACTCGGCACTCAAAAATTAAAGTGCACTTTGCACTTTTTTTTTTTAATTGTATAGTGGGCAGGGCTCGAAAAATTTTGTAAGTTTTACATGCCCTACCAAGCATGCATTGCCCTTTTTAAACATAGACCCTGTCGGTTCTGATCCTTCAAAGTTGTCAATTTCTCAGGAATTAATACCGAGCAAAATCTAGAGATATCTTTTGTTTCAAGATCAAGTTCAAATCATGACTTTCAACAAAAGAAAAAAAAAACTTTTAGCATAAATGTTGTATTAACCCAGCTCCAAAGGTTAAGAGTTTTCGCATAAGGGATTGTTCATAAATGATGTCGCAGTTTTTTCAATACTTTTTATCCCCTCCCCTTTGTCACATGTCATGATATATTACATTTGCATAAAATAAGTTTTATTTGCTGATTTTAAATGTCTTTATAGAAATCAAAATGTGCAATGTCACACTTCTTGTTACCCCCTCCCCTTGTCACAAACTGTCACTTTCTTAAACCCCCCTCCCCTCTCAAAGCATGACATCATTTATGAATGACCCCTCAACCCTCTTATGCTCTCCACTGGATGTGTGCAATATTAAATTTTGCATACAAATGTTGATTCGTTTAAATATGGGCAACCTAAATGGTTTTATGATTTAAGAGTTATAGTTTTAATTTGCTTGCCAATTGAAATTTACTTGTTTAAATGTGTTATTCTGCCTTGTTTACATGTTATTTGAAATGTAGAAAAAGTTTATGATATTTTTTATGCATTGTTGAT
Organism: Octonoba sinensis; assembly: GCA_038502835.1. NCBI lineage: Eukaryota > Metazoa > Arthropoda > Arachnida > Araneae > Uloboridae > Octonoba > Octonoba sinensis. The sequence continues at coordinate 13,802,726 of CM076604.1, forward strand.
ATTTTTTGCATTATATATTTGAAGAGTAAACTGTTCACAGTTTGTAACTGTGAATGGTTAATGGTAGTTTGATTTCATTTATTAATTAGTAGATTTTTGTACTATCATATAATGGGTATGAGGTACATTTATTTGTACTTTTTTTCTTCCGAATTCAATGTGCATTGAATAAAAGTTTTGAAAGCAACATCAATAATATATTCTTTGAAGTTTCAAAACATTAATTTTACGTACTCATATTTCACAACTGAAAGGTAATAAAATTAATAAATGTAGTAAAAACATTTTTTATGCTGTGCTATGAAAATGCTCTTATTATTAAGCATATTATATAAAGCATTCTATTTATTAAAAAAAAAGAACAACTGTTTTATTTTTTAATTGTTGCCAAACAAAGTAAAAAGTATACTAACAATAAAAATGAATGAAGGTAAGACATTTGCATCTCAGTAATCATTTGTATCAAACAAAAATGTTTGTAGTGCTTTCTTTTATTGTGTCAAATAAAGGGCTTTAAATTTATCCAATCAAAACTTCATTTTATCTCTTACTGTCTTCAATGTTATCTAAAGAGAAGCTTATTTTATTTTGATTTGTTTATTTATTTATTTTATCTTTTCAAATGAATAATATTAAAGATTTGGGTCAAAACTAATAACATTTCTTCTCAATAACCATTAATCGACATTAATTGTTCGCAGCTATTTCCACTACTTGAAATATTTGCATTTGGAACTCGCTTTACTTTAATTCGATCAGTCTTAATTTTTTACCAATGTTAAGTGTCCTGTGAAGTATATTTGTTTCTACCTTTCTTCCATTTCTTGAAACAGAAAACTAAAAATGCATTCAAAGTTGAACAAAAATTGTTCTAATTGAAAAAAAAAAAAAAAAGGAACATGTAAATGAGTAGGAGTTTTAAGAGTTTTCATAGCACTGCAGGTGTTGACTCCAGCAGAGAAACTGGGAAATTTCTTCCCCTCTTGGAAATTTCAAAAAGTGCGCAAAATGCTGCTGTGGTGAAATTTAGATAATTCTTATTTTAAGATCACGTTTCTGGCTTTTTATAATTAAGGTAGTGAGAAACACAGCGCTGTTGGTCAAGCAATAAATATTTTGAGGGAAACTTTGTTTTGCATTTCAGTTTTAACTTTACCATATTTAGTTAAAAAAACTAATGGTGCCATCAGTTGATAAATTTGTGAAGTCTTATAATTTACTGTAAATAAAGGTAGATGAAATACCATATTATGAAAAATTGAAAAAACAACATTTTCAAAAAATTTTGACTTTTGCCAGTACATTTCTCACCACCTCAATTATGAATTCAAATGATTACCCTTAGTGACTTCATTGACTTCAGTACTTTTGAGAGGGAAAATTTGGAGCTCCTGGATAGTGAAATTCCCTTCTCTGTGACCTACCTACCTAGGCCTGTTGGTGTTGCAATTTTCAGAATTAAAATTGGGTATGAATACCTTACAAGACGTCTGCATATATTTGGTTTAGAAGATTTTCCGATCTGACCTTTATGTTATACATTGATGACATATGCATAAAATATTTGGACTCTTGTACTGTAATTTTTGACAGACCTGCAGCTAATGTTGCCAAAGTCATTGACTTTTTTGTGTGTTTCTGAGCTGTATTAAGTTCCCTGTCATAGACTAATGGCTATCAAGCCTAGGTCTGACTTAGATTTAAAAAGAAATAAATAGATAAAAAGGCTATTAAATGAAAGGAAATTAAAAATTTTGCAAATATATTCATAGAAAATAATATATCTATGATTTTTATGAACAAGTTTAATGAAGCATAAATTTGGCACAAGTTGCTATAAATGAATTGGTGACACAACTAATTTTTCGGTCTGGTTATGTATTATCTTGAATAGATCCTCCTTTTGCCTTAATTATTTCTTATTTTAAATCTAGAAAATTGCTTTATCTTTTGCTAGCCTTAACAAATTTGTTTCACTGACACTACATTATAACTGTGGTATTCATATTTCCAATACTACATTTTAATTCATTTTATTTTTCCATTTCTGTATTTTGCAGAACAAAATCATTCGAAAAGCAATTTTTAACTAAAATATTTTTCGAATGATTTTGTTCTGCAAAATAAAGCAATGGAAAAATAAAATGAATCAAAATGTGGTATTGGAAACAAGAATACCACAATAACTAAGATCTTTTGTTCTAAAAACCATGTTTTATTTCTACATTGTTATTTACCCTTTTTTTCCTGTACAGTATCGTTGTTAAAATTTATTAATTTGATTGTATACGATAATTTGCTATATATATTTTTTAAATAACTTCTTTTCCTTTCACACACATAGCATCTCTTCTCAGTTCAGAAATTCTCTTCATGTATAACACTGAAGAAACAAGTGACAGTAGCTACCAAGGTTTTATCAGTAATGACAGCCCTAAAAGCAATAACTCAACTGTAACTCACCAAGCTAGAAATCGCTCACTCGGCACTCGCAGTGATTCGGTGACGCCTAATCAAAAGAAGCAATTTGCAGCATCAACAGGTTGTATTGTAACTTTTGGTGGTAAGCAGAGGAAACCTGATTATGTATGTGATGTGTGTGGCAAACATTTCAACCACAAAGGCAACTTCCGCAGCCACTGTAGAATCCATACTGGTGAAAAACCATTTAAATGTGATCAGTGTGATTACTCTTCCGCTCAGCTGTCCGGACTTCTAAGTCATAAAGCTCGACATGATCATATTGTAAATTATTAAGCAGGACACTCGATGTGGTCTTTTATTTATTTCATAAGTTCCCAAACTTTCTTTTCATCCCATGGACCCCCTACCATTTTTTCCCATTTTTCGTAGAGTGTCATTGTAAACAAAGTCACTATCCAGATGTGATCAGTGTGATTACTCCTCCGCTCAGCTATCTGGACTTCTTAGTCATAAAGCTTGACAAGATCATATTGGAATTTAATAAGCAGGACACTCAATATGGTCTTTTATTTATTTCATAAGTTCCCAAACTTTTTTTCATCTCATGGACCCCCAACCATTTTCCCCAGTTTTTGTAGAGACCTATGTGTCGTTGTAAACAAAGCCACTCTCCAGATGTGGTCAGTGGGATTACTCTTCTGCTCAGCTATCTGGACTTTTAAGTCATAAAGCTCGACAAGATCATATTGTAATTTAATAAGCAGGACACTCAATATGGTCTTTTATTTATTTCATAAGTTCCTTAACTTTATTTTCATCCCATGGACCCCCAACCATTTTTTCACATTTTTTGTAGAGACCTATGTGTCTTGTAAACAAAGCTACTGTCCAGATGTGAGCAGCGTGATTACTCTTCCGCTCAGCTATCTGGACTTCTAAGTCATAAAGCTCGACAAGATCATATTTTAATTGAGTAGGCAGGACACTCAATGTGGTCTTTTATTTATTTCATAAGTTTGGATCTTAATTCAGAATGTATAATTGATATGTATTTATTGATACTATCATAGATCAATTGAAAATACAAGCTCCATCTTTTTAGCATAAGGCTTTAAACCAGTCAAAGTAATCTTTGATTTTTAAATTAACAAAATATGTCAAGATTTCTCTAAACAATGTATTAGGAATGAATAAGTATGCCATGAACCTAGCATAAGTAAATAAAGAAAGCTAATGTAATTCATGCTTTGTAAAACAAAGAAAATTTGTTGAACAAATTGACAATAACAAAATTTTAAAAGTTGTTTTCTATACTTATTTTATTTTGATTTTTTTCTGTCACTTTCTGTATAACTATAACTACTAGAAAGTATGTCTAGCTTAAATGTGTACTATTAATTAGTAAGGTTTTGAAATAGCTTTTGTAAATTTTAAGTCATGATGTGTTTTTATGTTCTTGCATTAGTTTTAATTTTTCTCTTTCCTCTTCTAGAATTTACTTTAAGTTTTTATTAATATTATTATACATTTATTGACATTTTTGAATAAAATACTGTATACTTAACGTTATTCATTAAAAAATATTTCATATATGTTTACATAAAGGAACAAGTGATGAGTTAAGTAATCAATGTCAAAAATGTTTTATAAAATCAATATATATAATCATAAATTAGTTTTATGTTATAAAATACAATTCTATAATTACTGTTAGGGGTTGATATGGCCTGTTTATATTTTATTTCATACCTTATTCTGTTTTCATTCCTAATCTTTTATGAATGTAAATACTTGATCATGAATAATTCTTTAAATATCCCACTATTTAAATTTTTTAATGTGATAGAATTATTATTTTAAATTGAAACGAATCTGGTTATTTCTTTATTGCAAATGACTATCTGTATGTATTATGCTTATCATATCCCTGTTTTGCCAGAGGTACACTGGCGGCTCCAGGGGGGTACGATGGTACGGCCGTACCCCCTGTTCTAACTTGAAAAAGGGGGCGCCAAATCGTACATTATTATGCGTTTCCCCGAAATTTGATTTTTTTTCCAAAGTTGAAAATTGTCAAATCTACTGAAGTTTTCGTAAAAAAATGCTAAAAATTGAAATTTTAAAAAGTCTACTAAAAATTTTAAAAAGTTGTCAAATCTACTTTTTAATTAATGTTAAAACTTATCTTTTTCTGTGATTATAGCCCTAACATATGACGTTTCCCCCAACGAGTTCCCTTTCTCCTCAAAAAAAAAAAAAAACCTACTGCAGAAGAGGAGAATTTTTCCAAGCCCGTCAACAATAGCTCCGTTTACATGTGCAAGTGAAATTCTCAGTATTTTACCGGGACCAGAGAATTTTCCTTGAACGGCAATAGATTTTTCTTGTAAATATTGTAAATAAACTCCTTTCTTACTCATTGAAGAATTGCAGTGATTGGTGGGGGGGGGGGGGGGGAAGGTTTGGAGTCAAGCTATTCTGAAGTACCCCCTGTTGAAAAACACTGGAACCACCAGTGCAGAGGTAGAACAGTATAGTTTTCTGTATCTGCTGTAGAAACTGTCCATGAAACAAACCAGTAAAAAGCAACCAACAAATGTCATCCAACCTTACGAGAGTGAATCTTTGATAAGTGAACTCTTTTCGCTAGTCCCCACTGAACTCTTAATTTAACTAATGTTGTTTTGCATTTTTATAGCAAATTTTTGATGAGGAAAGTCTGCCTATAATAAATTGTCCCACTGATTATTTTTAATTCCATTTTTAAAGTATTTTCACACCTATGGATTAGGGCAAGGAAAGACAGTAATTCTAAGTTTCTGCTTCAAATATCCATTTCTTTGCTTTTGGGACTTCATTGGTAGCATTCATGGCTATGGTTATATGGCATAGGATTTTGTTTAATTTTTATTTTACTTATTTATTTAACTCTTTATTGATCTTTGACTAATTTTCAAGTAATTGTTGGTTTACAAAATATTAAAAGAGCTCTATTTAAAATCAACATGTAAGCAGCAAAAGCATTCGAAGATTTTCACAGAAAATAAAACGTATGTTATAGTCAATTATTTCTATATAATTTCTTGTGTGTTTGTGTAACAGATATAAATTTGAGTTGGTTTTAATTCAGTAGTTAAGTGCATGTTTTATTAATGTATAACTTTTAATAGCCACCACAATTATCTTACCTGTTTTTTGGTACACTGGTTGTGGTGAACGAAAGAATTATAGTGAACTCCAGGAGCCCACTAAAAAGGATTTGATTATATTAATTAGAATTTTAGTTTTGGTTTATGTTGCAACATTTTAAAAACTAAGTTCCCCTTTTGTACATTGTGAACATTAAAAGATGTGTATAATTTTTGTGCTTTAAATTTTAATGTTTTTTTTTTTTCTTTTGCACACACAGAATTGATTTTGGGTACAGGAGCTTTCTTGAAATGTAAAAGTGAACCCGCAAGAGAAGCTACCTTTCAAGGGTTTGTCACGGATATGTTTTCCGAAGAAAGCAATTCCCAAGTGGGAGTTTTTCGTTCAAAATTTCAACGATGCAGCTCAAGTAGCGATTTAATAGTGTTTGAATCACAAAACCAATCTGGAGATGTATCGGAGTACGCACACCCTGTATTATCTTTGGAGAGTATTACAACTTTGAAGGCTTATATATGTGATGTCTGCGGTAAAGGTTTCAACCACAAAGGTAATTATCGTAGCCATTGCAGAATCCACACCGGTGAAAAACCTTTTCAGTGTAAACATTGTGACTATAAATCTGCTCAATTGTCTGGTTTGCTACAGCATAAATTGCGACATAATCATGAAAACTAGATATCTTGTTTATAATCATGGAAGCATCATGAATGTAAGAGATTGAACGATGTTCTTATTTTGAAGTGTTCCTAACAAATCAGTGCCATTGAGAAATTTCCCCCAGCATGTGAGCCATTTATTTTGATAGTGGGGAGAGTCCATTTTTGAAAACAAATGAACATATTGACATTGCAGATAATACTTGTTATGATCTTTTCATCTAAGAAATGTATAGTCGAAAAAAAATTGAAATCCTAATATTTCGAAGATGGAAGTTTTAACCCTTAACCTTTTTGATATGGCATTGGTACAACTGTTGTACCAGCAGGGTTCATACTCCACTTGGAAATCAGGGAAAAGTCATGGAAATTGATATCCTTTGCAAAAGTCGGGGAAAAAGGTAAATTTTGACAAACCCTGGAAAAGTCTGGGATGTTTTTCCCCTACTAGGGACCCCTTAGAGGGAACTGACGCTCGTCACGATGTGAGATCCTCAATTAACTCGCCTTCCTTTCCCTATATAGGCTTTTTCTTTATATAATGGTGTTTAACTATATTGTCATGCCATAAAAGGCATTTCTTTAAATATTTGTTTTCATGCATTATTAAAAAAAATATCTTTTGGCAGTATTGTCATAAAATTTTGCTTTTGAAATTCTCTATACTAGAAATTCTATAGTATAAGTTTGTTATCTTAATGAGCATCTATGGAATTTTTTAATGTGAGGTTAATATAATTCTATACATAAAATGTTATGGCAGGTGTATTTAATGTACAAGTAGTGCATTTACTAATAAATATTTTTACTTGGAACATTTACCTGGAATTCTGCTTTGATCTACCTTGAAAAGTCATGGAAATTGTTTTGGCTGTTTGAGTATGTACCCTGTACCGGTAAAAGTTCTCTTTTCGCCAGCATTCTAACTGCATAAGTAGAGTTTCCAAGGGTGTTTTCTTCCCTTAGTATGAGAGCTTTATTAGCATCGATTTTGTTTCCTACAACTGTCGAGCTGAAATCCGTACAGTAACTACTGTGTAATAGCATAAATATATGCTAACAGTTCGTTTCGTTCCTCATGTTCTTGCCGTAATGTAAAGGTTAATAGTATTGTAAATTTATTGAAATGCAAACCTATAAATTTCTTGCGCTAAAGAAAAGGACTTTCCCAACTTTCAAAATTAACAGTTCATAGAACTTGATGTGATTTCAGACATTGAGTGATTGAGGTTAACTATTTCTTTTTGATTTTGTTCAAGTACAGAAGAATCTACGCAATTTAGTGAAATGAACAGTCCTAACACATAGCATCGGAGTGCAAAGGGAAAGTGTCTGCAGAACGTACTAAACCCATCTGGGATGTGAATTATGAGCTTTGGTTGTGGGGATGCATTGTGGAGTGTTGTATGAAATATTTAAGAAAAATAAGTTTAATTCATGAACGTTTTCTCCTAAGTTATGTTGAAATTCACTATATTAAGCATAGTATTATTATTTTTTTTTAAATAACTTGTGAAATTCCGAAAGAAATGCAGCATACTGTGCAGAGATATCCTGAAAAGAACATTGGATTACTTATGCAGTTAATAACAATTATCATATTTTTCACTTTAACTATCTTTTGCATTGCAAATATAGGGGACGCTGCTTTATGTGAACATGGTTAACGTTCTCAGCCATTTAATGTTACCAAAATTGCCAAGTCCCATCTACTTGTATAAAAGTAACTTTGTTTATTGTTGTCAAGTTACAGAGATTACTTTTTTTAAATCAGCAAAAGCTAGGGTAAAATAAATTATTTTCCATTGTACATTATATTTTGAAATTGCTGGTCAGAAAAGATATTTAGCTGATCAGATGACGACAACGCTTCAAATTTTGTGTCAATGTGTGGAGAGAAAAGATGCTGAATTCGTAAAATTAACAGAAAATAAGCAATGAGTAATTCTTCTTCTTTTTAAGAATAAAATTTACTGATTCTTATGTTATCTTTCTTTTTGGGATTATTTTTTTTTATAAATACCTTTTCAACTAGTTTTTATTTCAACACCATATAAAATAACGTCTTTTACGAAAATCAATAGTGTATTTACTTGTGCAAAAGTACGAATTTTTTCAGCAATAAAATCTTCTCCTTTATTTTCATTCTATTATTGTCATCAAGATCTTATTACATTAAGCATCGTCCACTGTATAAATTCGAATTTTTCAAATTTCACAGTATGCCAGTAAGACATTATTCACACCAATCGTACCTGAGAATTTTAAAATAAGTGTGTTTTGTTGAATCTCATGTAATCATTGGAGTAGCAGACGACGATCCAGTTTTCTTCTTTGTGCCAATTCTTTTAAATTTTCAGTGGGAAAGCTCTTGAAAGCCCTACATTCTAAGCATAATCTGAATCCCTACAGAGGTAACCCCAAACATTACTAAGTTCTGTACATTCCTATGCATGTAATTTCTACCAATCATCTGGCTCATTATCTACTTAAATCCTCTTTGAGAAGCTAATGCTTCAAAATTCAGCAGTAGCAGATTCAGTATTTTAGTTATAAGTTCGAAAAAGTAGTGTTTTATTTGATTATGACAGAATAATCAAATGAATATGAAATTTAATTCTAATAGTCGATTGTGCTACCATCTAAGAATTCCAAATATAGTTGAGGAAAACACTTTTCTTAAAAACAATTTATTGCGATTTGAGCATTTCAAAGAAAACTTTGTTGTGTTTCTCTTATTACTCTACAAAAAGTTCTTTTCAATCATGTTTATTGTAACTGTGCAATCGAAATTTGTTGTGGAAAATACTTTTAAATTATAGCAAACTTAAATCTTATTTTTTATAGTAACATTTTAATTTGTTTTCATCACAGAAATTTCAATTTGTAAGGATATGAGGTTACATTTTGCCCTTTTTCCTCAATTTAGGAATGCACTTCACAAGTTAATTGGATAATAACTGATAGGTGATTAATTCACAGCTAATTATAACGTTTTTAATACTGCAATTTATTCTTTTACCATTTTTAGCCTTTTATAATTAGTTAATAATTTGTTTATTTCCGTTAGTGGAAGTCTTTTTTTCTCCTTTTTTATACTTTTTCTTCAAATAATCGTTCCAAACTTTTTTTAAATTTATTACAACTAAAAAAATAAAGTTAAATGAAGTTTATTTGAACTAAAGTTCCAATAATCTTCATGATAGAAATCAGTGAGAAAAATTTCCATACCTGAATAAATTAATATTGAAATATTTAAGTGCAACCACATCATCTGCAAAAAGTGAAAAGTTATTTAGGGGTATGTAATAAGGGCAAGAATTAGGTTATATCCTGATAATACCAAAATCTTCAGATTTTTGCATCACTGTTTAAAAATACTTATATTTGATTATTCTTAATAGAGTCATGCTTGACTATTCCTTCATAATCTTTCATTCATAGTGTTTTACTAAGTATTTGTACACTTTCATAGATAGACATCTTACCTTGCAAAAAAGTTATGGTGAATGAATTTATTTATATCTCTTTGTTCTTGGCATACTAAAAGTAATTTTTAAATAAAAAATAATTTTGTAACCAATTAATCAGTTATAATATGCTTATTATAAATAATTGATAGTGTATTATTATGGTCAATTAATCAATTCATTCCTAGTTTATTTAATAAGGAATCATTAATTAATTCTTAACTCCTAAAATACGTCAAATAGTAAGGGAAGAAATAAGGCTGTCATTTTGAAGTTTTTTGGGGGGACAAGAGGTACGTATACTCGATGCATATTATGTGAAAAAAAAATTAATAAATTACTTGTGCATATATCTGTACATTAGATTCTAAGGACTGGGGGGAGGGGGGTAGTTCTCTCTTCCTGAACACCCCTAAATGCTAGTATGAAAGCTAAAATGATCAAAAATGAAATTTGGACAAAATTTCTTCAAAACACAAATTCTTAGTTTTATCAAGAGCGGGCTAAGAATGTAAGTATACACTAAAGAAAGTGACTTGAACTGGAAAGTTTACTTTGTTGTATACAACTTAATATTTGAAATGGAGAAAAATCTCCCTTTTGAAATATTTACTGTGATGAAACTATGTAACTGAAATTTTATATCTAGCAAAGATTATAATAGAAAATAATTGTTAAAGTTCCTATTATAAGAAATATCACTTATGAATGGCAGTTTTTAATGTCTGGCTTGTTCTATACACTGTGTTTAAGGAATGCAAAGTCAGAAAATATGATAGTTTAATGTGCAAAATATATAATAAGTATGAAAGTTATGCTGACTTTTCTCTCGTCTACATTATTTTCAGCAGAATAAGCAGGGAACATATTCCTTGAAGTATTGAAATATCTATTTGCAATCTGTGTTATAAGTTTATGGTTCAGCTGTATTTTCTTTATGAAATGTCTAATAAACATAAAATAAAGGACATGTGTTGTTTAGTTTTGTTACTAATGTGTTCTGTATTGTGTTTTACCATCTTTTTTTTTTAAACAGTTATTCTAAAACTGGTTCCCAACCTTTTTTTCCTTACGGACCCCTTCTAAGACCCGGTAGAAAATTAGGGAACCCCCTTCTGTAGTCATTTGTAGCGGGTAACAAAACTAAAATTTGCTAGAACATTTATTTTCCTTATAGCTCAATAGTTCATAAAAACAAGTGAAAATATAATTGCAAAGCGACTAAGGATAAATAAAATACAGGTACAAGAAAATGAATTTATTTTGTTAATTATTACATGTTTATTATTTGTTATTTTTGAATTATTAATAGGGCAGTAAACATATGTATTTGCAAAATATATCTTTAAAAATTATGTTCCTGATGAGGCGAAAAAAGTTTTGGTATGACATGAGAAATATACACACAAAACTTTGAAGCAATCAATAAATATCTATTGGTTTCACTTTTGGGTTAAAATATACAAAATTCGAATAAATGTTAAAAAAATTTCATTTTTTCAAATTTCTCACTGTGATAATGCATGAAAGTAAAAGTAAAATTTTATATTTTAGTAAATTTACATGTTTTCTACTACTTTCTTCTAGCTAGCAAAGAAAAAGTGAGAAATTTTGACATGCAGTATCAGGAAAACAATTTATTTAAAAAAAATTTTTTTTACACTTCTCTAATACGCACAAATTTATTATCTAGCCTTTTCTTTTTTATTAACAATTAAAAATTCGCCATATTATTTTCTCGATCCCCCTTCTACACCTTGCGAACCTCTGGTTGGGAAACGCTGTTCTAAAATATTAAGAGTTTTAAACTAGTTTCAAATTTTGTTCCTTAGACTTTTATGTATAAAAAGTAAAAAAAAATATATTGGATGGGGAGAAATTAGGAATGTTGTTTCATAGGTGTTTCGTGAATAAAGTGATGCCATTATGTTTCATTCAATAGCATAAATACCTCATAACCTTCTTTGACCAAAACAAAAAAGATAAATTTTAGTCCTTTGCTATAAAAAGTGTTTAACAATAAACCTATATTACTTAATTTGAAAGTTTTTATGGTTCTTTTTTTCTAGTGTCAATGTCTTGTAATTGTTTGTTTCTAGAAAATTTGAATGGCTATTATTAATGCCATGTTCATATTGAGAGTACTTGAGCTTAATATGTTAAGCTGTACTTTTCGAAATATCCACGTAAAATTCTTTTTCCTTTGTTTAGACACTATTCGCCAAACTTATGGGGACACTGAGCAACCGTATCATCTTCAAATTATCCTGTAAGCTCCCCCCCCCCCTCAATAAAAAAACAGGATAAAAATAGTAAACTTAATTCTCAGTTTTTATATGATGCAAGGCACCAGCAAGTTTTCCCTGCAAAGGTCGCATTCCCCCTAAAATTTCTAAAAAATCTTGCAGGGCTGTCTGAATCCTTAAACTTCCCTGCTCTAAGCGCATTGGTGCACATTCAGAAGCCAAAAAACGATAAATGGCTGCATTGTTTTGTTAACTTAAATAATGCTATGGATCGCAATGATTTGTCATGGTTGTGTAGCAGAATTATTTGAAAAAAAACTGATTAGATATTTTTGGGCTTGAATATCTTTAAAAGCAAAACACAATGAGGTTTTTCAAACGAGTTGATTAAGCAAACTGACTTTTGTAAAGAACTGAAAAGTAACATTAAGCACTGCACTTTTAAGAATAAGAATTTGTTTATCACATTTTTGAGCATATCAATAATAAGGATTACGTCTGTACTTAATTTGCATAAAATGAGATTAAGGTTAATGAGAAAAATTTAGTATATAATAGTAAAAAATATTAATTGTTTGAACTCTGGAAAAGAAAAAAACATGCTCTTTTGTCTGAAAAGTAAATTGCAAGATTCCTTGTTAAATTTAGACTTTCAGCTAGAAGTTAAATTAAATCTTAATAGCATTGATATTTTTGATACAAAATAAAATCAATTAAAATAAAGTTTTAACTAGAAGTTAGTTTAAGCTTTAATCAGCATCAATACTTTCACTTTGGAATGAAAATGATGAAAACACAAAACAAATAATAATAATATAAAAGCGAGTAACATAAGAATATCACATCTGTTGATTTCACTTTTTATATATTTTGACCAAAATTTAACTTTTCAAATTTTTCCACCCCCTCCCTACCCCTTGTTACAATTTCTGGACGGCCCCTACTTTCTGGATCATTTCTGAAAGACATTTAAAATAAACGCCGACACAGATTGTCTTTGGCTGTAAACTTGGGGACTCAAAACTGGACTTATGAGGAATGGATATCGTAGATAGCAGATAAATTGGAATATTTTTATAATGATTTACCCCCCAAAAAATTCCCAAAATAATAAGTTGAATTTTAAAAAGACGCAGTTTGGCACTTTTACATTTTGCTTGTAATTATGGGTGCATAATAAGCATTAATTTCTGAAGTCATCAAAAACATTTTATTGTGTCTGCAAAATAAGCTAGTATTAGAGGACTTGTCCTCAAGAATGCAGTGAGTTGGCACCAGGGCTGCAGATTCGGTTAAGTACCGATTCCTAGGAATTTTAACGCTCTAACTCCGATTGCTTTACCTTTTCAAATATAGTTTAGGGATATAACGAATATTCGATTCAGCCGTTATTCGGTAGTAGACACATTTTTAAGCGACTTCGACTCCACATTCCTGGTTGTTGGGATAAATAAACATTTCTCTTAACATAAACACTATGAAAACATCAAATTGTGGTTCTTGTCAGTGTTATGTAAATCAGAAGGCTTAAGATTGGTTGACTATGAATCAAACAACAAACATTTTTACTTTTGCACGTTATCAATAAAAAATGGACGCGCTTTTATATACATAAAACGAATCTAATCTCGAATGCATCATTGTTTACAATCAACTACAACCAACCGCTACAACAACCTAGCAACAGCACGTATCTTTCACTTCACTTCACTTCAGCACCGAGTGTGCATTCAGTTGGCATGGCCTCCCATTACGTCATGATTGGGGAAATTTAAGAAGGCTTTGTAAGCACTTCAAATGTTCCTTAAAAAAGGAGACAGAAAAAAAAGTCCCGTTAATTTTGCTTATTTTCTTATCATAGACTGTATTTCACTCTTATTCAAATACTTAACATTTTACTGTTCCTGTTGCCACGAATTTTGGCGCGAGATTTGTCAAAACTTGTTTGAACTTGGAAAGCTACTTCCGGTGTAAGAATGTAAACAAATAATTTCTTTTTTCGATATTGAAATTGGTGAATCAAAGTTTAATTTTTCCTTCTTTATTGTACAAATATGGCTTACTATTACAAGTAAGTATTTATTTGTTCTAATCTTGATTAAGTATTCCTTCATATCTTGTAAGTTTGACCTTGACTTTGATTCAAATCAATTTTTCATAGCCTAATTATAATTGTCTTTTCCTGTACAAAATGAATATTGATGGGAAAAGATTTGTATTTTTAGTCTTAAAATGCATTTTTTCCCCCGGGAAGTTCAGATTAGAATATTTATACAGCGTTGTATATTTAATGGTAGTTTTTTATATTTGCTAAATATTGCCTGTGTTCTTTTTATTTTTTGGTTCTTATTTCATCATTATGATAAAAGAAATAATGGGGAGCACCAGTCCGTGCTTGTGTGTCTTCATATCTATACATTTTAAGGTAACCATTTTTCAAAAATTAGAATGGATTTACAACATAAATAACACAGTTGTATTTAAAATATTCAATTAATTGTTAAAGCATTTAACAAAATTTGGACTGCGCTTTTATACATATTTCTGTAGTCGGATGGCAAAATGTGATGTCTGAGTTTTTTGCTAATTTTCCAGGAGAACAATTTCAAAGGTCGCTGCACAATGTAAAATCAGATGGTTTATTTACGTTTCGGCTAGCTCAGTGGTTCCCAACCTTTATTGTGCCATGCCCCACCTTAGCCTGAATAAAATTCTTATGCCCCCCTATGTAACATGCATAATTTTTAATATATTAAAAAATTGAATTGTGTACTTAAGAAACTTTAATGATAGGTTTTAGGAAGAAATCACTTAGAAATTGCTAACGAAACGCAGTAAATTTTCAAAACATATAATGAAAAACTGAAATTCAAATTTCAAATAATTTTTAAAATGATTTTTTTTATTTTAATTTATCATATTAATTTAATGAGATCCTTGCGCTTGATGCTTGCTCCACAGAGGTTTTATATCGGGTTCCAATTTGGTTAGTTTCAGTCTCAAGTCTCCACATTGTGTTATATCCAGCCGATATTTTTTTATCAGTAAATCATTTACAGCACTAAATCCACACTCAGCTAAATATGAAGATGGAAACGGTATAGGGTATAGCAATAGTTTTCTTGCACATTTAGTTGAGCTTGGGTATTTAATTTCAGTTTCCTCACAGAGCCATGCCATTGCTCCTTTTATATTAAATAGTTTTTTAACTGACTCATCATTTTGCAATTCTGTGAGTTCTTCTTGATACTGCATATTTGATATATCAGACAAATTCACTAACATTGGGGGCATCATCCATGTTGGAAAATCTGAAAATCTTTCTTGTAAATCAGCTGATATAATATTCAGATGATTGTCAGTAGTGTTCGGCAACTACTCGTCAAAAAGTAGTTAACTACCAACGACTAACTGCTCTAAACGAAAGTAGTTGCAACTAGTAGTTAACCACTTTTTTCTGAGACTAGTTGTAACTAGTAGTTAACTGTTTTCCAAAAGCAGTTAACTACTAGTTAACTACTTTTAAGTGTAATTCATTTGAATTTCGATTTTTAGGCTTGTTCTGAAATATTTAATCCTAATAATTCAACTCAATATTATTTTTAATCATTAAATCAATTTTAAAGAAATTCCTGTAAAACATTCAAAGATTGAATACTTCCAAATAATTCCACTGAACATAAATATTTCCACTGAACAATTAATATGTAAAGTGAATATGAATAAAGACAAAACCTTTTTCTCTAAATTTAAACTTTTATTTTAATATGTATTTGTTTAATAAAGTTCATAATTTTATGATTTTAAGAAGTAACAATTTCTCAGCAGTTGTTGTAAAATGAAGGGGTTTACCCTTAATATCGATTTAAAATTCTCCCTCTGCCCAACTCCCATTCATTAACAAAATATCTTTGTAACGCATGTGCTTTGGAATTTAGATTATATTCTCTTAAATTGTGGCCAAGGCAGGGTTGGTGATTTTTTTTATTTAAATTTTTTTTTTTTTTAAATAGTACCTTTTTGGAATTAAATCAAATGTTTTGGATTTTTTTTAAAGCAAAATATGTTTGCATACACAAATACAGTAACAAATTCAGTTGATTATTTATGACTTCAAAGAATTTTAAGATATTTCAGTTGAAATAATTATTTATTACTAGTCCAAAATTAATTATTAATTTATTATATTTATAAAAAATGTATCCTTAATAAACAGAGAACAACAAGAAACAAAAGAGAAAGCTTATGTTTCTAGACTAAATGTATTATAATTTCTTGAATATATACAAATGCGTTGACTGGACTATTATAATTTTTTGAGTGAAATTTCTGAATATATAAACAGAGATGGCAAATATCACATAAAATGTTTACTAGAGTTTAATCAATTTTACTATTTAGATGTTTCATCAAGAATACCAGTTTTGATGCCTTATCAACCCCCAATAAGTTTCTTAATTTTGAGTGCACTATTCCAAATGTAGAAAAAGTCCTTTCCAAAGGTGCGGTCGATGCATTTGCTGTAGTCAGCATGTCAAAAAACTTAATGTTCTCTGATAAAATGTCATTCTTTGACACCTTAACGAAGCTATTCCATCTTTCCCTAGAGGACCAGATGCATTAAGGCGACCATATAGTGAGTTAAAATTCTACTGAATTACTTGAACCCAGAATATATTAAAACTTATAATAAAAATATCTATATTTTAATAATTTGGAAGAAGCTGATACGATTTTTTTTAATCATAAAAATCAATATTTTGTCTAAAAAAAGAATCATAAAAATCGGTTTTTTCTAAAAAAAAATCATAAAAATCAGTATTTTTTTTCTGAAAATAAAATCATAAAAATTAGTATTTTCTTCTAAAAGAAATCCTAAATAGCAGTATTTTTTCTTTCTTTTTGTGTTTTATGGTACCTCAAATGCATGCATGGTACTGGAGTAGAAGTAAAGCTTCCCCATAATGAAGATTTGGTCTTTAAATGCAAAATTCATTGTGCATGTGCTGGTGCGGACGCTATTTATTGACTATATATTAGAAAGCTTTTTCTAATTTGCGTAAATACTGCAATATTATTATTTTTTTATGAGTACTTTTTCATAATATAAGATAATATTAAAAATACATTTGTGTGAGTAATATTCATAAGCTAAAAATGTAAATAACTTAATGTTTAAAAAATAGATAAAAACAATTTTTTTACGCAAGTAGTTGGAATTTTAAAAGTAGTTGTAACTAATAGTTAGAATAAAAGTAGTTAACTAGTTCAAAACAAAAGTAGTTACAACTAGTAGTTAACTACTTCTAGTTAACTACTACCGAACACTAATTGTCAGTAACAAGTAAAGCTGTATCGGTTACTTCCCATTTTTGGAGCCAATGAAACTGTTCAAAGTTTTTGTTGTTAATATGTTTCTGACATCACTTAATATGGGTAATGAAACCAAATATCTTCACTTTTGCATAAACAAAAGTGTTACTTGTTCCTTGAAGTTGCTTATTTAATATATTCAGTCTTTCAAAGATATCGGCTAAATAGCTCACAAATGCTTTACCATCGATTGTTAACAGGTACTTCATTTCAGGTTTGTCGCTTAAAAAATTACTAAGAGTATCAAACAGTTCCCTTTAAATAGCTTCAGTATGAATTTATTATATTTACTTCAGTATGAATTAAAAGTCTCACATAGTCTTCATTTTGTTCTTCACAAAATAGCTTGAAGAGGAGCTCACATTTGGCATTGGCTTTAATAGCAGTAACACTTTATTACTGAATGTAGTACTTCATTTAGAACAGGCAAGATGTTTTTAGCTACCAAGTTTTCCCTATGAATGACACAATGCACAAGTATCATTTTCGGATTAACATCTTCAATTTTAAGCAGCCATTTTTCTTGCCCATCATATTAGGTGCACCATCTGCAGCACAAGATGTTATATTTTTCATTGGTATATCACTGACATCTAAGTAGTTTTTTAGCTTATTATTACACTATATCTTTGGAGGTAGTGGGTGGTAGTGCTTTCTAATCTTTTACAAAACATTTCTTCAGCAAAATGCCCTTAATCTATATACCTTAGGTAAGTTATCAATAATGCTTCACTGTCTCTCAGTTAATTCATTCATTTGCACTGAGAAATTTCTTGTTCTAGCGAGATTTTAAAACGTCCGATGCCCCCCCCCCCCCCCTCAATGCAGCTGCCGTCTGCCGCAGTGAAGTTTACTTGATGACGCCAAACACCCAGTTGATATTTTGGTTTCGTCTAGCGAAATTATACCTAATAATTACTTAACGCAATTACTTAAGAATTTGCTTTTTCAATTGCATTTGGCACCGAAATCTAGCATTGCATTTAAATGGCTCAGAGCGAAATGGTTAAACTCGTGTCGATTCCATTTTCGAATTGCCCCCCTTAACAATCAAATTGGCCCCCTGTGGGGCATGGGCCCTACTTTGGGAAACACTGAGCTAGCTTATTGTATATTATATCCTATATTATACTTTGCCACCTAATAGATTTCACCAAAATCATCCCATGACCCCAAATATGTAATTATCTCATTTGTTCTAAGAAAAGTGAGGTATCACATTCTGCCATCCGACTACAGATTTATATTAACTCGAGTTTGCACAAACGTCGATATTTGACTGTAATAATTAAATTTAGCATTTAAAACATTATGCTATGTATACAGTTATATAAGTATTCATCAAATTTGGCAATTATAACATCAAATTTTTTTTCCTTCATCCTCACTTAAAGCAAACGTATCGTAAAACATTGTTGCTGCAATTCCAATTGGGCTCATAAATGTAGCCACCTGTACTTCTGCCGATTTCATACCGGCAGTTGAATAAAACTTAGATGTTTGCTTTCGTACTCTATTCTCATTTTTCATTCCATTGTTTTTGAGAAGCTTTCATTCAAACTCTTATTATAATTGCTTTTAATAGTACTCAGGATTCCCACGGGTGCTTAGAAGTGCTTAATTTGACCTTTCGTTTCTAAAAGCCCTTAGAAGTACTTATTTTCAACCAAAGGTGCTTATAAATGTTTTTTTTAATACAAAAGTCGATTTTTAAATTACTGTATTCTTTTATGCAATTTCTGATTAGTTTTTTTTTAATTTGATTTTTTAAACAAAGATTCAGAAAGTGAAAAATTATGGAGGGTTATAAGAATTTTGTTGATTTTATCACATAGTCAAGCGACTGTAAAACATGGCTTTAATGTAAATAAGTCATTAGAAGTGGAAAATTTGAAAAAAGAATCTTATATTGCTCAGAGGCTCATTTTGAGAATGCCAATAATTGTACTGAAATTCATGAAACTATCATTACGAAAGAAATGAGAAAGGGTCAATCCGTACCACTTCATCAAGGGTATGAAACCCATGGTCTCATATTTTAATGATTTTTTTTTAATTTGCTCAGTTTACTATCGCAATTATCCCTGTAAATATTTTTGTTGCTATCTTTAATACTTTTTGAGATATTAATTTTCTAAAATGTGTTTAAAGAGACGTCTTCGCTTTACGGAGAAATTTTGTAGTAGCGACGTAGTTCAAGCGGAAAATTCATAACTTTGCTAATTCTCAAGATATCACAAAAATGTTTCCACTAAATTGTTCAGAATAACTTACAGAGTTAGAGAAGAATTTATTTAAACAAATACCTATTAAATGGTGCAGTTAGTATTAGCATCAGGTAGAATGTATTTATTTTCTGCAAAAGGAGATTGCTTCAATCGATCTCCAGTGCAAAAACATTTTAAAACAGACTCAAGAAAAAAAGAAAGAAATGTATTGTTTCACACAAATTTTTATTTAAAGTAGTTTTATTTTAAAAATAAAAGTTACTTTTGGTCATTTGGTGTGCCACAGTTTGTAAATAGGAAATGAGCCTGCATTATGTTTAGATATTTTAAAAAATCATGATTCAGTTACTTCTTTTTCTCCCCCAATTTTATGTTGCTTTTTTTCTAACTTTATAAACATTAAATTAAGAACTTATTTCTTGTACAAATAATCTTATTTTGCATTATATTGTCTGTATTTTATGATTTTAAAGCAATTAGTATTTTACAATAAGAAGCAAAAACTTGTAATGTTGTGAAAGATATTTTGTACATACTTTTAAATTGTTTACTGTGAAATTAAATATATTGGTAGTAAAAAAGACACCAATTTTATTTCAGAACCTTTTCGTTTATACGTAGAGGGTTATTTAAAAAATATATATATATTGATTACTGCAGTGCCTTTTAGTTTCATTGCTGTTTTAAAATTTCATGTTTTTTCTTCAAAATATTTATGAAATTCAAGTTTGGGCTAATACTAACTGCACCATTTAATACGTATTTGTTAAAATGCATTTTTGTCTAATTTTATAAGTTATTCTAAACATTTTAGTGAATTTTTTTTTTTTTTTTGTGATATCATGAAAATTGGCAAAGTTATGAACTACTTCGCCAGCACAAAATTTGCCCGTAAAGCGAAGACGTCTCTTTTAACACGTTTCAGAAAATTGATATCTCAAAAAGTATTAAAGGTAGCAACAAAAAAAATTGCAGGGGTAATCGTGATAGTAAAATGAACAAATAACAAAAAAAAAATCATAAGAATCTGAGACCATGGGTTTCATTTCCATTTGTGGCTGGATGATTTGATATGGAATGACCCGAAAGTTTGTCTCTTCTTCAAGGCAAAAATGTATGCTCCATTTGAAAGAGCAAATAAAAAAAAATTGAAAAAAATAAAATAAAATCTGATGACAATAAAAAAAGAAAAAAAAAGTTAAATTATTTAAAATTAAAAAAGGCTTTTCTTCAAGTTCAAGCTGATGTCACAGTTATGGAAAATTCAGTAGAAGAACTGTGTAATAAGACAGAGCCATCCAAAAACATTTCACTTTTTATGAAAGCCAATTCACTTCGTAGGGCAGGATTGGTTCGATTTTGCCCAACCCGAAAAAACCCGGGTGGGTTTTTTCAAAAAAAAACCAAGCGGGTTTTTTCAAATTTGTTGCTTAAAATTATATTTTACCTTAGTAAACTAATAAAAATACTGATTTAGACTAAATATAATATATACTTTCATAATACATGCATTATATGTCATGGGTATAAAATATTGAGGGTTAGCTCAAAATCAAAAACTAACTTGAAAAAACCCACAGGTGGGTTTTTTCTAAATTCTTGTTCAAAATTGAACTCCACTTATGTAAACAAATAAAAATACTGATTTTCGACCAAACATAACACATACTTTCATAATACATACATTATATGTAGTCTAAAAAATTTTTGAGAATTGGATAAAAAATAAAAACCCACTTGAAAAAACCCACTGGTAGATTTTTTCAAAATGTCTTGTATAAAATTGAACTTTACTTATTTAAACAAATAAAAATACCTATTTTGACCAAGCACAATAACATACTTTCATAATACCTTATATGTCATGGGTGTAAAATTTTGAGGGTTGACTCAATAATAAGAACCCACTTAAAAACCCTACAGGTGGGTTTTTTCAAACTTCATGCTTAAAATTGAACTCCACTTATGTAAACGGAAAAAAAATACTGACTTAAACCAAATATATTTTTATCCTGGATGAAAACTCAATAATCTTGGATGAATTTCAAATTGTTCTACATAATCAAAATAAAATTTCTTTCCTACAAAAAATTCTCTATTGAAAAAAGTATAGAAACACATGCCCAAAAGAAAGAAAATATCAGAATTCCACTCAAAATGATAGATATGTTTTAGGAGAAACTAATTTTAAGAAAACAATCTATGGCATCTAACAAAATGCTAGTCAAGGACACACAAAAATATTTTTACCTATCGATTTTTTATATATTTGACTTGATTTTTTTTCCGCAATGAAAATTGCTAAAAATTATGCGTCCCGGGGGACGTGTAATGATTTTTTTTTTCTTTTGCGTTTCCACCTCCGATGTTTGAGTGCTTGATGTGCTATAGCGCGTCCGCGGCATCGATGCACGTAAGAGATTACAGCAGTAAGAGATTTTGAAAGTAATTAGCTTAAACTACTTTAAACATAAAATAATTGCAATTAACTAGACTAAAAAATAACTTGTTTCTTAAACCCTTTAATGGGATTTTACTGAACACTAAAAATAAAATAAACGAGGGGCAAAGTAATTGACTTTTAAAAAGTTAATTTATAGTTTTAAAGGACGGAATGGAATAAATAATATTTAAAAGGTAATTATTTTATTTTTTCAAATTTTTTTAAAATTAAAGCATAAAATGTTCTTAAAAGAAATACATAATATTTATTCTTTTTCACTTTAATTAATACCATTATGCGTAGGCAACCTCTTACAAATAAAAATAAAGAAAACCTCAAATTTTTGAAAAACCCCAATAAAGACCGAAGAAACCCAATAAAACCCGAAAAAAACCCACTGGGCTGGTTTTTTTCTGAAAAAACCCGGGTTTTTTCCAATCCTGTCGTAGGGATATTAAAGAAAAAACATCTGCAGTTAAAGAATTAGACATTAAGATTTCTGAAAAAGAAAAAAGTTAATTGAAATGTAAATGTTTTTTAAGTTATCATCCGCAAAGCTTTTGATGTGCTTTTAATTCACCATTTATTCATTCATCAAATTTTTAACTAACCCTCACCACTTTTATTTTTCTTTCATATAATTGCAGATTTTTTTTTAAACCTTGGATCAAAACGTTAAAAGCTCATGGGTAATTCCACTGACATTAAAATTTAATTACGATTCTAACTTTTAAAATTGCCTTTTTTTCTGAAATTTATTGAAATTATTACAATGGAGTTATAATAACGGTACCCCACTTCGTTTTTGGCATAAGATTTTATGTGTGAAATTAAGGGGATTTGAAAAGCTTACTGGTGACTGGCAAAAGTAACATCAGTCACATTTTTTAATTCTCGCCCCCCCCCCCCACCCCCCAAGCTTCTAATGCCTCACAGCATGTGACGGTAATGTTATTATACTTTATTATTATACTATAGAATGTGTAATTAGAATAGGCGCATCAAGGTCCCGTTTCCTGCTTTGTCCCCATGGCAACACGGCAAGAAAGATAACAGAGCCAGACTTTTTTACGCACTGCAGTTAAGGCAATTGCATTACTACACCTCTGATTCAAAATATTAGATTAATTGAGATGTAATAAGAAAGAATTTATTCTCCATTTATTTGTTTTTGATACGAAGTAAATACAATTAAATTTCTAGAATTTTAGATAAAAAAGATTTTAGCATTTGCAAAACATAAAATACGCTAAATTAGGTATACAACAGCTTTCTGAAACACATCAAAATATTAGAATAAGACTTAGATTGGTTCAAAATATTAGAATACTTTATCTGACGCAATCTATTTTTGCCATTGAGAAATAAATCTGATTTGAATCCGTCAATTATTAAATTATAACTAAAACAACAAATTTAGTTATCATGTTAGCCGAACTAACGTGGGGAAAAAGCTTCTAGCACGGAAACCATGGCGACCAGAATGGAAAAAGGTTGAGTTGTGTGACCTTGACACGCCGATTCTAATTACACAGACTATAATTTAGATCCATTTCAGGAAAAAAAATAACAGTAACATGGTCACCAAGAAATGACTCTCATGCAAATATTAGTTCTGTTTCTTAAATATTTTTTTGATAATTAAAAAACGAAAAAAAAAACAGGATACAAACAAAATAAGTCTTGCATTCAAGTAATATCATTAAGTATTAAGTTAAGATTTTTCAGTGTTTAAACGTTGAAGATTGTGGTAAGTTTCCATTTTTCTTGATATCTCTATTCTAATATTTCTTTACATATTACTTATATGTATAGTGTATACACAATATGCATATTTGTAAAAGTGAGATTGGGTTTATATTTTTATGTATAATTTTTGGGAAGATACACTTATGTATTAAAATTTTAAGTTTAACTTATCTGTAAGAACATTCAACTTGATCGAAATGGATTTTCATCCATTAAATTGTATTGTATGTGCTCCACAATAATTTAATAATTTATTCAAAGTCTTAGAAAATGACTTTGAAAAGTCTTAGAAAGTGCTTATTTTTTGTTATAAAAAAAGAGTGGGAACCCCGGTACTGCTTAATGGCAACAAACTCTCTTAGCAATGAGTTTTATATTAATTACCTAGTAGTTTCAGGGCTGCCAGATTTTAGAGAGGCTAAAAAAGGCCGGTTGGCTTTTTTTGGTTTAAACCGCTTAAAATATGGCCGGCTTTTATTTAAAAAATATTTTTTTATAATTTTCCCAAAAATGTATTAAGTAAGAAAATATATTGATATCATTATACAATTAACATATTACTGCAATGGAAAAGTACTTGAAATAAGAATGAAAATTATTTAATAGAATGGAAATGATACCTTACAAAAATAGCAAAAAAAAAGTTATTAGAAATTTATTTAGATTCAGCACAATTTAAGCAACTTATTTTTAAAGATTTTCACTAAGAATTCAAAAGTTCGTTTGACACTGTTATAGGAACTAAATATTACCAATCATTTGCCAGTTTTTAACTGATAATCTTTTGCATAATTTTTAAGCGCCTTTTACACTTTTTATGCTTTTTCAGCACCTTAACTACTTATGTCTGCTCCAAATAACAATAAAAGCTGTTTGTCGAATGAATCACATAAAGTAAAGATGCTTTCTTGAAGCATACCAACTTGTCAATGTCAGTGGTCTATATAAAATTCTACTAGAATGACATTGATCTTAAAAAAATTCTAATGTTATGTATAAAAAACTTTCCTTTATATAAAAGCAAGCCAACTAACCACCACAGGTGACTTCTTTTAAATTTTTACCATAAGTAGTGCTGTAGGAAAACACAAGTTAGTTTATTAGGATTATGTAAGTATTTTATTAAAGGAAAGAAAATACTTGAAGTAGTAAATATAAACACAGAAACTTCAAATTGACTTTGTTTTTCTTCTTCTGGCCTTGAGCAAAAGACCTCTTTGTTTGTAATGTAAAATAGGAAAAGAAATGAGTGTAGTTCTTCATCGCGAGTCTCAGTATTCTGAATTATTTTAAAGTAATTAAGTTCTTTTTTTAAATATCAATTTTAATTGAGAAGTATGCACTTGAATCCATAATATAGTTTGTCATACATATTAAGATGGTATTCTGGCTAGTGGTTTTGCTTGTGGAAGACAAACACTTGACTATAGAAGAATCAAAACTTGATTCCTCTCTAAAGGTCAAGATTCACGGTCGCCACTCGCCACGTGGCGACCTTCTTTGAAAAAGTGGCGATTCAAAAAATTTAAAGCGATCGCCACCTTTCTTTTTTTTAATTTTTAAAGTAAATCCTTCCTTTTCGAATACATCTATAGAATTTACAACTCTTGCTTCTTTCATGCACACAAGCACAATAAAAACGCATCAATTCGGCATTCAAGTAACCGAATTTCGGCCGATAATCTTCATTTCCCCTTTCACAAGAAAAAATGGCGAAAACGTTTCCTGATTGCGCTGTTTATTTTTTTAAATCCTTCTCTCTGCCATATAAATCCTTTAAATACAGTGGGAAACAATCATGATATTTCTATTGAAGAAACTTAGTAAAATGTTAAAGTTTAGAATCTAAACTCAATATTTTTTTACTTATTGCAAAGAACAAATTGTCCCGAACATTACAGGTTTTTTCATGAGACTACAAACAAGGGGCTGTAATTTTTATTTATGTTAAGGAAAAAATATTTTATTTGCTAAATCTTCAAAATGCTGAAATATCTGAACTTTGTTCAAAAAAGCATTCCTAAAAACTCTTAATTTTTCATTTTTAAAATTAAGGGCCTTCAAAAGAGCTTAGTTTTTGCTCAAAGTCCTTAATTTTCAGTCATCAGCCTATTCTAACAAGCTTGTCTTCCTCTCACCCTTATTGCAAACCTTAGGGATTCATCTCAGGGGTATAGGGGCCAGAGGAAATAAATTCGGGTCCGTTTTCGGACCCTTCACAATATCCCAATTAATCAAAACGGACCCTTCAAAAAATTCATATCAATTAAAATGGACCCTTCACAAAATTCTTTGATTTTTCACAAAAATCTAATTAAAATTCACAAAAAACGGACCCTGTAAAAAAAATACTGGATCGACCCCTGCAACTGTCTCTCCAGGTTTGCTAAAGTATATTTCCAGCACTATATTATGTCGAAATGCCATTTTTTACGATTTTTCGTCATAACTGCACCAATTTTTGATTCTGCCGATTTTCTTCCCACATCAGGCTTCAAGATAATCCAACTTTTTGCTGTGTAATTTTCATACTTGCAGCATTTGATTAGCAGTCTGGCCTTAAGTGTGTTTAAAGGTCTACGCTATTTTTTTCAAATATAATATATTTTTTCCTTAATTCTTTGGAAATTGGCCCTTAAAAGCCTTTAACCTCTTAACGGTCGAGTAATTTTCAAGGAAACGGTCATAAAAGTGCCTATTTTTCCTCCCTGAAAATTATGTAAACTTATGTGCATGAACAATATCTATATTCATTTTAAATTTTTTATTTGTTTTTATTTTGAAATTTTAAACACCCGAGCCCGGAAATATCACGGGAGCGCGAAATAGCAGGCGAAACCTCAGCCCGTCATTTTTACGGGAGCGAGAAATAGAAGGCGAAACCTCAGCCCGTCATTTTCGCGGAAGCGAGAAATAGAAGGCGAAACCTCAGCCCGTCATTTTCACGGGAGCGAGAAATAGAAGGCGAAACCTCCTCCCGTCATTTTCACGGGAGCGAGAAATAGAAGGTGAAACCTCAGCCCGTCATTTTCACGGGAGCGAGAAATAGAAGGCGAAACCTCAGCCCGTCATTTTCACGGGAGCGAGAAATAGAAGGCGAAACCTCCTCCCGTCAATTTCACGGGAGCGAGAAATAGAAGGCGAAACCTCAGCCCGTCATTTTCACGGGAGCGAGAGGGAAGGGGTTAAAATGACCATTATTTTTGCTTTGAAAAGACTAGGAATTCTGCAGAATATAGTAATTTAACAAGATAAAGGTATAGTAGAAATTACTGTTTGCAAATTTTGCAGATGTCAGAAGTGAATAGGTACTCCCGGAGTAGTCGGCCTTTAATCTGCTTGACGAATATTTAGTTGTCTGGTGGTTAAAGGACATTTTAATGAGCAAATCTGGAGGGTGCAAACCTCTTTCCCGGTTTGTTGCAGCCTCCAAAGCATGATATGCTGAAAAAGGTGAAAAAGGAACCGGCAGAACAAGCAGCTGTGATGTAACATAATTGCAGATACATCACACTAAAGAAAATCTCCTGAAAATAACGGAAAAGTACGGCAGTAGAGTTGTCAGAAATGTTCCCTTTCTGATAATATTTTCCCGAGATTTGACAGAAGTTCCATTTCCTTTTTCTCCGTTAATCCAAATCAGGTTGTGAAAATACAGCAACCGTAAAACGGAAAAGCTCCGTTCTCGTATTTTCAGGAGGTGATATTTCCGTTTTTGGAAGGAAAAACCATGCTGAAGCACAGCGGAAACCTTCCTTTAAAATCAGTCAAAAAACACTGAAAATTCAGGATTTTTTAACAGTGCACTAAATAGCCTAAAATGAATTGGCATCAACCCTAAACATTTTTGAGGAGAAAATTCCTCTTTGGTTCAAGAATGTACACAACAGATCGGGATGTAAGGCCCCTAAATAACTTCACATTTTATGATGAGTTTATCACAATCTTGCATTACTAACATATGTCCTGCAGAGCATTTTCAATAAGCTGAAGATTTGTTGAAGAGCATTGCAAAAGAATTTGCTGTTAAGGGTTGCGACCAAAATAAAGCATTAAAGATGGTAACATAGTTGGGATTTCGGCGAATTTGAAATATTGCCGTATTTGAAATCAAATCATCTGTAATTCAATCAGGGAGAGAAATCTCCCTAATTGAAGTTAAGTTTCAAAAAGTTTAATTCAATACTTTTGTTTCCCCTTAACAGAATAGGAATCTCCGACGTGACGGATGAAATGTTTGACAGCAGATTGCTGCTGCATAAAATGTCAGAGACACCTCAGGAACCAAGAATAAATTTCGATTTTTCTAAGCATGTTCTTATAGAACTGCTGGATGACGTCACCCCTGAGAAAAGGGTATGGAAGGAACTTGGTTTGACCGGGAACAAGAGTGTTACCCACAAAAGAATGATGATCGACACTCATCGCATCCGTTGCCGCCGGGCCATAGTTATTTGCATCAGTGCGGAGGAAGCCAAGAGGACTGCAGAGAGATTGTCGCAGTTGAGGATACTAGAGAGAACGATTTGTGCGGTTGTGGTGCAAGATCTTCTCTCGGACATGTGCTTATTCGAGAAGCAAATAGCCAACTGTGGCGACAAGAGGTCCCAGGAACAGCTTCTTTATGTTACAGACTTGAAGAAACCCCGCAAGCCCGCCGATCTTGTCCGGTTTTTGAAAGATAAGTTCTCTCCGTTCGGAACAATCTTGTCTGTTCTGGTTTCACTCGGCGATGATGGGAATGCGTCTCCAGAAGGCGTCATCAAGTTTGCCTATTTGTCCGAGGCGTTTGCCGCCGAGGTGGCTTTTGATCAGTATATCATCGGAAAGGAGAGATTGACAGTCACAACGCATCATAACATCATGCTCTCTCAGTGCGATTTGAGGCTGCGTCTCAGAGAAGCTCACTGGAATCATGTTAATAGTTCCCTGTCGGGTTACGTGTCTTTCAAGAGCAGCTGTGGTAATCGATTCGATCCGGCTTTGCATTCAACTGAAAATATTTTTAAAGTAGTTTCTGATCACAAAGATAGCGACAACAGCATGCCCATAAACGGAAATGATGAGTTTAGGAATCAAAGAAGTTCACGTAGAGAAGAAGGAAATTCTTCTTTATCCTCTGAAATAAATGAAGTGCTAGAAAATACCTGTCATCCTAGTCTAGTAAAGTGTTTGGACAATTTGAAGGAATGTAACGACGAGACCATGCTTTTGAATGATAGGAACGATAATTTTAGAAATAGATCTAGCATGGAATCTCACTCAGACCTTTCACTGAAATCTAAAAGGACCACATTCTCAGCGTCCACTTTGCCGTTGTGCAGCGATGTGTCAACAAAAGTATTGAGCTGGATGGCCAGCATGTCTGATTCGTCGAAGCATTCCGTAGAAACAAATGAAAACACACTTTTAAGTAAGCAAACTGATCGACAGCATATTGCGGAGGCTGTGATCGATGAAACGTCCACTGTAGAAAGCTACAGAACTTGTGAAAAAGGTGATTACAGTTCTGATGCATCCAAATCTGTAGATGGGGACTTCAACAAGTCAGACAATACTACCGCTCGTAATATTTCCGCCCTTCAAAATGATTCTAAAAGTTCGAAAATAAATTCCGCTTCAACTGGTGAAGCATTTGGTAAACTAAAAATGAAAAGGGCCAAACCAAAATCTATTACAAACACTCCTGTTGGTTTTGGGGCCATGAGTGATATGACAGCTTCCCAAAAGAGGAAGAAAGTTTTTCAACTGTCACAGAAATTGTCTTTGAAGATTCAAAAATCGGGATCATCCAGCCAGCCCCTGCCTAAGAATAAGGATATTAGTCTGGAAACGTCGCCTTCTGATGCTGTTCTGAAAAAGAGGGAAAATCCTCTGAATTTCATTTTGTGCGACTCCCAGTGTGCGCCGTCCCAATCTGAGATTCCATCAAATTGCAGTGAAGTTTCTGAAATACAGTGTGGAAAAAAACAAATGAAGTCCCATAATGGCAATGTTTATAACAACGATGGCTTGTCGTTAATAGAGAACCTTTCCAATCGTAAAAGTGTCCGGCTTGCTTCACGATTTACGAAGTTTCAGTTGAACGGACGCCCTTCAGCTTTAGTTGATCAACATTTGTCGGAAAACATCGAGAATGTTGATCCGGACAATTTTGCCAATTCAGACTCCAATAAAAATGGAATGACTTTGATACAATTCTGGTTAAAAAGGGAACTTCTTTTTGCTACAAACAATAGAATATCCTCCACCAAAGATAGTTCTAAAAAAATACTGTGTGCTACAATGCATAAAGATTCGATAATTCCTGTTGGCTGCAGCAACATGACTTGCAATTCTTGTTATCCTGAATCGGTAAATTTATTACTAGGTTATTAACGAACTGACAAGTTTAGCTAAATGAACTGGCATGTGCTGTAAAATAAATGTAAATCATGTTTTGGGAAGACTTTCATTTATGAAATTGTTTTTTTGCGATGTTTTTTAAGTGTCGCAAAATTTCTGGTGACAAGAAAGAAGTTTAGTTTTTGTGATAAAACGCCTTGCAAGCGGCAGTATTACGGAGGTAGCGATTTTATCAACCATTATCGTAAGTAAAATGATGTTTCAAAATTTGCACTTCTTTTGGATAAATTGGGTCATAAAGTTCAAGGCTGAACTTGATCCAGTTAACTGGTATGGTAACGGTAAGGATCAAGTTCCGATTTGTAAAGTTGAACAAAAATTGTAAATTTCCTGAAAATCATTCTCGTGTGCTGCCATATTGAAATGGTTCATCGTCAAAATTTGGCGACCTTCACAAAAACCTTCATAATGAAAGTTCTCCACGTTTTAATTAACTAATGTGTAGGAGATCTTACGGACACTGTATTGTGTAAAATTATCTAGTTTTAGCACATCCAAAATCAGTAATTCTGATTGGCTATTATTGAATTGCATGAAATTGTACAAAAAGAAAATTGTGTTTTAAGCTGTACTAGTATATAAGTTTTAGAAAATTCTATGACACTCTCTGTTGTGTAAAAATGTCTTATTATTTTTATATATAATTATTGAAATTACTGCTGGACTATTAATGAACTGATGATTTTTAAATGAAATGGTATTCTCTGAAAACGTGTTTTAATTTATTTAAATGGCATTTATATGATTGCTTAGAAAATTCTGTAAGTATTGTGTTGTGTAGAATTTTGTAGTTATTTTTATCCAGAATCCTCGGTTATTGCTTGGCTATGAATGAATTGAAGGTCTTAAACAAATGAAATTGTGCTTACTGTAGATCTGATTTTACCAAGTTAAATTTGACTGATCTTTTTGCACAATATTATGTCGTGTGATTTTTTTTAATTTGGGGGGTAGGGTTAAAATCGATCGTTGTGAATTTGAAAATTTCTTTTGGTGTGCTATGTACTACTTAGTTTGATCACTGCCTACATTCTGCAAGCTTTGATTATTCTGCTCTGATGCATAGTCCGCAATAACTGACTCATTTTCAGTGAGTTTTGTTTGAAAATACAGTGAAACGTATACAAGTTTAGGTAACCACTTGCGGTGCAGCACTTCAGTGGTCAACTTAGACAGGTGGTCAACTTATAGAGGGTGAAGCGATAGTTCCGTTCCTGACAAAAGTGGTCACCTTTGACAGGTGGTCAACTTTACAGGTACATTGATACACTGATGAAAATGTAACACTGAGCATTTATGTGTTATGATTAGGGTATCAGATTTATTACTGTAAAAATATGTTACAATATCTCATTTTTAACCGAATTCACAAAGGAGGAGGTTATGCCGTATGTATGTTTTTTTTTGTTGTTTTGTTTGTTTATCCACCCATAAGTTCTAAAATACCGGATGAACCGATTTTCATGATTTTTTTTTTATTGATCGAGGGTGGTTTCCCATAGGTCGCGTACCTTCGTTTGACCATATTCAATAATTAGAACAAAAGTTATGGACAGAAATGTAGTCTTTTTTTTTTTCTTTCATCCATAACTTTTGACTAAATGAACCGATTTCGATGATTTTTTTTCTTTAATCGATAGGGGTCGTCTCACAAATATCGTACGTCAGTTTGGATACATTTGTTTTGTTTTTTAGAAAAAAAAAACGTTATGGGTGAAAAAAGAGGACTTTTTATTTTTACTGGTAGGCTTGACTTGATTTTTCTTCGTCGGGAAAATTATTGATGAATGTAAAACTCATTGTTAAAAAAAGAGTTTGTTGCCTTTGAGCTGTAATATTAAAAGCAATTGTAACAGGAGTTTGGCTGAAAATTTCTCTGAAGCAAAAATTAAATCCAATTAGTTTGTTTGCTCTAGTGACCTTTTAAAATAGACTTCAGAACAGAAATTATCATACAAATGATTAGTTTTTAGTGGCATTCACTCAAAGAAAATTTACCCTTTGATATGGAAAAAAATAGAGTATTTATATAAAAATTATTTTTGCACTAATAAAATAATAATAATATAAATAAAAATAAGTAGTGTGAAATAAAATAATTTTTGGGGTAAAGAAAAGCCGACTTCAAATTCAAAAAAAGTGAAAAATAAAACTTTTAAACATAATTTCTGAAGTCGGTGCAAAATTATGATAGGTTTTGGTTAAAAGTTACTTTTGTGATCATGAATCAAACACAACATTCGTAACTGGGCCATCTATAGCCATCTATATTTAATATAGATGGCCCAGAGTTTGCAGCAGTATCAAATTAGCATATGATATGGCGTGATGATAATTACTTAATTTTGCGCCGGTTTCAAAAATTATGAAGAGGCGTATCGATGTTGCTTAAAGAATTAATTTATTTTTCACTTTTTGGCGCAATTTATAATTTGAAGTCGGTTCTAATTTTTTTTCCAAAAACTATTTTATTAAATAGCTTGTTGAAGTTGCAACAGACACAAACAACAGCAACATTTAAATAGAAATTTTATAATATGCTGGTTATTCATGTAACATAAGCAAGTTATTGGAACAGTTGTTTCGAAGAAAGATATTTTAAAAACATTTTTATTGCAATGAAAGTAATAGCACTGAACTGCTTTCAAATCAAAATAACACGCAGTCTATGCAAAGCGTTTTATTTCGCGTCTTCAATAAAGAATGAAAAAAACAATAATAATCTTGTATATAACAGTAGTTAATGTCAATTATTGTGCCTTAATTTTGGGAGCAATTTTCTTATTTATATGATGATATTTTTTCTTAGTAGTACATAGTGTTATCATAAATATTTATTTTTTACCACCGAAATTTATGTCTTTTATGTCACAAAATTTTTAATGATTTTGTACATATTCATAGGGGTCGCTCCAGAGGAAATTCGGACCCTTCACAAAATTCAAATGAATTCGCGCTAGATAGGAAATTCGGACCCTTTACAAAATTCAAATGAATTCGCGCCAGAGGAAATTCGGACCCTTCACAAAATTCAAATAAATTGAAACGGACCCTTCACAAAATTCCAAACTTTTAAGTCGTGCTAAAAAATAAAAAAAACTGAAAATAGTGATGCAATTTTTCATCACTGTATGTTTCATTTTCAATTTTCTCAAAATTATTTGATTTTTCACAAAAGTCTCTTTAAAATTCCCCCCAAAAAACGGACCCTGTTAAAAACTTTGGTTCGACCCCTGATTCATTAATTTAGAAACGAGATAATTCATTAAATTTTTGATATTTTAGGGCTAGAAATTATGTCTTGATTTTAATTTTGGTTTTAAAACTTGGGTGTGAGCAGCCTTTTTCAATGACATTTCTAACGTTTAGAAAGCATCACAACTTCTTTCAACATGCAATTTTCGCACCAGTAAACACGCTATCGACTATTTATTTTAGAAAATCTTTTCCCAACAGTTTTTCCTTCCATGCGAAATGCGTAGAGTTATGCAAAATTAAATTCTAACTTCATCACGGCAAATTTAGACGCCTAGCATTCTTTCTTTTTACTCATTTCGTCATTAGTAAATAGTCAAAGTAGAGGAAAGAGAAGTGTAGATTGTAGAAAGTAAATAGTTCTACCAAGAAAAAAAAAGTTCCTTCTAGAACTGTACGAGCCTACTTTCCCGTATACTCCAACTTCAAATTTATAATCCATCTCTCTCTCTCTCATTCTCGTTTAGCTTTAGTTCTTAATTGCTTCAAATATACCTTTTTCAACGGTTAATACACGTTCATTCACTCATTCATTAATTTATTTATTCATTCATGTATTTATACACTCATTTAATCATTTTTCCATTTATTCACTTATTTATTCCTTCATTTATTCACTCATTCATTTGTTCATCCATCCATCGAGCAATATCCTTAAAAATCCCGATCAAAAATGTTCATAGGAAAATAGGTTCGTTTAGTTCTCGTTAACTTCTCTTCGTATCTGTACATGCTCAACTTCGTGACATGTTTCCCATAAAGTTTGTTCCAAGCAAATCCGTCGGTTAGATAAGGATTTTTATGGGCTTGAAATTCCCCGTAGACGCTATTTTAAATTTTTTTTTTTTTTTTTTGAACTGTTCAAAAATGAGCAAAAATTGTTCAAATCAATATTTCACGCCGAGAGCTTCTTCCAGTAAGCTTGCTCATAGGAACTTGGATCTTGTGCCCAGAGTTTACATAATTTGCTTCGTTTTTGTCCATGGGTGCCAATGTAAATTTTTTTTAAGCTGTTCAAAGTTAAATCAAAAATTGTTCAAATCAAAAAGTAAAATATGGAAATGAGATGTCCTCGCCGATATTAGCATATTTGATTTCTCCCGAACTGATGCTATGTACCAGTCTATAAATTTAGTAGCTTTCAACAAACATAAGCAAACACTCTGATTGGCATACTCATAAACGCACTTGCAGAACGAACTACCCCTAAAACTCGAATGGATTCGTCCTTTTTTGCCATGCGCAGAAGCGTTCATGTGTCAGAGCTTCGTGGGCGAACTGAAGCTGACTTATTTGGTGTGAAGTCTTTTCTAGTCAATTTGTCCAGATTGATATCTAATTATTTTATAAAATATGTATTAGTTGAAATTGTTGATTTAAGTGTTAATGAATTTGATGAATGTTTTTATCGGTTTATGTGAAACTAGATTCATATTATACAAAATTATCCTTTGTGTAAAAACAAAAAAAATAAAAAATAATAATTTTTTGTGTTTTAATTTTAATAAAAACAAAAAGAATTAAAACACATATTGTCAAAAAAACATTTTCTTTAGCGATTTATTCATGTATCATTCATTGTAATCTTCATGTTAAAAAAGATATTTGTTTAATGATGCACTTTCTTTTTAATTGCACATTTTTCTGCTGCATTCATTTATATATTGAAAAGTAATAAAAAATTTTTAAGAACATTGTAGTTGCAATTTCTCTTTTGACAATTTTTTTTTTTTTTCGCGTTGTGGTGATTTTTTTTCTTTGGTTTTATAATTTTGTTCATAGCCCCCTTAACTAGATGCCTTCCGAAATGTAGCGAAACCCATTACTCTACCGGCAACGATTTTCTCCCGCTGACAACAAAAACACCGTTAGAGGGCACTACCTATTTGCTATTGGGAAACGGTGTTTTACTTGCAAACACTTGGTAAATTGCGATAAAAAGCGGTAAAAATTGTTCTTTTAAAAAAATCATTTGATTTTTTTTTTTTTTCATATTTAATCATATGGCTCAATAATTACATTTTTTCCGCTCTTACGTTATGGTGCAGTAAAACAGTGGGAAATTAAGTGATATTATTAATTTTTGATATCTCGTTAGTCTGGGAGCATTCTAACGGAGCATCAACTTGAAACTTTTATTTTATCAAAGTAGTTATCCCTTAATTGTAGGTATTTTAAAAGAAAATTTTTTTTACACAAATGAACAGAATTTTCTTTAAAGTAATGATTTAAATCTTTTAGTCTGTAAAATGAAACTTCGTTTAAGAAACAATTGTTTTTTTTTTTTTTTTTTTTTTTTTTAAATTTGCAAACGTGTTGTGCAGCAACATCCTTCAATAGCTATGTAATAAAAATCTGTACCACTTTCATTCCACTACCAAAAAAAAAAAAAAAAAAAACATTATTTCTGTAATCTAAAAATGCACCTAAAATTATAATTGCATGTCATCACTTAGTTTTAACTTTCTTCTTTTTATTATTTTTGAGTTTAATGGAATATATATATATAGAAGGGTGTTAAAAAAATAAATTTTAAGCATTTCCATTAAAAAAAAAATATTTTTAGCATTTTTTTCTATACGACCAGTTGCAAAAGTCGAGTACACTCGCGTGCTCAACCAACCTGTACCACAGACAATACGTCAAATTTCGAGTACGAAATACTACTTCAAATACTTTCATATTTTAAATCAAAATCCAACTTACAAAATATTAATTTTGTTACAATCGAAGGTTCTATTGCAAACATTGAAAAATGTTTAGAAAAAATAAATGAATAAAGCAGCGAAAAAAAAAAAAAAAAAAGAATAATTATTTATGCAATTCATACGTAAAGAATATAATACACATAATTTCAACTGGCATTTTTACCGCTGTAATTAAACAAATAAAAATCGAGCTCTTGACTAAAACTTTTAATTTTAATATTTGTTTCATAACGAGGCTATGGATAAAATAATTAAAGATTTATTTGGAGCATTTTGAACATTTTTGAGAAGATGCAATGTATAATTTCCATGATCGATTAACAGCAAAGCTATACATGTGATATATATATGACTAGATAGTTATATGAACTCATCTGTTTTAGAAAAGAAGAATATCTTTTTATTATTATTATTTACTCATAGTAATCTTGAAAATTAAAATTTTTTCCCTGAATTTTAAAAGCCAAGACTTGAAAAGGCCCTGAAAAGATGTTCAAAGTTTTGAAATGCTTTTAAGTGTACTTAGAGTAGAAGATATATTTTCTCGCAATCTAATATTTTCCAAGAAATCATTGCTTCAAAACACGAGCAGAACGATGAGGGCGTTAAATTCGGAAACTTGGAATTAAATTCTTCATTTAGGCAAGTTATAAAAATTTTGCATAAAAGTCAAGTTTTTTTTTCTTGTAATAGAATCAAATTTAATCTTATCATAGAATCTGCTCTATACTCCCCCCCCCCCCCCTAGAAAGAAAAAACCAGTCCTTTTGGTTTCAATAAATAATATTAAAAATAAATAAAAAAAAATTATACATAAATAAAATAAAAATGTTTAAATATGCGAATAATTACAATTTATTATGCATTATACTGAAGTGATATTTCAGGCATGAAGAATAGGGCAAATATTACTTCCAAATTATTCTCATTAATTCATCCATAGAATTAAATATGATCTTGAAATATGATTAGAATTTGATTCTATGCATGAATAATAATTTGTATTTCCTTCCTTTCTAACTTTCATTATTTCTTATTGATTCATACATGTCTTCGTGTAACTAGTTACATTTTTTAATAAAAAATCAATAAGTTCAATTTAATTCATATTTGCATAACATAAAATGCATCATAATATATAATCAACCGTATTCCAAGGACAAGCTACAGTAAAGATTGGACAACATAATAAATAATGTATATTTATATAAAAATAGTTTTACACCATATTGTTATTAACTAATTTTTTGATAAATAGACGTTATGAAACACATAGTTATAATAATAATAATAATAATAATAATAATTTCCTTGTCTTGATATAGCGGAGATCCATTTTTCACGCAAACTGTCGGATTGAAACTATTTTTTCTTTTACTGAATTTGATGTGCAAAATGTCAAAATGGAACAACACAGTAAACCATCTTTCTTTAAGTTACATTGGTATTGAAAACGACCGTTTTTAACCTAAAGAATCAAATTATTAGGGAAAAATGAAGAAATAGCAATGGAAAACCAATTTTCTACCCTTCAAACTAATGGAAAGAGCGCGGTTTGTTATAGCAGATAAGTAGCATTCCTGGTGGGAGAAAAGGTAACTAAAATCCGCGGCCAACTTCCCCCGCAAATCGCTAGGCATCTAGTTAAGGGGGCTATGATTTTGTTTTCAGACATTTCATTGGGCACATTGGAAATATATAGGACATAAACATTTTTGCCTTAAGACTATCGCTATGATGTCAGTGCTGAAAAATTAATGAATGGAACTTATTTATTAATGGAAGTCCTAAAAAGTTGGGGGGGAGGAAGGAGAAGATTCCCCTTCACATTCTTATAGGAAATTCGACTATTGGCCCACCATGATATGCAAAATGAAATACGTTTCCTGAAATCATATGCTGACACCGTAAAATTAATTAGGCTTAAAGGAATATACTTGGCCTTGCGTTCTCACTTTGAATTTAAAAAAAAAAAAAAAGTTCTCAGGCTTTCATTATTTGTTGTGTGAATTTTAATGTTGAGAAACAATTGCTCCGTAATGGTTTGCAGTTTTTTCCTTCTCTTTAACATCTAAAAGATTGAGTGAAGTAAAATTTGGGATTGAGATATTTTACAATTTGAATTAAAAAAGAAAGCATTTGTTAATTATTTCAGAAAAATCTTTAATTACATTCAATTGTTTGAATTTGTTTTAGTTCTCCGCACTAGATGGCAGCACCATTAGCTCTGTTCTATTCGATTGAATTGATTCTGAGTTTGGGGTGACAACGTTGTGCTAAATGGAATATTGAAATTGGCAGGAATTATCATTTGTCTTTCTCATCTCTTCAGTATTTCTTTCTATTCTGAAGTTCAATTACGGTTACAGAATTTATCGCTTTATTTCGTCGTTCTAATAAGGCAGACACTAATTAGATACGATTATGTTTTTACGCAGGAACACAAGCTCGTCATTTCACAGTTTATCAGCAGTAGAGAGGTTAGGCTTTGAAACACATTGTCTGAAAAAAAAACGCCGACACCGGACGACCTTGCACATTCTTATGGCTC
This sequence comes from Octonoba sinensis, assembly GCA_038502835.1. NCBI lineage: Eukaryota > Metazoa > Arthropoda > Arachnida > Araneae > Uloboridae > Octonoba > Octonoba sinensis. Next base: position 13,841,387 of record CM076604.1, read on the forward strand.
GGGCCTGATAAATTATTGAGTGCACATAGCAATTTAATCTGTAACTTTGTTTTGCCCCAGGAACTGGTTGGGGAGATATTAATTTTGCAAGACAACATTAAGGTAATTTGTAAACTATGATTAGGCTGTTGAAGACAATGCAGATTTTTTATGCTGTTGTTGAAAGTGTCTGGGGCATGTTTAGACAGACCCCTTCGCTGAGGAATATTTGAGCATTGATTCAGGCAGTTATAAAGTTAGATTCGTGAAGTAAAAATAAGGGAAAATGAAAGAATTATATTTTAAAGGAGTAATGTGGTTTTCATAAGTGAGGGAAAGGACATATGACACAATGAATATTTTCTGAATGAACTACGGGGGTACGACTAGATCGAAATAAAAGATTCCAATGCACTTTTGCCGTATTTGAGACAGATCATGAATACAGTTTAGTAATTTCAAATAAAATGGATGAAAGATTATAATAAAACCATAGTTATTGTTCTCTTTTTTCTCTCTCCAGAATGGATGGAAGTTTCGGTTTACACGGCAATATTGGTCAACGTTTATGTATTGCATATGTAAGCTTTCTATTGTAATGGATATTGTAACTGGATTTTTACGAGATGGTAAGTTTTTGTCTTTACAGTTTCAAATAATTATATTTTCAAAATTTGCCTATCGTTTGCTTTGTTTCTACTCTGTTTAATTTTCGGTTATTCAAGAACAGTGAAAAATTGTTAACACAGGAAAAAATATTGGATCAAAATCTGTACCTCTGAGAGCCGTAGTATCTTAAGTCCATTTTTTGAGTTATTGCGGTGAAATTAAAACGTAAATATTTTCAGTACTATAAGATTATAATTTTCCTCTCGAACCTCAGAATAAAGATGTCCAATGGGAGCTTCAAAAGTTCGGAACCTTATGTAACTAGTGGCTTAGTCCTTCATGTCCTGTATGTCCGTTAAGGGTAAACTCGCAATATCTCGAAAAATGGACTTAAGATAGTATGACTCCTAGGTACAGAAAAAATATAAACCATAGTTTCCGAAACTTAAGATACTATGGTTCCCAGGTACAGAAATATAAACCGTAACTTCCCAAACTTAAGATACTCTTTTGGAGGACCTTGGAGCCATGCTCCAAGGTACAGAAGTGTAAACCATAATTTCCAACGTTTTTTAACCATACATTTGTTAAACATTTCAGAGTTTCGAAACACGTATAATAAGTTTAATTTATATATATTTGCAAAATATGCTAATTAATTAAATTTTAGAAGTCAGAATTGACATGCTGTATAACTGGATCTTTTGTGTAGTGGCCGATCATATTGTGGTTTCTGGATATTTAAAACTCGGTCCGCAACAGCCCCCTCCCCCCCCCCCCCCGCGTTGGCGTGCGGCTGTTGTCTCGTGTGCTCTTAAATGTTGAAACCCAGCGAATTTTCCAACGATGTTTGAAGAGCCCATAGTTTTATCTGTTTAATAAAGTAAAAACCCGAACTGACTTCTCTGTCATTTTGTTAGGGTTGCTAAAAAAATTTTTTCAACCGCCCTGACACTAATTTACGGGTTTTCCTGTAAATTTGAATGGTAGCGAACGACAAGAATAGCAAACAAGCCATCATGATAAAACATTATGGAAATTCTTATCTTTTTTGTGCTGGAAGCAGAATGGCAGATCTTGTCAACGATTTTTTTTAAAGACTATAGGTTCTTTTCGCATTCCAAATTCCACTTCTAATATCATCCAATTAAAAAGCTTCTGAATTGCTTCACTTGGCTCAAACTGACGTATAATTTGGCCTTTTTTCTTCTTTACAATAAATACATATTTTCGCCAATTAGTGTAGCAAAGAGGGTTTGTTTTCCATGCATTGACACTGCTAGCAGAAAAACGACTTTTACAGAAGCATTCCAAATTCCATTCCTAATATCATCCTAGTACAATTAAACAACTTGTGAACTGCCTAATCTAGCTCAAACTGGTGCACAATTTTCCTTTTTTTTTCTTTACAATAAATTTATATATTTTCGCCAATTAGTGCAGCAAACAGAGTTTGTTTTCCACGCATTGACACTGCTCTAGCCGAGAAACGACTTTTACAGAATTCATTCGTTTTGTTCGAGAATTTGCACACAAGGGATTTGCGGTAAAAGTGGTTTTTAAAGTCGCAAATTTAATAAAGGAAAAATCATTTTTTGTCATACAATTCAGGGTTCGGTTGTCAACGCTGAATGTAGCCAACTGTCTTTCTTCTGAACAAGTTAAAAGAAGTAGACGATTTCGGTTATAACGTACTGTTAAGGGCCTGGAAAACGTAGTACGTTATAACCAGGCCCCGATTAAAACTTTCGGGGCCCAAGGCACAACATTATTTTGGGGCCCCCTATGGTTCGAAAAATAAAAAAAATGATCTTTTAAGATATTTTTAGAAATCTTTCTGACACTTTGGGGGCCCTAGGCCGCGGCCTAAAGGGCATTTGAGGTAATCAGGCACTGGTTATAACCGTAATACTTTATAAAAAATTATCAATAAACTTCAGCACAAGAAAAAAGCGCATAATAGCCCATGCAATGACATAGATTTTAAACTGAAATTTGATGACTTTCTGAAAATAAAATCGGAAACAAGAAAAAAAAAATCTTTCTGTACTTACATGGAGTTATTTAAAAGAGTAACAGATTGTGTTTCGTTTATCTCTTTGATTAGATGACACAGTAAAAATTCCATTTTCAATACTTATAATAGAATTTTGCTCCGGAAGGGTGGCGTAGTGGTAAGGCGCAGGCCTCGTGCTTCCAAGTTCGTAGGATCAAACCTGGCCCCCAAGTCAGTGGATTTTTAAAATGCAGAAAATCGGCAGCGCCCATTTCGTATGATTTTGCGGCATGTTAAAGATCCCTTGAGTATCCGTCTGGCTTGATACTCTCGGCTAAATTAAATTCCTAGTGCAGGATGCATCAATTAGAGCTCATGTGCCGCTATCTAGGAAGAAACTGAACGTCAAAAATTGTGGCAATGGTGCCACACCATTTGACGGGGCCGCTGAAAGAGTTGGTACCAATCTCTGGAAACGCACTAGGTCTGCAATGGTTAAGAACCAATACTACACAGTCCATTAGAATTTTGTTTTTATCATGGAACTTTTTAGAGTTTGAATAATCAGTATGGAATTGAACAAATCGCGATCAAGTTTTTATGGTACTGACATACATTCAGAACGTCCTGTTGAATTTCATCTTCATCATCCTCCCTTTCAGCAGTGTCTTTTATTAATGGAGGCAATTCACCTTTAGAGGAACTCATGAGCGATCATCGTTGTCACGTGATATCCGCTCTTTGTTTACTAAGATTTTCAATTACGTTCTACGTGAAGTTCACTTGGCGAAATGAGTTATCTTAAAATGAATTAGACTATTTTCACCGCCTTTTCTGACTATAACCCACTATTTACATTTAATTTAATCATTATAAAATAAATGTATTAATTATTACAATAGTTCTAGTGTTGTATTTAGGGTTAATTTTATGTAATGTAGAAGAACTTTATTTAGGCCTAGTTTTTATTAGATTTGTCGAACTTGAAGTAAAGCGATACTACGGCTTCCTTTGTTTATGTTGCTTTCATCACTGCCACGTGATAATGACGCTGCTTGAATTGCCTCCATTGAACCAGAGACGCTTGATTGACCAGAGCAACCTCACTATGGGGTATCTTAAAATCATTTATCTACTGTAATGTATGAATCAAACATCCAAAACAGTTTGTGAATCGCGTGAAGTATGTAGCAGCTGCTGTTGATTTTCTTCCGTTCCGTAAAACGTGAGTGAGAAGTAATTCAGGAGACCATTTTCAGGCCCGTGATTGGACACTTTGAACAACCATTCCCCTTCAGGGTCCTCTCCCCAGAAGTGAAGTGAAGTAAAGTCCCAGTACGGAAATCTGGTTGTTTTGTTGTCATAAGGCCTCCTCGTCAGAATTTCGGATCGTGTACCCATGGGTGACGTCAAGGACATTTCAAGGTGACCGCATTGGAGATTTATAATATCTACAGTTGCCACAACTGTTTCCAGTCGGTTAATTCTGTCCAATGGATGCATAGAAGATGTGTGAACACTCGCAACTAAGAATGTGTTTGCTCTCGCCAAAAGAATCCTACATGAAAAAAACACGGAAATTAAATTTTATATGATGTAAATTTGACGATACATAAGGACAGGTTTATAAATTAATCTGTTGTTGTTGTAAATGCCACTTGGTTATCAATAGTGGACATTCATAAGACACGTATTTGCATGAGTAGTGGACATAAATGAATATCATCCATTTTATGCTGTTAACTTGAAGAAATAATTTTAAAAATGACTAAGGGACCAATCATAAATGATGCCACGCTTTTTTCCCATATATTTTCCCCAAATCCCTCACCTTCTTTTAATCGGCTTTAGTAAAGAGCAGCAAATGTGGCCGTTGTGGAGGCAGCTATTAAATATTATGATCCATGTACTTGCGTAGATGCTCCACGCCAACTTTCGTTCTATTCACCAGCACTAGGAATCGTTTGCTATAGGTTCTGATAATTTCATTCAAATTTAATGTTACATTCGCTTATTTTAGGAGCTTAAGGATCTAAGTGTCCACTACCGGGTCATTTACCTTATATGTAGGTATAATGAAATTTAAAAAAAAAAAAATGATGATGAGTGGTAATTAGACGCCACCTCTCTTAACTTAAGAAAATTACCAATTTTAGTACTTTGATTGTAACCCAGATGACTGAGCATTTTGTGCAATTATACTTAGACGAAGCGTACGTTACAGCTTAAAGTAGACTCCGAGGTATTACAATTTTAGTGGAACGTTATACGGATCCATAACATTCATACCCTGGTTGAGATTCGAAATCCGCGCGACAGCACGGAATTATCAAATTTGTTTTTAACGCATTTGCCCGTGTCTGACACCGGCAAATTTGCACATGCCCGTGTCGCAAAGTTTTCGTTCAAAAGGCAATTTTGTATCTCTCGCTATTTTATTCCTAATGCCCTTCTGAGATCCGTTTGCAGTTTATTTGTATAATAATTGTTTTATATACTTATAGGCCCACCCCCCACAACTGTATTTGCTAAAAACAATTTATACTATATTCATATAATCACTTTCTGTCCAAAAAAAACTCAATCATATTTTACCACTTTTTCCGAAAAAAACTCGTGCTTGAAATGATTAAAGCAAGGTAAAAACGAATATTTGTCTACTAGGGGGAAATATGGCACCAGCAGTCCATGTTGTTTTTCAGTTTTAGTTATTGTTGAGAGTTTGATACTTTATTTATTCTTCACGTTGTAGGTTTATGCTGTCTGCCTGCGAAAATTGAAAATGCAGATTTTTCTGCTCTGGTAGACAGCCGGAAGTTTCCTTTTGAACTCAACTCAGTCATAAGGTGGGTGCTGTTCTCGATTAGTGGATGGGAAATTCAAATAAGATCCTTCCCCCGCCCTGGCGGATGAAATGTGAAGTTCGAAACTAGCTTTCCAATAGCATGATACAGTTTGACCACGAAGTTCCGACTCGTGGACGCTTCTGCGCATGTCAGAAAAAGACGAATCCATTCGTGTTTTAGGGAAGCTCGTTTTGCATGTGCGTTTGTTAGCACGTGAATCGGAATGCTTGCTTCTTTGTTGGCACTCAATTTATAAACTGGCATATAGCTTTAGTTCGAAATCAATCAAGAATGCTAAACGAATTAAAATGAGAACAGAATACGGCACATTCCTTACAGTAACAGTTTGTCCCTGGAACACGAATGGATTGTTCTTATCATTCTGCCAGTCAGAGCTCTTCATTTAATGGCAGAACTGTAACTCGCTTGCTTCTAGAATCCCTTTATAGAAGCTACGTAGCTTCTATAAAGGGACTCTACTTGCTTCAAGATTCATGTGCAAAGATGAGCAGATAATTCTGTCTTGCAAATCCCGTTATTTTCTTGTAAATTGAGGAAGAAAGTCTCCGGGATCAAAAGAGATGCTTTGCTTGGACTTTCATATTTAATTTTTTTTTCACATAATGTGATATACTGTACATAATGGCTGATATTTTTAATCCTATAATGCCCAAGTTTTTGTTTTTTATTTTTTTTAATTATTTTTTTAATTTATATTTTGTATATATATATATATATATATATGTAAGAACGGCTGTCCCGTTCTATCTTCTACAGCTGTGGCCGCTAAAACCCATGTAAGACGAGGCACAGGGTTTCGTTGCAATTCTTTATTGGTAAACTTTAACACACAAATATCATAACATTAATATTGTTGGAACGAAGGACATGAAGTCATCAGCACGTTTCAAGAAGCAAGAATCCCCGATTTTCGTTCGGGCAGTCGTATTTATATGGGGGAAAATCTCTTAGACTGCAGACAACATTCCCTACACCACGTGATAGCACGTGGTTTAAATAGGAGGGCCATATGGAAAATAAAATATATTATTGGCTTTAATGCCGTAGACAGGGGCTGGCCTAAGTCTACGGGGAAAAAAATAGTCTGGAGGGAATTAATGAGGGAAACCAACTTGAGCTTAGGCATGACCATATATGGTAACGCGTTAGAGAAATTTATGAGTGAGACAACCCTGAGTTGTCAAGTTTAATATGGAAAAAGCCAGACAAAGGAGACAAAGGACTTCTCCATATCACAGCCTGACAAAGGATACAAAGGATTTTTCCATATTACATCCCCCCTCCCCAAAAGTTCTATTACTTTAAATATTGAAGAAGTGAAATATCTGCAGCCTTTTTCCCCACATAAATTTATGTATTAAATTTTATATAAACATATCACATTTTGAATGAAATACTATACAGTTACAAAAATTACTGAACATTTTCATCACAGATTATTATACTCTTACTAAACGATATTTACAAAATTGTATTTACAGTTCAGTTTAATTACAGTTGGATTATTCTGTTGCAGCTCAAAAGTGAATGACTTATATCACATTATTCATGTGATAGTTTGAAATTTGTTGGTGGGTAATATTTCCTCAATCTTGACACATGTACTATGTCTGATTTTTCTTTGCTGTGTGCATTTGGTTTATTGATTTCATAAGTTACGTCCGTAACTTTTCGAAGAATTTTATATGGTCCACTGAACGGTTGCGAAAGTTTTCGTGAATTCGGATATTTGAATTCTTCATATATCACAAAGTCATCTGCATTAAAAGTTTTGTCGACAAATCTGGCATCGTAATATATTTTATTTTTTTCATGATACTCTTTAGTTCTTTCCACTGCCAGTTTTCTAGCTTCCTCAACAGAAGGATAAATGTCTTCATTTACTGGATTTTGAAAAGGCACTGTACCGTACATTAAATACGCAGGTGGGAACTTCGTAACTGAGTGTGGAGTTAGGTTGTATTCTTGAGTCACCTGCTCTAATAATTTAGGCCATGGCACGTTTCCAGAAGCTGCGTTCACTTTGCACTTTAGGCGAGTGACTATTGTTTGGTTCAGACGTTCCACCTTACCATTTGTCTCTGGTCTATGAGCTGTGGTTAAAAGCTGTTTAATTTTGTGGTGCTTTAGAAATTTCTTGAAATGAGATGAAGTAAATGATGGATTTCTATCACTTAATACACTTTTAGGTATTTGAACACTGAAAATTTGTTTAAGAAAGTTGACGTAAGTTTCGGTAGTGATTGATTTTGATGCAAAAGACCACATGTATCTAGTATGATGATCTATAAACAATGTTAAATATTTTTTCGTGGAATTGTAGTAGTTGAAACCACCCACACTATCTACTGCAACGAGATCAAATGGTTTATCAACTGGAGGCATAGACTGTAAAAGGCCAAATCTTTTTTGTCGAGGCTTTTTGTTTACCTGACAAATATGACAATGTTTGTTAAATCCAGTTATATCTAATGTTATATTTTGCCAATAATATACAGGCGTAAGTAAATTAATTGTTTTTTGAATTCCTGGGTGTCCAAACTTTTCATGGACAGTCTCAAGTAATTTACGGCGTAAAGAAAAAGGAACAACAATTTTAGTAAAACCCTTTTTACGCAGGCATAACACGTTATTAATTTCGACAAAATTACCAGTTAAATTGTCATTTTCTTGAGCCTCTTGAATTTCATCCAATTGCAGTAGATGCGAAACGTGGTTTCCTATATTTTTTTCAACACATTCATTATTTACAGGTATATCTCTTGAGAGCATGTCAGCCTCGAAGTTTGTGGTGCCTTTCGTATATTTAATATCATAGTCATACATACTTAATTGTAAGGACCAGCGGAACAAACGACCTTTTAAGTTTTTTACATTTTTGAGCCAAACTAACGCCGCGTGATCGCTATGTATGACGAATTTATGGCCAAAGAGGTAGTGGTGGTACTTATTTAAAGCATCCACAACAGCTAGACATTCCAACTCAGTAATACTATAATTCTTCTCGTAATCTTTTAATGAGCGGGAATGGAAAGCTATGGGATGTAAGGCACCCGAACTGTCTGGCTGTTTTAATATTGCTCCCACACCAGTTTGACTTGCATCAACACAAATATGACATTCTTTTTTAGGATCAAATATTTTTAAAATTGGTTTACAAATTAAAGAGTTTTTCAAAACTTGAAATGCTTCTTGGCATTTGTCAGTCCATTGCCAAGTTGTATCTTTTTTTAGCAAGTGGTTTAATGGATTTCTAATAGTTGCATATTTATCTATAAATTTATGGTACACATTTATTGACCCCAGAAATCTTTGGAGAGATTTAACATTTTTAGGCGGTTGTAATTTTTTAATAGCCTCAATATTACTATTATCGGGCGTTACAATAGCATTACAAATTTCATACCCTAAAAATTCAATTTTAGTCTGTAAGAAAGAACATTTTGATGCTTTTAACTTTAAATCTTCCTGTCTGCATATCTCAAACATTTGTTGAATATGATCTAAATGTTCTGAAAGGGTTTCAGAAAAAACTATTATGTCATCAAAGTAATTGGCTGCAAATTTTATTTTATGTTTTGTAAGTATTCGACGCAAAGTTCTTTGAAAAATACTTCCTGAATTTTTCCACCCGAAGGGTAATTTGTTCCACTCATATAAGCCACTATTAGTGACAAAAGCGAGCTTTTCAGTATCGTCGGGATGAATTGGTATATGCCAATATCCGGAAGCCATGTCTAATTTGGTAAAATATTTGCTTTTCCCTAATTTATCTACAAGTGTTTCTATCAGGGGTAATGGTTCTGCGTCGGACTTAGTAATTTGATTTAATTTTCTGTAGTCTATACATAATCGACTTTTTTTATTTTCGTCTCTTTTAAAAACTAGTGTAACAGGTGCAGAATACGGCGATGAGCTTTCTTTTATTATATTAGCCTTTAATAACTCTTGAATTTGATTTTCAATTTCTTCTTGTTGCTTTGGGGAAGTTTTATATGCCCTTAACGACACCGGTAAGTCGGATGTTAACCTTACCCGTTGAGGTTCAATTCTAATTGTTCCAACATCATATTTATTTTTGGAAAATATATCCTCGTAATTTCGCAATATTTCTTTTAACTTTGAATTTTCCTCAAATTCCGAATGTCCATCGACAGGATCGCGACATTGTAGGCCTCCAATGCCGCAACCAGTCCCAGAAACATCGGACGAAATACGAAAATGATTATTCTTTTCGCAACTCATTTTTTCATTTCTATCTTTCTCTTGACAAGTTTTCTTTTCCGTGCTACTCTTTTTCTTTTCATTTTCGTTATAATGTAATTCCGTCACCCTTTCCTTAGTTTTACTTTCTTTCGGATCTTTCACTCTTTTAATTTCCTTATCAATTTTCTTGCGTATTTTTCCCGTACTATTATTTTCGTTTTTATTTTCTTTTACTTTATTATCACAGTTCCTAACTAGGATTTCAGGTAAAATATGCAAAGACAAGTCATTCGGTTCGGAATCAGAAAAGGTGATCAGTCTTCTCTGATCCTGCATAACGACATGTCCTACACAATCTATGACCAAACGAAATCCCCCGCAACTCTTTAAACCTAATATGGCATAAGGTAAATCGGTGTCTAGAACATAAAATTCCACCGGTTTAACTATATTGCCGACCTTAAGGTAAAGAATACACGTTTGGTTAAGCTGTAGCATTCCCTTCGTTTGTTTTATTTTTACAGCGATTTTTTCTTTAATCGAAACATTTAATGTTTTTGCAATTGCACTCGGGATGATATTTAATGTTGAACCGGTATCAACATTTAAATAAATAGTCTTTAAATTCGAATTTGTATTTTGAGTGTACGCGTCATTAGATAGTTGATAATCATTTTTAAATTTCGCCTCATTTTTAATAATATACCCGGGTATTATTAATTGTCATACTTCGTTAACTCTCTGATTTTCTTCTCTTAATTGATTATCTTTCTGCTGAGGTGGTAGTTTAAATCCAGCATTCGATGTATTTGGCTTATTCACACATGTTTGTCCCCAATGATATGCGTTGGAGATTCCTTGTTGTGCGCAAAATTTACAAGGATTAGGGGGTAACTCCTGCGAAAAATGTGCAGTCTGTCTTTTTACTGCATTTTGTCTTTCATTATGACCTACAAACCTAGGTTTATTCTGTTGGTAAAAATTAGGTTGGTATACATTGTTACTATCTTGACGAGAATAGTTATTTCGTTGACGAAAATTACTTTGGTCATGATTTTTTGGCATCCAATTTTGATAAAAGGGGTGCTTCACCCTAAAAATATTTTGTTGCTCCCCTTTATAAGCGGACTTGGGTGTTTCATGTGGAACTTCATTTATTAATTTTGAAACTACCTGAAGCCATTCGGTGGGAGTTTCTGGCTCTTTTATTACCAAAAATGCCCTAACTTGGGCAGGTAGCCCCACTGAAAGCCCCTCAAGGATATGTTGATTACTAAGTTTTATTTTTCTTCCCATTTCTACTTTTTCAGTAAAATAGGAGTACAACTCTTTTGGATTTCCAGAAAATTTTAAATTTTGAAAATCAAGAAAACTATTTGCTGGAGTAAAGTAATGTTCTTCAAAAATTTGAATGATTTCATGAAAGGAATTACAGCAAAGGCATTGATTGATGTAGAGCTTTAAGGCTGACCCGCGAATAAACTTCTGAAAATTTTTTAATTTCCAATTATCATTTAAATTGTTCTGAGCCGTTTGCTGGTTAAAGTGAGCTAACCATGCTGAAAAATGTATCCCTAACTCTGGTTCAAATAATAAAATTTCAGGTGAGCTACCCGAATTTTTGTCTTTTATTTCAATTTTTGAAGTAGAAGAGCCATCTGCCAAACTTATCTCTTTTATTTTATCACTAATCGTTTGACATTCTGAATCCATTTTTATTAAGCTTAAATCGGCAGTTGCCTCTGCTTGAGTTTCCGCATCCTTACGGTTTAAGTTATCTCCATCCATGTTTGAATTTTCTTTGTGGGAAGACTCTAAGTCAGAATTTTTTTCATTTTCAATGGTCTTGCTCATTTTACCACTACGTAATAACATAATTCTAATAACACACAAATTTTTGACATTTTTCCTTTTTTACCTTCCCACTTTAACAACAAAAATATTCCGCGTAAACAAATGCATAACATCTAAAATATATACAGAACTATTCATAATACTGCAAAAAATATACCATAATTTCAATTACACAGCACATTGATAAATTTACTATTTCAAACATCTTAATGTCAAAAAAAAAAAAAACCGTGCTGACAAGATCCCTTTTAAAAATTTAAACCGATAATTAATATATCATCAAATAAAGAACTTATTCTTCCAAAGCACATGATCAATTTATATCATAATAAATTCTAAAGCAATATCATGTAAAAAAAACCCAACGGGAGAAAAAGATATTCATATAATTATAAGATATTTATGAAGAAAATTCGAAATAATACCATTTTGGAATAACACATTAAAAATTACTCTATCAACATTCACTTCAGCACATGAAAATAATTTCCATTCTAAAGCACCACAGATAACGACCCTTTCGTTTAATCACTCCGCAGAACGCAAACACTCTTCGCTTCTAAAAGCCACAACGGGGGCGAGCTTCTCCCCACTCGGAAAAGGAGCGCACATCGGTTCATTGAACCGTCTAGAAAGATGATCCACGCTGCTACGACGTCGCGGCACATTTCAGATTTAGTATTGCTTTTCTTCGATTGTTTTTTTTTTTCTGCAGGAGCCCGGATAGGAACATAAATCCTACCGGCTTGTAAGAACGGCTGTCCCGTTCTATCTTCTACAGCTGTGGCCGCTAAAACCCATGTAAGACGAGGCACAGGGTTTCGTTGCAATTCTTTATTGGTAAACTTTAACACACAAATATCATAACATTAATATTGTTGGAACGAAGGACATGAAGTCATCAGCACGTTTCAAGAAGCAAGAATCCCCGATTTTCGTTCGGGCAGTCGTATTTATATGGGGGAAAATCTCTTAGACTGCAGACAACATTCCCTACACCACGTGATAGCACGTGGTTTAAATAGGAGGGCCATATGGAAAATAAAATATATTATTGGCTTTAATGCCGTAGACAGGGGCTGGCCTAAGTCTACGGGGAAAAAAATAGTCTGGAGGGAATTAATGAGGGAAACCAACTTGAGCTTAGGCATGACCATATATGGTAACGCGTTAGAGAAATTTATGAGTGAGACAACCCTGAGTTGTCAAGTTTAATATGGAAAAAGCCAGACAAAGGAGACAAAGGACTTCTCCATATCACAGCCTGACAAAGGATACAAAGGATTTTTCCATATTACATATATATATATTATTTTCGTCCGCCTTGAGGTGGAGTTGGTAATTAGAGGGTTAATGTATAAAATATAAATAAAATATGAGAGCCCTCATCGAAGAAATAGCTTCAATATACAAGGGCCGTGGGTGGCCTAGTGGTCAGGATGTCGAGCTCCCAAACGGAAGATTGGGTGTTCGATACCCGACCCGCTGAAGACCCACCATGTACACTGGATATACGTGCATGTAAAATCCGTGGACCCTGAAGTTCCGAGGGTACCGGAGGGTGGAGAATTTTCCTTACTTTCACTCTTAGGTCAAAAACGGAAGGTGGCGTACTTGTGGTGGCGCCATCTGGTATCATCCAAATGCATAATGAGCCAAGTCGTACTTCCACCGTTGTAGTGCTCATCTGTGAAACGGAAGGCGCCTCTTACTGCCTTAATTCCTTGTCGCTCGGGGAAGGGGAGCTTGGATATACCTGTGATGTTTCACTTTACCCCGACTACTCCCTACTGCTCGAAATAATACATCTTCGATTTACGACCACAAGACATTTATTATGTACAAAATTATTTACAGAGGAACATATAGCTAAAGACACAACACATTGCTGCTTCCACTCTTCTCAAGAGCATCTCACCATCTCCCTCTCTTTTCCATCCCTTCCCCAAGTCGCCCCCTGCGACTATGCTCTGACGTCATCCGCCCACTACTCTGACGTCCCAAATGGATATCCACGTGGCATTAGAAACAACAACAGAACCAGTTACGCTTCCTCTTACCTTTTGTTCTTCAACGGTGGACTCGTCCACGTCTTCAAGCGACCGACAGGCTTCCAGTGCATAGCTGTTTCCACCATCCTGTCGACGTCGAGGGCGCCGCAACCGATCTTGGGGTGAAAATGGAAGCCTGCCGCATTCCACAACCATCCGGGTTCTTCGGGGAAAGGTATGCGGCAGGTGTTGAGAATGATATGCTGCACATCGCGCCATCCCAGTGTAGGGCTGAAAGCAGATATTTATGAGATTCATTTTCCTTTTTTGTTGAAGAAACTTTCGATAGCTGGGGTGGTAATTCCGCCTAACGTAAATTTGGTGATAAACATCCATGCATGGAAACCATAATGTACTGCCGCGGCTCTCGGTTTTATGGCAACCCCTCCTCTTTCCCCAATCCACTCTCTATTTTCTGTATCCATTTTGTACTCTGTAGTAAAACTACCACAATTTTAATTTGTACTTCATTAGCTGCTATTAGAGTTTCGCTCTGCTTATTTGATGCTTGACCTCGTTGTTGTTGTTTTTTTTTTGGGGGGGGGGGAGTTCACTGAAAGGGAAAAGTAGTGGAGGCAATTCACCGCTAGAGGGACTCATGAGTGACCATCGTTGTCACGTGATATCCGCTCTTTGTTTACTAAGATTTTTAATTGAGTTCTACGTGGAGTTTACTAGGCAAAATGAGTTATCTTAAAATTAATTAGTCTATCTATTTTCACTGCTTTTTCTGATTATAACATAGTATTTACATTCAATTTAATCATTATAAAAGAAATGCATTAAATATTACAATAGTTATAGTGTTGTATTTAGTGTTAATTTTATGTAATGTAGATAAACTTTATTTAGTTCTAGTTTTTAATTAAATTTGTCGAACTCGATGTAAAGCGATGATACGGCTTCCTTTGTTTACATTGCTTTCATCGGTGCCACGTGACCAATGACGTTGCTTGAACTGCCTCCATTGGCGCTGCTTTCAGTTGGGTTACCGTCGCAATACCGTTGAAAAAGGTAACTCAACTTAATTCAGCACCAATAATATTTCCCCTTTTCATTGAACTCCTGAAGAAGAAATGAACACTTTCAAAGTCAAGCTTCCAAGTTACTAGAGCCGAATGGCAATATCATTAATATATTATTTGTTATCCAAAGGTTATTTTCTGCGATTTGGTGCTAATATTTTATTGAATGATATGGTTGCTTATTTCTGTGTCGATCAATATGCATCAATGGAGGCAATTCAAGCAACGTCATTGGTCACGTGGCACCGATTAAAGCAACGTAAACACAGGAAGACGTACATCGAGTTCGACAAATCTAATTAAAAACTAGAACTAAATAAACTTCTTCGACATTACATAAAATTAACACTAAATACAACACTATAACTATTGTAATAATTAATAAATTTCTTTTATAATGATCAAATTTAATTTGTTCAGAAAATAGTCTAATTAATTTTAAGACAACTTATTTCGCCTAATGAACTTCACGTAGAACTCAATTGAAAATCGAAGAAAACAAAGAGCGTGACAACGAAGATCGCTCATGAGTCCCTCTAGCGGTTTATTGCCTCCATTTACATCCACTTCAAAATGAAAGAAATAATAAACTGACCTGATGAGTTGTCTGCACTGGCGAAATAAGGCAAACCATCACTGCTTGTCCTTGTCAGCAAACAGTGTTAAATCAGAATTCTTGTTATTGGGGTAAAATGGCTTACTTTCATGAAGATCATGCTCTCGGAATAACTCAAGATTTAAAAAAAAACGACTTCTCCTTTGGGGCTTATCTCACTGGGGTTAGAACGTGGACTGTCCAGACAGTTTCCTAATACTATACCACTGCGCCTGGAGGACATTAAACGGAGAAGGAAAAGTTGAGTTACATAGATTCCAAGCATACCAGCTGCGGGGGATAATGTACCGCTGTGCAAAATTTCTTCAAATCCCGACCCAAAAGAGTGTTAATTATCCATTCGTACACTCTGCTTTCTAATTTTACTGCGTCCGATCCGAATCCGACAATTGATTCATCTTGCTTTGAAGAGATGAACAGACTACTTATGATTGAATCGTTCTGACGTCTCGCACGATAAATAGCTCCTTAATATTGACACAAATTCTAACCTTCTGAAGAAGTATCGTTAAAAAAGTTCTGCATTAATTATTAACGTAAAGTTGCTCGATAATTTTTTAATTTATCGCACTTGATACTTGCCCGTTTTGTAACTATAATTTATAACTTAGCATCGGTACTTCAAACTGAGAACGGCGCTTACTCATTTTTAAGTCAAAATTACTTTTAAAAAAAATCAGCAGGTTCATTTCCTTCTTTTAAAGAACATCATTTTTAATAGTAAATTGTCGATTCTTCAGTTTGGTTTCGGCAGTTATCGAAAGTCTCCTTTCGATTTGAATGACGTATCGTAGTGTTCCATATTGATGTGCTATTCGCAAATTCCGAAAGGAAAATGTTTGTGCCACTTACTTAGCCTGCAATAGAAGTGCGATGGCTCCAGCCGCGAGGGGCGCTGCTGCGGAAGTTCCTTGGAAAGTTTGTCTGCACTTTCCCCTTCCTTCTGGAACGACCTACAACAGGAAGTAAAAAGTAGTGATGGCCATAATCGAGAGCTTTCAATAATCGAGTGGTTTCGATAATCGAGTGATCAACAATCGACTGATTATCTCGAGTGCTCGAGTGATCATTTCGAGTTCTCGAGCGATCATCTCGGCTTCGTGAGCGATTATCAAATTAAAGCTTGGTGATTATTCGAGAAGTAAAACAAGCGAGGTATTCGAGAATCGAAAACTCGAGATGTTTGAGAAGCCGAGTAGTTGCTCGAAATCTCGAGATGTTCAATCGAGATCTCGAGATGTTCGTTAGAATCAAGTTCTCGAGTTATTCTGAATAATCGAGTTCTCGATTATGATCAATCGATTATGCCCATCACTAGTAAAAAGCGATGTCCACACTTTATGGTAAATGTTTGACGAGAGAGAAAAACCTCTCCAAGAACAATGGCTGACTGACAGTTTCGGTTTCATTACATTAAACCGAAATTAATTAATTTATATAAACTAGAATTCTCATAACAGTCGAAATTCGACTGTAATGATTAAATTTAGCATTGAAAACATTACGATAATTATATAAGCATTATTCATTAGATTTGGCGATTATAGCATCGATTTTATTTTGATCAGCCTCACTTAAAGCAAACTTATTGTAAAACATCGTCGTCGACGGCCCAAGGCTCAGAAATGTAGCAGCTTGTACTTCTGCCGATTTCGTACTAAGTTGCGTGGCAGTTGAATAAAACTTGAATGTTTGCTTCCCTACACTATCGTCACTTTTCATTCCATTGTTTCAGAGAAGTCTTCACTTAAACTCTTATTATAATTGCCTTTAATGTTGTTGTTGTTGCGTCCTTTCGCGTGGCGAGGATGAAAGGGTACGCTGCTCCTGAGTCTAACGGGGCCCTTGAAAGCAGGAGTCCGATTTTCGTCCCTTTGAAAAGTCTCTTACTTTTTGAACCAGATCCCAGATGAGAGACCGTCACGTGGGATTGGCACCTCCAGAGGTATCGTTTCACTTGGAGGACTTTGGAGCCACGACCTACTTAACGTGCGCCAGCTTCCTTTAGCGTACGGCCAGACAGGAACCAGCAGCGAGAGGTTGTCACCCTCCTAAACTCTGACCCAAGTCGATGTTGCTTCACTTCCGGTGATCTACGGGAACCGAGCTTCTACCGACTGGTCCACTGCGGGTCAATTGCCTTTAATGTTACCACTCAATGGCAACAAACTCTTTCAACAATGAGTTTTATATTTATTACCTAATCATTTACTCAACCAAGACGTGTTGCCATCTTAGAGGAGGTATAGGGTAGAGAGAGCAAGCCCATTCAATCCCCAATTCAAAGCCGCGCCAGGGTAAATCAGCTGTTTTGCGAATCTCGCCAAACGGGATTTCAGTTACGGAGCGCAATCGCTACTTTGGCGAAAAGTACCTTAATTGCCCGTCGCGCGCTTTCTGTTTGGATTTATATTCTCTTGGAATCACGTATATTTAGTTTTGCGAAGTCTTGAAGATTAACTCTTAGTTCGCTGTTAAATGAAATTTATAGAAGTTGCACAAAACCTGTCAGCACATAAAAATTCTGTGTTATCTTCAGATAGATAATTTTATGCATAAATAGTACAATTTTTTTAGAGGTTATTTCATGAAAAAATATTTGTTTGTACACATTACTATGAGCAAATTTATTGTATAATAAATTCATAACACTTAGAGTGACCGAAAAAAAGTTTTTTTTTTTGCTACCTAAATACAGCTTGGAAAAAAATTACACTTTTTCGGTACAGTGCGGCAAAAAAGAACTAAAGCGTACAAATAAAAATTTTCAGACGCATATATACATAGGGTGAGCAGAAAAAATAACTTACTTAACATTTTCTTTTTAAATCGTGATACCGCGGAAAATTTGCGAATTGGGGAAACTAAGGTGAGGTAAAATAAATAAATAAATAAAATCAGTTTACATTTTTCAGTCGCGCAAATTCTCTATAGTTTGCCGAAAGTTGGAAAAAAAAACGATTAAAAAATAATAATAAATTATGCTTACAAGTGTTACTAATGGCATAAAATAAATTGTTTTTAAGCATTTAATCTTGAACTCAGTAAAGGGGGAGGAGTAGAACTTGTTAGCAAGACGAAAGGAATTTCATTAGTCATGAAATTTATCTTCATACTGAATAAAACATATTTACATTATTTCTACAAATGAAACATACATCGACTATAATAATAAAATTACACGTTAATTTAAAGCACAAATGAGCAATAAAATGCAGACATATGTTTCGGGATTGCTTTATGTCTGCATTTTATTGCTCATTTGTGCTTTAAATTAACGTGTAATTTTATTATTATTGTTTACTTGCACAAAGTTAAATTATTTTTATACATCGACTATTTAAGTCAAGGAATGAAAAAAAAAAGAAAGAAAGAAAATAAAAAAAATAAAAAATACTTTTCTTATCTTCATATTTTACATAATAATAACAAAAATATGCTTACGCATTCGATTTCAAAAGCTTGTAGACTGCACATTTGGCGAGATATAAATTCGCCAAGTACAATTCGAAAACTTAATAAGAAATATGCTTAAAACAGAATAAAAATAGCTTCAAGAAAGAGATAAATTAGTCAGATAGTATTTGTACATTACTATAATGTATTTTACAGTTTAAAATTTGATTTATACGAATAAAAAATTAGCATTTCTAGGTAAAATGTGAGAACAGCACATGTCCGATGAACAATTGTTTAAGTTTTTTAAGGAAAACAATGAATAAAAATGCAAGTTTTTTATTGTGAGATGTTGTAGCATTCTCGGTGACATGTCTCTCAGTGCATACATAAGCACAGCAAGATATACCATTTTTAAATGAATTTATTATCCACGATTCGTGATGCTAAAGCTAGGCCTCCGTAGAAATAACATAGGAACGGGAGACACTGGTAAAACTCGTTTGCCTAAAGTCACGTGACTTTTACTTTGGATCGGGAGCTGTAGGGTTGCGCTCTCTCTACCAACAATTTCTCCTCTAAGGTTGCCATCTGCTATCTAGAACATATAACGTTACAATTGAGGAGGTACCAATCAAAACCACACATGTTCATTCTGAACGATTTTTGGCAATTCACGAAAAACATGTTTCTAAATAACCGTTTATGGAAAAATATATTTATGTATTTATATAGATTGATTTAGTCTTATATTAATATCGTTGAGAGAAAGCTTTTAAATATTTGAACTCCATCCTGTAATATTTAAATTAGCTGATAATTCAATTTTTGTTCAAAATGGACATGTGAGGCGGTGAGAAGCAAAGGGATGTAAGTGACTAAAGTATCATTTTGAGTAAAACTCGTTTGAAGTTTAATTCCTATACTAAAATCTAGAGGTTCTTCATGCAAATACTTTTTTATTTTCGAGTCCTATATGTATGTGTTAGTTTATGTATGAAGTATGAAGTGTTTCTGATGATTAGATTTGGCGTAGGATTTTTTTAAAAAAAAATAGCTTATTTTCACTTACACCCCTTTGCTTCCAACTAGTTAACTTACATCCCTTTGCCACTAAATAAAAAACGTGTCTTGTTCATTTTGTAATAAGGATAGTTTTTTAATGATGCCACCTGCATAATATAAATTTCGAATAATTATATTTATCAAGAAACTAAAAATCATTGCCATTAAACAAATTGCCGCATCAAAACGTGACAAAAATAAAATCTGTTGACGATTTAAGCCTTGTTCTTATCATT
Organism: Octonoba sinensis; assembly: GCA_038502835.1. Classification (NCBI taxonomy): domain Eukaryota; kingdom Metazoa; phylum Arthropoda; class Arachnida; order Araneae; family Uloboridae; genus Octonoba; species Octonoba sinensis. Next base: position 13,861,287 of record CM076604.1, read on the forward strand.
ATTATTTAACAATTCGGAATTCTTTTCCTATTTTTCTTTCTTCTTCTCCGCTTTAAGTTTCGTAAATCGTTCGTCTGCATCGCGTATTTAAACTAACTGGACAATCAAATCATTTTATTTAGAGGTAAACGGATGAAAGTGCACTTGCATCCCTTTGCCACTAAACGGAACGCAGCTTTTATTTAGTCATTTTTTTAAACCACGCTTTTTTGCAGTATCTGTCGAAGCTACCACAAAATCTCTTTCCCACAAAACAGAAGGGTGTTTAATTTAACATGTGCACTAGCTATCTCAAAATGTTCAATTTGGTCACTTACACCCCTTTGCTTTAGAAGCAAAGGGGTGTGCCTGATGTGTGGTTTTGATTGGTACGTCCTCAATTATAAGTGAGAATTGCCTGAAAAAAGGAAAGGTGAGATAATTGACTAATTATATGCTGTTTCTAAAAATTTTAATGGATATCAGTAAAACTCGTCAACAGCTACTAAACAGAAAAAAAGAGAAATAAAGAAAATCGGTTGAGAAACAGCTGGAAAAATGGTTCTTTGCCTATTTAATAGATGTTCTGAAGCAACCATTAATAATCACAGAGAAGATATTCCTCTAACTTACCACTTTGGTCTTCTGTCTTTCCTTTTCGAGGTTTTCTTTGGAAGGGGGATAGTGGGGTCCCCCAACGTAGACGGAGGCGAGAACGGCTGCGCAATGTTCGGAATAGAAGGCGCTGCGTCCTTCTGGCCCCAAAGCCCCCACAGTCACCGTGAAGGGGCTGGAAGCGTAACCGTCGAGGTTGCAGTTATCTAAATAGGCACCCCCGTTCCCTGCCGCCCAAACGTAGATGGCTCCTTTACCGTGACGACCCTGCAAAAATAAAAAGTAAATTAACCGTAGCCTTAAACTAGTGGAACACAGAATGGCAACTGTGCCCTCCCCATTCCTGAAAAACCATAGACCTTCAAGGTATAGACGGACCTGCAGAGATTTCTTCTTCGTTTCGCAAGTGATCAAGCGACAAGAATCTTTCCACTTCGACCAATCGGATATATGGAAGAAACGAGCGGCCGGAACGCTTGCAGCTCGCTCTGGTAGGTCTTTGCACAAAGATTGGCTCTTTTGGTCCTGCTCACGTGATTTATGTATTTCCAACTTCGCCCTCTCGCGGTGTCTAGTTCTATGTGAGAACTTTCCCAATTTTCAAAAAAAGATTATTTTTTTTATAAGATTTTCTGATGGTCTCAGTAAGACCGTGATATATACGAGGTGACGTATCAGGCATTTTGGATAATATTTCCAATTGTTGAAAATTTTAGGTTACCAAAAGAAAATTTCAAAGATTATGTTGAGAGCTACCAAGTTTCACCAAAAAGGGGAAAGTTTAAACATAGCCCTCTTAACTAGATGCCTTCCGAAATGGAGCGAACCCCATTACCCTACCGGCAACGATTTTCTCCCGCTGACAAAGAAATCACCGCTAGAGGGCACTACCTATTTGCTATTGCAAAACGGTGTTTAACTTGTAAACGCTTGGTAAATTGCGAAAAAAAGCGGTAAAAATTGTTCTTTTAAAAAAAATCATTTGATTTTTTTGTCATATTTAATCATATGACTCAATAATTATTTTTTTCGCTCTTACTTTATGATGCAGTAAAACTGGGAAATTAAGTGATATTATTAATTTTTGATATCTCGTTAGGCTAGGAGCATTTTAACGGAGCATCAACTTAAAACTTTTATTTCATTAAAGAGGTTTTGTCCTAATTGTAGGTATTTTGAAAGAAAAATGTTGTTACACAAATTAACAGAATTTTCTTTAAAGTAATGATTTAAATGAATAATTGTTTATGCAATTCATACGTGAAGAATATAATACACATAATTTCAACTGGCATTTTTACCGATGTAAGGATACAAATAAAAATCCAGCTCTTGACTAAAACTTTTAATTTTAATATTTGTTCCAGAACGATGCTATGGTTAAAATAATTAAAGATTTATTTGGAGCATTTTGAACATTTTTGTGAAGATGTAATGTATTACTTCCATGATCGATTAACAACAAAGCTATACATGTGATATATATTTGAGTAGATAGTTATATGGATTCATTTGTTTTAGAAAAGAAGAATGTCTTATTATTATTATTATTTACTTATAGTGATCTTGAAAATTAAAATTATTTCCCTGAATTTTAAAAGTCAAGAGTTTTGCAAAAGCTCTGAAAAGATGTTCAAAGTTTTGAAATGCTTTTAAGTGTACTTAGAGTATGAGATATATTTTCTCACAATCTAATATTTTCCAAGAAATCATTGCTTCAAAAAACGAGCAGAACGATGAGGACGTTAAATTGGGAAACTTGGAACCAAATTCTTCATTTAGGCAAGTTATAAAAATTTTGCATAAAAGTCAAGTTTTTATTCTTATAATAGAATCAAATTTAATCTTATCATATAGAATCTGCTCCATCCCTCCCCCCTCCCGAAAGAAAAAGAACCAGTACTTTTGGTTTCAATAAATAAAATTATAAATAAATAAATAAAAATTATACATAACTAAAATAAAAATGGTTAAATATGTGAATAATTACAATTTATTATGCATTGTACTGAAATGATATTTTAGGCATGAAGAATAGGACAAATATTACTTCCAAATTATTCTCATTAATTCATCCATAGAATTAAATATGTTCTTGAAATATGATTAGAATTCGATTCTATGCATGAATAATAATTTGTATTTCCTTCCTTTCTAACTTTCATTATTTCTTATTGATTCATACATGTCTTCGTGTAACTAGTTACATTTTTAATAAAAAATCAATAAGTTCAATTTAATTCATATTTGCATAACATAAAATGCATCATAATATATAATCAACCGTATTCCAAGGACAAGCTACAGTAAAGATTGGACAACATAATAAATAATGTATATTTATATAAAAATAGTTTTGCACTATAATGTTATTAATTAATTGATGTGTTAAAACTTTTTTTGCCAAATAGACGTTATCAAAGACACACACATAATAATAAGAAGAAGAATAATTCCCTTCTCTTGATATAGCGGAGATCCATTTTTCACGCAAACTAATGTCCGATTGAAACTATTTTTTTCTTTTACTGAATTTGATGTGCAAAATGGAACAACACAGTAAACTATCTTTCTTTAAGTTGCATTGGTCCTGAAAAGGACCGTTTTTAACCCAAAGAATCAAATTATTAGGGAAAAAAAAAAATGAAATAGCAATGTAAAACCAATTTTCTGCCCTTCAAACTAATGCAAAGAGCGCGGTTTGCAATAGCAGATAAGTAGCGTTCCTGGTGGGAGAAAAGGTAACTAAAATCCGCTGCCAACTTTCCCCGCAAATCGCTAGGCATCTAGTTAAGTGGGCTATGGTTTAAATGACTGAGAGAATGAAACATCGCCCAAAGGCGATGCATAGTAGAAGGGACAACCACACTGAACCCGTGCTCTGATTCAAAATGGCGGATGTGTCTAAATCGGCTTGTCTATTATATAGGGCTCTAGATTTCACGTTTTCATTGAGCACCGATTTCAGAAACCATTTTCGACATTTGGTTTGCTCTCATTTTGGATTTCATTCGAAATTTGTTAGCGATTTTTTTGTTTTTTTTATCCTAAAAGATAAATATATAAATGAACTAAAATACATAGATAAATAATATAATTTATTATATTATTTATTTTATGCTTTATATATTTTATTTATTATATTATTTATTTTATAAATTAATAATATATTTATTTTAAAAAATTATAATATAATTTATTAAAACTATTCGGAACAAGGAACGAAACAACTTTAAAAGGTAACTGCTCCAGATACCTGCGATGCTTGAACCGCAATCATGCAAAGGTCCCTATTTATACACCACTTTCATGCAAGAAAAAGTAACGGCCGTTTTCATTGACAATTGAATCGAAGGCTAGCTTGATGCTTACAGATGTTTCTCACCTGCAATTCAACACGCTTTCTAAAAATAAGGTCAAAGTTATGAGCTGCAGAAACATTCCAGAGTGATGAAAAATATATTGCCGGACAGCTGAACTAATAGCCATTTGGCGACAAAAGCGGATTGAGCTAACGAAATCGAGATTGTGTTACAAAGAGAGAAATCGCAGCAAAATTCGACCTACTTATAGAGATTGACGTTTCCCCCCCCCCCCTTTTTGTCATTTCTTACACTGTGCATTTATTCATTTGTAAATAATTAAATTATAGCTTCATGTATTAACGTTGCTTTATAAAATAGTAATTAGCTTTTTTTTCACAATTATCTAAAATATCATTCGAGAAATTTAACCTGAATGACTTACAATATATCCTATACAACTTTAAAATTTAAGTACTTAGTTAAGATGAAGACAAATTTCTAATTAATTATGTAAGTTACTTATTTGATAGTAAAGATTTCCTAAAAATTCTTAATTTTTCAAAATGGCTACATCTGATAGAAGAAAAAAGAAGAAACTTATTTAAAGTATAAAAGAGTGCTCATAGTAGTTTTTCCATATTGTTAAGGTTTAGGCAAATTTTATATTGATGTTTCATCCATCCAGACAAATACTGGTCTAATATTGTAGCATAAAAATATCTTGCAAAAGTTATTTTAGATTTTTTAGCCTACTTTCTCGTAAAAGTAAAAAAAAATAATAATAAAGCATGAAAGAAGGCTTAATGTATCGTGAAAATATCGTTAAAAATCAAGAAAAGTCAAAAATAAGTGAAGTAATTAAATAAAGATTGAAAAATAAAAAATTTGAAAGTAGGGTATTGAGATGGGGAAAAAGTGTGTCTGTCGGTCTGTCTGTCTGTCTGTCTGTCTGTCTGTCGGTCTGTCTGTCTGTCGGTCTGTCCCCCCCTAATAACTTTTGAACGAATTGTCCGATTGGAAAAATTCTTTTTGCATTCGAAAGATCTCGGCGAGGACATCTCATTTCTATATTTTACTTTTTGATTTAAACAATTTTTTGTTCAATTTTGAACAGTTCAAAAAATTTTAACATTAGCGCCTATGGACAAAATTGAAGCAAATTCTGTAAACTCTGGGCACAAGAGCCAAGTTCCTATTGAAAGCTTATTGAAAGGAGTTCTCGGCGTGAAATATTGATTTGAACAGTTTTTGTTCATTTTTGAACAGTTCAAAAAATTAACACTGAGCTTACGGGGAAATTTCAACCCTATATAAATCCTGATCTAACGGACCGATTTGCTTGGAACAAACTTTATCGGAAAGCTCTTATAACGTAGAACATGTAGAAATAGAAAGTTTATCCAGAACTTACGAGCCTATTTTGCTATGAAATTTTTTGATCGGGATTTTCAAGGATATTTCTCAGTGACTCAATGAGTGAAATAATGAATGAATGAATCAATGAAAGAGTGAAAGAATAAATCAATGAATAAATGAATGAGGAAAAGAATGAATGAATAAATTATTGAATAAATGAAAATATAAATAAATGAGTGAATAAATACATGACTGCGTAAATGAATGAATAAACACTTGAATGAGGTAACGAATGAATGAATAAATGCATGGCTGAATAAATGAAAGAATGAATGAGTGAGTGAATGAATATGTATTATCCGTTGAAAAAGGTATATTTTCAATAATTAGAACTAAAGATAAATAAGAAAGAGAGAGAAAGAGATAGCTAGATTATAAATTTGAATTTGGTGTATACGGGAAAGTAGGCTCGTGTAGTTCTAGACGGAACTTCTTGTTAATCTTTGCAAAAATTGATAAACAAATAAATGTTGTAATAATTAGGTGGTCAACTTGAAAAAGGCCTTTTTAGAATACTCTCACCCACATTTGGCGTACATAAATGGTCAATATAGACAGGTGGTCAAGCTACAAAGATTTCCGTACATTATATAATGCAGGGCTCATTCCGTCCCTGACAAAAGTGATCAACTTAGACAGGTGGTCAAGTTACAAAGATTTCCGTACATTATATAATGCAGGGCTCATTCCGTCCCTGACAAAAGTGATCAACTTAGACAGGTGGTCAAGTTACAAAGATTTCCGTACATTATATAATGCAGGGCTCATTCCGTCCCTGACAAAAGTGATCAACTTAGACAGGTGGTCAAGTTACAAAGATTTCCGTACATTATATAATGCAGGGCTCATTCCGTCCCTGACAAAAGTGATCAACTTAGACAGGTGGTCAGCTTACAAAGGTGGTCCACTGTACAGGTTTTACTGTATCGTGTTTTGAAGAACTACGTCACATAAGTAGGCTCCGTAATGATGAAGATGAAATGTCGATTATGATCAGGGATCGAGAGCGGAGCGTGAAACGGGAGCAGCGAAATATTGCTCGAAACCGGAGTGGAGCAAAAGATTTTCGTGCTCCACACTCCGATTTTTTTACAAAATTTTAATGCTTTTATTTCTGAAAAAATTAACTTTAAAAAAAAAGAGAGAGAGAGAGAAATAATGTAATCAATTTAAGTTATTCAGATCTGGAACTGGTATTCTAAGTTAGGGCGAAGTTGGAGGGGGAGCAACCCAGAAAAGTGGGTACTCCATATTTTTGATTATGGCAATTTATTAATGCTTTTGTAGTGAGGGATCATTAATACACTGGTGTGCAAAACGTAATCAACAATGTAAATTTTAAGCAGATAGCTATGAAATTGCAGAAAAAGAATTCTTGCGATTAGTACAATGAACGTGTAATTCAGTAGAAAGGTCATGCAGATGCAAATATCAGGAACAAAGCGTCAGAGGCAAAGTGAGCATATGCGAAACGCCTGCTGTTGGCGCGCGCACCTTAAGAGTACAATAAAAGGAAGGATGGAAATGCAATTAAAGACATTCGCTGTAGGTGCAAGTGAGTTTTTCCATGAACTATGACTGGAATAAATCATATGGACGACTTCACAAGTGGAAGAATGATCGGAAAGTTGAAGGAGGGTTGCAGTGTGACCAGTACAGCTGAAGAGTTCGGAATCAACAAAAGCGTCGTTTCTCGGGCTTGGAAAACCTTTTGAACTACAGGTACAGCTGTGAAAAAGGTTGGCGGTGGCCGCCCCAAGGTAACAACTGCAGTGGATGAACGATATATTGTCCTACAGGCGAAAAGAACCCAGAACCAGTCAGCAAGCGCCATTGCTCAGCAACTGTGTACAGCAGCGAGGCAGGAAATGTCACGATTGGCCAGACGCCTTCACAAAGGTGGCCTATTTGCTTGTCGTCCTAAACGGTGCATCTCTTTGACAGCAGGCCATCGGCGCCGCCGTTTATAGTGGTGCAAGGAGCACAAAAACTGGACCTCTCATCAGTGGAGTCATGTCCTCTTTACTGATGAGAGTCATTTCATTACCACAAGCGATTCTGGACGCTAGTTGATTTGGAGAGATGTCGGGACATGGATTCATCTCAGCGTAACATCATGAAAAGAGACCGTTACGGTGGTCCTGTTCTCGTCTGGGGAGGCATTATGTTGAACGGGCGGCCTGAGCTCCACATTTTCGATAGAGGTTCTGTAACAGGAGATCGCTATTGTCAGGAGGTACTCCTTCCCCATGTGCGTCTGTTCAGAGGTGCCATTGGACCAGACTTCATTTTTATGGATGACAATGCACGCCTACATCGGAAACAATCTGTTCAGCAGCTACTGGAAAGTGAAAAGATCACTCGATTGGATTGGCCAGCGTACTCCCCTGATTTAAATCCTATTGAACATGCGTGGGATGCTTTACGGAGACGCATTGCGGCGCGATTACATCCTCCTGGGAACACCCAAGAACTGAAATGAATACTGATTGAGGCATGGGCACTCTTACCCCAAGAACTGGTGGACAATCTGGTTCTGAGTATGAGGAGACGATGTGAAGCAATCATTGCAGCACGGGGAGGACATATCCCATACTAAGGAACATCTGCTTGCTATTTTTCCTCTTGGATAGACGATCATGTGCAACGATATTATGAGTTCAATAAAGCCTACTTTTGTTTGATTCCCCATTGTATGAAATGTATTCATTTTTACACAGTTATGCTTTCATTATCCTTTAAGTACAAAACTGCTGTCTGTCATTTCTAAATTTCATATCTCTCAGATAATTTTTCGAGGAGTTATGGCAAAATAAACACCTGCTGCTTAAGTTTTGCACACCAGTGTAAATGATGTCACGCTTCGAACGGGGAGGGGGTAACAAGAAGTGTGACAGCCTTATGCAACGTAGCGTAACGTGTGACAAAGGGGGTAGGGGGTCAAATATATGGGATAAAAGCGTGACATCATTTATGAACGGTCCTTAAACGGTAGTACCGTACGAAGTAACACATTAGCCGAGTAATAAGTACTCGGCCAATTGCTACCGGGCCGAGTACTGATCGTATTTTAAAAAAAAAACCAGTGGCGTACACGTGAAGAGTTTTGCACTCATTGAATTAGCAATATGGATTTTAAGCATATAATTATGGACCCATTAAAAAAATTTCTTAAATCAAAAACTGTGGAATTATTAAAAAAATGTATATAGAAAAAAAAGGTTAGTACAGTAGAATGTCGTTTATACGACGATAATTTATACGACGTTTTAGTGTGGTCCCATTTCTTGGATTTAGCCAGAAGTATAAATTGTTCATACGACGTTCATCGATGGTCCCTTTGGCGTCGTATAAAGAACACTATTTAGAACAGTGATCGCCAACTATTGTCGATCGATTGTTTCGATCGACAATATCGATTTGCTTCTGAAACGTTACGTTACGTTCTACGTTATCGATTTGTTTCTGAACTGCATGTATATGTGCTTATGTAATATGGCGTGACATGCGACAAAGTGGGGTAGGGGGAATGATGAAGCGTGACATTTTGTGACATAGAAGGAGGGGTAAAATATATTGTAAAAATGTGCGACATCATTTATGCACGGTTCTTCAGCTAGCGGTAGCCATGATCAACGTGAATGTTCATTTTTAGTCTGCATTCTTTCATGTTGATTATTTTATGTGACATAGTTTCGAGTTTTTAACTTATTGTAATAATCGTAATGGTTTTTTAGATGGGTTTTGTTCGTTAATCGATAAAATACCTTAGATTTTCCTAAAAAACCTATTATTTTTCAATTTTGGAATTGGATAAAATAATGTTGAGCGTGCTTCAGCCGAGATAATATAACATCACTCTGTAAAATAGAATCCTCATTTTCGACGATTCTTCAATCGTCAAGAAAATTTCGTCACTTACAACGATTCGTTCCTCGCGTGATCACGTGACTTTGAAAAAGGTTATCACACAAATTGCGGCAATTTGACGAAAGGTTTACTCGGAGCATTTTTCACGAAGCCATTTCGTCAAAAACGACGAAAGTTTCGTGAGATTTGAGCATGCGCTTCTGAGAGTGATTAAAGGTTTATCTCAGACACAAAGTTTATTGTGCCATTTACTTAATGTAACCTTGTTTCTCAGTTAGAATTTAAGTATTTTTAATTTTTCTTACAGTTCTGTAGCGGCCATATCACTTACTACTCTAATAAAACATTTTGCTGCAGCAGAGGTAGCAGGCAGAGAACCCTCTGCCTGCTCAAGAATGGACTGTTGCAGAAATCAGAAGTTGCCTGTGCAAGACAAAAGTTTGTTTCTGTGATTGTGAATCCATTTTTAACAAACCCACAGCGACAATAGTTAATGACGTAGCAGATCCAGCTTCTATTTGTTTCGTAAGTTCAAATACGTTACCCACGCAGTCGCATTAAAGCAGTGATTCCCAAAGTGGTCTATATCGACCCCCAGGGGTCGACGACAACCTGCAAGGGGTCCATGTCAAGTGATAAAAAAATTGGGGGTCTATGAAATGAAAATGGGGGTCAACGATAGAGGATCTCATGTAAGCAAATAACTCTGCAAAATTTTTAAGCACTCTCGAAGAACTTAAGGTACAGTTTAGAAACGGATATCAACAATTCTTACTTCAAAAAACATACCCGTTACTCATCCCGTACTATGGAATATCGCGAGAAAGTTTTTAATTGCTTTTCCATATTCATACCTAGTGGGAAGGGGTTTCAGCGAAGTTGCCAATCTCAGAACAAACATAAAAGGAACAGACTAGACATCATTAACAGTGGAAATTTGAGATTAAACCTAACCAAATTAATGAGAAATGTTGATAATTTATTATTAAAGCATCAGATTCCTCCCTCCCACTAAAAGCATTTATTTATTGCTTTGTTATTTTATATAACAGATATTACATTTTAATTTGATTAGTTTTAATTTGAATTTAATTAATAAATATATAAAATTAACATACGTTTTTTCTTAAGCTTTTCACACTACACTTCAATACAATTAGAAATTTAAATCTTTCACAGTGAGTAGCACTCTACCAGCTGTCAAAATTCATTTGAAGTTGATGAATTTACAAACCATCAATATCAGGTTAGCAGGGGGTCTACCCAAAACAGAAAAACGTGGCAAAGGGTCTACGAGACAAAAAGTTTGGGATCCACTGCATTAAAGCATAACTATGATATTTTTTTCTTTTACGGCTATCGCATGAAAGTTGAACTTCTGCTCGGTGCACATTTTACAGAAGTAACAACATTTATCATGAATATTTAACCTCTTCATCTTCAGATTAACTATTTTTTACACAAACGATGTAGTTTCTATTATTGTATTCTTGTTCTAGTATTCCATGAAGCTTTACAAGGCGGGTTCACGAAATCGGCAAAGTAGGCAAGTGCCTAGGGGCCCCAAGAAATTGTTAAGTTAAAATCAGAGAAATAAAAGAAAAATAGAGAAAAAAAGTCAGTTATAACTTTTTAATCAAACAATTTTAGGAAAGCCAACCCTCAAAAGCAAAATCTCTAGAATCATGCCCCCACCCCCTATTTCTTTCTTGTTTCTTCTCCGTTTTTAACTGCGTGAAAAAGTGTTTTCACTTATTTAGCCGAAACAAGGAGCTCTAAAGAATTTATTGTTTTACAACCTCAGATGTTTCCTCAGCCCCTAAAGGTGTTGGTGATACAAAAAAAAAAAAAAAAAAAACACGTGGTATCATTTCCCTCGCACTGCTATTTCCGTTTCCTTTCTTAAAATGATGTTTCAGGTGTTTCGTGACTCAGTAAAAATGTTTATTTGTGACACACGACGTTCTTCATTTATAAAAAAAACTTCAATCATTTAGCGTAGAATAACGGGAAACACGTCATAGGATGATGTAATTGAAAATCATAGACTAATTGAGGCGTTCCATACGACAGGGGTTAATCCGCCAAAACTGCATTTCAAGTAAAAACCCCTTACAGAAGAAGAAAGTATCTTCAAAGCGATAAGGGCGAATTGATATGTCATGCAGAAAAAACAAGATGGAATGTTACATTAATATTTATATTTTTATTAGAATGAACATGAGAAACTGAATTCATTTCATAAATGCTTTCAAAATAATTCTTCTAATTTAAAAATCAGTAATAGTAAAGACCAGTAATCAAGTACATCAAATTGAAAATCCATGGAATTAATCTAGGCAAAAATCCGTAAATCATACTCATTTTCCGTAGTTGGCATAATCAAGCAATTTTCTGATGCTTGATGAATAATCAGGTGGTCGAAGAAACGTCGAACATCCTTCTTCACCAACCGATGCGAACCTCTGTCAAACACTCGAACCACCGATTTGAGCGTTCTGGTTGGTTGAGGAAGCCTGTGATCTGCAGTTCGAAGATTCAAAACGGTTGGTGAAAGATCAGCTGGTCAAAGAAACGCCTAACACCCTTCTTCACCAACCGAAGCGAACCTCTGTCAAACACTCGAACCACCGATTTGAGCGTTCTGGTTGGTTGAGGAAGCCTTTGATCTGCAGTTCGAAGATTCAAATCGGTTGGTGAATGATCAGTTGGTCGAAGAAACGTCTAACATCCTTCTTCACCAACCGATGCGAACCTCTGTCAAACACTCGAACCACCGATTTGAGCGTTCTGGTTGGTTGAGGAAGCCTTTGATCTGCAGTTCGAAGTTTCAAATCGGTTGGTGAATGATCAGTTGGTCGAAGAAACGTCTAACATCCTTCTTCACCAACCGATGCGAACCTCTGTCAAACACTCGAACCACCGGTTTGAGCGTTCTGGTTGGTTGAGGAAGCCTTTGATCTGCAGTTCGAAGATTCAAATCGGTTGGTGAAAGATCAGCTGGTCGAAGAAACGCCTAACACCCTTCTTCATTAACTGATGCGAACCTCTGTCAAACACTCGAACCACCGATTTGAGCGTTCTAATTGGTTGAGGAAGCCTTTGATCTGCTGTTCGAAGATTCAAATCGGCTGTTGAATAAGGCCGTAAATGGCGCATTCACCCTTGTTCCACATAACATTTATCACAGTTTCGCCGTTTTTCACGATGTATGCCCCCAGGTAGGATTGCCTGGCGTCCGGATAAAGCCAGACATAGTTAGGCTTTTTGATTGCGTGTCCGGCCAAAATAAACGGTGTCCGGCTTGTCCACTTTTCGATTTTATTTATATTTCATTAGAATTTAACAAAATTTATGGTAATAATAAAATAACTTGATTTTGCATACAATTTTTTTGTCGTACCTATTAATACTGAGACACAAAACCCTCAATAACTAGGGTGTCCGGCCTTTTCACCCAAATGTCCGGCCAAACTGACTGGTCTGTCCTTCCATTAGGTTTGGCGACCTGACAACCCTACCCCCAGGTTTTACACGCCAAGTACGAATAAACCATCTTGCTGTACTCTTTATCTCTTCTATAACAAGGCTTTCTATTGAAGAAAAAAAAAATGAAGGGACTAGCGGATTCACCCGTCGCCAAGGAATGCCCCGATTTATAACCATGAATATGTATGTACATACTTTTGTTACTCCTTTCAGAATGGCCTTTCTGGTCAAAGGTCCTGGTCCGCCTATGGCATTGCCCCTGTCATCTGGTCCCCAGGACGCGGTGTAGATGTCCACTACTTCCAAGGCGTGTACTAGAGCAATGGCTTCCTGCGCGTCCGTCAGAGGGCCATTCAAAATTCTAACACCTGTGAGTAAAACAGAATTGTTTCAATGTTTATTTTACAGAAAATTTTGTGATTTCGGACGGGTTGCGAGCCCTTAAAACCTGTTAATACCAATAACAAAACTAGGAATGTGTTAATATGTGACATATTATCGCCCTTTTGTTGAGAGCGTCAAAGGCACGACTTGTGACTGAACCAGGATCGTGCTTACACTGTAAAAAAATCTCCTGAAAATAACGGAAAAAGTACGGCAACAGAGTTGCCGAAAACATTCCGTTTCTGATGATATTTTCCCGTGACTTGACAGAAGTTCCATTTCTTTTTTCTCCGTTGATCCTTTCAAATACAGGTGAAACGGGTACCGTAAAACGGGAAAGTTCCGTTCTTGAACTTTCAGGAACGTGATATTTCCGTTTTTGAAACGAAAAATTATGTTTTGAAGCACTACGGAAATTTTCCGTTAAAATCAGTCAAAAAACAATTTGAAAATTCAGGTTTCTTTTAACAGTGTAGGTAGGGGACCGGGGCTGGGAGAGGGAGTCCGCACCATCCCGAAATAAATTCAAAATTAACCATTTGGAATAAAGATTTCAATATTTTTTTGTCACTTCCCATTCGAAAAGTTCTTTTAAAGTTTGGCTTCCCCCTCTCCTCTTCCCACAAATAAATATCTATATGCGTTCCCGAACTGAACAATAACAAACCATAACCCTGAACCGAACCCGGAACCATAAAGAAGGTTTTGGGTTCTAATCCCACTGTTAAATTCGCGGCTTTGAGAAAAGAGGAGGGGAGGTAGTTGCTGTGACACGTTGGTGCACTCTCATCGAGTTGCCTTGATGGAAGCTTTCCTGTTTTTCCCTAAAGCAATTGCAGGTCAGCCATCTTTAGGAATCTTTCAGAAATGAAGCTTTTCCCCAAGTGATCATTCATAAATGATGTCACGCTTCGAGGGGGGATGGGGGTTCGTGAAATTGTGACAAAATGTGACAAGGGGAGGAGAGGGGATAACAAGAAGTGTGCTATCAGGCTTTATGCAACATAGAGTGACATGTGACAAAGGGGGTAGGGGGTCCATTGAAGTGTGACATATTGTGACAAAAGCGGGAAAGGGGGTCAAATAAAAGGGAAAAAAGCATGACATCATTTATGAACGGTCCCCAAGGTGCAAGGACCATACATAGCAAATAAATTTGCCATGCATTTTTGAGATCAATTAGAAGCAAAGAAATCATAATGTCAGTGATTTGATAAAGATCAGAAAAGTGATAATATCGTTCAAAAACAAGAAACGTTCGAAAGTTTTTACGATTAAGGGGAGTCAGCACCCAACAATATGTCGAAAAAAAAACGAAAAAAATTTATTGGCTGAAGTCGTAAAAGAAATCTTTAAAAATGTTCCCTGAAAGTTTCAGAAAAAGTGAAGCAATGTTTATTGATTTATCATTGATTTTATTACGGTGTGATTTGCCACCTTTTCATTCCGAAACCGAAATTGTGCTGAATATAAGCCACATATTTATTTTTTAAAATATAATAAGCGAGAAGAAGCAGTTTCATCTTGACTGTAACTGTAGAAAAAAGTTCCTTACTTGAAATTTTGATAAAGATATTGCAAGCCGAAACTTTATTTTGCGCATTTCATCTCAATTAAAATGCAAAGGATTTTTTAAATTTGTCTCTATAATGTGGATTTTTTCCCCACATGTTCCGGAAACTATACATGACAAATTTATGCTTTACTTTTATGATAACTTAAGTACTTGAAAAAAAAAAAAACTTTTTGTAGTTTTTTTGAATTTTTCCTTGTTTTTTCTGCGTTACTTCAGTTTTCTTTTTTTTTTCTCAGTGGGTAAAAGTTTTGTTATATAAGTAATGAATAAATTTTAAAAAATTGAGACTTTAAGCCAATTTTTGAAAAAGAAGATGCATTTTTAAAAATTACTAAATTTTGTTTTAAAAATTAAAGTTTTCAAATTATATTTAAGAAATTCATTTTTTAATATTAAATTTCTTATGAAGTGATAGATATAACATGACATGATACAAAAATTGTAAATACAAACACCATAGAGGGAAAAAATGGTCTCATGGTGCCGACTGCCCTTAAATTTGAATATGGACCTTAAAATTATTTTCCTGCACCTCGTAGAATAAATAGCTTAGTACATTTATTTCTTCTACGATTTAACCCTCTACTGCCCAAGTTTTGTTATCGTCGTCCGCCTTGAGGCGGAGTTGGAATTAGAGGGTTAATTAGCACTACGCCCTTCCCTTCCATTTATGGTGACATTTATGAGGGAAACCACGGATAGGCGAAACCTGTGGTTAACCTAATTGGATCTTAATAACTCAGTACTCCGCCTTCGTATTGACGGATTGCCGGTTTCTACTGCGTCAGTGGAAGTACCAATCAGTCAACACGAGGATGCGTTAACCTTGTGATGCCCATTTTTTTTTATCGTCGTCCGCCTTGAGGCGGAGTTGTGAATTAGAGGGTTAAGATACACTGTAAAATTTTTGTTGCCGTCATTTTTGGTGTTCAGTTGGTGTAAAGTTGAGAATTATTCATTTTTGATGCATTTGAAATCTTTTATGTGTCTGTCTAAAAACATATGAGCAATTTAATGTTTTTTAGCACATGAAATGTGTTAACTCATCTACGTATCGAAATTTCATTGCGATTTCTGATTTCTATGTAAATTGGATAAATGAGCAATCGTAATGAACTTTGCATACGTAGATGAGTTAACGAACATCATGTGCTAAAAAACCATTCTGCTGTCTGTATTTTTTTTAGACAGACACTTAAAAGAATTTAAAATATATCAAAAAATGAATAATTTTCAACTTTACACCAACTGAACACTACTAAAAATGGTGTTCACTAGCACCAAAAATGGTTCTCAGTAACACCAAAAATGGTGCCCAGTAACACGAAAAAATGGCGTTCAGTAACACAAAAAAAATGGTGCTCAGTAACACGAAAAATTTTGTTCAGTAACACAAAAAAATGGTGTTCAGTAACACCAAAAATGTTGTTCAGGAACGCAAAAAAAAATGGGTGTTCAGTAACACAAAAAATGGTGTTCAGTAACTCCAAAAATGGTGTTCAGTTACACAATAAATGGTGTTTCGTTTCATAAAAAGTTGTGTTCAGTAACACAAAAAAGGGTGTTCAGTAACACAAAAAATGGTGTTCAGTAACACAAAAAATGGTGTTCACAACACCAAAAATGGTGTTCAGAAACACCAAAAATGGTGTTCACTAACACCGAAAATGGTGTTCACTAACACTAAAAATGGTGTTCACTAACACCAAAAGTGGTGTTCAGTAACACTAAAAATGGTGCTCAGTAACACAAAAAAAATGGTGTTCAGTAATACCAAAAATGGTGGCAACTAAACGCAAAATTTTTAGTGTACAAAATTCCTATGATGTGAAAAGAAATCAAAATTAAGTTGAGTACGTTATTCGATCCTCTTTTTACTACACGTAAGTTCGTTCACAGTCTGGTTTTATTATTATACTTATTTATTTATTCATATTTTACTATGTGTTTACTACAAGAATTCAGAAGAATGTTGTTTATCATCCGAAAAAATGTTTCACGTGGTTACAGTGACGTGCTACTCTTTTGAGATCGGGCTAAAGTACATCCTTTTCACTTCAAATCGAATCTTGAACGCAGTTCATCGTTTATTATCGCCATCCTGATTCTATTATCTAAATTTCTCTCTCGTTCTATTTTCCGAATCTTATCTTTCTTCTGAATCCTTTATAGCCTACTTTCCCGTACGAGCAAAATGAAAGGAAAAATAACGTTTAAAATGAAGAAAAATCAAAGCGAAGTGAAGTAATTAAATAAAGATTGAAAAAGAAAAGATTTGAAAGTTGGGTTTTGAGATGGGGAACATGTGTGTTTGTTGGTCTATCGGTCTATCTGCCCCCGTTCCTAATAACTTTAGAGTAGTTTTGTGATGAAATGAAGATACACTATTCGCGCAAGATTGAGAAAACTGCTAATTAATGGTTTGGGTTAAGCAAAGCCTTAAAAAACCGAACTAAAAAGCTTCTAACTTGTGTTCTTATTGACTTAGAAACTACGAACAAATTCAATCTTGGGCAGAAAAATCAACGCTTTCAATTGATATATAATAGTAATATGTGCAAAGTTTTTTTTTCTGCCCCATATTAGGTATTATGTGGAAATTCCTAAGCTCCCCTCCGAGCCTCGAATAGTTTTAATAGGAATTACATTATTTACCATTGTAATTTAGTTTATTTATTATTGGCGTGCATATATGTGATGAAAAATTAAAAGTTTTTTTTGGACTGTTTATTTATGAGTAAGTATATAATGATTGTGTTGCAAAAAAGAGGGGAAAAAAACATTAGGGGCAAAAAAGACTTTTTTTTTTTTTGAGATTTTGAATGTAAATTTCGGAGCAGGGCTCTTTTTGTTTTGGTGTAGAGGGGGGTTGTTTGTCCGATTTGGAGTTGGTTATCGTTTTTCTGGGGGAGAGTTCCATAATTTTTAGGGAGTACTATCGCTCTGAGGGCGTCGGCACCACTGTTTCTCACAAATACAATCATCCCCACTTTTCTTTTTAATTAATTTGATACATTAGTTGCTTGTTTAATTAACATGCGATTCCAATGACCTTCAGACAAATTTTCAAGGTCTCCGTGCCCCAAATAGTTCTAATAGGAACTACATTTCTTCATTTCTTACCACTTTTATTTAGATTATTTGTTAGTCGCGTGCGTATATTGATAACCATTTGAAATGTTGTTTTTTTTTCTTGAATGTTTACTTCTTTCTTTCTTTCTTTCCAACCATTTCAGGTCACATAAATATTCGAGTTTATTTGCTATTCTCAAGGATATGCCTCAAACTCTCGTCTAATATGACAAATATAACAAGACAGCACAACAGATTTTTAATATACAAAGAAGGAAATACACCCAGGGCAAAGGTGGGAATCGAACCCACGCCTCTTTCTCTCCGCGCAGGGAGGCACCGGAGCCAGTCGATTTGACCGCTCAGCCACTGAGGCCCCGAATGTTTATTTATCATTAACCCCTTAAAGCATCAGTGTCTAAACTATGACCGTTTGAGGGCCACATTGCAAAGAAAAAAAATTAAGTTTTTTGATAATTTGCGTTGGGGCCGCACTTTAGACAAGCATGCCTTAAAGCATGATTTTTTTCTGGAAAACTAGTATAGTGTAAGCTATTGTTTGCAATTTCAGGGGGGACTAGGGAACGGGGGGGGGGGGTCAAAGTTACACGGACAAAATATATTACACAAACAAAGTGCAAACGGATCTCAGACGGGCATAAGAAATAAAATAACGCACGGGCATCGGCAAACTTTCCGGTAATTTTCGCCCGTGTCAGACACGGGCAAATGCGTAAAGGGGTTAAATATATAAGGGATCGTTCATAAATGATGTCACGCTTCGAGGGGGGGGGGGCGTTCGTGTAAATGTGACAAAGTGTGACAAGGGGAGGGGAGGGGTAACAAGAAGTGTGACATCCTGCATTATGCAACATAGCGTGACATGTGACAAAGGGGGAAGGGGTTCAAATATATGGGAAAAATGCTTGACATCATTTATGAACGGTCCCTAATATAGTTTTAATATAGTGTGTTGTAGAAAAAAAGAGAGTAAGAAAGAAACTCATTAAAAAAAAAAAAAAACTTTTGGATGTAATAAAAACATTTCGGAGCAGGGCTTTTTATTGGGGGCTTGGTAGACTGTTTGGCCTATTTAAGGGGTAGGTGTCGTTTTAGGACAGTTCCATATTTTTTAGGGGCCGTTCATAAATGACGTCACGCTTTTTTCCCATATATTTGACACCCGTCTCCCCCCTTTCTCACAATATGTCACACTTCAGCGGAACCCCCTCCCCCCTTTGTTGCACGTCACGCTATGTTGCATAATGCATGATATCACACTTCTTGTTACCCCCTCCCCTCCCCTTCTCACACTTTGTCACAATTTCACGAACCCCCCTCCCCCCCTCGAAGCGTGACATCATTTATGAACGATCCCTTAAGGGGGTGCCATCGATCTGAAGGGGGTGGCTACTCCTGGTACACACAAATACCAGTACACCCTTTTATTTTTTACTAATTTGATACATTAACCGCTGGTTATTTAACATCCGATTCAAATGACCTTCAGACACTAATTTCAAGGTCTTAAGAGGCGAGAAAATAAATATATATCCATTCCTCGTAAAGTGCTACCGATAATTCGGCTGATGTATGAATGATAACACTGAATTTATCCCGTCAACAAAGGGCGACAGATAACTGGATCCCTCTGGCAGGAAGCCAAAGACATCTGTCAACTGACAAAACTTTCACAACAAAAATAAACTTTAGTTCCCGTTCTGTAAATTATCGATCTGTTTTCTTCTACACATTTTCTTTATACAGCGATTGTATTTCTAAATTGAAAGTGCAATCTTATTGATCGGATTTCTTAATAACATTAAATTATTGACTGGCTTAATAAAAGGATCTGAGAAATATACTTTAGGCTTGCTGTTTTACTTTCCTTAACAAATCGGAGTTGTTTTATTACGATTCTGAAGTGATGGCATTTTGTTCAAAAGCAAATCCAACAAATGAAACGAGGAAGACTACAAAACAAACGGATGGACGATTTTAAAAAGCAATGGAGAGATAGAGGCAGGGCTGGATTAAGATCCTTAGAACCTTAAATGCCCGTCCCGCAGTGGACCAGTCGGTAGAAGCTCGGTTCCCGCAGAACACGGAAAGTGAAGCAACATCAACTTCGGTCAGTGTTTGGGAGGGTGACAGCCACTCGCCGCTGGTTGCTTTGAGGCCGTATACGCTAAAGGGAGCTGGTGCACGTTAAATCCGTCGTGACGCCAATCTCCTAAAAGGGAAACGATACCTCTGGGGGTACCAACCACAAGTGACGGTCTCTCATCTGGGGTTTGGTTCAAAATTAAGTGACCACAAAATTTGAGGTCAAGTCAGTCTTCAGTCCTCCTGGTTCCTGACTCTAAAAATGAACTTGCATATCATCCTAAGCCAGTTTATTATTGATCTTCTGGACTTGGGAGTAGGCTTTCCTATGACAGGGGCATTAGTAACAACACAACCTTAAATGACCTAAGCACTAAAAAATTTTGGCACTCCCACACATGCATTTGCATAATTCAAAATAGTACCAAAAACACCCCTTAAATTTTTGTTTTTACAATTAACGTCTGGAGAGAGGAGGGACTGTATACACAATTTTTACGTAAAATAATTTAATTTTGCACTTGCATTGCTTTACATACTTGTAAACAAATATCTTTATAAGATAACGTGCCTATTGTTTTACGCGAAGAGCAAAACAAATGTAAATTTCATAGCACTGACAAAACTGATGAAATATTCGATAATTGATCAACAATTCTGCGAGAATATTTAGTTCAGACTCATTATATGTAGTACTAAAAATTGTACTAACCTACAATTTTTGCATCATAGGCCACTCCGACCCCACAAACCTGATTGTTGGCGACGCCGGCTGCAATTGCGGCGCAATAAGTACCGTGGCTACAAAAAAGGAATTGTTAATAAATTTACAGCAAAGACATCCACAGGTAGGGGAAACTTATTTTTAGAAAAAATAATTTATTTATTAACAAAACGTATTCACGTTATTTAAATAAAGAAAAATTTTCCGTTACCTATTTTCGGGAATAGCTTTGAATACGAAATTCAAGTATAAAAATTCTTCACTTGCTGCTTCGTCCTAAAAATGGAATGCAAAAAGCATAATTTTATTAAACTGCTTGCTGAATTTTATAAATTGTAAGGCCAGTTCTATAAAAGGAAAAAAGTATAGGTCTTATAACCGTACATATATATGTGTATACAAGAACAGTAGTCGGGCATTCACGATTTTATTTTTGGGGGGGAGAACAGGATCAAGACTTGGGGGGGGGGGAGACAAGATCAGGACTAGGTATTCACCGGATATTGATTTTGCCGCGTAAGTGGTCGTTGTCTGAGTCTGACTGATCCATCATGCCGGATGTCCGGTTGTTTGAAACCCATAGTTTTATACACATTTTTAAGCTGCCCAAAACTTAAATCGCATAATATTTTTCAAAGCACTTTAATCAATCAATCAAATTAACCATGCCGGATAACCAGACCTTTCATGCAATGACCGGATTGGATTCCGGACGTTTAAAAATCGGTTGGATACCAAATATCCGATGCCTTCTGGGAAAGGGGGAAGCGGGTCTGTTCGGCCTTACTGTCGGTGTGCACCCCTGGTACGTACATATTGTTTAAACAAGAAAAACTATGCGCAAAAATAAATAAAAGAACTGAAAACCTATTTTCGTTGTGGGTTGCTTTTTAAACAAGCGCAGGAAGAAAAAAAAAAAGATCGAATCAAATTTAGATGCTATAACATCAGAAAAAGGTTTCTTCTGGACATTTTCTTCCCTAATCGAATAAGTTAACATACTTAATATTCAAGAGACGCTCTACAATAATGATGAGAGTCTCCGAAAATCACATGAACGAGCGTTAAGCATCCGAATCCATGCATGAAATAAGGCTGTTCTCTGATACGACACGTAATACTACGTCCTTGAATCTGGCAATAGCCCGTCGCCTGTCAACATAAAAGCAGCTTTTTTTCGCTTCTGATGAAAAGATGCCTTCTTTTCGAACACAGAAAATTTTGATAAACGCATATATCCGGGAATTTCCTGCTTCCTTTGCTTTGGCTGCAGAATAAATTCTGTGTCAGTGAAGTTATGCCGAAGGACGCGTATGATGGAAAGTGTTCCATAAAGGACTAAAGGCTTGTATTCTACGAGCGTTTTAATGAATTGAGTGTGAGCGAGAATAAAAGACGATCACAGCATTAGGAAATTAGTTGTTCTAAATGAGCAAGGTTAAAATGGATTTTCACAAAATGGCGAAAACTTCGAACATAAAAGCGTAAACAAATTGATGCAAATAATTTTATCTAGCAGTTGTGTTGCATTAATTGCTCTTATAATTTGATTTTTTTTGGGGGGGGGGAGGGGAAGTTATGTCCCTACACATGGGTCTTTATGCTAGCAGTTGTGTTGCATTAATTGCTCTTATAATTTGATTTTTTTTTTTTTGGGGGGGGGGGGGGAGTTATGTCCCTACACATGGGTCTTTATGCTAAGGGACCGTTTATCAATGATGTCACACTTTTTTCAATATATTTGACCCCCTTCCCCCCTTTGTCACAAAATGTCACACTTCATCATACCACCTATATCACATGCATGCTATATTACAAAAGCATATATACTTCCAGTTCAGAAACAAAGTCATAGATCACGTTTCTGATTTTATTTTCGAACTTTTAATGACATTTGTGATCATAATAATAATAATGATTATATGTGCACTTAATTTGTATAAAATGAGGTTAAAGTTTACAACACAAAAGATAATTAGCATAGAACAGTAAAATTCATCAATTGCTCGAATTCTGAAAAAAAATGGCGCACGCCATTTTGTCTTAAAAGTGTAAATGCCTAAGAAAATTTCTTTTAAAATTTTAACATGAATAAATTTAAACCTTAATCCTTTTATTTATGAATGACCCCTAATACCCAGGGTTTTCTGAAATAAAAATGTTCATAGAAAACATTTAACTTTAAGTGACTTATGTTGGCTACAAGTTAAGATTTTTTTTTTGTGCCTGTATGTAACGTCACTTAATATGGAATGGACCGGCGCTAGTTGTTTTGAAAAAGAGAAGTTTTTATTCAGAACTTAGAGCTTTGGCAATAACTCTTCCACGTGAAAAACAAAAGCATGAAAATCAGGGATCTGGGTAGCCGCCATTTTTTTAGTTGCTCCTCTCCAGCTCCGCCCCGACTGCTAAATACGTGCTCCGACTCTGCTCCTTGCTGTGAATAATTTTAATTGATTATGTTATTTATCTCTTTTTAGCCTACTTGCTTGTAAAAGTTTTCAAAAAAGAATGAATGAAGTCTTAATGTATCGTAAAAATATCTTCAAAAATAAAGAAAAGTCAAAAATAAGTGAAGTAATTAGATATATATTGAAAAATAAAAAATTGAAAGTAGGGTTTGACGATGGAGAAAATGTGTGTCTGTCGTTCTGTCTGCTCCCCCCCCCCCCCCCCATAACTTTTGAAGGAATTGTCCGATTCGAAAGATTTTTTTTTTTTTTTTTGCATTTGGAAGTTCTCGACGAGGATATCTCATTTCCATATTTTCCTTTTTGATTTGAACAACTTTTCGTTCAATTTTGAACAGTTCAAAAAATCTCCACATTAGCGACTATGGGCAAAAATAAGCAAATTATGTAAACTCTGGGCATAAGATCCAAGTTCCTATGAACAAGCTTATTAGAAAAAGCGCTCCACGGAAACATTTTTTTTATTTGAACGATATTTTCTTCAATTTTGAACAGTTCAAAAAAAAAAAATTAACATTACCGCTTATGGAGAAATTTCAATCTTAGATAAATCCTGCTCCAACGGACGGATGTGCTTGGAGCAAACTTTATCGAAAAGATGTTATGACGTAGAACGTGTACAGATACCAAATTCATCCAGAACTGAACGACCCTATTTTCCCACGAAACTTGTTGATCCGGATATTTAAGGATATTTCCGAATGAATGAATGAATGAGTGAGTGAGTGAGTGAATGAATGAATAAATGAATGAATGAGTGAGTGAGTGAGTGAATGAATGAATAAATGAATGAATGAGTGAGTGAATGAATGAATAGAATGTGTGAGTGAATGAAGGGATGAATAAGAGAATGAATGAATTGAATGAGTGAGGGAGTGAATGAATGAATGAATAGAATGAGTGAGTGAATGAAGGGATGAATAAGAGAATGAATGAATTGAATGAATGAATGAATTAAATGAGTGAGTGAATGAATGAATGAATGAGTGAGTGAATGAAGGGATGAATAGATAAGTGAGTGAATGAATGAGTGAACGAATATGTGTAAATCGTTGAAAAAGGTATATTTGAAGTAATTAAGAACGAAAGCTATATGTGAAAGAGAGAGAAAGTGATAGCTCGATTATATATTTGAAGTTAGTGTATACGGGAAAGTAGGCTCGTATAGTTCTAGACGGAACTTCTTGTTCTTCAGTTAGTTAATTTTGTACAAGATAAAAAAATATTAAAATTATAGAAAAAACTGTAGTGAAGCACAATAAATTTCTTAGCTCCGTCTCTGCTCCAGTTTCGAATAAAATCCCGTTGCTCCACTGCAGATCCGGGATGAGCAAAAATTTCGCAAAAGAAAAAACGAAAGCGGAAACGAAGAAAAAAAAGCGAAAAAGGAAACGAAGAATAAAAAGAAAAAAACATAGTCGAAACGAAACCTTACATAGTTTTTCGCAACTTCAGGACTCCGTCTGTAGATTCCATCGTCCAACACCGCTATTCTCACTCCTCTTCCGGTGACGCCCCTTTGCCACGCCGGAAACACGTTGATATCCCGCGCCTCCTTCTCACCCACGTTGCGCTGATAGAAAGAGAGAAACATTTTTCTGAGAATGGAATTTTCTGTGGCGAAGCAAACTATTTCAGTCATAAATGTATCAAATCACATTGAATTCTCCGTTATCTGTGATAATTAATGTTTAATTTATACGGATTATCGAAAGTTTTATTTATTTTCTTTTTTGCATTGAACTCTCGGTTATCCGCCTTCACTCAAAGTCTTATTATAATTGCTTTTAATATTACTGCTTAAGAGCAACAAACTCTTTTTAATAATGAGTTTTATTACATTTATTAATTACTAATTTGCTCAAGGAAGACATGTTGCTATCTATAACAATATAATATTGCAGTTATAAATGAGGATTTACCTGACAAAAGAAAATGAGAAATAATTAACTAATAAATTATTTCCAAAATATATTAATTGATCTCACTAAAACTCGTCAATAGTGACTAAACAAAAAAGAATGAGAAAATTGGTTGAAAAACAGAGGAGAAAATGGTTATTAACTGTTTTGTCTTTGTCTAATTGTACATAGATTATTAACCCTTTATCTACTGATGGTACTAATAAGAACCATTCTCTATAAATTCCATCCAGAAAGCATTTCTACCAATGTTCTGATGGTACTTTGCAGGAACTCTTTGAATTCCACTTTTTAAGGATACATATCAGCAAGGATTCTATAAAGAGTATTTTAGCGAGGAGAGGAAGATAGTTTTGAAACCAATGGCAGTGTTTTAAACTGCCCTTTCGTTCAAATTGCTCCTTTTTAGCCTACTTTCCCGTAAAAGTAAAAAAAATAATAATAAAGCATAAAAGAAGGCTTAATGTATCGTAAAAATATCGTTAAAAATAAAGAAAAGTCAAAAAAAAAGTGAAGTAATTAAATGAAGATTGAAAAATAAAAAATTTGAAAGTAGGGTTTTGAGATGGGGAAAATGTGTGTCTGTCGGTCTGTCCCCCCCCCCCCTAATAACTTTTGAACGAATAGTCCGATTTGAAAAATTCTTTTTGCATTCGAAAGATCTAGGCGATGACATCTCATTTCTATATTTTACTTTTTGATTTTAACAATTTTTCGATCAATTTTGAACAGTTCAAAAAAATTTAACATTAGCGCCTATGAGCGAAAATGAAGCAAATTATCTAAACTCTGGGTACAAGATCCATGTTCCAATGAACAAGCTTACTGGAAGAAGCTCTTGGCGTGAAATATCAATTTGAACAGTTTTTGTTCATTTTTGAACAGTTCAAAAAATTAACATAGCGCTTACGGGGAAATTTCAATCCTGTATAAATCCTGATGTAACGGACTGATTTGCTTGGAACAAACTTTATCGGAAAGCTCTTATAACGTAGAACATGTACAAATGGAAAGTTCATCCAGAACTAACGAGCCTATTTTCCTATGAAATTTTTTATCGGGATTTTTAAAGATATTTCTCAATAAATAAACAAATGAGTGAAAGTACGAATGAATGAATAAATGAAAGAGTGAAAGAATGAATCAATGAATAAATGAATGAGGTAAATAATGAATAAATGAGTGAATAAATACATGAATGAGTAAATGAATGAATAAACAAATGAATGAGTAAACGAATGCATGAATGAATAAATGAATGGCTGAATAAAGGAAAGAATGAATGAGTGAATGAATACGTATTATCCGTTGAAAAAGGTATATTTGAAAAAATTAAGAACTAAAGCTAAAGGAGAAAGAGAGAGTAAGAGATAGCTAGATTATAATTTGGTGTATACGGGAAAGTAGGCTCGTATAGTTCTAGACGGAACTTCTTGTTTTAGAGTTTTGTTCCCGAAAAGTAGTAAAATTCAAGGATTAACTCGCCAATTTTTTTTAAGTGTTAGTTAAGAACTTAGAGAACTATTTGACGAAATATTTTGATTAAAAAGTGTATGAAATTAATTTCACAGTTAAAATATTCTGTGGCGCTTATTAGCTGTAAAGAAATAAATTTTTATGGACTGAGCATTTTATTTATGTAAATCCCTTAATTTTCAGTGTAAATACCCAAACTATTTATGTAAAAAAAATTACTGCAGATCATAATGCAGTAGATAAAGGGTTAACAATTGATAAAACACAGATTTTTATCTACTATTGAGACAGAGGAAGAGCAAATGGAAGAACTTTGGGGAGAAAATACCTAAGCGAAGTTTTTAATGTACAAATCTCGGCTCCAATGCATTGATGGCTTCGATTTTGTTTTGAAGAATACAAATTCTCCAAAAGGATGGACTTGAATCATTATGATTCTAACAGCAGGATATCATTCATACATATACACACATACACGCGCACCACAAGCAGTGCTTCATTATAATAAACACAGTCATAAAAATTTCCCTTGTACTTGGTCTTTTCGTACTTGTCTCTTACAAGCGGTTTTCTTTTTATTCGTCGACACTTTGTTAGATTAAATTTTACGATCGCGCAATCCAATTAACCGACAAAGCTTGAGCCTAAAAATACCCAAAATCAATTCTTTTAAGGACGCAGAAGAACTTCATACTTGCTCTTAAATTAATTGCCTCACTCGTTATCTTGTGTTCTCGAGGCTCACCTCGATCCACCTACGAAGCCGTTGCCAGTTTTAGATCTTAAAAGCTGGCTCGGAAATGTGAAAAAAGAAATATTTATGAAAAAATATAAAAGGAATATTTGTTTCGGCTATCTCACCAGATACCACTGCTCTTTGAAGAGGGGGTCATTAAACTTAAGCCCATTCGAGACGTTCGATGGCTGAAGAAGCTCTTTAATCAGAAGAGCTTTGTGGCTGGGTGTTGAAAGGCTGCCGGAAATAGAATGACCGAACAGTTTCGAACGTTGGACGCGGTGGAACAGAGTCTGCTGTGATGCCCATTGAATCTAAAAGAGAAATAAACACAGAATTGTAAAATAGGAAATAGTTTTGTGTCGACTCTCCATAGAAGAAAAGAGGTCATCATAAGGGATGTCACACTTCGAGGGGTAGGGGGGTTCAAGAAAGTGTGACTGTTTGTGACTAGGGGAGCGGAGAAAGTTTGACATTGCACATTTTGGATTTCTATAAAAACATTCAAAATCAGCAAATTAAACTTATTTTATGCTAATGTAATATAGCGTGACATGTAATAAGGTGATAGGGGGTATGTTGAAGAGTGACACTTAGTGACAAAGCGGTTAGGGGGGTTAAATTTATTTTAAAGAGTGTGACATCATTTATGAACAGTTCCAAACAAGCGTTAAGGTACAAATTGGCAATGAAATTACAGGAATGTATTGCGGAGTTATAAATATTTAAATATTTTTTCTTTCGGGGTGAGCAAATAGTGCTGTATGATAGAAGAAATATCATACAGATATATTACAGTCTGCATAGATTCTTTCACTCAATTTCACTTTAACTTGTTATACAGATATATTACAGTCTGCATGGTAAGAACATTTTTGAATAATATTCCCAGAGTTGAAATCAAAATTCCAACCACTCTTTTGATTTCAATTCTGGGAAAATTATTCAAAAATGTTCTTCCCCTTTAGAGTTTGACTTTTGGGGAGCTTATCATATTAACAGTAATAGAGAGAGTTCTATTTGGTTAATGATTCTTCCTCGACTCCTTATTTTTCGCAGGTCTGGCATAAGTTTCTTTAATTTGTTGTTCTTTCTTAGTTTTCTTGTTAGTTTTGCTTTTTTGTGTCTATTTTTCTCCTTTTCCCCTCCCCCTCCTTTACATGTGTACTTTGTTTTTGCATTTTGTTATGGTACTTTCTGTACTTTTTCTTATTTCCATTTTATTCTTTGTATTTTATTTTATTATTTTTGCAATTTTCATGTATTTTCACATTTTATGCATGTTGTCGTCTTTTTTTATTTGTTTTTATTGATATTCCTTTTTTACTTCGTGTACTTTCAACTGGATTCGTTTGTTGCTCTCTTATTGGTGCCTTCCCTGCAACTTCTACTTCCACTTCACGCTGCCTTTATTCTCATTGGTTTACAGATAATTCTTAGGCTTTATATAAGCTTTGTTTTTGTTGTTTTGTCTGCTTCATTTGGATGTTTTGCATCTAGAAGCTCCCTGCCGCATTGAAAAAGGGATTCCAAGCAATCCCGAAACATACGTGTGCATTTTAATATTAATTTGTGCTTTCTTAACGCGAAATTATTTTTTATTACTGTTTACTTGCACAAAGTGAAATTATTATTATAAGATATATTACAGTTTGCATAGATTCTTTCACTCTATTTCACTTTAATTTATAGGTAAACTATGCATGCAGGGATTTCCTAAGGAGGGAGGAGGAGTCAAACTTTAAGTCTTTCAAGCAAATAAAGGTATTATGTATGTGTGTAGGAAATCTTGGACTCTATTTTCACTTTAATTTCTCATACAAATATCTTGCAGTTTGCACGAATTCTTGCACTCTATTTAACTTTAATTTATCATATAGATATATAACAGTCAGCATGGATTCTTGCATTCTATTTTCCTTTAATTTATCATACAGATATATTACAGTTTGCATGGATTCTTTCACTCTATTTTACTTTAATTTATAGATAAACTATGCATGCAGGAATTTCCTAAGAGGGGGGGGGGGGGTCAAACTTTAAGACTTTCAAGCAATCAAAGGTACTATGTATGTATGTATTATGGATTCTTGCATATTATTTCACTTTAATTTATCATGCAGATATATTACAGTTTGCATGGGTTCTTTCACTCTATTTTACTTTAATTTATAGATAAACTATGCATGCAGGAATTTCCTAAGAGGGGGGGGGGGGTCAAACTTTAAGACTTTCAAGCAATCAAAGGTACTATGTATGTATGTATTATGGATTCTTGCATATTATTTCACTTTAATTTATCATGCAGATATATTACAGTTTGCATGGATTCTTTCACTCTATTTTACTTTAATTTATAGATAAACTATGCATGCAGGAATTTCCTAAGAGGGGGGGGGTCAAACTTTAAGACTTTCAAGCAATCAAAGGTACTATGTATGTATGTATTATGGATTCTTGCACATTATTTCACTTTAATTTATCATGCAGATATATTACATTCTGCATAAATTTTTTCACTCTATTTCGCTTTAATTTATTGGTAAAGTATGGGATATGCTGTAATTTCCTGGGGAGAGTTAAGGGGTCTACCTTTAAGACTTTTAAGCAGTCAAAAGCACTATGTTTATAAGTATGATAAATTAAAGTGAAATAGAGTGAAAGAATCCACGCCAGACTACAATGTATCAGTACGTGTGTATGTACAGTGAGTGCAATACCTGTACACCGAATACTGGTATTCCGAATACTGGCCATTTTGTAATTTCGGGAAACCGTTATTTTATAATGTAATACACCGTTATTTCTGGTATTAGCTATAATTAAAAACTTTTTTTTATTTTATAAAAGGGATTAATTTAATTTGTTTGGCTTTTACTGTTAATTGATTACTGGTGGTTTTTTTTTTTTTTTATTTTCTTAAATGTGACAATACCATCGTCACTTATTGTCTACTATACCCTTGTCTGATCTCTTCTCCCGTGAAAAGCTTCTGGAACTCACGACTGTATTAGTTACACACCAAAGTGTAAACAAACGATCTTTTTGAGTATGGCCATGTATACTGAAAGGGGGAAGGGGGGGCACTAAAAAATATTAAGAAATTATTTGGTGACAAAAGTTTAGTTTTGAAAAACTATATTGCAAAAAATAATGTTGCTGTTTAGAGCTTTTTCTTTTATGTCGTGAAATAAACACTTAATTTAGATGTCATAATTTATTATCTATAACATTCCAATACCATGGAATGATTCGAAACCATTTTGAGTTGTCTCATATTCCTGCGACATCGTCTGCAGACAGAAGAATGGTTAAAAAGATAAAAATCTTCATCCGGAAATATCTGAAAAAGAAAGCAGGAAATAAGAACTTGTTAATTTTTATTTTTATAGTTTTATAAATATTTATGGCATTATCTAAGAAAAATATTCATTAAAATAGACTATCGCGATTACCCGTCTCAGTAAATACAAACCGAGTCCTTCAATAAGTTAACGCACTTTTAAAGAACCGATCAGTAATTGATCAACTATAAGGCTTAAGAAGAAAATAATATAGACCTTCGATATAATAACTTTGTAATAAATAAATAGATAGAACTTCGTAGATATTGATCATTGTTCTAGTTTAATCTAATATTATATCTCCGTGGGCTTTACGCTGATAGCGTAGAGCGGACAGGTCGTTTTTCCCGCTTTGACACTGTGCTGGCCAAAGAACAACTTTTACAGAGTTTTTTGTAAATGAAATGTTTGATGATTCCGATGAGACCCCATCATTTATTTCATTTACTGTCTTCGAACCTGGTCCAAGTCCGTGGATTTTCAAGATGCAGAAAATCGTCTGCGCCCATGCCGCATGGTTATGCGGCATCTTCAAGATCCCTTGAGTATCCGTTTGGCTTGATACTCTCGGCTACATTAAATTCCTAGTGCAATCTGCATCAAATGAGAGCTCATTTGCCGCCACCTAGGGGAAACTGAGCGTCCAAATTCACAGTGGAAATGGCATCCACCGACAGTGGTGCTATTTGAAAAAATGGATACCGATTACCGGGGGACGCACTAGGTCTGCAAAGGTTAGTGACCATAAGCAGCCCCATTAGAAAGAAAGAAAGAAAATTTCATTTACTCCCACCATTTATTTTATTTTCTTCCTTAGCTCTAGGTTCTTCCTATTTCTAGGTTTTTATAACAATTTTTCGACTAAAAAGAACATGTTTCTGTTTATTTGACTGACATCTTTCTTTTAAAATATCGCTCTTCAAAAAAGTGGTAGTGCATTGCCCGTGAATAAAAATCGGCTGCTTTAATTGCTATTGGCGATCCCTCTGATTTCCGAAATATACTAATCTACATAATTCATCAAATTACATTACCATATACTAGTTGATCCCCTGCAGAACATCTGCGGGCTGTACGTTCAACAATCAAACTAAACATGATGATCGCTCGATATAAACAAACTAAGGTGTTGCCACTCCAAAGAATTGGAAATTAAAAATTGGAGTTATGAATGGAAATGCTTTTTAGCCTACTTTTCCCGTAAAAGTAAAAATAATAAGAATAAAGCATGAAAGAAGGCTTAATGTATCGTGAAAATATCGTTAAAAATAAAGAAAAGTCAAGAAAAAGTGAAGTAATGAAATAAAGATTGAAAAATAAAAAATTTGAAAGTAGGGTTTTGAGATGGGGGGGGGGGGGGTGTCGGTCGGTCAGTCGGTCTGTCCCCCCCCCCCCAATAACTTTTGAACGAATTGTCCGATTCGAAAAATTCTTTTTGCATTCGAAAGATATCGGCGAGGACATCTCATTTTCATATTTTACTTTTTGATTTGAACAATTTTTTGTTCAATTTCGAACAGTTCAAAAAAATTTAACATTAAAGCCTATGGGCGAAAATGAAGCAAATGATGTAAACTCTGCGTGCAAGATCCACGTTCCAATGAACCAGCTTACTGGAGGAAGCTCTTGGCGTGAAATAGTAATTTGAACAGTTTTCGTTCATTTTTGAACAGTTCAAAAAATTAACATAGCGCTTACGGGGAAATTTCAATACTATATAAATCCTGAACCAACGGACCGATTTGCTTGGAACAAACTTTAGCGGAAAGCTCTTATAACGTAGAACATGAACAAATAGAAAGTTCATCCAGAACTAACGAGCCAATTTTCCTATGAAATGTTTTCATCGGGATTTTTAAGGATATTCTATTTAATAATATTAATTA
The DNA here is from genome assembly GCA_038502835.1 of Octonoba sinensis. NCBI lineage: Eukaryota > Metazoa > Arthropoda > Arachnida > Araneae > Uloboridae > Octonoba > Octonoba sinensis. Next base: position 13,893,658 of record CM076604.1, read on the forward strand.
TATTAAGGATATATAGTGAAAGAATTAATAAATGACAGAGTGAAAGAATGAATCAATGAATAAATGAATGAGGAAAAGAATGAATAAATGCGTGAATAAATGAAAAATAAATAAAGGGGTGAATAAATACATGAATGAGTAAATGAATGAATAAACACATGAATGAGTAAGCGAATGAATGAATAAATGAATGGCTGAATAAATGAAAGAATGAATGACTGAGCGAATGAATATGTATTATCCGTTAAAAAAGGTATATTTGAAAAAATTAAGAACTAAAGATAAAGGAGAAAGAGAGAGAAAGAGATAGCTAGATTATAAATTTGAATTTGGTGTATACGCCAAAGTAGGCTCGTATAGTTCTAGACGGAACTTCTTGTTAATAAATAGAAATAAAGTTTTTGAAGTTCCGTAAGTTACGATAATAAGTACAAATATTATGTTGCTTTTCTATGCTAATCATTAAACACATTTTTAAATATAGTTTTACCATAGTTTGATTTTTATATGATGTCAATATCGTATCGTTTCGCAAAAAATTTAATCGTAACTGGTCCACGTTAAGTGAAATATATATCAGGGTTCGCGCGATTGCACGATTTCCGCAATATTTTTTGAAATCCCTCTCAAAAAAAGTTCGTTTTCGCGCTGTTCCCGCAACTACCGGACAAGCGTTCAAAACACCGCGAAACAAAACTAATATTCTAAACTGATAATTCAAAACAAACTAAATGGAGTATGTTAGTTTTCAGCTGCCATCTTATCTCTATTAACACGTTCACGTCGGTGTGACCCACCGGTGGGTCACACTTGACTGTTCTGTGGGGAGGCGTGACCCACTGGTGGGTCACGCTTGACTGTTCCGTGGGGCGGCGTTGTGGGTCACGCTTAACTATCCCGTAGGGCGGCGTGCATCACAGGTGAGTCACTTGTTTTCGGAAAAGAAGTCGTTAAAGAATAAGTTTATTTTATTTTTTCTCGACATTATATATAAAAATTCGAAGGCGTTCACGAAGCGTAAGGATACAAGACAGTCCCGCCTCACGCGAAGAAACGTAGATATTTGCCCCGGCGTGAACGTGTTAATGAAAAGAAGAATCTAGAAACTATATTTATCATATATAATAACATGGGGTAAAGATTGACAACTTCTTCATTTTTTGGGATTATTGAACCATCTAAGGCCTATGGAAATGCAGACTTATCTTCATTCTATTCACAGAGGACAAAGTCAAAAAAAAAAAGGAGTGAGAAGGGGAAATCTTCCTTGGTCACTGAAAAATGTAATTTTGTGAACGATCTGTTTTGTGTGAACCTTGTTAAAATGTTTATTCTTTCCTTGCTGGGCATAGATGAGATACTCATCTTTTATTGCACAGATTGTATTAGATCATGTTCGGACAGTTTAGTAATACTTTTTAAAACAAAAATTTCCCACTTAAATTTTAAAAATCCCATTTAAAGTTGTGGTCACCTTGTATTTTTCCCCAGTGTGAACCCTGTATATACATATATATAGATAGAAAGATAGATAGTTTTGTATCCCTGAATTATTTTTATAGGTGCATAATTCTTTTCTTAACACGGAATACATTACATATTAAATACTTATTAATAAACAAATTGCCTGGATTTTAAAATTTATTTGTCACAAATATTAACTATTAATATTGTAATATAAATAAACAAAAATGACAAATATATTCACCCCCCCCCCCTCCTCCCCAACGTAGAGGCACATGCCTTGTCGGCATTCGCCCTTTTCAATGGCACGGGAATTGCTGGCCATTTGTGAAGGGTCACCTGATAGGTGACCAGCATCAACCTAGCACGCTGTAGTCGGATGACACCAGATGGCACCAGGGCACTTTCAGTTTTTCCTGCCCTTTTGAATGGTTTACTTATATGTATGCATGTATGTGTGTACTACGGTCAATGTGAAATTGGTTATTATTAAGAATAACCTGTTATTATGAAAAATTACCATCGGTTATTGTTAATTAAATAAAGTGTTTAATTTTACAATTTTTTTTAAAGAAATTTAAACGATATTATGGAAAACTTTCCTGCGCCTTGGAAAATTCCTGCGCAGGGCACGGGCCCCGGCAGCCTGTGCGTAGTCAGGGCCTGGATGGCACCACCATAGCTATGCCCCTTCCCATTTCGGACCTGAGACTGAAGAGGAGGGAAACTTTCTCCAGCCTCCGGTACCCTTGGAACTGCCTCGGGACTGCCTCGGGACTGCCTCCACGTACTTTACATTCACGTATATTCAAGTGTACATGGCGGTTCTTCAGCGGGTCGGTCTCCGAACCCCAAACCTTTCAGATTGAAGAACGACGATGATGGAATGGAGCAACTGGAAAAAGTGTTTGGTCCTCTTTGATTATTTACTGGAGCAGTATTCTGCCTTCGTTTACTTTTGCAAATAACTTGGTGTAAATATTTAATATTGGGTAGTTTTAAGTGTTATTGTAGTAAATAACTGTTACACTTTCAGCCGATAATGTTCTCCAACTTTTCCACGCTCTGACAACGCATTTAAATTATCATCGTTATGTTATTGAAGTTAGTGGTGTTAAGCTACCCAGGGCCTTATTTACCAATAGGCCCGTGAGGCCCGGGCTTAGGGCCCCACTTTAAGGGGGCCCCTAATTTTTTTTTTTTTTTTTGCAATTTAAAATTTTTTAGAAAAATATTTAAAAATATCATTTTTTAAAAACAAACTGTTAGTGTTCTGTTGCTTCACAGAAAATTTGCATTATTAAATTATTTTAAAACCACAAGGAATTTTCACTTTGGGGGCCCCCAAATTTTGGCCTGACAATTTGAAATTTGAAAAACAAAATCGAATTTTCATTTTGGGGGCCCCCAGATTTTATTCAAACATTTGTCATTTAAAAACGAAATCATTTTGCACGTTGGGGGCTCCCAAATGTTAGTCTGACTCTTTGACATTTGCAAAACAAATTAGATTTTGCGCTTTGGGGATCCCAAAATTTTGGTGTGCCTAGCAAGTTTTACAAACACTGCATGTTATGTTTTAAAAAAATTTGTTGCGTGAGGGGCCCCCAAACATGAGTTGTGCCTGTAGTGATTCAATATGTAAATCGGGTGATGAAACTACCGATAGTTAAGGAAATTGACTCTATCGATAAATTGTCAATTCGATAGATAAATAGTTTAACAGCAGCACTAAATAGTGGTTTTCTCCTTAGCAACAAAAAGTGTAATTTTCCGAATTCAAATTCAAACCGTTAAGTATCTTGAAGGAATTCATTCATACTGATGAGGAAGTAACAATGACTGAAAAAAAAACTGTTCTAAAAATTATTCAACCAAAAAGAACAATGGCTCTTGTTCTGCATTGAAATAATTTTCAATCAAAAATATATAAAATGTACATTAAAAGAACTGATTGCTGTTGATCTTTTGAAATGGATGCATAGATTTTACAATCACAATGACGTAACTTTGTTAAAAAATGGCGAAAAGAATTGGTAATGGATAAAATGAATTCGGTGGAAGCAACTTCAACAAATGAAGGCGCAATATGAAAAGGAAGGGAAATGATTCATTGAGTCGACTAAATTCTACACTCATAAACTTTAAGATGAAAAGCAAGAGTTCTATTCTAATGAAGTAGTTCCGTTTAATAACAATGAGAAGAATAAGTGGAGTATAATTCTTTGTTCGGTAAAGTACTTTTTGTTAGTTTATACTGAGCTATAATAAAATTTCAGCAGTGATTTCAATTGAGTTAGCAACAGAAGTTTTCTGTTCGAAAAGTTTTCCGTTGTAAAAATCGTCTCTACTTATTACAAAAGGAAGTGTATGTGTGTGTTTGTTTGGTTTTTATTATTGCAGAGTTTTATTTAACTTGATTTGTCACGGAAGTTTGTAAAATGGTTTTAGACCACTGTTACTGCATAAATTATCTTCAAACTTTGCACACAAGCTTATCTTCCGCCGATGACAATACAATATTCCATCCATTTTATAACTTATTATAACGTTTATTAGTAAAAAATAATAATAATTTTGGCTCTGAGGAAATTATCAGAATTATATATTGTTTAAATCCTCATTAAAATTAATTGTAAATGGAACTGTGGAATTAAATTTTTAATTTGGAATTTATTAATGGCTCCGGTGCCCCAACTGGTTATGCTGCGGCAGACAAATTTTATTTCGTGATTTTTTGATGCAACCTCCTTGGGGAAATGCTGCATTTACTTATCTGGAAAATTTTCAGGCATGTTGTTTTATTTTGCGTAGTGAAAGAAACCTGCTAAACTCCCACCAGGCTACTCGATTAGAAATTTGGTCAAATTTCCACAAGTCATTTCTCAAAAGTCGTGCTTGCAACATCGTAGTTTCTGTTCAGAACCTTCTGGTTCTATCACCAACTGTTAATTCTGCTGTTTTTTTTAATTTACTGATTTTTATGAGTGTATTTGTTTTCGTCACACAAAATACAAATCAAAAATTCATTCTTCTCATTTTGAATTTTTATTTATTTTAAAAAGAAACTGCTTGCATTCCCGACGCTTTACGGCCTATAGCAAGTTTGGTAGTTGTAGTTCCATGGTTATTGTTATTATTATTATTATTATTATTATTATTATTATTATTATTATTATTATTATTTCATCATTTGCTATTATTTTTTTCGTTAATATTATTATTGATATCTTTCGCAGACTCTTTTCTAGAAACAGGTTTAATTGACACAGAACCATAGAGATTCCAATTTCCATTTTCATATTCAATTATCTAGTGAAAATATAATTCGTATAATACAAGAAAACAGGAATTATGTAATTGCGCGTTTAGCTCATAGTAGAAATTAAATAGCTTATATCGGCAAACTGGTTGGACAAATAGCATAGTATACTACTTCTTTTCAATTGTGGCATTTCATTATTATTTATTAGAGTACCAGTGGTAGATTAAACTGTACTCATTGGAAGAGGACGTAAAAAAATATTCTACTTACTCTTCTGATGTATGAAAAACCATATTTCTTTAGATATTTTCGTAATTCCTTATCGTTGCTTGCTTGAAATACAAACAAGTTGGAGTACATTCCATTTTCTGTATACCCCTCCTCTGAACTCCTGCAGTTCTTTTGCCTTAAAAAGCCTGTGCTAAAAGTAGTTTTGTGTTGCGAACTACTTCCAAACGGATACCTCTTCTGATTTTTAGTTTTCGTGGAACTACATTTTACATTATATTCCAAAGCAGTGTACAAAATGGCGATGGACAGCAGAATAAGCAGTGATAGAGCAGCCATTGGTTGAAAGAAAATTCATCTGCACATTGAAGGCTCATGGTTTGTATCCTATGAAAAAATAGAAGAAGAAAATGAATGAATACGAACTTGAAAATGGTGACATGTAATTGCAGCTATTATGGTTAACTCCATATATGGCACATGGCAAAACACATTTTTTTGTCTCATTTCAGTTATTAAAAATTAAAACGTTTAATACATTTAGGTGTGCTAACCCTTCTTATAACTGCTTTAAAGATAGAAGAAGAAAATTTTAGTTTAAGAAATAAAATTTTGGATTATTGTGTAAAAACAAGCCGTGAGATCATATCTGTCACATTTGTCAAGTCATATTTTTACATAACAACTTATAAATATTTATTTAATACACTAAAATTTTCCCTCTATTTTCAAAGTAGGCATATAGACGTGCAATCGCACAAAAATTTATAAAGTTATTTTGATATTTAGTACTTGAAATGCGACAAAGAAGTTGTGAAAGACATGAAAAAAGACATTTTTGGAATTGTCTTTATGTCAAGGTTGGAATTAACCTTATGTCAAGGTTGGAATTAACCATTAGGTCAAGGTTGGAATTAACCGTTATGTCAAGGTTGGAATTAACCTTATGTCAAGGTTGCAATTAACCATTATGTCAATGTTGGAGTAAACCTTATGTCAAGGTGATAATTAACCTTTATATCAAATTTAAAATAAACCCTTATGTCAAGGTTGGAATGAACCTTTATGTTAAGGTTGGAATTAACCTTATGTCAAGGTTGGAATTAAACCTTATGTCAAGGTTGGATTTAACCTTATCTTTAGAATTAACCTTATGTCATGTATGTTATGTTATGATAGTTATGAGAATATCTATCATAAGTTCCAGGAAAGGGCAAATAATCTTATGTGAACATAATTACGCACATTTTTCCACCAATTTTGTTTTATAGACAAAGTAATGTAAGTTTTCAAGGTTTTTATTTGATTGGGTATTAAGACTTTTTTGCATTTTAGTTAAAAATAAGAGGTTCTTAATTGTAGGTTTATCACATAACCTTGAAACAAAATAATGTGCTAGCGATTTATGGTCACATAATCAATGAAAGTATAGTCGAACCTTGATCGATTGTTTTTCATGGGACCATCCCTTTTAAACGATAAATACGGGGAAACGACGCATGCGGGTCAGCTTAAAATATAATCCGCATGACGAGACTTTTAAATCAAGACGACTTATTTTAAAGCAATGGCACTTACAGATACTTCTGTACACTATTATATGCCACCAAAACAATAGAGAAACACTACAAGAATGACATATAAGAACTGTGGAAATATTACAATAGTCATGTGTAAACAGGAAATATATTGATGTTCTGCCGTCCTCATTAGTTTCCTGCTGGCCTCCCAACGAAGACGATACATGCGGGAAAACGACAAATGCGGGATCGATGAATCAAGGTTCTACGGTAATTTAAAAATAAATAGAAAGCGAAAAAGAATGAAAAACTCACCATTGAACTTTTTGAAAACATCAAAAGAACAAGATAACCTACCTATCGGCAATATGTTTCATAATGAAATTGATAGAAACCTCTTCCTTCCGCTAGACACGTCTTTTCTAGCAAATGCTGCAGCTTCCTTTGACGCTCAACTTTTTTGATTCTGCATGATAGCAAAAGCCGTATTTGATTCTTCGTGCTGTGTTCATAATCATAAAATACTCATTGTGTTCACAATCATAAAATACTCATTGTGTTCACAGTCATAATATACTCATTGTGCTCATAATCATAAAATACTCATTGTGTTCACAATCATAAAATACTCATTGTGCTCATAATCATAAAATACTCATTGTGTTCACAATCATAAAATACTCACTATGCTGATAATCATGAAATAATCATTGTGTTCATAATCATAATATACTCATTTTGTTGATAATCATAAATTACTCATTGTGTTCATAATCATAAAATATTCATCGTGTTCATAATCATATACTCACTGTGCTCATAATCATAAAATATTCATTGTGTTCACAATCATAAAATACTCATTGTGTTCACAATCATAAAATACTCATTATGCTGATAATCATGAAATAATCATTGTGTTCATAATGATAAAATACTCATTCTGTTATTAATCATAAAATACTCATTGTGTTCATAACCTTATAGAGATTGCTGGGATTTATTTTTGACTGTTAGCTTACACAGTACGTCAAAGAATTTTTAAGACTAGGTTTATAAAATAAAAACTAGTAATTATATTTTTTTAAATTATTTTTATTCAAAATAGGCTCCTTTGGCTTCAATACATTTGTTACAGCGATTTAACAATGGTTCGAAGGTTTGTTCTAGCTCACATCGTGAGACTTATCTCTACCAGACCCCTACCTGGTAGGTGAGGCCTTAGGATTGCTTTCGCACGGAGCTGGTGACTCACATTTGTGGGACTGTCTCCAAAGCTCGCGTCCAAGCTGTTTGTACACAGTGTGTCAAAGAATCTTTAAGACTACAGCTGGAACTAAGCTTACAGTGGCGCTATCTGTGTTATCGAGCACGCGTCAAACTCCTTAACTATCAGCTGATCCACTGCCAAAACCTCAGTTCATTTGTTTACATTTTTTTAATGACGTTGACACGATACAAACAGCTTCGAGGCGAGCTTTGGAGGAGATCCCACAACGGCAGCTGAAACAGAGTTTATTTTGAAGAAAAATACTTAAAAATATATAATTACTAGTTTTTATTTTATTTTATAAAGCTAGTCTTAAAAATTCTTTGACACACTGTGTATTACTCGTAAAAATTCGGCAAAGATTCGATGGGCAAATCAACAAAGTTTTTAAAAAGACTGGTTCTCTCCCCCCCCCCCCCCCCCTTTGACGCATGCTCCTATTTAAATTCTTTTTCGTTCAGTGGCAATAATAAAAAATATTACCAAATGAACCAAATAACGTAGACAAATTAAGCTAATTTAAAATTGATCTTAATAGTAAGATAAACTATTAACAGCTGGTAACTAAATTCTTTAACTCTACATTAGGTAATTGAGGCGCTCATTTTATTGATAAAGCGTTCCTTTTAACATGCATTAAATGATATTAGTGTTCATTTAGTACATGCGAAAATGTACACTATCATCAAAAAACTTATTAGAATGGCCTATTTTTGACAACAGAATTCAGCCTGCCCAAATAGCCTGCAAACCAAGTTTGAGCACATTCTGACTTTAAAACTGGAGATATTGACAAAGGGATTATCATTGTTTTCAGGAAGCTAATTTACGGGTCGGGGCTTATGTAGCCATGGAAACTGGTATTTACAGTAGCGGATTTAGGCTTAGGCCCGTGAGGCCCGGGCCTAGGGCGGCAAATTTTGAGGGGCGCCAAAATTTTTAAGACGACTAAAATTAGAAATCGATTGGGTTTTCTGTAAACTATAAGACCAAATTTTAAAGTTTATTTTATTGCGCGCCGCTCTTACGATCTAAACATAGTACCATTTTGAGGGTAGAATTTCTTTGTTAAAATAATTAATCAGGCCAATTTTAAAATCTGAAATATCTAACAAAAAGATTTTTAAAAACTTTTTTTAATGCTAAGGGGCACCATATCGTCTCGGGCCTAGAGTGCCCTCAAACCTAAATCCGCTGCTGGGTATTTAGGTGTTTTAAGGTGAAGGTACTTTTGAAAAATCGGGACCATTTAGAACGTATTTTTCTGCTCATTGAGTTTTCAAAACATTCCTTGCTACTTAATTTTTCTTCGATAAGACGGAAACTTAGTGTTTTTCTAGTTTTTATATAGTTAGTTAAACAAAATTCCACATTCATTATGTGATTGAAAAATATATGGTAATTTAAAAATAATAACAATGCTTCTCAAAAATACGAAATTTTGCGAAAAAATTAGCGGTAACAAACAAAAAGACTTTTTATTTAAACAATTTATCAACAGATTCTTAAATTAATGCTGATTTTTGTTTATAATGTTCTATTTCTTCGTATAACAATTTCAGGAAAAATAAGCTATAATAGAAACACAAGGAACATTTTTTTGAAAGTTAATTCAAAACTAATTAATTTCTTTAATATTTAAAATTTGCAAGTAAAAATTCACTTTTTTAAAAATTTTCGGTGCATTTATTGCGTCATTTACAAGTACAGAAAATTTCAAAGTATTGCATGAAAAAATTAAATAGTTTTATATGAAGGTTCACCGTCGCCTTATCAGATGTTTTAAAGATATAAGAACTATATTATTCATTATAATCCTTAAGTTCTAAGTAACTGCATACAAAATACTGTGATTTTGTTAAGATTTTTTACTTTTAATCAAGAGGTAGAAATTTATACCATTAGCAATGGTATACAGTCCGTAAAAAGCGACAGTAAAATCTTTTTTTATGCATAATAGCGGAAAATTAATTGCACATTTTTGGCTGAAACTCTGGATATTTATATAAAAGTTTCTCCTAATTGTTTCTCAATGAAATATAATATTGTTTCAGATCAAAACTTTTTCAAACAACTTTTATAATTCATTAAAAAATATTACATTATTCTTTTCAGCCATATACAGCATGTTTTTATTGTTGGTTTTGTTCATAGTTTCATTTTAAGACACAAATAGCGCTGAAACCATGTTTTAGTCCAGTGATTATAAACAAAAAAAATTGTATTTACACTGAATAGAATAAAACGAAATAATTTTTGGGGAAAAAATAAAACCGACTTCAAATTAAAAATTCCGCTAAAAAGTAAAAAAATAAATTCGTTCTTTAAACAACACGATACGAATTTTAAACATAATTTTTGAAATCGGCGCAAAAACAGGAGTCCTAAATTACCATTACAGCATGTGATATTATATTGCAGCTATTATAAATTCTGAACAATTCATATTTGTAATTGATTCCTAAATGCAAAGGATTTTACCGATAATTATGTTTAAAAGTTGTCCAAAAAAATATTTAATTTATTTTTTTTCAGTGTAAATGCATTTTTAATATGGACACTTTATGTAAAAAAAAGTCATACACATATACACACTTTGAATGAGTGGTACTAAAAAATAATCGTTCGTATGATAAATTCCGTTCTGAAGTTGATTACTGAAAGAATTTAATTTTTGTCGCAAAGAAGCCTTCACTAAAACTCTTATTATATTGCTCTTACTAGCACTACTTAATGACAACAAACTTTTTTTAACGAGTTTTAATGAGTTTTATATTTACACATTAATACTTTACTCAACAAAAAAATTTCAAACCAGATTTTTTTTCCCTTCAAGTTCAAGGGCGCAAGTCCCCCCCCCCCCCCCGGTTCAATGACTTTCCCGGATATCCGGTATCTCTTGTCTAACCGGATATCTAGCTCCGACGTTTAAAACCTATGTATTCTATGAATATTTTTAAACACCCACAACCAGCTTGCAAATGCTTAGTAAATTTGTTATCTACACTTATTTTCAAAACATAACCGGCTATTTCATTCAATGACCGAATCGGATTCTGGATATTTAAAAGAAGTCGGACACCAGATATTCGATGCATACACACACACAATTCTGAATTCCCCCCCCCCCCCCGGGACATCCATGGCACCATTGAGCTATAAACTAAATTTATAGCGCAATGAATGGAGCAGCAAAACCAAAACAAAACCGAAATTAATGACGTCTGCAGCTGTGAAGTAAAAAATTAAAATTCTAGAACAATGTTTTATTTTACGAGAACAAATCTTTCGCTTTAAAACGTCACTGGCGATTGTATTTGAAGTTCAGCATTCAATTGTTTTTACATATGTTTGAAACATCTGCAATTTCTAAAAATCTAGTTACTAATTGAAAAAAGTACTCTTCTTCTTCCTGAGGAATTACAACTTTTTAAATCTAACTATTTTCTCTCCTTTCAACAAAGATTGGCATCACTCTATCCAAGGAGGTAGTTCACTAGTGAAAGGGAAACATTACGTAGTGAACGCTGGTCGTTGTGCTCGTACTCATGCGTGTGTAAAATAATATTTATTAATTTAATGGAGAAGTTTAAAGTGTAACGTGCTTGATGTTGAGTGCTTGAAGATATCGAGCTATTCAACTATTCTTTTGATCTAAACGATTGCACTAACATGGCGGGACAAACATTACACGACAGACTTGTAGCTGCAAAACATACTATTTATGGCCAAAATGTTGAAAAAGCCGTATGTAAAGCAACGACAGAAGAAATTATCGGACCTAAAAAGAAGCATCTTGATTGTGAGTATGAGAAACAAAACCATCCCTTGAGAAATATCAAAGTTCGCTTTGTTGTATTGGTAGTTTTTGATTGTGTCCTTTTAAATTTTGCTTTTGTTTGTTTGCTAATATTTCTTTCAAGACCTGCTCTTTCGTTTAGAGACACTTTTTTATGGTTTAGTTTGTTTCAATTTCCGTCACTTCGAATGTCATATTTACGGTAATTTACCGATTTAAGTGTGTAAACAAAGTAAAATGTTCATGTGGAATTCTTAGAAATAGTACATACACATCGCGTTGAACTAACAATATGTCCTTAAGTGATAGGAAAGCATTCTAAGTATTACCGAAAATTGGTTTCAACTAAAAGCAACTACGACCAAAAAATTTTAACATTGTTGAACTCTGAAAGTTTAGTGTATCACTTGTATTATTTTTCTTTCCTAGAGCTTTTCCTCTTGGTTATATTCTATAAAAATCATCAAACGTTGTTGCAGTATTTTATTTCTGTATTCTAAATGATTATTTTTTGATGAAATGTCAGTAACTTTCCCATGTTTTTATAAAAATTATTTTAAAAACTTATTTAAAAGGACGGTATTTGACGTAAAATGTTTATTTGATAATGTTTCAGAGTGAACTTAAAACGATAAACAAAATTTAATCTGTGTGAATTAATTGGAAAACAAAAAATGTTCGTAGTTTTTTTTTTTTTTTTACAAAATTTGCTTCCCAGTTATTTATTTTATTTTTTTGCCAAAAGCATGTAATGTTACTGTTTCAGTTTTATGGATCAAGAAAATAATATTTGTTTTGAAACAAGAATCTATCAAAGGAAATGGGAGCCCCCAACCCCCTTCCCTCGTTACAAACCATATTCTCAAACACCTAATATGATAATATTTAGGCATGTCAGGGCTTTGGTGACCCCCCCCCCCCCCTCCATCAGATTTTGGTTGTGCCAGTGTTTTGCAGTTACTTGTGTGTGTGTATGCAATCCTTGTACCAATAAATCAACTTGATTGTCATGTATTTAATGAAGATTAAATGTTTCCTTTGGTTGGAATGCAGTTTAGATCTCTGCAGCAATCATTTAGAATTAGATGTTATTCAGTACAACTGTTCTTTGATAATATTACAGTTGGCGACCTTAATAAAAATTGTCAAACAGAGACCTAAACAGCATTTTCACCTTTTGCATTTTCACTCTTTGTAAGTAATTCTCTCTCTGCATTGCTGGAATCGTGAGAGCCAATGTATTTCAATCAGTTATTTGGTATTTTATAAATTTTAATTTAATAAATAATAATCTTAGTTATTAATGCATAGCAGAAAATGGTACTTATGTATTATCGCAACCATGCCAAAACTCGGGGATAACGAGCCAAATTGGCAACTCGGATTTTGTACCTATCTAAGGCGCTTATGATGACCATAAGTAGGTATATAAGTCGCCAATCTCGGCATACGGTTGCGATAGTACGTAAGTACCCAGAAAAGTAGCTTTCTCATCAAATTTGGTTTTCTAAACTGCAATGTCTTTTCAGTGACTTGATTAATATGTCATTGATTCGATTTCGTATGATCACCTATATCATATCTTACCACTTCTAATAAAATGTCTAAATACGTATTTGCTTACGCACATGCAACCATTACCAATGGTCATAACCAGTGCTGGCAAGTTTCTGCCGGGGTGGTTAAAACCAGTGGCTATAACCGGTTTAAACCGGCATGGCAGAAACTAGTTTCTGCCAGTAAGTGGCAAAAACTGGCAGAAACTAAGAAATAATACTAATAAGAACTTTAATCAGTGATTCATAATTCGCACATGTATTTGATATGTAAACAATTAGGTTAAAAATTTAAACTAAAGATAATGAATGTTATTCAAAGTAGCAAAAGTTTCAAAATGATCATATAAATATACTTTGTTTATATAATACTATTTTTCTTTCACTTGAAAAAAAAATCATAATGGTAATCTGATGCTGTATAAGTTTAACTGTTAATATCATTGTTTAGAGTTGAATTTCTAATTAAAGGTAAAAGTATTACAAAAAATTCTATGATATTTTAACAAATCACTTTTCAGAGTATTTTTAAATAAATAATACAATGCAATGGCAAAAACTTTAAGATTATCTATTATGTACAAATAGAAATGGTTCTTGAGAAAAATATATCAGTAAATAATTGAAGCACATAAAATATCAGAGAAGGTTTTTTAAATGAAATATCTCTTACAATTATTTTACAAAATTACCACTCTAATTAAAATATACTATCACTTTTTACACAGAGCGTTTCATAGCATACGACTAATTTTGCTAACCTTTCTGAACTCGGACTGTTTCTTAATTTGTTCTGAAGGAAAGAAAAGCTTTAAAATATTCTTTCAAGACCAGCATTTCTTTGCTGGCAATGTCATTATTGTGGATGCAAAAGTTACTAAATTTAAAAAAATCTTCATTTTTACCAGTATTTGTTTTTAAAGACAACATTACTCATTTTTCTAATACAAATTTATTTTTTAATTAAAATTATCCACAATATTTTTTATTTGTTATTTATTCTGAATAAAATGTACTTTGGGAATTTGATATTACTAAAAAATTCTCAGATAATGTCACAAAATGTGTTTGTGCCAGTTATTGCCAGTTTCTGCCGGTTAAAACTGGTTATAACCACTTTCTGCCACTGGCAGGGCAGAAACCACTTTCTGCCGGCAAAAACCCAGCCCTGGTCATAACTAGGTCATTTTCCAACAGAGGCAAGGCCAGAATTTATCGCCCCACCTCCTGACATTCCTTCTCCCCCCGAAATGTGCATATTACTTATATACGCGTACAAACTTAGTCGATTCAGTGCCCCTAAAACATGGCGCCCGGGGCACACACCCCATCTGCCCCAACTTAATTATGTCCCTGCCAATCCCTGGTATTTTTCCAAATAGAACATGTTTCTAAATTTTTAACTTTAAATGACCTTGGTTTTTACGGACAGGCTACATGGAGTCTTTAGTGTTCAGTCCAGCTATGACGGGGGTAAGGGGGGGAGGGGAATTATCTCTCATCACAGTACAGAAAGACTCGGAATGAATAGAGGGAGAGGAAACGGGGAATTTCTGGATTTCTTAGGAAAAAGGGTCAACAGATGTATTAGTAGTTGGTCGTTCGAATCGCATGGTTTTCCAATGCTCAATTCTCCGAAATAAGAGGAGTCCTGCTGTTGTGCCAGGTGTCATGTCACCTCAGAAGTTCTGCTTCTAGAAATGTGTATGAAATTTTTCCCCTATATTTTCTACTTTAAATTCCTTTTAATATTTTGCCCTGATATATTTTCTTTTATAATTCCAATGACAAAAGAATAAGTGCTTGGTTGGAATCTTTGAAAAATTACCAATTTTAATGGAACTACTCAACATGCATGATGCATATATATTTTCTTTAATGGAGAATTCTACCTCTTACAGCGACCACTCGATATAAAGACCTTTTTCTGTGGTACACAGATGGTCGTTATTTCGAGCGTCGACTGTACTTTGAGGCATTGTCAATCAAAAATCTGGCTAGTAAACAAGGGGAAAATCGAGTTTTAAAATAAAAAATATATAAGTTCAACAATTTCAGTCGGTGTTAATGCTGCAAGAAATCGTAAACTCTATCTTATCCACTGGTGAGTAAAACAAACTGTTGTTAAACTTAAATACGAATTTTTGTCACCAACAAAAAAATCACTGTTGATTGGAATGTATGGCATCTGTTTAAAGTCCTGGTTTAATATCGATCCAGCATCGTTCCAAAACTATTTAACCTTCACTTATGCATAGGAAAAAAAAATCCCCGTCATAGAACTATTATGTTAAATATCTCTCAAAGTGCCAATGCCTTTTACAGGAATAATTTCTGTTGGTTTGTTACATTTAAATATCTCAAGTCATCCCTTTCCTTTCCTGGTGGTTTAGATTCTTTTAACAGCTTTAAAAAAAAGAAAGAAAGAAAAGCATAAATGACATTTGATTTTTATTTAAAAGAGCAGTGGTAGAAGTGGGTAAATAAAAAGTGGAGGGATGGCTAAAGGATGATAGATTACCCCTTTCCCCCTCCCCCTGAATGGTAATTTTTATAATTTGGCAAAAAAAAAAAAAAATGGTCATTCAACTTTTTTTTTTTCAGTTTAATAATAAATATTAAATAGTTTTTAAAGAAGCAATTTATTTTTCTCAATCACTAGATCTAGCTTATTTAATTATATCATTATTATTTTAATGAATATTCAGCATCTCAGTTTCTTAGTAAAGTCAACATTACATACATAACTCTTAATTCAAATTTTGCTATCAGTTTTGTACTTTAATGAAGATTCCAATCCCTCAAAATGAAATTTGAATAGTAGCTTTACACTTGCATACTTCCATGTAAATTTAAAGAAAGCTTTTAAAATATTTAAGAAATTGTAAACTAATAGTAATAGACATTTTAAATTTGGTGGGCCTTCTTTTTAGCACACCAAGTATTTGGTTAATAAAAGTACTTGTATCATTATAGGAAGCATATTATAACAGTTTCACTAGAGTATGTACTTTAATTCCTAATACTATGTCATTCCCAGTATTGTTTATTACTCCAAGAAATGTTAAAATAAAATTCCGTCTAAAGAGTGATGGAGTTTAGTGGCAATAAAAGTGGCGGATGCATGTGGATTTTTTTTGAAAAGTGGGGGGACGTGTCATCCCCCGTCTAAGCACTTCTAACTTCTAGCACTGCAAAAGAGTAATTCATTACTTACATATTTTAGAAACTGGTTGTTGCTTAAAAATTTATATAGAAATTTCTTACTTTTTACAACTTTCTCCTACAAAATAAAGTAAATTAAGATAATGAATATAAAAACATTGCAATTTTGTGAAAGATGGTTCAGGATTTTATAATGAATAGACAACTTTTTTTAGGTGAATAACTTTTGTTTTCTAGTTTTAAAAATTTGCATTGAAAAGATAAAAAAATGCATTCCTTATTTTTCAGATTTGATCCATTGTACAAATGAGCCAAATGTGTCGGTGCCAGAATTGTGCAATTTTCTCATTCAAAGGACCCAGCAGTCTTCTTGGGTGATGGTTTTCAAGTCCCTTATCACTGCTCATCATTTAATGTGTTATGGGAATGAAGTATGAATTTTATGCTTAAAAATATTAGTATATATTTGTTCCGGTTAAAGTGTGAAACCTGTTATTTTATAGAATAGCTAGGTATTTCGTGAAATAACTAGAGAAGAAGTCGGTTAAAGTATATAAAATTATTGAATTCTACGATTTCAGTAGATATTTTTTAGAATAATGAGTATTTGATCAATAAAGTTAAGTACAAGTACTTGATCATTAAGGCACTCAAAAGCTCTTTGAACTTGTTCTAGCTGTTTTTAGTGAGTTTTGAACCATTTATAGCTGCTTTGCAATAACTTGTGTGTGTGTGTGAAATCCTTGCTCTAATAAATAAAGAAGTATTTTATAATATTTTAATTTTCTTAAGTTATTTCTTTGTAAAAGTTCACAATGTTTTTATAAAGCAACAATTTTTCTTCTCAGCATGTATTTTTCTGATAATATTTAAATATAACTATTTCTACAACATATTCCTTTTTTCCCCTTTCTGTTTAAGTAATGTTAACAGTTTGAACAACAATAAATCATATCATCTACTTTTCATTATTATTCATCACTTAATAATAGGGATAACATTTATTTTACGAGAGATTTTACCTATTTATGATCAATTAATTTATAACATAACTTTGAAATTTTTTTTCACTTTAATGGTCGTTTATTAGTGATTTCATAGAATAACTAGTTAAAGTGAAATTTTTCATCTATTAGTAGTCGTCTTGAGTACTTATCTGTGATCTAACTGAATTATGAACTTAATGGTAACATACATTTTTCAACTTAAATATAATTAGATAATTAATCGAAATTGAATCCTGTTTGAGTCAATGTATAAACATCTATAAAGAAAGAGAACTATTTTTCACTACTATTTCCCCCTATAGAATTATTGCATAGTTTGATGCTTTGCTTTGATTCAGAAGTGAATTTATGTGATAATAATTTTACCTCACTCTTGTTTTTCAGCGGTTTGTTCAGTGTATGGCAACATCTAGTTGCACATTTCATTTAAATAATTTTGTGGATCGAACAGCATCCCAAGGTATGTTTCTTTCTTTTTTAAAAAAAAAATATATTCAATGGGATTTTCTGCTTTTTTTTTTTCAATAATAGTGATAACATTGTAGGTATAGTGGCTAAAAAATGCTTCAACAGTTTTGAAAACACTTTTCAAAATATTGATGCAAAAAGGACAAATTAAAATAAACTTTTTAAGTGGTGAAATGGTATAATAAATCGTACTCCATTCCACCCTCAACAGAAGATTTTTAGGTGTCTTAGCAGCTGTGTGGATACAAGCAATAAAGGCAATTTTTAACTAATAAGAACACTTTAAAAAATTTTACTTTTAAGTTTTTCTGGTCTTATGTTTGTTGCAGGATGTTGCAGGCTTTGTGCATTTGCTGATGTATTTTTTTTTTTTTTTTTTGCCTTTTCAAATGTATTTCAGTGTTTTTTTATTGTCCACTTTTAAGGGCCTTATTTACGATGCTTAAACTCAAGAATATGAACAAGAGGTAATAATAAAATGTAAATAATTTTGACTAAATAATTATCTTCCAACTAGTCTGCTAGAACAGCGGTTCCCAATCTTTTTTTTCGCGTACCACCACTTTTCTTGCAAACCATTTGTGTACCACTGCTAATGTAACTTTATTATATAGAATAGAACAGTAATAGATTATAGAAAAAATACTATGATGATTACGTTATTTCAATCACACCATTTTTTATAGTTCAACGTGGTGAAAAGTGTTTATTAAAATAAATCTTATGTATGAAATAAAATACGTGAAATATATAAAATATATTGTTTATTCGTACTTCGGAAACAGCATTAGAAATGCCTACTATGTAAAAAAATGAAAAAACAAAGTTAATGAGAAGGTTGCTGCTGCATAGGCAGATACAAACAAGGTGATATCTCATTCCGTAGAAGTTAGTTTTAACCTCAAATTTGGGTTGGCACTTAATTTGCTTCTATATTTATTTTTAATAAATATCAAATTGGAGAAAGCAGTTCCAAAGATGAGTGGTTGTGAACTGAATTAAAAACAGCAATGCCTTTCAACTTTGAGCCAACATTCTCCAGACTCTAATTGTGCAAATTTGATTTTCAATCCTGAGTTTTTTGTTTTAATCTTTTTTTGCCTGCACGTATACCACCTGGAGAGGCTTTGCGTGCCACTAGTGGTACGCGTACCACACTTTGGGAGCCACTGGACTAAGCAATTATCTTCCTACTAGCCTTCTAGAATTATCAGAAATGTTTTTTCTTTTTTAGGATGGTAATTTTTTTTTCATCAGAATCATTCCTAAACAGTTTTAAATGGGATATATTGCATAATTTTTACTATTTTATTTGCCATTAGAATTGAAATGAAGCATCAAAAGTTTTGTCAACATTTTGAAATTGTTGTCAATAGTAATAAAGATAGTTGATTGGATGTTTTCGAATATTCATTTCAAGATGGATATCAGTTGACCTTAGAAAAGACTATCGTGTTAACCTCTTGCGAATTTCTGTACCCAATCGGGTATATTTTAAAATACTGTTTATTAACTACTGTTTGTGCAATTTGAAAGCTAAAACACCCAATCGATTTTGAAATGAATCAACAGATAGTGTACTTCGTTTTAAACATGGAAATTGGATATTAATTATTATTTAAACTAATTATCAATTTAAATTTAAAAAAAAAAATTTTAGTTATTTCATTTTGTAATCATTTTTCAAATCGGATATCCAAAATATTTCGTCAAAATTGTTTGTGCCTTGTTCTGGGGTCTGAAGAGGTTAAGTCTAGCATAGTTGTGTTCATTGAGGATTTCAGAAATTGGCATTTGTGCTGTTCGTTATCTTACTTAGTTTTGAATAAAGCAGTGTTGCTTAGTTACAATTTGCTTTTATTAGTAAACTATTAGGATATGTTAAGGAAGAACATCATGTTTTTTTCATTGATACTAGTAAACTTTTTTTATCACTTTTGCTTTAGTGTCATAATTTTTTTTTCTTTGTAACTGTCTTACATAACTCGGTGGAATTAAAAAAACCCTATTAATCTGTTGATTTTTAACTAAATACTATGTTTATTTTGTAATATATTGAACTGTAGTTAGATTTCTTGTTTTATAGTTAATGCATATTAATAATTATGAATGTATTCCTTTCAAGGTTATGACATGTCAACATTTGTGCGGAGATATGCAAAATACTTGAACGTAAAAGCTTCTACGTATAGAATTATGGGCGCAGATTTTTGCAAAATGAAGCGTGGGTATGTAAGATTAAGTTCTTCTTACAAACAATCTTGTACTGCATGAAAAAATATTTCTATGTCATGTATTCATATTATTCAGTATTTATAAACTGTTCAAACAGCATGCATTAACTTTGTAGTCTAGTTTTTGAAATGAAGTATAATGGCTTTAAAACTTTTTTTTTTTTTCGGAAACAAAAAAAAAAAGAAAGAAAAGGAAAGATAATAATCAAGAACAAATTAATAAATAAATTGATAATTATAATGGAGAGTAAATTGCAGTAAAAATAAAAAATATATTCCAGTGTTGTGCATAGCCAAAGTCCAGCATTTTTAATATGATCCTGTTTTTTTTAATGGAATTAAAAAAAATATTTTTATAAAATATAAAACATTTTGTGAAAGTTAAAAAATTTAACATACAGTTGGACTTTGTTAAAATGAACCCAAAGGGACTTAAAAAATAAATTCGTCTTAACCGTAGTGCATATTATCCGGAAAACAATGAAATCCCTTTCTTTTTTTTTAGAAAGCAATGGAAGAATTTCCAATACAGAATGCTTGATTTAAGTCTAAGACACATGTAAATCAATGCTATAGATTTCAAATTTGTCATAAGAAAAAAACCATTTCTAATTCTGAATTAAAAAATTTTAAAAGTAAAAATTAAATAAGTTTGAACATTTATTGACTAAAATTGCATACAATCTTTCAAATTATCGTAGATAATATATACTGTATTGTTTTTGAAAATACACGGTTATAACGCATTGTTTCCTACTCTTTTCTTAACAATTGCACCAGAAGTCTTCAATGCCATCTGAATTGTTGAGGCCTTCTGATGAATTGTCCTTTTTTTTTTTTTCGGTTTGGTAAAAGTGAAAAAGGAACTTTGGTTCAAATTGAATTGAAGTTCGAACGGTAGGGACCACAAACAAGAACTTGACCTATCCAATAGCTTGATTTAATCTTGTTCATCTTAAGCGAAGAAAAGAGCGTTATTTGTTAATACATTAGGGAGGAGATTGCAAATGTAGCTCGTCTTAACTGTAATTTGTTTTAAGCATGTTTAAATTAAAGCGGTTCGACTGTGTAGCGATTTTTAAAAAAAATCACTATTTACTTCTCATTCAATAAATATTGCTGAAAAAGTATGATTTGGTAACTCAACTTTGTGAAGTATCTTTTTTGATTGGCTAGAATTTTGTAAAAAATCCAAAAACGGGTCGAATTTCTTCTCACGCGACGCGACCACTGGTTAGGTACAAAAAAAAAAGACAACAATAAAATAAAATGATGGAATTCAGTTCATCAGGGGTGAATATTTCATGAGATGGCACACTCAAAATTATTAAAAAGTTTACCTTGCCCCAATGGGTGGAAATATAGGTAGGTAAACTCTGGAAAAAGACTTAATCATCTAGATTTGCAAAGTTTAATAAAATGTAAGGAAAGGAATTTGTTTCAAGTGACAATGCTTTGAAATTTCTTGCTATGTTGCTGTCATAAGCAAGTGCTAAAATTCTTTGTCACCTAGCTAATGTAATTATTACAAAATTCAACATCCGCTTTTACTAAAACCAGAAGTGTCTTATACTGTAGAATTTGTCATGAGCTAACAACAAAGAGTTTTAGTGCTGTGAAATGAAAGTGTTACCTGGTATTATTCTAAAATCATTGATTTTTCTTCTTTTCTTCTCTTCTTTTTTTAATACGCTTTTATTAGTTTCACTCGTATGTAATCAAATCTTGCAATGCAATTTTTACCCTCTTCTAGGGGTCCAAATTCTTTGAATCAAGAGCCGATGACAGTGCAACCTGTTCGCTGCATTTATAATTTAATAATTATTCAATATTTTCTCTTAACTCCAAAGCTTGAATAAAATTCTCTGTTTCTCGGGAAATATTTTTCTAAGACTTTCCTCAGTCAAATGTACTAATTTTCCCTTCGTACTTTGTTGTACAAAATATTGTATTCGCTGTAGATTTCCCCCTGAACCGAATTTCCGTTTAAATCACCCATAAATTTCGAGATAGGAAAATTCCTTTCTTAAAATTTAAGAAATTATATAATAAATAGGACTGTTTCTTATTTTTATTCATTTTGTTGTCCCTTTTAACTTCTCCATAATTTTCCCTTAACAGTAAAGAAGAAGGTGTGTTGAGGAATATGTCTACAGAATCAGTAAGTTTTTTTTTTATGCACATAAATTTTTAAATTTGCGTGTCTAATGAATCTTTTAAAATTTGAAATGTTAATAAAATTACATGCATTTCATGCAACAGATGTTTATAACACACAAATATGTACATATTTTAAATTTGTTTCGTTTCTGTTGCAAGTCGCATTTTCTTCTTTCCTTCACTTTTCTTTTTTTTTCCATTTATTTATTTATTCATTCATTTTTTTTTTTTTGTTTGTTGTTAATTAGTTATTTTATATTTTGAATCTATTTTGCTTATAACTAAAAGGGTTCTTTGGCATAACTTATGAAGTATTTTTGGCCCTTTTAAGCTTTAAAAAACACTTCTTAAAGTCAAATTCGTAAAATAATATTTTTATTGATAGAACTATTACAATAGACCTCTTGTTGCGGTACTTGGCCTTTCATGCCCCCCTTTTCCTCATTTAAAGCAGAAATGAAAGCCACAAATATACATTTTTTTTTTTCGAAAGAATTTTTTAAAAAATTAATCAATTTTGTTTCTTTTGCATATATTTTTCTTTCTTTCTTTTATATATTTATTTATCGAAATTTACTTTCATAACGACTCAAATGGTTTTTTGAAAGGAGCTTTGAAATATTTTTTTGTTTTTTTTCCAGCTATTAAAAACTCTTCCAGTTCTTCATGAACAGCTTGATGCCTTGATTGAGTTTGACGTATGTATTTCTGCCATCTTAGTACTTTAAAAACGTGTTACTTTTTTAAAACTAAATTTAATAACTACATATATTCGAATTTACATTTATTGAAATTCATGATATCGAATGACTTTGATCGGGTGATATTAATTTGTTTCTGTTAATTTCAGTGCAATCCTGATGACTTAACCAATGGTGTCATGAACTCGTGCTTTGTTTTGTTATACAGAGACCTTATTCAATTGTTTGCTGCATACAATGATGGGATAATAAATTTATTTGGTATGCTTTCATCTTTTAGCATGCAACTGTTTTAACATATGTATATTATACGTAACGTTGATTTCAAAATTGTTAAATAAAACAAGGCTCAGCATGTCCTGTTTTTCAGTTTTGGTAAAATATTCTTTAATATAAAATGTTTTTTAGCTCAATCATTTCAATGAAATTATTTTTTTATTGTCGCAATAGTTAGGGCAAGCATTTCTTTTCTGAACCTATAGCAATGCAATAAGTTGCGGTACTTTTTAAGAAATGTCGCCATCGTGATTTTAACGATTACTAATACTTCATGATGTTAAATAAAAACGTAAATAAGATTAATTTAAAAAGCCCTTGGTAGCCTAGTGCTTAAGACTTCATTCTTTGAACTGAAAGGTTTGGGGTTCGGAACCCGACCCTTATATTGTAGAGTTGTAGGTACACTTATGGATATGTGCTATGCTTGTAAAATCCTTGGGCCCTGAGGTCCAGAGGCAGTTCCAAGGGTACTGGAGGCTGGAGAAAATTTCCTTCCCTTCAGTCTCAGGTCCAAAACGGGAGGTGGCATAATCTGGTCTCATCCGACTTCTGCAGGTTAAGGGTTATGCTGGCCACCTGTCAGAGGTGGCCTTTCGCATATGCATAGCAATTCTCGTGGCTGTAAGAAGGGCGAATGCTGACATGGCAAGTGCCTCCATGTTGTGAAAAAACGAAAGCTAAATTAATAAAAATGCAAGAAATGTAAAATAAAACATAATATTTTAACAAAATCTATGTAGAAAGAAAAGGAGTTAATTTGCAGTAGCCATAATTAACTTATATAGTCGGAATTTCTTTGGGATTATCGGTCCGACTATGCTCCTCCATGTAAGCTTTGTTTAATATGAATCTAAATGGTGTCTGGCAGTGCCTCCCTGCTTCTTATTGTGCACAATTTAATGAAAGGAAAACAAAATGGCATACATGTAAAACAAGTGGCTATTAATCACCGTGCGCTATTTTAACTTAATAAAAGTACGTTGCTTGCATTTCATTTGTCAATATTCGGCGAGTGAAAATAGTCAAGGCAAAAAACCCATAAGTACTCAATTCTCTAATTTTCCATATGAAAAAATTCAAAAAATGTCATTCTAGCACTGTAAAATTAAACATTTCAATTGCCTATATAAATATGTCAGCTTTTGAGGTTGATGTTTCATTTTGACAAAAGATAAATGTCTTTTTTTTACACGAAAAGTACTTTACTTTTAGCACTTATTGAATTTTCAAGTTGAAATAATCTTTTTGCACTTTTTATTTGTGATTACCCTTCACGATTTTTAAAATCGAGATTAGAAATATATATATTGATTTACTTTTCATTTACAAAAAATTAATTTCACACAAGTATATATTTCCGACTTCTGCAGGATTTTGTTTTAAGAAATTAATTTTCCTTTATGTTTTGCTTTTGTAGTATAACTAGCTGATGTGCCTGGTGAAACGCAGGTTTAAAATGCAACATGTAAATATGTATCTGAAATATTTTTTAACACTTCACTTATGAACAAAATTTTTGAAGTACCTATACTTTTTTTTTTTTTTGTAATATTCAGGAAAAAAAATCTAAGTTATTTTAGTAATCCATGTTTAGAAAATTTTAAGGAGAAAATGAAATACATAATAAATCATGAACTGAAGTTTTAATTTTTCCTCTTTTGAAAAATTTCCCGTGTGATGGGTAATGAAAAAAAGTTCTCCCTCTGCAGCAAAATATAGAATCTTTGCCAGGAAATGTTAGAAAATTTTCATTATAATTTTTGAATATAGTTTTCTGTTTAATTCACTTTTATCTCTGGCTAAATAATGTTTTGGATTGCTTTAATCTCATGTGGGTATTATTGTTTTTGAGTATAGATGCAATTTTGTGGCTGTAATTGTAGAATTATCTCATAATTCAGTGTTCCACCTATTGTCTGGAATAACTTTAAAAGTGATGCATAGCCAGACCTTTCCATTACCACACAAAGAAATTAGTAAATCTTGTTAAAGTCTGATTTTATTGCCATTTTCTTTTTCTTATTACTCCCCTTTATCTTTTTTTTTCGCTTTCTTTTCTTGAATTATCGTCTTGTTGTGCTGGACGTGGAATTTTGTTTGAAGAAATCCTTTGAATGCACAAATTACAAAATCAAGCTTTTGTTTCGAACGTACTATCTAATTTTAAACACGTAAATTTTTAATGCATTCCAAGATCGCTGTTGTGTAAGAATCAAAATAGTTAATACCATTCCGCACGACTTGTTACTTGAAATTTTTGACAGTTTATGCTATAGAATACAGTCTCATCAACAGTTCACATGTGTGCAAACATGTCAACTGTTGACGAGACTAATCTTTTGTTCATAAATTTGTCTTTGCTCACTAATTAAATATGTGTACTTTCATACATTTAAATTGACAATATGTGCTGTTAAATTAATGTATGCAAACAAGAGAACTGCTCGCATTTTGATCTATTAATGAGACTCGAACCTGTTCATGAATTTATCTTTGCTCACTAATTGTATGTGTGTTATTTCATGCATTCAAAAGTTATAAGATCACGCTGAGCAATATTTAGTTAAATATTTAATTAAATGTAATGCATATGTGTGCTTAAATAAATGCTTTTTTTTTTTTACAGAAAAATATTTTAATATGAACAAAAAGCATTGCAAAGAGGCCTTAGATATCTATAAGAAATTTATTGTTGCGATGGATAAAGTTTCCGATTTCTTAAAAGTAGCTGAGGTAAAAAAAATATTTCCATGCGAAAATCAATTTGTTACTATTTTCCCATTTATGCTATTATGTACAGCATAAACATTTGTTTCTAAGTATTTTAAGACTTATATTTTCTTTATTTCTTTAGAGTGTAGGTATAGACAAAGGCAGCATCCCTGATCTAACAAAAGTAAGTCCTTTACACTGTATTTACAGTCATTAGATTTTAAATCATTATATAATTTTAATTACTTAAGTAGTCAGTCTGATTTTGATGAATTGGTGCTTTAATGAAAATTTTTTAAAGCATTGTATTGTGTGAATTTTGTTTATCCTTTTCGCAATGGTGCTGCAATAATAAATGCGCAAGAAGAACACTCTTTTGCTGTATGCTTTTAGTACGGTGAAGAACCACAAATCTGGAATGCTTCCGAAGTTGGAGCTATCCCGGCTATCCGAATTTCCCGTTTTCTGAATTGCTAAAAAACATTATTTATTGTTAAATTATCAGACTCAAAATCATATTGATAATTGTTTCCCGCCACTGGTAAAAAAGATTTTTTCAGCTTGATGCAAAATGATTATTCAAGCACTCTGCAATCACGTTCGAAAACATTAAACGTACAAATAGAGTGTGAGTCACGCTTGTGTTGCTTTTGCAAAACGTGTTGATGGGATAACATGAATCAAGTTGAATCTAACTAGTTTGAAATAGTTAATCTAACTACTAATGTGGATGTAACAATTTAGATTTAAATCCCTTATATTGCTGTTGAATTTAGACTAGATTGGTAAAATTTTGCCTTTTTTCCCTGATTTCTCATTTTCAAATTAAGTTCTTAACCAAAAAGCAGTTGAATTATGCTTCATGAACTAAATGAATTTTTTTTCTTAACCCCTTTCATTTGTATTATCAGACTGAAAAATTTAAATTCTCAATTTTTAAAATCTCATCATTATCATCAACAGCAATTTTTTTTTACATAATAAATAAAGTACGTAATTTTGTTCAATGAGTTAAGATCTGACTTTGATGAGCACATGCAGTTTGCAATGCTTCAAAAAGGGGAAATTATTAGGTTGCAAGTTTTAAAAATGTCGCATTTTCCTCATTCCTCAGTTACAGTAGTATATGTTTTTTTTTCTTTTTTTTTTAATTTTTATAAAATTAGCAACAGGAATTTTTCAGCTAAATTAATGTAAAACGAGCCTATCTTTGCCAGAGGAAATTCGGGTCTATTTTCGAACCCTTCGCAAAACGGACCTGACACTAAATTGCATTCCATTTAAACACACCCTTCAATATATTATAACAATGTAGCAAAATAACATGCAGAGGACAAGTTATCTAATTCCTGGTTATCAGAAATGTCTTGGAAGATGAGATATTTTGTCTGCAGCGATGAAATTGTTAAATAAATCTCAATCCCAAAAACTACTTTTGACGTCTCCTTACTAGAAATAAATAACCCTTTACAATATTGGTTCTCAACCTGGGGTCACTTTTGGTGTAAAGAGGGTTGCAATCTATCCAAAAATGTATGGGACTCATACACAAAACATTATTTTATTAAATAGAGTATCTCAAACTCAAACTAATCAAGTGTCTCAAAATTCAGTATTGTATAAATAAAGTATTGTATCAAGCGGGTCGCAAAACTTTTTAGTTATATTTTCCACTTTAAAGGAGGTTGTGATACTAAAAAGTTAAAAAACAAAGCTTTAAAGAGTAACTGCAATTATCCTAACTTGTTTGTACCATGAAGAAAAGTACTAGACTGAGATACAAAATATGTGTATATCAGCG
The DNA here is from genome assembly GCA_038502835.1 of Octonoba sinensis. Classification (NCBI taxonomy): domain Eukaryota; kingdom Metazoa; phylum Arthropoda; class Arachnida; order Araneae; family Uloboridae; genus Octonoba; species Octonoba sinensis. Next base: position 13,921,287 of record CM076604.1, read on the forward strand.
TTAAATATTTTTCAAATCTTGGTGGAAAAGAGCTTTTGTTTAAAAATAGTCGAAGTTTGGATTCATTTTATGTTAAACTACTTAAATATAAAATTAATCCACCAAAAATATTCAGTAATATATTTTTCTTAAGTAGTGAATGTATATAGGGTCATTCCACAGTAACAGACGTTACATTTACACAGCATTTTTCAACTTCAACGAGCTTTCTAACAAATTTGTTGGGTATTTTTTAGGTTTTTTAATTTTGGCTAGTAAAAGTGAATGTGTTCTAAGTTTTCAAAAAAAAAAAAAAAAAATTGAAGGTATATATGTATTTGCTGTATGTTAAAAAAAATTTTGAAATTTCGTTACGTGTGTTACTCGAAAAGTAACACGCGTAACAAAATTTCAGCATTTTTTTTAACAGACAGCAAATACATATATACAGTCGACACTCGTTATAACGACCACGCATTATAAAGACCAGTGATAAAAGCCCCAACTTTCTTCCTATGAACTCTATGTTAATTTGCTTTCGGTATAACGACCGTTCTGTATCGCCCAATCCAATACAGCGACCGCATTCAACGGACACTATTTCCGGTATTTTTCCAAAAAGAACATGTTTCTAAATTTGTAACTTGAAATGACCTTGATTATAGTTTACTGACAAGCTGCATGCAGCCTTCAGTGTTCAGTCAGTCCAACTTTGACAGGGGGAGGGGATTACCACTCACCATAGTATGGAAGGAATAGAGAGGGGGAGAGAGCACGTGGACTTTACGGATTTTAGGAAAAGGGGTTGACAGATGTATTGGTAGTTTTTGTCATTTGAATCACGTGTTTTCCCAAGGGTCGATTCTCCGAAATACGAGGAGTCTTGCTGTCCGTGACTGGTGGTGTCATGTCAGCTCAGAAGTTCTGCTTCCAGAAATGTGAATGAGAGGGTTCGAGAAAAATTAACCTGCTCTTCAACCTGAATGTTGACAGGTTCCAGGTCACGTGCCTTGGGTTAGTTATCCTCTGGGGGAAGGAGCGAAAAAAGAATAAGGTTCTTCAGTGAAATGCATACTGCAAAGAGGAGTTGCATTTTCGCTATTGAACGAGATGGCAGGTTCAAACAAGCGCAATGCGATATGTCTAGATACTAAAATTAAAATCTTAAATGAAGTTGATAAAAAAGTTTTAAAAAAATGCGAAATTGCTAGAGTTTTCAAAATTCCCAAAAGCACCTTATTTGGCATCATTAACAACCGGGACTCAATTTTAAGAAAAGAAGAAATTGGAGTCAAATCTTCTAGAAATCGGTCCCGTGAAGGGAAATTTCAGAAGATCGAAGAAGGTTTATATGAATGGTTGAAAATAATGCTATCAAAAAATGTCCCAATAGATGGAAATTTGCTGAAGTCAAAAGCTCTAACTTTTGCTCAAATAATGGACATTGACGAAACTGTGTTCAAAGCTTCGGACGGATGGTTGCAAAAATTTAAAACCAGACATGGTCTTTCATTCCGGAAGCTTTGTGGCGAAAGTGGTTCTGTGAATGAAGAAGCAGTGGACACATGGAAAAAAGAAAAGCTGGAAGAAATTATCAAAAATTATACTCCAGAGGATATTTTTAACGCAGACGAGACTGGACTGTTTTTCATGATGAAACCTGATAAATCTTTCGTTTTAAAAAACGAAACTGCGAGTGGAGGGAAAGAAGCCAAGCAAAGACTAACAGTTCTCTTATGCTCAAATATATCTGGTACTGAAAAACTTCCACTCTTAGTGATCGGAAAATCAAAAAAGCCGAGATGTTTTAAAGGACTCAAAACCTTACCTGTCACGTACAAAAACAACTCCAAATCGTGGATGACATCTGTCATTTTTGAGGAATGGCTACGTTGCTTGGATAAGCAAATGACAATTCAAGGTAGAAAAATTATTCTTGTAATTGATAACTGCACGGCTCATCCCAAACTAAATGGGTTGAAATCAATCACCGTGGAATATTTTCCACCTAATGTTACATCTGTTCTTCAGCCACTAGACCAAGGGGTCATTATGAGTTTTAAACGCAATTATAGGAAGTTACTACTGCGAAGAGTTGTTTCTGCACTCGACGAAGATCAAGATTACAAAGTTGATGTCCTAACAGCTTTGCATCTCTCTAAAGCAGCATGGAATGACGTCTCAGAAAAAACCATCAAGAACTGCTTCCATCATGCTGGTTTTAAAAAGCAAGAGGAAAGGGAATCTACTGCTGAAATAATTAGTCCGGCAATCGAAGATGAAAATTTCGTTGAAGAAGAGGAAATGCTGCAAGAAATTTCTCAGAAAATGAACATGGATGCAACGTTGAACTTTGACGATTACGCTAAAATCGATAATGACTTGGAATGTGTCGAGCATCTGTCAGAAGATGAACTAATTTCCCGTTATTGTGGACAGGAAGAAATTGATGCATCATCATCAGATGAAGAAGAGGAAGAAATTGTAACAAAAACTCCTAGCATAAAAAATGTGTCTAATGCTATCGAGACTTTAAAATGTTTTTTTGAAAGGCAAGAAAATACAGAACACTATTTGTCATCAATAACTGAAATGGAAAATTATGTTTTGCAAAAATCACATGTGCTAAAAAGGCAAACAACCATTTCTGATTTTTTCTTCCGAAAATGAATGATTTGCAAGTATGTAATTTTTTCCTTATATTTTCTACTTTAAAATCTGTTTAACATTTTATTATAACATATTGCACTGATAATTTTTTTTAAATTCCAATGATAAAATATAATTTGAGCATTTTGTTGGAATCTTTGAAAAATTGGCAATTTTAATGGAATTACTATACTGCATGATGCATGCATATACATTTTTAAATTCTACCTCTTATAGCGACCACCCGTTATAAGGACCTTTTTTTGTGGAACGGAGATGGTCGTTATATCGAGCGTCGACTGTATCTTCAAAAATCTGTTTGCATACTTAGAACACATGTACTTTTACTAGCCAAAATTAAAAAACCTAAAAAATACCCAAGAAGTTTGTTAGAAAGCTCGTTGAAGTTGAAAAATGCTGTATAAATGTAACGTCCGTTGCCGTTGAATGACCCTATGTATATATTAATTCAAAGAGTTCACAATACTATTTTGCATATAGTTTGTTGTTATCAAATTTTAGATTTAAAATTTTTCTTTTTCAATAAAATTTATTTATCTTTCTACAGGCACCTGGCAGCCTTTTAGAAGAAATGGAGAATCATTTAACATATTTAGAAGGAAAAAAGGCACAAATGACGCCTAGGTAAAATTTCACCTTTTTTCATTCTAGAAAAATTTACTGTTTTTTAAGTTATTAGGTTACTTTTTAAAGTAGGGATGCACCAATAATTGAATTTTTTTCTGAAACACGTGTGTTCTTTAAATTTTTCCCCATCCCAAATACAAAATAAAGAAATCAGAGTTCATGAGTAATAGAGGGTTTAAAAAATAATAATTTTTAAAAAATTGCAAATTAGTTGATAAATTGGTAGATTATAGAACGATTAGATAACGGTTATTTTAATGTGATACAATTTTTTCCATCAGTTTTTTTTTTTTTTTTTTTTTTTTTACAATTTTTAACTTTTCACAATTTGTCAATAATTTTTATGTTTTTGTGCAGTGGTATTTAATTTTCTCCTTTTGCATATTTTTTTTATCTCTAAATAATCTTTCCAAACTATATTCAAATTTATTGCAATCGAAAAAATGATGAAGATATGGTAGAAATCAGGAAAGAAGAAATTCCATGTCTGAGTAAATTATCCTTGGAATATTTAAGTGCACCAGCATCATCTGAAAGAAGAGAAAAATTATTTGTCATATAGGGCAAGGAATTAGGTTATATCCCGATAAAACCGATATACTCATGCTTTTGCATCGCAACCTGAAAGTTCTAGGGTTTCATTATCACAGTAATGTAACTGATAATTTTTTAAAATAATATTTCATCTGCAGTTTTTTTTTCATTTTACATTGCATGACATTTTACGTTGCGCATAATTATATTTATCAGGGTGTCTACAGCTCACAAAAGTACTGAAAATGTCATGAATTTTGGATATCAGTCATGAAAGTAACAAAAATGGCATGAAGATTATGAGCAGGTCAGGAAAATTTTTCCATCCAATCAGACCCTTGAAGACATTGGATATCCTGTGTCCTACAGGTTTTGAAATATTTGGAATCTGATTTGGCTACTACACAAAATAGCTGGTTATCTGGCATGTCAAATTTGATTTTTGAAGTTTAATGAATTTTTTTTTTTTTTTTTGAAGTATATGTGATTTACAAACTAACTATGTATTTGGAAACCCTGAGATGTTTAAAAATATGTATATAATTTGTAAGGTTCAAACACCAGAACCAAATGTCCTGGATACAGAGGTCACCGGATTTTCGGCAGAATCAATATCCCATGTATCACCAAACAGTCCTGAAAAGTCCCCATAATGCAAAAATATTTCATTTCTGAAAATCTGTAGACAATCTGTAGTTCTGAAAATCTGTAGAAAATCTGTCCCTGTTTATTTATTAATGAATTGAGCCTGCATTGTTTCTTGTTCTTGGGGTGCTAAAAGTAATTTTACTGTTTAGCTGGTAAAAACCAATTGGTCGTTATAATTGGTAGTAAAGTGATTGAATACTGTTGATTATTTGATGAGTCCTTATTTTAAAGTGATGAAGACACATTTATTTCAGGACTAATTCTGTGCAAACTGCAGTATCAGCTTTGAATTCGACCAGCTCTGCTTTCACAAACAGTATTTCGAGTGCCCACGAATTGAACGGATTGACTGTTGATGAAAGCATGAGGCGGGCCGTGGAGGAAGAAGCTGCGATAATGAATCAGCTAAAGGTTATTTTGAAACGTATTTGTGCAGCTATTTAGTGTATATTTGTTTGTTTTTGGAGTCGATTTCTCCTATTTTTGACAGTGAAATGTGTACATACTGCAATTGTTTTCATTCATTTCTTTGAATGAAGCAGATCTTGCAACTTTTTCCCCAGAATATTTTGCAAATTAACAATAAGAATTTTTATTCTGAAGCACTTTCTATGTGATGATTGTAAATTTAAAAAAAATAAATAGTGAGGAAAAAAAGAAAAAAAAAACTGTGGACTTGCACAATTTGAAATTTTTTTTTTTAATTATTATTTTTTTTTATTTATTTAAAAATCAGTTACTCAAAAAACTACAATCTTTAAACATTTATAACTTTGGGGTTTTTGCCCTTTTGATAGGGACAGCACATAAACAATATTTTTTTAAAAAATGGTTACCTAAAGTATTATTATACAAAGTATTATTCTACATATATATTTGGTTCATTTGAAATGGAACGACTCTGCTGTGTCTTCAATATTTAAGAATCAATTATTGTTATTGAATTTTTTTCTCATATTTCAAAGTTTTCGGAAGTTTGTTTCTTTTGTTATTGATGAACACTTGATTTTCAAAATATTGTAAGCGAGTTATTTTTTATAAGTAAAAACAAAACACGTAGTTTAATTCATATTTATTTTTTGCAGAATGAATCCCAATCTTACATGTTGTTATTTTAATTCCTAATTTCCTTTTTGCTTGAAATAGAAATTTTTTTGCATGATTATGCATGGTGTTATATGAAAAGTAAACTAAATTGGAATGCTCAGTAATGCTTTCTATCTATATTTGCTTTTGTTACACTAATTTAAACTTAAAAAATATCGTGAGTACTAACAACACGATTTTTTAAAAAAATATTTATCATACAAAATATAAAGAGTCATACAATTACACAGATATTTTCCTTTATTATGATTTAAGAATATTCTGCTAATAACAATAATTATTCAGGTTAATGTAAGGAGTTTTGATGTTTTCTTCAGAAATCATTTAATAATATTTTGGAAATCTACTTTTACTTTTATATTAGGCAATCTTTGTTTTTGTAATGTTTTATTAATGCTGACAGGATGCTTCCAAAAGTTTTCAAGTTTGCAAAGTAATGTGTTTAAAGTCATATAAAATACATAAAGCATTATGCAATATATAGGTCAAAAAATCTTGATACATCTTTGTTGACATTTACTTGACTTTTTTAAATATCTCGATTTTAATAGAAAGAAAAGGAGACGTATCGCTTCAGAGGTTGCTCCAGAGGAAATTTAAGTCCATTTTCGGAAGCTTCACAAAATTCCAATTAATCGAAACAAACCTTTCACAAAATTCTAATTAATTGAAACGTTTCCTTCACAAAATTCCAGTCGATCAAAACGGACCTTTCACAAAATTCCGAGTTACGAAGTCATACTTTTCACGGTATTATTTATTTAATAAGCAGCATTTTTTTTAATCATTGTGTGTTATGTTGAATTTTCAAAGTTATTTGATTCTTCACGAAAATGTTTTTAAATTCACAAAAATAGAACACTATCAAAAATCCTGAATGGACCCTTGCATTGAATATCTGATTTTTTCTTTTAGCCCTTTCTGAGGCAAACTTAAGGCTGGTAAAAACACTCAACACGAAATTCATCGACTTTCAAATGCTTATAGTAAACTATTTATACCCCTTCTGATTATGCAGAAACGTAATAAAAACATAGTTGGTAGAAATTTGTTTCATCAAATATAATATTTTTTAAATGTAGGAGGCATTCTCCTCTCTCCTCCCTCCCTCCCAAACTAGGTGAGTAAAATGATAATTGAGTAAAAATGATATTGAGCAAAAATGATAATTTTATTTAATGAACTATATTGGTTACTTTTAAAAAATTAGCCTGAATCCAAAAAAAAAAGTTAGTTTTAATGTATCACAACTGAAAAAAAAAAAAAATCTGTTAACCACTTCACATATTATATCAGTATAGCAAATATGTTTTCATCATAACTGTTTGCCTTCCTGGAATTGAAAATTAAATAAATGTAACTAAAATAAGGTAAAAAGGGGAAAAAATGCTCAATTCAATATAAATTTACAAATTTGTGCAATACAAGTTCTGTATAGTATTTATAAAATATTGTGCGTCTTTAATATGTATACCTCAAAACAATTGACCTTTTTTCACAATTTCATTTGTGTTCTTAATTTTTTCTTTCCTAATTTAGCTTTCTAACATCTAAAGTATTCACTGCATGTAGTTATTAGAATGCTTTTAATTTCTCTGAATTTGTATGTTTTTTTTTTGTAGAATTAATATTTAGTGCATCTGCTTTAGTATTTTTGCATGCATGACTCATTCTTCGGGGGTCTCTTGCTTTGCTTTCTTGCTTTAGTAGAAATAAAACTCATTTCTTTCTTGCTGTAGTTGCATGAGGAGGTGGTTTCTTTGTCTCTTGATTGGGAAAATTTAACGGTTAGTATGTGCTTTGTAAGTTTTCCTTCATATTTGTGAACATGAAATAGTTTGTGTTTAAGTTGATTATTTATTTGCATTGGGACAAACCCATTTTCACTTTCTGTTCAAGAGGTGGGGCAAATAACATATATGGGCGAAAATTAATAAATTAATAAAAGGAACTTAGTGCACAAGTAAAGTTAAAAATTGCTCATTATCTATAGCACAAATAAGCATTAAAGTGCAGACACATGTTTCGGGATTACTTGGAATGCCTTTTTCAATGCAGTAGTGCAGCTTCTAGTTGCAAAAACATCCAAATGAAGCCAAATGGATTTGAATGTTTCTGCGTCCAGAAGCTCCACTATTAAGAATGTATTCTATAGAAGATGAAGCTTCCAAAAGATGAAAAACATTCAACATGCTGGATGTTTTTCATCTAGAAGCTCATTTTGCATTAAAAAAAGCATTCTTGCATCAGACTTTTTGCATGTCTTGCATGAATCGGCAATTATTGCAAAATTTGTGCCTAATTTTGGGTTGATTTTTGATTTTTACATTGCTGTACAAAGGTTTACATTTTATTTCAGTTATATATAATTTACCTTTATAAAAAAAAAAAATCCTACAGAATAAAAATTAATTTACTTAAGACTCTTTTAATCCAAAATATGTGCTTTTGAAGTTTCATGTTTTTTTTTTTTTTTTTTGGCGTATAGTGAATTTAAAGCATAAAAATTAATGTCTTAAATATATTTTTATTCATTTATTTTTTTATTTCAAATTTTATTTTGTTTGTATGGGATCATTTATAAATGATGTCACGCTTAGAGGGAGGAGAGGGGGGGTTCTTAAAATTGTGAAAAAGGGAGGGGGTAACAAGAAGTGTGGACCTTATACTTATTCAACATAGCGGGATGCGTGACAATAGGGGTGGGAGGGGGAAGTTGAAGTGTGACATTTTGTGACAAAGGGGAAGGGGGTCAAATATATGGGAAAAAAGTGTGACATCATTCATGAATGGTCCCTATCATGAATAAAGTTTTGAAATAATAGTTTTCTTAAGAATATATTGTGATGTAGTTTTGTTCAATTTAAAAATTATTTCTTGGCATTGCCTTATTACTGCAGGAGTTGCAAATGTTCTATATTGTCTTGTATTTTAAATTTGTCCTATATTTTCAAACTCTATATTATTCTAGTTTATTATACAATTTATGCCTAAAAAAAAACCAACCTGCAGCTGAAGAGTACAATCTAGCATCTGCTTTGCTAGTGCTTCAATATGGCGTTATGTGCGATATTTTCATAATTCCAGGTTTTGGACTTCTACGAGTGCATTCCATATGTGTCGGCTCTTTAAAATGAGGACAAGCGTGTAATTTTTCTGCTAATTAGCAGAATCCCGTGAATTTCACTGTTTAGATTTGCAGGGACCAAACCCCACTTTTGCCGTAATTCAGTTTTCTTCAGGCAAAGTGGAGCAAGTACATGGATGATTCTGATCCAAAATTTCCCCACATTTCCGAAAGTTTTCGAGCACCGTTCCGAAAATTTAAAAATAAATAAAAAAATAAATAGGTTTTCCAAAAAATTTTTCATTTACCAATCGTAAGATTTCTTTGACAAGTAATGTCTGGGCTTTTCTTTCTACCTTCAGGCAAGCAAAATATTTTGCTTTACTTTTAAAAATGTTATAAGAACTTTTTCCGGAAAAATAACAAAAAAGACTTGTGGTATCAATATTAGATCTTTCAATTAATTACTAGAAAGATTATTTTTGAGCTTATCTATATATGCGTATGTGTTGTGTGTTGGGGGGGAAGGCATGTTGACCTAAGAATATAGTTTTTATTTTAAATTGATGGCGCATACTTTTTCCGAAAATTTTGCGTGAAGTTCCGGAAAAAATTTCCGTTTAGAATCACACATGTACAAGTATTTAACAACAACAATAATAATAATAACAACACCAGTGCATTCCTGTGGATCGTAGAATTACTTCAAAATTACTCAAGATAAATTTCCATGGGCAAGTGAAGGTATGCATGCTTTCATTCCTTTGTGCAATCTTTCTGCATCTTTTACAAGAATAAAATTTCTGTTCATTTTATCAAAAGACTTGTGTTACGTCAAAATCCAAACTTTCAGATTAATCGGAAACCCGCGTGTGCGCGAAAATTTGGAAAAGTTTTTGTTGCTGTTTTTCACAAATAAATGTTTTAGAACTAAGGAAAAGGAAATGCAATCGTTGTTTTTATTCTGAATTTGTGTGTATAATTTTTTGCTTTTTGATTCCTTTTAGTCCTATTTTACCGTTTTTTTTTTTTCAAAAAAGGGGTTCTAAATTCCACATGGTCAATTGTACTCAAAATTCGCGAATCCGAAGAAATTGGGCGCTTCTGTTCTTTGTGCATAGTCTGATAATAATAGGTAAAAGATGCTAAAACACTGCAAGAGCAGGATTAAAAGGAGAAAGTTCAGGCTATTGAAGTAGCTAAAACCCTTCTTGATGCAACAAATAATAAACTAAAATGTGCAAAAGGGGTGAATTAAGGACACATAAATTACACTGGTCTTCAAAAAAAAACTTTTTTTCTGCCCCAAAGGCGTTAACTGATCATGGAAGTATTTTTCACGCTGAACTCGAAAATGAAAACCATTTTTCTCTATCGCGTAAGGATTTTCCGTGCAAGGTGCTGTAATAGGTGACATTAATAACATTTACCCTAAATTATTGCAGTACCTTACAAGCAAAACCCTTCAGTGATAAGGAAAATGGTTTTCATTTTCGAATTCAGCTTGGAAAATATTTCTAAGATCACTCAATAAAGTCCTTAGGACCCTCTCCCTTTTTTTAAGGGCATTGTAATTTGTACATTTGGAGCATTTCCACCAAAAACCAAGTAATTTTTCCATTGACCGTAAAAGTATCGGTTTTGACATGTTCTGGCATACTTTGCCTCAGGAATGCCCCTTTTTAAGGTCCAGCAGTAATCTGCTAACATAGTTGCACTCTACTTCCCTTGATATCTTTTTTCCATAACTGAAATGTCCTGATTGAACCACTCTCCATGTTCATCGCTTATACAGCTCCCATGTTTTCAGGGTGCATTTTTACACACCAACAGGAGAGTTCTTGATAAAAAATAGTAGCTCATGCTCATTAATGTGTGTCATACAGTATCAATCTTTTGCCTATTTGCCTTTGTATCCCAATTCTTGCAAAATTCCTACCGAGACCTGCACCCAGTGCAGTAATTTGATACGCACTTCTGTTCCGGGGTCTGCGGGGGCTGTTTGCGACACTCCACTAAGTTTTTTCCAACAAAATAAAGTGACCACTGATTTCACGGTTGACATTCAAGCTCTTTACGCTCTTTGTGTACTTTATATCAATTAAAAAAGGTGCTGCATGATCGGAAAAACACTGAAAAAACTTAAAACTCGAACATTTCCTTCCTCATAACTAAAAAACTATACGTGATGGAAAAATTTTGATGCCAGATATGGATTCCTCGGGCAAAACTACTTCAGGAAAAGTGAAATTCATTTTTGGGGCAAAACACTTGTTGACCAGTGTTATTTTAATAATATTTCTATATCCTACTAATGATTATTTAGATATAATTGTATTATTTCTCTTACTGCTCCATATTTTATTAAAATACATCCTTTTTATCCCATTTTTCAGTTGTCCTATATTTTGTTCAAAAAATTCCTATATTGTTTTTTATTTTTCCACTGCGACCCCTGATACTGTTATTTCTAATTTTCAAACACATTTTTGTGTTCACAAACTTTGACAAAACACAACCAGAAATTCAGGCAATATAGTGTTTTTTGTACAATCGTAAAATTCTGTAATTTAAAAAATTAACTATAAGAAAAGATGTGCTAAAAGTTTAGGAAAAGGTGTAAAATATTCTATTAAAAACAGAAACAAAAAAATAAGAAAAGTAATTAACAGATTAAAAAAGACTTTTTAACTTCTTTTAATTAGTAATTGGTTTTAGATATTGTAAACCAAAAACAATTGTGGAAAAAAGGGAGGTAAACCAAATTGGGGAAATTTTAAACTTTTAGTATGAAATTTCTTCATTTCTGCTGTTTGAAATTTTTCTATATTTTTTTTATTTCTGTTATTTGAAATTTTAATAAATAAACACACAAATAATCAATAAATTATCTGTGTGTTTGTGTTTATTTATTTTTTGTTTTAGATGAAAAATAAATAATAATAAGTAATACTGCTTGATTCTTCATTTTGTGACATGAATAAGTTATTTTTATGGTAACACTAGTGTTTTTTGTTTTTCTTAAAATAATAGCATCAACTGTCACGTAAATTGTTAGTTTTCTCACATTTCATCATTCAATAAATTAGGAACAACGGCTCAAGGAACTGGCTACGAAGCCGACTCCAGAATCTGTGCGGAAGGTTCCGAGCCCCATTCCTCCTCCTTCTATTTCTGCTCCAGTATCTTTGAGCCCTCCTACGAAACCCAAGGATAATATTGCTGTACCTGTTGCTACGAAAGCATCGTCTGTGAACGATTTGATGTCGCTCAATACTTCTACGGCTGATAATTTCATGAGCTCTCAGACTGCTTTTCACCAGGTGCCTTTTGCAAATGTGGGGGCTGAAGGTAAATTGGGAGCATTCTATTTCCAATCTTTTTCTGTCGGTTTTTATTTTATATGGCATAGTAATGTTCACTAAAAGTACTTTAATAAAATAATAAACGAAACTCTCTTATTAATACTCCAATTAATGTACTTAGATATCTATTATTTATGTAGCATCAAATTTAGATTTTATCTTTCCCTAGTACTGGTACATTTGCTGTATCAGGATTTTTTCTTATAAGTCTTTTGTTGTTACACTGATTGTATGAGACTTTCCCCCCCCAACTTCACAATAAATATATTGACATAAATTTATATTATTATAAAATGTAGCAGAAAAATGAATGTAATATGTGTGCATTATCAGAAATGTATACTGAAGTGTCAATGGCTTCCAATTTTGAAATTGTTTTTTTTTTTTTTAAATAGAAAAATGTATATATATTTTGGATGTGTTATGTATTAAGTCACACACAATTTCTCAGATAACTCTCTACTATCTAAATTAAGGATGTCATGAAATTTAAGATTTTTAATTCTTTAATAGTTATTTTTGCTCATTTAATCTAAAAAATTTTATTTTTGATCATTTAATCTGAAAATTTTAGTTTTGCTCCTTTAATCTCAAAATTTTAGTTTTGCTCCTTTAATCTCAACATTTTATTTTTGTTTTCAAAACTTCTTTTACAGTAAAACTTAAGGAAAGAAAATTTATATGTAAGAGAAAATTACTCGAAGTAATTATTGTTTTGAACAAAAAAAATAAAAGGTTTCATTGATAATATTTTGTATGATGTCAGTGGCACATACAAGATGGGGCGACCCCTCATCGCTCTTGTCTTTCCCAGAAATTCTGGTAATTTTATTAAGTACTTGTTTTTAATGACTTATTTTATTGATAAGTGGTAACTATTTCATTAATAATAGTAATTTATCCAATAATTAATGTTTTACTGTTTTTTTATTCTTGATAATCAGAATAATCAAAAGAATATGTTTGGTAGCTTATTGGGGTATGATACAAGACTTGTGGTCTTTTGACCCTTGACCTGCCCCTTGAAAAATTCCTGTGTGTGCCACTGTATGATGTTAAAATTCAATGAATTTTGCCTCCACTCCTAAATGTTCCTTTGAATATAACAATGATTAAGTGGTTTTCTATTCATCTACTGCAGGTACTAGAGCAGATTTTGGTGGAGAAGTGGCTTTTAATGCAGCTTTTCCTGCTGTTGCTCCTGTAGAAAGTGGAATGCGTAAGTAAATATTTCATTCTTCTCTTCCAATGTGTCTAGCTTATTCACTGTTTCTGCTTTGCTCAGTCATTTCCTGAAATACTCAACATAATTATACCAAGCATTATCAATTAATTATTATTTATCAATTTATTATTAATTAATTATCAACTTAACTGCACTTTCTAATCCATTACAAAGCAAAGTTTGGTAAAATAAGTAACAAATAATTTTAAAAAGAAAAAAGAAATGACTTTACTTAGTGACTAATTTTTAAGAAATCAGAATTGAAAATTTTTTCTTAAACGTCTAGTTTTCTTTTCAGTTTTCTAAAGCACTTGAATTCCAGAGCTCTGAGTTAAACTAGATTCACCATTCCTTTTCTTAATTTTAACAAAATATTTAAATTTTTTTTAATGCATTAAACATTTTTACACATGTTCTTACTGTTTTACTTTTACATTTAAGCAAATTAAAATCCAACAAAGTGGTAAAATGTTTGTCATATTGAAAAAACTTTGAGTAAAAAATTTGGCATTAAATCGAAGAGTATTAATTTGCATAAATTCTAATCAATAAGAATTTTTAAAAAATAAATAATTCTTAATTTTTAATAATTTATTTCTTTAATTTTATTAAATTAAATTTTTATTCTTAAAAATTTAATTTAGCCTTAGAAAGTTTTTTTTTTTTTTTTTTTGGTATTTTTTTATACTTTGATATGAAATAAATCCCCTTGTACACTATTAAAATAATGCAGAAGTCATTTACTCATTTATCAGGAACTAAATTTTTAACTGATAACTTTTTCATTACCTTGATGTAGTTATTACAATGACAAATGTCCATTCTCCAATTTGAGATTATCTTATCTTAACAAAACAATAGTTCAAATTGAAGCTTATGTATTGCTGTGAAAATGTCATAATGTTATTACTCCTTGTAGCAGTGTGGTGCATTGCCTTAGTTTTTTTATGCTTTGTGAATAGGCTATGGAGAAAAGTATGATAATGTCATGTAAATTACAAAAAAAAAAGAAAATTAATTTCATGCAGACATATTTATTTAGAAGTTTAATTCAGAAATTTATGATTTGTATCATATGCCTTTAGCTTAAAGCTTGAATGTGTATTTCACTTTTTTTAAAGCCTTTGATCCATTTGGAGAAGTGCTGCAGCCCAAGCCAACGTCAAGTCCGGCATCAAGTCCTGTTCCTGATGAAAATGAATCTAAGTCATCTCCTACATCTGCCAGATTAATATCGTCAGATCTGGATTCCAGTTTACAGACTCTAGTCCAGAATTTAGATATCAATGGACCAAAGAAACCTGCGAAGTGAGAGATGGTTAATTATCAATTTGTCTTTAGTTTTGATATATTTGGTCAAAATAAAATGAGGCAAATTACTCAAAATCCAATTTCTTACAAAGATCTTGAAATGCTTATTCATTATTAAAAATTATTTACATTCTGTTTTTAATTGCTCATTTTACTTTCTATTTAAAAGTCAAATATTTTATTGTGTTAGATTTTCTCATTAGTGTTAGTTTAACTGTGAACTCATCAAATTTTTTTGATTGTGTGTTAATTTTCTCTCCGTACTTGAATGAGCGTGAAATGAGTACATAATAAAACAGTTTACTGTTATCTTTTAAACAAAAAAAAGAAAAAGAAAGAAAACGAAAATCCTAAAAGGTGCAAAATTAATTTGAATTTCTGTTAAATGTGGTTAATGTTTAGTATTTTAAGTATCGCTTGTTGCAGAACACGCTAAGTAAAAAATGGATTTATTAGTGAAATATTTGAGCAAAGTGTAAGGTAAGTTATGAGAACTCCTCAATTGTTTTTATAAATATAAACTATAGAAATATAAGTATTTCAAGATAATATTTATAATTATAATTACATTTCATCTAGTGAAATAACTTTCACAAAATGATAGTTACTGAAGAATATATTTACCAGTTTTCATGAAAGGAATATCAAACTGCTTGAAATATTAAATGACAAAAACTGAAGACTGAAGTAATTGAAAAACAGTGAATTTAAGCACAAAATTAAATTACAAAAAGCAGACACATTTTGGCATTAGATGGAATTCTTTTTTCAATGCAAGCAAGAAGGAAGCAAAGAAAAGCATAGACCCTGCAAGAGTCCCACCAAAAGTGATGATTCCTTAAACTGAAAACTGGTTGAAAAAGAGTTTACTTGAGAGGGGAAAATTACTTAAAATACTTTTGTGGACTTGTTGCCTACAATATTTTTTGTGGTATCCTCTTTTTAGCCCTTTCAAAGTTAAGAGAATCAAACCAATTCACTTTTAAATAATTGAATAATGGGAAGCTTTAAAAAGATATTTTAAATTAAGAAGAAATGAAGATTGTGTTCAAACATAAATGTGTGAAAAACATAATTCTCTTCATATATTTGACATGAAAACTTGCTTTGTATAACTTCACTGTATATTTTATTCTGTTGTACATATTTAACTTTTTCCTCTCTATCTTCAGTGTAAATACTTACACAGAACTGTTTCAAGACATAGTTTCTATTAAACTTTAATGACAATTTTAAAGTGGTATTCTGGCTATTAATAAAAACAATCTTGTTTGATTACTACTTTTATTTCTTAAATAATTTATTAAAAAAGTAGGCATTGCTTTCTTGATTCATGTAAAAAATAAAAATCCTTATAGTTAGTCCATACAAAATTTTGTTAGTTTAATTATAAATATAATTTAACTATTTTGCTATCATAATAACTACCTACATCCATGGACTAGTATTTCATTTCCTTTAAGCAGTGATTACTGTATAGACATCCACAGATCTTTTTTACTCCTTCAATTTCATAAAATGATTACTGTCACAGGGATTTCTTCCTTCTCCCCCCCCCCCCCCTCCCCCACAGTAAAACTAGTTTAAAACAAGTTATGCATTTTCCAATGTTATTTTTGAGTACAGAAATATTCATCCTTTTAAATGCTCAATGTTTTAAAGATATTTAAATTTGGATCTAGGTTAGATATTTAAATGCAAGCATATTAAAATGCTTTTTGATAAAACATTTCTCCAAAATACATCTCTGTTTTAATGGCTTATTCTTAATGCCTTTTGAAGCTCTGCATAGCACATGTTCTATTTCTGCTTTCTTTGTCAATTATGGAGAGCTTGGAAACATTACCTGTGTAAAATATCAATCTTTATTTCTAATATTTTATAAATATTCCATTTTTGAAACTCAATGTTTATGGAATTGAATACAAAACGAAAGGTGCATAATGTACAAAAAAATATATTTATTTAAAGCAAATGTGTAAATCTCTTGTCAGTGCTAAGTTTCAAAATCCAATCAAAAAATTCATGATTCCATTTTTGTATAAATCATTATTATAGTGAAATCAAAATTGACATTAGTAGTAACTAAATTTAGTTGTATAAAAGTTATTTGAATTTTCTGCTCATAATTGTGAGTTTATTTGTTTTATGTGATTTTCTTTTAATTTAAATGTTTACTTCAAATTCAGACCTGGAGGCCATCAGTGGGGGTCACCTAAAACCTCGGCTAGGACGGGTGGAGCGAATTGGAGTCCCAGTATGCCCCCTCCAAATTTTGGAGCACCTCAGAATATGCCACCCATGGTAAGTTGCATTAAGTAATTTTAAGTGTGTAAAATATTGTTGTGCAAATCAAGAACATGAAAGTGGAGCTTATAAAATATTTATTTTTCTTTGAACTTAATCAGAAACACCATATAAATATTTAATAAAGAACTTTTTTGGTCTCAGCTGTCATGTGACACCTTTCGACTACTGCAGAGGTTCTCAAAGTCCAGACCACCATACTCCCCCCCCCCCCCCCCCAGAAAAAACATGGTACATATAAAGTGTATTTTCTAATGCAGATTTACACATTGTTCTATACATTTAGTCATTTTTCTATGCATTTTTTAGAACTTTTGTCTACTTTTCATTACTTAAAATTTATTTTGGGCTGACCTGAATATTCAGGCTGTAAAAATAAGTAACATCTATCAAAATTTTGAAAGTATATTCAACCTGAAAAAAAGGAGAGCACAGGCAAGAATAAGTATACTGAAGCTTATTTTTCAATGTAATATATTCTGTGTACATGCTTCATTTTATTTGAAAAAACATACTTTGTTGTATTTATTCATTCAAACTTTTTTCTATTCATTTATTTATTTTCTATTTTAAATGACTTGTGTAAAGTTTATTAAAAAGTCTTATTTTTGATCAAAAATTTCAAAATACAAGTAGTGTTAATGTTAAAGATAGCTAGGCATTTCGCCATCCCCTGAAAAATCGTAGCAAGAGTTCTGTGTCTTTCAAAACTGATAACTTTGTGCAAGTGTATGTACGTGTAAACTATCATGCATGCAAAAGAAAGGTAATATGTGTAAAGTGCTATTTTTGTTTACTTTAATTTGTTTCTCCGCTTTACATAAAAACAATGCTTTAAAAGCAGTTTGATTAATATTTTGAAAGAAAGAAAATATAAGGTATAAAAGCTGTTCTCTTTTCTAATAATTTCTGCTACAAGGCGCATTCAAGTTCTAAGGCCTCCGATTTTTTTCCCTCCAAACTGGGAAGGAATAAAAACATGTGCATTGGTTTAAAATGAGCATGCTTTCATTGTCAATTCGTCACAGAAATGGCAGCACTATGCGACAGAAGGAAATTTAGCAGTGACCTAGTGACTTTTGGCTGTTTCCAACAATGAAAGGCACTATCCGAGGCCGCACATTCATCGGCCGTGCTACTATTGCTTCAGCGATCTTCCAGTGGCCAAAACAGACTCCTATAGAAGCCTTCGCCGCTGCCATGGAATCATGGCGTCGACATTGTGAGAAATGTGTATGTCTGCATCGAGATTACATCGAGAAGTAACACCAATTTTCGTAGTTTTCAAGGGAGTCGTTAGTTAGAAAAAAATCGGAGGCCTTAGAACTTGAATGCACCTTGTGCTGTTCTGTGGCATCCAATAGTAAAGTTTTAACAGAGATAATTTTTCAAGAATAGTGATGTTTCTGTACATGGTGGTGGCTTTTATTCTCCCTACCATTTTATGGATTGGTTGTAGTCGAATTGATCTAGAACAAAATTAAAGTTTATATTTTAAACTTATTTATTTTTTTAAATTTAAATATATAATTTCTTTAACTCTTTCAAATGTTTTCAATGAGTTTATGGTTCGCATCCATATTTGAACTACCTTCTTTTTACATGAATGTTTTTTTTTTTCTGTTTAATAGGCAATGGGTATGCCTCAACAAGTAGTTGGTATGGTGAATGTACCTGTTTATGGCTTTCAACCTACTGTTATGCCTGCTATGATGCAACAAGCTTATCGAGTAAGTATGTTTTAAAACTTCTAATGATACTTTTGCATAATCCTGACAGTTGGTCCTCCAATCAAAGTTCAAGGCTTAGTCTAGGACATAATTTTATATTTTTCAATTTCTTGCTCCTACTACATACTGATTTTGCAACAGCTCTCATAGTAATTATGATTTTGTGAGTGTCTGCGAAGAACCAAATGTAATTTCTATGTTTCTTACGTTATTGGATTATTTAGAAACATTTTAATTATTAATGAAATATGTAATTAAAGAAAATTCATAACGAATGTAGTGTGCTATTTTCTCTCCATGAAATTGCACCTCAATACTATAGGACGGGAGTTGAATTATTGACGCCTTACAATTATTAACAATTTTCATATGTATGGCCAATTACATAAATATGTTAAATTACTATAATTGGTGGTTATGGTAGAAAAATGTTATTTGATTTACCTCATGAAAAGTAATTTTTACTATTCCCCCCCCCCCCCCCCCCAATGGCTACTGAAAAATAGCACGTTAAATGCAGAACAATAATCCTTAAGACTGCCCTTGCGGCTTTTTGCACAACTATGAAATTTAGAACAGATTTTGGATGCCAAAATGTTCTGTACCTCCTCAATAAGATGCTGATCACATGCAAAGGCAGATGTTATTCAAAATTATTCTGTTACATAAAGTGTAGTGACCGACTATTTAAGTATTACTAATGAGTAAAAGAAATTCCATTTATATAACTTTACTATTTTGGAAGGCGGAAAACATTGATCTATTCTTATAAAAATTTTGATAGAAAATTAAAAATTAGTGAACTATTTACATAAATGAGCTTTTCTGATTTGTCGGAAAGAATTAAAATAATAAAATATTTAAATTCAGATAAATATCTTCATTGCATTTGAATATTTTTTGTTGGTTATGTATGAGATATATTTCCAGTTATGAAAAAGAAAGGTCTTTAAGTTTCCTTACTTAAGTTTTAATTAGGTATTTTCTAATGAACTACTTCAAGAAAAATGCAAAATTTGCATTGTCTACAATAATTTGGAAAAAAAAAACTTTTTAAATTCATTATTGGGTGAGCATTTTGCAACTTTTTTTAGTTTTTGGTATTGTATATAGGACTTAAGTTCTGCAAAACATATGTTTTGCAAAGTCATTGCACTTAAAAAGAATACAAAATGAAATTATATTTCTCTACCTGAGAAACATAGTATCTGAAGTCCATTGTTCCAGTTTTCGCGAGTTTACACTTAATGGACATACAGAGTAGCAACGACAAAGCCACTATCTACATGAGGGTTCCAAACTTTTAAAGCTCCCACAGATTTATAGTTTCTCAAAGTTACATTTATTGATTTTCATCTTTTACAAAATATATAAAAATGTTAAATTTTTCTCACTTTCTTTGACCAAACCATGCATAATTCTGATCCAAAATTCTTCGACATTTCCAAAAATTTTAGAGATCCTGTTCTGAAAATAAAAAAAAAAAAAATGGAAGAAATTGGTTCTCTGAAAATTTTTTAATCTTAAGATTTTTTTTTACGAATAATATTTGCTCTTTCTCTCTTTAGACAAGCAAAATATTTTGTACTACTTTTAAAAAACTCTCAATGGAATATTTTTTTAGGAAAAAAATGACTCCTTTGATATATATATATATATATATACACATATTTTTTTCTTGTATTTTTAAATTTTTCAAAAATTATGTGTGAAGTTCCGATAAATTTTTTTACTAAGAATCACCCATGGACCAGACCTGCATTAGAAAATTATTCTTAATAGCATGCTGTAAAAAGTGCCGATTGAAGGGCTAGTAAAAATTGTGAACTTATAGTCGAGCTCATTGTGGATTTACGGTGTGACGTAAGCCTTGTTCTGCGTTTCAGATGCCAGCAACCTGGAACCCTAACATGGCCGCCCCCTACGGGGTGGGCCCCGTGCCCATGGCCATCCACCCCCAGATGCCGGCACAGGTGGTGTACGGGACGCCGTCGCCTCAACACACTGTGATACAGGGAGCCCCCACAGCTGGATCTGTGGCCACTGGTCACAACACCAATGACCCCTTCGGCGTCTTGTGAAAGGTGAGCCGTTCGCGGAAATCCCTTTTTGTTGGATCGTTTAAACTTTTCTACGTTTGCCAGACCAAAAAAAAACTGAGTCCGTATTCTTCAAACATGTTGATAAAGACAAATTTATTAACAAAATAAACATTTATTATCAACTCCTGCTAAGGAGCAATAAAAATTAGCATAAACAATTAAAAATAATTATCATGCACACTGCCAGCGGTATGCTCGTATTAGAAAAATAACAATCAACGTATTGACTTCCATTAAAAATAAAAAATGGCAAGACTAGCTTCTTCCTAAATTGTTAAGATAATTAAAGCCTTATAACATTCATCGTCTGCCTACACAAAAAACATCTACAAACTGACTAAAAACTCGTTGATGAAAAGGACAGCACACTTCCCAACAACATTCTCGACTTGTTCTGGAACATGCGATTGGCATGCAGTACATTTTAAACTCGAAGAAAAACATGTCACTACTTGAATGTTGCCATCACAAAAACATCTACAAACTGACTAAAAACTCATTGATGAAAAGGACAGCACACTTCCCAACAACATTCTCGACTTGTTCTGGAACATGCGATTGGCATGCAGTACATTTTAAACTCGAAGAAAAACATGTCACTACTTGAATGTTGCCATCACAAAAACATCTACAAACTGACTAAAAACTCGTTGATAAAAAGGACAGCACACTTCCCAACAACATTCTCGACTTGTTCTGGAACATTCGATTGGCATGCAGTACATTTTAAACTCGAAGAAAAACATGTCACTACTTGAATGTTGCCATCACAAAAACATCTACAAACTGACTAAAAACTCATTGATGAAAAGGACAGCACACTTCCCAACAACATTCTCGACTTGTTCTGGAACATTCGATTGGCATGCAGTACATTTTAAACTCGAAGAAAAACATGTCACTACTTGAATGTTGCCATCACAAAAACATCTACAAACTGACTAAAAACTCTTGATGAAAAGGACAGCACACTTCCCAACAACATTCTCGACTTGTTCTGGAACATTCGATTGGCATGCAGTACATTTTAAACTCGAAGAAAAACATGTCACTACTTGAATGTTGCCATCACAAAAACATCTACAAACTGACTAAAAACTCATTGATGAAAAGGACAGCACACTTCCCAACAACATTCTCGACTTGTTCTGGAACATTCGATTGGCATGCAGTACATTTTAAACTCGAAGAAAAACATGTCACTACTTGAATGTTGCCATCACAAAAACATCTACAAACTGACTAAAAACTCATTGATGAAAAGGACAGCACACTTCCCAACAACATTCTCGACTTGTTCTGGAACATTCGATTGGCATGCAGTACATTTTAAACTCGAAGAAAAACATGTCACTACTTGAATGTTGCCATCACAAAAACATCTACAAACTGACTAAAAACTCATTGATGAAAAGGACAGCACACTTCCCAACAACATTCTCGACTTGTTCTGGAACATTCGATTGGCATGCAGTACATTTTAAACTCGAAGAAAAACATGTCACTACTTGAATGTTGCCATCACAAAAACATCTACAAACTGACTAAAAACTCATTGATGAAAAGGACAGCACACTTCCCAACAACATTCTCGACTTGTTCTGGAACATGCGATTGGCATGCAGTACATTTTAAACTCGAAGAAAAACATGTCACTACTTGAATGTTGCCATCACAAAAACATCTACAAACTGACTAAAAACTCATTGATGAAAAGGACAGCACACTTCCCAACAACATTCTCGACTTGTTCTGGAACATTCGATTGGCATGCAGTACATTTTAAACTCGAAGAAAAACATGTCACTACTTGAATGTTGCCATCACAAAAACATCTACAAACTGACTAAAAACTCATTGATGAAAAGGACAGCACACTTCCCAACAACATTCTCGACTTGTTCTGGAACATGCGATTGGCATGCAGTACATTTTAAACTCGAAGAAAAACATGTCACTACTTGAATGTTGCCATCACAAAAACATCTACAAACTGACTAAAAACTCATTGATGAAAAGGACAGCACACTTCCCAACAACATTCTCGACTTGTTCTGGAACATGCGATTGGCATGCAGTACATTTTAAACTCGAAGAAAAACATGTCACTACTTGAATGTTGCCATCACAAAAACATCTACAAACTGACTAAAAACTCATTGATGAAAAGGACAGCACACTTCCCAACAACATTCTCGACTTGTTCTGGAACATGCGATTGGCATGCAGTACATTTTAAACTCGAAGAAAAACATGTCACTACTTGAATGTTGCCATCACAAAAACATCTACAAACTGACTAAAAACTCAAAGAAAAGGACAGCACACTTCCCAACAACATTCTCGACTTGTTCTGGAACATGCGATTGGCATGCAGTACATTTTAAACTCGAAGAAAAACATGTCACTACTTGAATGTTGCCATCACAAAAACATCTACCAACTGACTAAAAACTCAAAGAAAAGGACAGCACACTTCCCAACAACATTCTCGACTTGTTCTGGAACATCGATTGGCATGCAGTACATTTTAAACTCGAAGAAAAACATGTCACTACTTGAATGTTGCCATCACAAAAACATCTACAAACTGACTAAAAACTCTAAAAGGACAGCACACTTCCCAACAACATTCTCGACTTGTTCTGGAACATCGATTGGCATGCAGTACATTTTAAACTCGAAGAAAAACATGTCACTACTTGAATGTTGCCATCACAAAAACATCTACAACTGACTAAAAAATTGAAAAGGACAGCACACTTCCCAACAACATTCTCGACTTGTTCTGGACATGCTGGATCATACATTTTAACTGAGACATGTCACACTTGAATGTTGCATCACAAAAAATCTACAATGACAAAAACTACAAATGAAAAGACACCATTCCCAACAACATCTCACTTTTCTGGAACATTCGATTGGCATGGTACATTTTAACTCGAAGAAAAACATGTCACACTTGAATGTTGCATCACAAAACATCTACCAACACAAAAACTCTAAAAGAACAACATTCCCAACAACATCTCACTTTTCTGGAACATTCGATTGTGCAGTACATTTAAACTCGAAGAAAACATGTCACTCTTGAATGTTGCCATCACAAAAACATCTACAAACTGACTAAAAACTCATTGATGAAAAGGACAGCACACTTCCCAACAACATTCTCGGCTTGTTCTGGAACATCGATTGCATGCAGTACATTTTAAACTCGAAGAAAAACATGTCACTACTTGAATGTTGCCATCACAAAAACATCTACAAACTGACTAAAAACTCTTGATGAAAAAGGACAGCACACTTCCCAACAACATTCTCGACTTGTTCGAACATCGATTGGCATGCAGTACATTTTAAACTCGAAGAAAAACATGTCACTACTTGAATGTTGCCATCACAAAAACATCTACAAACTGACTAAAAACTCATTGATGAAAAGGACAGCACACTTCCCAACAACATTCTCGACTTGTTCTGGAACATTCGATTGGCATGCAGTACATTTTAAACTCGAAGAAAAACATGTCACTACTTGAATGTTGCCATCACAAAAACATCTACAAACTGACTAAAAACTCATTGATGAAAAGGACAGCACACTTCCCAACAACATTCTCGACTTGTTCTGGAACATTCGATTGGCATGCAGTACATTTTAAACTCGAAGAAAAACATGTCACTACTTGAATGTTGCCATCACAAAAACATCTACAAACTGACTAAAAACTCATTGATGAAAAGGACAGCACACTTCCCAACAACATTCTCGACTTGTTCTGGAACATTCGATTGGCATGCAGTACATTTTAAACTCGAAGAAAAACATGTCACTACTTGAATGTTGCCATCACAAAAACATCTACAAACTGACTAAAAACTCATTGATGAAAAGGACAGCACACTTCCCAACAACATTCTCGGCTTGTTCTGGAACATGCGATTGGCATGCAGTACATTTTAAACTCGAAGAAAAACATGTCACTACTTGAATGTTGCCATCACAAAAACATCTACAAACTGACTAAAAACTCATTGATGAAAAGGACAGCACACTTCCCAACAACATTCTCGACTTGTTCTGGAACATTCGATTGGCATGCAGTACATTTTAAACTCGAAGAAAAACATGTCACTACTTGAATGTTGCCATCACAAAAACATCTACAAACTGACTAAAAACTCATTGATGAAAAGGACAGCACACTTCCCAACAACATTCTCGACTTGTTCTGGAACATTCGATTGGCATGCAGTACATTTTAAACTCGAAGAAAAACATGTCACTACTTGAATGTTGCCATCACAAAAACATCTACAAACTGACTAAAAACTCATTGATGAAAAGGACAGCACACTTCCCAACAACATTCTCGACTTGTTCTGGAACATTCGATTGGCATGCAGTACATTTTAAACTCGAAGAAAAATATGTCACTACTTGAATGTTGCCATCCCAAAAACAAAAAAGAACTTCATCTACCATGAAACGCCATTGGCTGTCGGGAAGGACGTCGGAGCTAAAAACCGAACCGAAAAGGCAACGCGATCGAATCAATGGCGGATCGTAAATGTAGCTTTACAATGAAGTATTTTAATTGTCTCGGGAGATGCTGAAAAACTACACTAATTTTCTTTTTAAACTAATAAAATTATCCAATACTTTTCTTGTTCTTTGCTCGTAAGGGTAGTAGCGCAAGCTGTGGCCACTATGGCAGGCGAGTCGAGCAGAATAGAAATACAGCTGCCCCTCGTTATGTCGGGCTAGTCGGGGGAAAGCAAAAAAAAAAGTGCGATATACCCGAATGCGCTATATAACTGATGCCGTTAGGAATAAGACAAAGCGTACAATGAAATTGAGCGAACCTGTTCACGCCACCAGAGCATGGTGTGAAAATGATGTCAAAGAGAAAGGTAAGCAGTTTCTTCCCGGAAAATTCCTTTACTTATCACTCTCCCTTTCTTAGTTAAGGGGATTGTATAATTTGGATTTGTTCAGCCAAGTGAGATTCCTTTCTGTACTAAAAAGATATCCAGAAATAGGTTTAGTTTTTCTCCTTGGACAGTAAGCATCTCTGTTTCATTTAATGGGCGTTGGGATCAATACAAAAAGAACTAGTAAAACGTCAACTGGTTTTGTAGAATCATTCTGCAGGCATGTAAGTGGGAGGAGATTTGTTGCAGGTTTTAACTCCAGCGAATTCAAAAGGAAGGACATCATTCCTGTTCGATGGCTTTGTTTAGGGGGGGGGGGGAGGGCTTTATTCAGAAATGCAATATTATTACTTTTGAGAACTCAAACTTAAAATTTTGGGAGACATAGAAAAAGTGCAATATATCCGAATGAGCGATATAACGAGGCGCAATATAACGAGGAGTTACCGTGTATAAAAATAAAAAATGAGTGCTTTTCCACAAATATTACACACTGCACTTGTCTATGTCAGTGAGAGTAGTTTTTGGTATGTTGGCACTTATTACCAAAATATTTCATGTACACAGTCGGGGTTTGTGCCAGAGGAAATTCGGGTATATTTTCGGACCTTTCACAAAATTCTAATTAATCAAAACAGTCGGTTTTCAGACCTTTCGCAAAATTCTAATTAATAAAAACACTGGTAAGTTTTTGGACTTTACACAAAATTCTAATTTATCAAAACAGACCCTTCACAAAATTCAAATCAATCAAATTGGGATAGTTTGTGATTAAAGAAGGGGAGAGGGTAGCAAGATTTGTGGTGTCACACATTTTGGTTAAAATAAAAGCATTTTGAATCAAGAGATTAAATATTTTTATGTTATTTATTCCTTTTTTTTTTTTTTGTGTGTGTGGGAGAGTGCTCATTGCTTTTATTTTGTATCGAATTATTGATGCTCATTATAGCTTAAATTTACTTCTAGTTAAAAGTTTAAAAGCAAATCTTGGGCATTTGCATTATAAGACGAAATAGCAGGGCTAATTTTTGTAGATTTCAAACAATTGTTATTTTTTGAAAATATGTACTAATTTTTTTTTTTTTTTTGTAAGTACACATGTTATCATTATTATTGTTTTGCTCATGAATGTTGTTAAAAGTTCAGAAATTGATTTGGAAATGTGATGTATAAGGTAGTGCTTTGTTTCTGATTTGCAAGTATGTATGCTTATGTAATATAGCATGAAATGTGACAAGGGATTTTTTGAAGTGTGACATTTTGTGACAAATAGGGGAGGGGGTTCAAATATAACGAGAAAAAGATTGACATTTTATGAATGGTCCTAAGAGGAGCTAATCGAATTTCAGTCTCAACAACATGTTCTAGAGTTTGAAAATTGAGAGTTGTTAGTTATCTCAATTCTTTAGATTTAATTCAAACAATTGTAATTTGAATTAAAACTCGCATAAATATTTTTGCGCTTTCTTGGTGGCCTATCATTGATTAATTTATCATTTTTAACAATTTATTTCACCATTTAGATTTTATTGCATCATAGCTTTATCCTATGTCGGGAACTATATAGTTTGTAATGTCCCTAAAAAGAAAAAACATAAATCATTAGCAGAAACCTGAAGCAACCAGGATTTGCTTTAAAATTATAAAAATAAACAAGAAAAGAAAGTTTGCTGTAAAAAATAATTTTACTAGGTACAATCTTTTATGTATAATAATGGTTTCTTTGAAAATAATGGTATCAGTTTTACAATGTAACATCACAAAATGTGTAAACAAATTAGTTGCCTGAAATCCACAAAATTCTGAAAGCTGCAAATTTGAGAGTAGCTGACTGTCAGTGAGATCTATGAAAAGAATTATGTAGTTCAAGATTTTATTCATAATTTCAGGAAATGTATTTAAAAGTAAAAATTTATTAACTAAGCAATTATTTCATTAATTTTTCTCATTAGCCATTGTTGCATATGTTCTTTCTTCCAAAGGTATGGGCTTGATTTCCCTGAAAAACCTGACAAAAACTTACACCACAACAGAGCAAGTAGAATAAAAGCTTTAATGAGCTAATGTGTGCATAATATGACTTACTTGTACTGCACTAATTATGTAATATACCTTTTAAAGAACTGAAAAAAATGGGTGCGTGTATCATATACGCACGTTAAAAGGTTTATTTTTTAATTTCATTATTTTGAAATCTATTTTTCGTTCACTTTTATTTACCTACACCTATAGGGTATAGTAAATATAGAGAATGGCATTTTCAGGGTTAAGGGAATTTGTTATTTTTATTAGCCTGAGAAATCCGAAATTACAACACCATAGTAACTGTACGAAATCTGCAAAGATAAAAAAAAATACAGCATAAGCATGCCTTAGGTTGAGGCATGAGGGGCATTATAAACACGTAAGCCCGCTAGTTTGTTGAGAACCAATAGAGGAAAGACAGTTTTCCAAGATTCTAGTTCTTGCATATGCTTTAACATAAGAGTTCTACAGGAAAGTAGCCAAATGTCGCCAAACCGACACCAGATTTGGTTTCACTCTTTTGGTGCCAAATTTGGCAAAATTTACAAAGTTGCCAAATGGGCACCAATATATATACTTAACTGTGGAGTTGGTTTCAGAAAATTAAAAACTAGTGCACTATTTAGAAAAATGAATTTTTCTGATAGGTCAGAAAGAAAGAAAAAATAAATTATGGAAATTCAAACATATCTTCATTGCATTTGATTTTTTTTTTATTGGTTATGAGATATATTTCCAGTTAAGTGAAAGGTCTTAAATTCAGGTTGTTTAGCACCTATTATAAATATCAATACCATTTCTTGCCACAATGTAGAATATTGCCTTCCCTTTCATTTGTACTGGTTATCTCCAAATTGTCAATTTTGTCACTTACACCTCTTTGCCTCTAACTGCCGCATTTATTGTTTTTCATCTTTCACAAAATATATAAAAACATTAAATTTTTCTCCATTTCTTCAACCAAACCTGCATTTGAAAATAATTCTTAGTAAATAGCTTGTTGCAAAAAGTGCTGATTGAAAGGCTAGTAAAAATTGGTTTTTATGAACTTATAGTTGGAGCTCATTATGGATTTTCGATGTGATGCTTCCGACGTAAACCTTGCAGACTTGCCAACATTGTAAGATCCAGTTCAGGAGCAGTTACTACAAATTTCAGTTGTTTTAAAACTTTTCAGGAGCCCATTTCAAATTAACTATTATAAAAATTTTTGTTGTAAGTGAAGTTTAAAAAAAATCTACATTGCTTAAACAAAACATCTTTATTTATACAGCATAAATTTACATTTTTATAATTTTTTTCCAAAATTTTAACACACCAGCATTTTTAACGAGACATGTTGAAACGAAATTCCAATCTTTCTGCAAGGTATATCTTTGGGTAAATATCTCAGTGTGGAAAGAACTGAAAATTTGCATGCAATAAACACAAAATCACATAAAAAAGTCCTTTTCAACATCCGATTGAGATTAAAAGGGAAGGTGCACCTTTGCACAACTAGACCATATACAGGTCCTACACATGAAATTTCAACCATCTACAACTAACTGTTTTTGAGTTATGCAAGATGTGCACATATGTACATACAAACATACGGACGGCATGACAAAAATTGTCAAAGCAGACTCGGGGATGGTCAAAATCGATATTTCAGTGGTCCATGCGCAAGTGTCGAGAACATACATATGGGCATTGTGAAAAAAAAACTGTCCAAATTGATTAATTTGTGATAAATGCAAGTTTAGGGGAATATTTGAGTGCAAAATTTTTTGTGATTACAATACTTTCTGTACTTTGTACAGGGAATTAAAATTGACCAGACATTGGCATACATTTTTAGCTAAAGCTACTGCCCTAATATCAAAGCATTGCTATGACATTGTTGGCTACAAACCGCCAGCTTACTTAGTACTATAGCCGACTGCTGATGAGAGCTAAGAGCGGTCAGCTTATTAAATTAGCTCATCTCATATTTGTGTTGAAATTTTAATACAATTACCTCAAAAGTCTTGTGATTTGAATGGCATGTGGTAGATTGCTAAGCCAATGATAGACAATAGTTGCGACGTCCTTCCGGATGGCTTTGCAAAGCTCTATTGAAATGGATATTTCGGATGAACAATTGAACGTCAATAGAAACGTTATCGGAAGTTTAGCTTTGGAAAAGTAAGTTAACCAATAGTACCATTAAAACTAACTTTTCTATTCCTTTTAATTACTAATGCAGGGTTCCCACCAAGTCACTTTTTTTTTTTGCAAATTGTCACCTAAAATCACCTTTTTTTTAGGTATCTCATAAAGTGATATATAACCACCAAACTTTTCCTATAAACACCAGGAAAAATGCAAATAAAATAGTTTCCACAAAGCTACTTGACGAAGCAAATGAAAAGTTAAAAGAGGGCATTAGAAATCAAGATTTTACAGAAATGCAGCTTGCTTGAGCAATGATAGAGGGTGCTAAGTCTATAAAAGCTGATGAAGATGAGCACAGAGCAAAGGGGCACATGAAATTAAAAAGAAATACAGAAGAGAAAATCTTCCGCAATCACAACATTTTTTCAAAAGAAATCCAAGACTGATTAAATTGGAACTTTTACAGAATGCTGCCATTTATATCCCAGGGGCGACGGTTCTCTAAATTTTTGAAGCATTCTTTTCTGAGATTTTTATTTTAACATTTAAAATTTTTAAGAATTCCTACTGTATTGATTTTCTTTTCTGATTTTTTTTTTGCTTTTCAAGGTCTATTCTATCATATCATTTCCATTTTTAGCCTTTGAACGATTTGCAAGTTAAAAACTTTTTGCTACAGAATAAGTAAGCACTTAAAGTATACTTTTCAAGTATTTTACTTTTGGTATCTGTACTCTCTAAATTAGCTTTGGACAAAGGTTTATAATCAAAATCATTTCTTGAATAGAATGCATTTAATTTAGCAATTTCCTTGCTTGATTTAACTGGCATTTAAGCCACTTTTCCCCCCCCACCTCACCCTACTTTAAGGCATTAAACCACATTCATATTTACACTGCATTGCAACACAATTTGCATAGTTATACCTTACTTAGCCTATGACAACATAAGCTACATTAATAAAAGCTTCGGTATGATATTGAAGTCTTGTTAGATTTGAATAATTTTTGTTCATTTTTGAACAGTTAAAAAAAATTAACATTAGCGCCTACGGGGAAATTTCAATCCTATATAAATCCTGATCTAGCTGACAGATTCGCTTGGAACAAACTTTATCGGAACGATGTTAGGCCAAAGAACATGTACAGATACGAAGTTCAACCTGAACTAAACTATTTTTTTATGAAATTTGATGATCGGGATTTTAAGGATATTTCTCAAAGAATGAATGAATAAGTGAAAGAATGAATCAAAGAATAACGGAATGAGTGAAAAATTAAATAAATGTACAAATTCATGAACGAGTAAATTAATGAGTCAATGAATATGTATTAACCGTTGAAAACGATACATTTGAAGTAATCAAGAACTAAAAAGCTAAATGAGAATTTAGAGAAAGAGATAGCAAGAGTATAAATCTGAAGTTGGAATGTACGAAAGTAGGCTCGTATAGTTCTACATGGAACTTTTGCATGTGAAGAAAACAAATGTAATGGTATATTTTTCTATGCTTAAAACCTTTAAACCCTTTTTCTACATGTGTTTTAGTGGTAATGCAAAGCTTATTCTCATTTGGTCACTTTTTTTGTATCATATTCTTGGTGGGAACCCTGCTAATACTTGAGTTTGTTCCTTACTTTACGTGTAATTGTGGAGAATTTACTGAACTGGAATGCTGCTTCTAACATTTGCAGCCCGCCTACTCATAACCTGCACATTTGAAATCATTATTTTAGCCTATCAATATTTTATGTAATATAAAAAAGGAGTGTTTCAGCCTTAATGAAGTTGCAGGGCTGTTTTCATTGAGCTTCATAGTTGCTACATGTAACTCAAATACCGGTTCCACGCCACTTGTAAAAGCAGTAAAATACCGTGTTTTGCCCCTGCTGGAATTTTTCGGTATCTACCTCGGAGTAAAGATAACTAAAGGGAACTTTAGGGTTAATTTAATAGAATGAAAATATTTTTGATCACAATCATATGCTTTTTTGTTTAGCCAGGTAATTTTTTACTGTGGCTTTTCGTGCAAATTTTAGCTAAGCAAGTAATTTAATTTCACCTTAAGACGCCAAATCGGAAACCTCCTAATTTTTTAACCACTACCCCCTTTCACCCTGAAAGCCATTTTCTACCTTGCCAATAATAAAAGATGCGCTCTGTAGTATCCTTGCTCTGAAAGCCACCAACGTTATAGAATCATACTTGCCCTTTGTGCTGGATTTTCTAGAAAACTTCAATTTTAAGTACTTGGAATAAAACAAGCAGTAGTGGGAATTCTTTGCAAAACATCAAAATATGGTAAAATGCCCCTCTGAGTGGGCAAATTTCTTCGAAACCACCCTTGCAAGTGGTATGTTGATTAAATTATCTAGAACCATGGAAAATGTGACAAAGATTTCTCTGCTG
This sequence comes from Octonoba sinensis, assembly GCA_038502835.1. NCBI lineage: Eukaryota > Metazoa > Arthropoda > Arachnida > Araneae > Uloboridae > Octonoba > Octonoba sinensis. Next base: position 13,953,470 of record CM076604.1, read on the forward strand.
TTCACATTGGTGATTCTAAATGAAAAACGAATCTCTGCAACTTCATACGAAATTTTCGGGAAAAGTATGCGCCATCAATTTAAAATAAAAAAATAAATACTTAGGTTGACAAACCTGCCCGACCTACCCTCAACACACAATACAAATGCAAATATAGTATAATATATAAGCTCAAAAATAATCCCTCAAGTAATTAAATGAAAGGTCTAGTACATTAATACTAGAAGTCTTCTTTTTCCGTAAAAAATTATTGTATAAATTAATAACTTAGATTATATTAAATAAGCAGGAAAATGAGTCACTAGAATAACGACAACACATTTAATAAAGAAGCAACATTTAAACAACAGAGAACACAATTGACACGACAGACCTGCACAGTTAACAAAGTTAAGATAAGCTCGTGTTTTTAATTTTATTCAACAGTATTGAAAGTTTTTTTAAGTGGTACAAAATATTTTGCTTGTCTAAAGGTAGAAAGAAAAGCAGATATTAACTGTCAAAGAAATCTTGAGATTAATAAATTAATTCCGGAAAACCAATTTTCTTTTCCGGAACAGGTGCTCGAAAATTTTCAGAAATGTCGGAGAATTTCGTGTCATAATTACTCATAGCTGTTAGATTTTGTGAAACTAGTATAATTGTCCTAGTTAAGTCATTACCTTTAAATTAATTTTTATCTCTTTTATTTTCAGGAGTAATACTAGTCTTTTCCCCTTATGCATCACGTCAAGCAACATACGTAGCAACGCGCTGGAAAAGTCTTGGAAGAGTACTTCCTCCAAGGGCATATCTACTGTACTAGTTTGGCAACAGCGTGGTGCTATCATAATCATCTATATAATTTTGTTTTTTTGATTCACCTAGTACTTAACGTGTACCTGGCAAAAAGTACTGACAGATATAATTTATTTCTTTATTGTTGACTAATCGATATCTATCTATATTTCTTTTCGACGAAACGTCCGTTCGACCTTGGAGATCGCGAGTCGTGACGAAAGGGGTCACGAGGGATTGGAAAACTGTGGTTGAATCATGTGTAACTACACGAGCTTCTCAACTTTCAGTTGTAGACATTTTTGATTTGGGAAATGCGGGAGAGAAACTCGAATCAAGGCTGTGATAGACCGAAGTCTTTGTCAAAGTTCGCTGAAGATGATCTCCGTTTATCGATTTAATATTTTTTACGATGTGTGTCGCAGTCTTGAACTTTTAAAATTTTATTCTAAGTCTATAGGTATATTTGAATTCAGCCTATCATTTGTAAGTAGCTTGCAGTATAGTGAACGTAAAGAATAAAAAAGTATTTAAGAAATTGTCTATAACGAAATAGTCATTTTGAAATAATAGTAAGCATCGAGTTTCCAGTATAGCAATTTAAAAATTATATTTTAAGCTTATTTACTGCTTTAAAATGCTGAAAGCAGTTTTGTTGTTCAAATTGAATGAAAAATTGGTATTATAGCGTGTATTAAAGAGTATAAATTTTCTGTTTATGTGTCAACTCTTTATTCTTAGTGGTTTGCTTTACTTGTAAAAATAAACCACCAGTGTGGATGTAAATATTGGTTGTGTGTAAAAATGTATTTAAAAAATTTTATGTTATTATTACTATGACTGTTTTAAACTAACAGATGTTCTTTAAATAATCCTGGCCATTTATAAAGTGGAGGGGAAAAAGGGGTTGGGTTGTTGAGTTTAATTAAAGGCTTTAAGAAATTGAATGCCTTTTTTATATAAATAAATATAATAGTTGAATTAGTTTGCATTATTCTAATTTTGTTAGAATGCAAATGTTTTTTTCTGGGATGGGATTACAAATTTGCATGACATTTTTTCTTATTTATTTATTTTTACTGATACTGGGGCTTGATTAGATCTTTTAAAAAGTACTAAATTTTTGGTTCACTAATTGTAATTAGACCACTGAAATTCTTACATGCGACTTACAGTTGTAGCTGTTATACCGGAAATGGAGGCTCTAGTTTACAAGAATGGAATATAATTTTTGTTGTAGGTCTAAAAATAAGTGAAGTAAAATAATTTTATAACATCATGAACACACGTAGAGCTAATATTAGCTATTGTTTAATAAAATATATTTATTCACTGGGGGAAAGGGGGTTTACTAACAAATTGCGTTTCTGCGAATGTTTTGACCATGGAAAAAATATTTATTAACTTCTTTTGCTTTGTTCTGTCCAGTATTTTTTAATGAATTGAAAAAAGTACATATGAATTATAATCTAAGTGAATTTAAAATGTATAATATAATAGGAATTTAGTTACTGATGCCTTTAAAAATGCAGAATTCTTCTTTAAAGAACAATCACTTATCATAACAATTTGAAAAACTTGTTCCGCAATGAATTGACATAGAATCTTAAGTTAGCTGTGCTGTGTTAACCATAATGAATATTTTAAGGTTTAGATGACTTTGCGTGATGAACTTGCGTTTTCCTCGATTTTGTATCAAAAATGGGAAAACTATCGTAAAAGTATTAATTTCATTATAACTCTGAAACTTAACTCATCCAACTGAATTTTCTTATTATGTGAAACTCCGTTTTCATATTAGAGACTGTCCGAGATTCTCTCCTTTACTGTTAAGAGATAACATATATAGAATCAGATGTAATTATTTTTATACATGTAACACTTGGTTAATTTGCCTGTTTTGTTCATTTGTAAAGAACAATGAGTTCTTTAACCCTTTATAAGGCTATTTTTGTTAATATTACTGCTATGCAGGCCCAGTACAAGTATAAGGGGCCACCAGCTCCATGCCAAAGCAATCCTAAGGTCTCAGCTAACAGGTGGTTGCCCTATTATGTGTACTTTGTAGCATGTAGGGACTAAAAATATTGTCACTAAATAAGAACGAAAGTGTTTAACTCATGTTAAATATCTTAAGAGGAGTACCATTTTCTAAGGCAATACATTAAGTTCATTTATCTGGTCTATCTTGAATGAAGAATTGGCTTTTAGGATGAAATATGCTTCCATTAAAAACAACTTGATTTGTATAATGAAGCATTTAATAGAAGAAAATTATCTCCCTCAAGATACAAAAAAAAAAAAAAAAAAGACCACATCTCTTCCACTTTGAACACATCGGAAACATACCTTATAAGGTTAAAATTCCTTTTTCAAATACAGTTGAATGGGATTGGCCAACAAGAAATATACCTATGCAAATAAGCATCGTCTTGGACCAGCCGGGTTCGACTACACAGTTAAAGTCTTGGATAAACTATTAAAACTTTAACTATTATCTAGCTTTAATTATATTTAACTTTGTTTTATTTTAAATACCTATTTATATTTATTAATTTACTGAACCGAAAATAATGAAAGAATCCTAACAAAATAGCCATAGAACAGATATATTTTTCTTGCTCATTAGAAGATCAATATACTATGTTATAATTAATAGCTGCTGCCTTTAAGGGGGTGAGGCCTCACTGCCTCAGCCTCTCGCTGGCCCTGTTATATTGTATACAGTGGTGTAGTCCTGGGAAAAAAAGTGGGGGGGGGGGGGTGCTTACATATAGAAACATCAAAACATGGGGGGGACGCTTATGTTAAAATTTAAAACAAATGGGGGGAACCTTGTGATAAAATCGAAAAGTAGGGAGTCGCTGTCTCCCTGTGTCCCCCTCAACTACACCACTGATTGTATATTAGGATTGATTTCAATAAAATAAATTCTTTTAGTTTTGTAAAAAAAAAAAAATTCAGTTTTTAACCTGCACTCTTTTTGTATATTCTGGGCAGAGTATGTTTCCCACAGTTAAAAAAAAAAAAGAACATTAGTTTCAAAAAAGTTTTACATAAAGAAACAGAAATCGCATTTGCTGTTGACATTTATGTTGAATTTTTTTGTGAAATTTAGTCCTGCCTTATAAAGGGTTGAGCATCTCAGTTTTGTATAGCTAACTATTACGTTGATGACATCATTGTACTTCGACATCATCTTTTCACGACCTATGTACACTTAGTGCCATGCACCGGTTCGACCCCCTCGTTGTAATAAAAACGTACGAAAGCAATAGCAGTCCTCTGCCGCCTACCCAACCGAATACGGTGCCGATTGTACAGTTTTATAGTTTGTAGTTATTGCTCTTTGTTTTGAGATTATGTCGTATGTTACGTTTGCTTTTGTATGGAAAAGATGATTTAGTTTTTATAGTTGAATGTGTTGTTTTCTTCTTCATGGCTTAGATTGGCACATTCCATCGTTTAGATGATTGACTCATTGTGGAAGATGCCGCTGTGGCACGTTGATATGTGTCTCTCTCTACCTTAACATTTCAGTTGTTTGTTGAATTTGCACTGTTGGGTTGAAAAGTTAAATAAAACAGAATATTACTTTCAGCTGTCTCCTTGTAATTTTTTTTTACGTGGTTTTATTTAACTTGATTTGTCACAGAAGTTTGTTACGCGGTTTTCGACCGCTGTTACTGCATACATTATCTTCAAACTTTGCACACAAGCTTATCTTCAACGACAATACAATATTCCATCCATTTTATAATTTATTATAATGTTAATTAGGAAATAAAATTAATAATTTTGGCTCTGAGGAAATGATCAGAATTATTATTCGTTGAATGGCAAGGATAGCTTTGTTTGGATAATGCAATGATGCTGTTTAACTTATTTGTCTCTGAAGTTTGTTACGCGGTTTTCGACCACTATTACTGCATAAATTATCTTCAAACTTTGCACACAAGCATATCTTCCGACGACAATACAATATTCCATCCATTTTATAATTTATTATAACGTTAATTAGGGAAAAAAAATAAATTATCAAAATTATTATTTGTCGAATGGCAACGACAGCTTTGTTTGGATAATGCAACGATGTTGTTTAACTTGATTTATCTCAGAAGTTTGTTACGCGGTTTTCGACAACTGTTACTGCATACATTATACTGTGCAACACGAAAAATGTCCTTTGGATGAAAATGTCTGTTTCCTATGCATTTTTGGCTGAAAATTACGAATATGCAATTATATTTTGCCTACCATGTGCCATTTTTCCAAAATTCCACATTTTAGCTTTTTACGTATTTTCTGGATAAATGTGCATATTTTTGTAATTTATCGACTTAATTCATTATAAAGAATATCTTTCTCATTGATAGTGAGATCGTTGCCATTCTAGAGACCTTTTTAATGAAGTTGGGTTACTTTAGCGACATTTTTGGCAACAAAAGCTTTATCTACTTCTTGAAGTTTTGAGTCTTTTACAAGACGACAAAGGCATTTTGTAGACTATTTTACGGAGCAAGAAAAAATGGCATGCTGCTGTGATGTGAATGTTGTGTTTCAAGCATTAGGACATGAGCACAATTCAGCAGAGTGGCGCTTGTTTATCAGTGCTCCTCCTTCTAAGTATTTTTTTTTCCCCCTATTCGTTCCTGTAGCATATCAAAGGAGCCTATGATGATCTACAATGTGCCTTTTTTCCACAACTGCACATTAAACTTGGTTTATCGAAATATTTAAAAGCTCTGGACCGAGAAGGAAGAGCTTTCTAGCATTTCAGGAACAAATTCAAAAATTTAAGCGAGGCAAAAGTAAAAGAAAGGATTTTTATTGGCCCACAACTTAAGGAAGTCCTTTCATGATGAAGAGTATGAAAAGAAACAGTCAGAAGCCGAAAAATCAGCCTGGCTGGCCTTTAGCTGAAAACTACAAAAATCTTGCTGGTGACATGATAAAATGCTTTTGTATTATTAGCTTGCTATATTTCATTAAAACTACACTTTTTGGGCTCCCATATGGACTTTATTTCTCAAAACCTTGGTGAAATTAATGATTGAGCATGGGGAAAGGTTTCATCAGGACATCTCTGTTTGAAAAGCGTTTCAGCGCTCGATAGAATGGAAGTATAGGAATTGAATATTGCTAAACTGTTATCAGGGCAGACCAATGCCCACAAGACGAATTGGCCAAAAAAAATCATTTTAGTGTTTGTGTTTTCAATAAGTAAGCCTGAGTTACATTTTCTTATATATAAGCGACTTATTCTGTCTATCTGTCCGCGATAGGATCCTATTTGCACACAAGCTTATCTTCGACGACAGTACAATATTTCATCCATTTTATAATTTATTATAACGTTAATTAGGGGAAAAATTAATAATTTTGGCTCTGAGGAAATGATCAGAATTATTATTTCTGGAATGGCAACAATAGCTTTGTTTGGATAATGCAACGATGTTTTGAATTTTAAAATATTAAAATCGTGGCGAAAAAAGAAGCTGCGATGCTGCAGATTTTTTAAATAAAACAGTTACTTAAAACATTTTTAAGCTTTTATCGACTACTAGCTGCGACGCCCGGCGTTGCACGGTCTATTTTAAATTATATTTTGCGAAAACAGCGAGGCCTCATCAAAATGCTAGAAACGTTGATTATCATTTTTTTTTAAAGTTAACAATGGCAACTGCATTGATTTGCTTGTTCACACGGCAACTATAACAATTGTTGAAACGATGCAACAATGCAAAGAAAATCAAACGGTGATCATTTGGGTCAAATAAAATTAAAATTAATTACCATGAAAAAATAATTTCAAACTGCAGAGAAAAACGCTTATAACTTCTTTTCTAGTTAATTTAGAGGCTTTCAATTTTAGCACGACGGACAAAACTCTTTCTGGGATAGTTTTTTACGGGCTTTTCAATGATATCAAGCTCGAAAGGATGCGGTAATTTCTTCCGGTAGAAAAGGACTATTTTTTGCAATTTTCGGAACTCTGCTCCAATTGGTTTTAGCGTGATGATATATAGCCTATAGCCTTCCTCCATAAATGAGCTATCTAACACTGAAAGAATTTTTCAAATTGGACCAGTAATTCCTGACATTAGCGCGTTCAAACAAACAAACTCTACAACTTTATAATATTAGTATAGATTTGTATTTGATGTATCATGCGACATCTTTTTCCCAAAGTTCCAGAACTGTTTTTTTTTTTTTTTTTTAAACAATTTATTATAGATGCAATTGGACTTTTATTTAACGAAGTCGCAAAATCCAGCGAAACAGTTCGTTAATTAGAGAAAGTTTAATTAGAGATTCACATTTTTTATAATACTTTGTAAGAACGCTATGTAAGAACGCATTTTAAACTAATAAAAGCCCTGTAGGGCTTTTATTATTATAAAATATAATTATTATATGATATGTATATCATATAATAATTATAGCAGTTTTACCTAAGAAAAGATAAACATAAAGAATAATCATTATAATCTAGCATTAAACATTCAGTACTGTAAAAAATAGATGTTTATATTTGCTTCATTTTGTTGCTTCATCATATGTTGCTTCATTTTGGTCTGGGAATAAACATGCAACCTATTATTTACAAGGTTCCATCATTAGGGAAGCAGAAGCAGTTGTTGATCTAGGAGTATTGATTAGTCTCGACTTTAAGTCCAGCCAGCAGTGTAGCATAGTAAGTAACAAAGCTAACAGGATGCTTGGGTTTATCAATAAGGCTATTTCGAACAGGTCTAAGGAAGTTGTATTGCCACTATACAGAATTTTGGTAAGACCTCATTTGGAATATGCTGTTCAGTTTTGGTCTCCGTACCTAAAATAGGATATTACCTTATTGGAAAGGGTTCAAAGGAGGGCTACTAGATTGGTAAGTGGTCTTTCAGACTTAGATTATGAGGTTAGGCTTAAAAGGCTCAATATGTATAGTCTTGAGCAAAGGAGAGTTAGAGGGGACATGATTCAGTTGTTTAAATTCATTAAAATGGGAAATGTTGATGGACTGGCAGCTATGTGCTGATAGTAGAACCAGAGGTCATTGTTTTAAGCTTTTCAAATCTCAGGCTAATCTTGAAATTAGGAAAAATTACTACTTCAATAGGGTTATAGGCAATTGGAATAGTTTACCAGAAGCGACTGTTAATTGCAGCGGGGTAAAAACGTTTAAGAAATCTCTTGATGTTCATTGGGGACTGCTAAATTGACTAGGACCAGCCTAGCTGGGCCCTGAGCCTGTTGCTGGTCGTCACTTTGTATTTGTATTTATTTTAAGACAGTGTACAGAAGCTTCAGAAAAGTGTTTAAAGAAAGAAATACTTGAAAAATAGGGTGGAATTTTTTATTTTTTTTAGACTACCAGAAAAAGTTCGTTATTTGGCGGTTTTTTTGCATGGAAAACCTCAAGTACTCTTACGGCCTCGAAAAAAACTCGCAAAATAGAAGTTCAACTGTAGCTACAACTTATTCAATATAATCTTCAATATTCTATCTTCCCTGTAGTACACATTTTTTCGCCATGTTGTTTCTGCAGTGTTGAATACAGAATATTAAATCGTGTGGATTATGGAAATTCATCTCAAAGAAAATGTATCCATCATTTATGTTTCAGTGTTTTGTGTGTTTCATCGCGCATGGGCCTTGATTTATTACAAGGTTGGCGCTAGGCCGCGGAATTGCGTGGTTCTCGCAATATTTTTTTAAATCCCACTCAAAAAAAAGAAAAGTTGGTTTGCCCGCTGTTCCCGCAACTAGCGGACACGCTTTCAAGAAATCGTGAAACTACTATTCTAAACTGATAATTTAATGCAAGCTAAAAGGAGTATGTTCGTTTTCAACTGCCCTCTTATCCCCATTAATGAAGAGAAGAATCTAGGAGTCCTATTTATCATACGTAAATGTACATATAACATGTAAACAATGTAACATGGGGGAAAGATTGACAACTTCTTCATTCTTTGGGATTATTGAACTATTAACGGTTTTTGAGAATGCAAACTTTTTCTTCATTCATACTATTCACAGACGAGAGGACAAAATCAAAAAAAGTAGGGGAGAAAGCTAATGTTCCTTGGTTACTGAAAAGTCGGGAAGGATGGGGAGGGGGGGGAATAAAACAAATTCAAGACCCCAGAAAGGCTGTTATTTCTAATGTTGACTTCAGAGCAAAGCGGTAGAATACATACTTTTTTAAATAATCTTCTCTAGGGGAGCATTTTATTTGTGTTCTAGAATGGATTCGTTTCAAAATTTACGATCGCAAAAAAATAATCTTTCCAGAACATCGAGATCGAAAAGTATATGTATATGAAAGTATCAACGCTCATTAGCATATCTCCTATTTCTACATTCTTTTATTTTGTCATTTACTTCTTTATATAGGTTATGTATTTTTTAATGTTTCAGCCTGTTTTCAACCAATCATCAAAATATCTATTAAAATGCCTCGATTGTTAGGAAAGTGTAAAAGGCAGAATTCCGTATGCTCGATTTTTTCAGATAATTGAGCGCGTGAACATTCGAGCTCATTTTAAAATATTGAATGCAATAAGGTTATAAAAGAAAACTTTTAAAAAAAACTTTTCTCTAAAATAAAAGAGGCCTAAAAGCAAGTAAAAAACAGTAATGTGCATTTAATTTTAAGTTTTGCCGTTTTTTTCCCCCGCCAAGTTGCAGCAATTGCGCTACTGCTGACCACGCTTTGAACATGATTGACGCAAATAGAATGCAGAGTGCAGAAAAAAAACTAAACTTTTTGTTTATAATTTGTCTTTTTTTCCTTCATGCGCCTCATCTCACCTGGTGGTAAAAACGTGTACTATTATTTAATTATTGCAGATATTTTCCCCATATTCCACCTTGCTTTTATTAGAAAAAATGATAAGTAAGATTTGATTATAACCACTCTGTATAATGAAACGTTACAAAATTCAATAACGTGCGAATGAAATATCGTAGCACGGGTATCGAAGTTTTTACTCTTTGTTTTGTTTTTGGCTTTCAAGGGGGTCGTCTCGTAACACTGAAAGATAAAAGGACTCTATGAGTGAAGAAACTAATACTGTGTAAAGTAAAAAACAAAACTACAATGATACCTCTCTGTCGTTCCATTGAAAATTGGCCCTTATGAGGAGTGACTCTTGAATGGGGGTGGCAAAAAAAGTAAAATAAAGAAATCAAAGTCTATATATTGGTGAAAAAAAAACCCTGTTAATTAACATTTTCAAACTCTATACATGTTTGAAAAACATTTCTATTGACGTTTGTTTACTTTTCATAATTTTTTCGCAGACAATTTTGGTTTCTAATGATTTTTTTACTTTATGGAACAAATTACTTAAATTTGCATCATTTTTTAATGCTTCAGAATGAGATATTAGTTTATTTATTTCTATTAGCGTTTCTTGACAGGATATATTTGCTGCTGCAGTCTCGTCAGACTCATTATCATTATCTGTATCAGCTTGAACTCCTGAAATAGAAATTTAATTTTTTTTTTGAGTAAATGAGTTTAAAAAATATACATTTTAAAACAATAAATATTTTCATGTTTTATCTGCATCTTTCCCATTTATAATTCTTTTCTCTCTCTCTCTCTCTCCCTGCCTTCTTTCTTGCAAATGCAATTGGTTGGAATTCCTGAACTCTTAACTTTTGCTTTAGGAAATCAAAACACCTGTTTAGGATTTAAGGTACATGTTAAAAAATGGCCTTCATGAGGGGTTGTCAATGAATGGCCGGCCTTCTAATAAGGGTAAAACTAAAATGTCTATGGGAAGCATTTTCGTTCCTAAAAATATTGTCCCTTAATGGGGGGATGGGGTTTTTAAGAGAAGTTTCACAGGAAATTAGGGTTAGCCAGAATTAACATAACTGGCAGTTGTAAATGGCTTTCCTCGTAAAGTTTCTCCCCCTTGTCAAGGGGGGCTTGGTGCAATAAAAATAATTTTAATGCCTTGGTAATACTTTTTCTCTGTAAATCCATAAAGCGGAATATAAATTCAAAATTCTCCATTTCTCATCACTGCGTGCGAAGACACATTACTAGGAGACTAAGCACATTAAATTTGATAATACCTCTTCTGATTTTGTTCTTTGCATGCGGACTTGACAAATTCTCGTATTTACTCTTGGACAAGATCAACAAGTTGCATTCAAATCGATATATGTCATTTCAAAATATATCTTTCATGTTAGGTGATAAAATATCCTTCTCCGTTAGGTGTTTGACTTCACTCCACCCTCCCTTTCATAGAAAAGGGAGCACTTTCGAAATGGAACGCTCCCTCCGTTGTCCCCCCCCCCCCCCCATTCTCTCGTCCGTCATCGCCTCCCCACCCCCCTCGTCTGGCCTGCATCGATCGTCTGCGCGCGCAAAGCAATCGTCTGCCACGCATCTCCATCACATGAGCATCGAATTAAAGCGCGGGTGGCTGGTGATGTTTGTGCGCAGGCAATCGCTCCCTTCCCTGTGCGCGCGCGCTCTTTGTTCGAACCTCTCACTTCCTCCTCTGCCCTCTGTCCGCGCCGGCCGGTGGTTTTTCGGTTCCTCTTCTCTATCGCCTCTCGTCTCACCTTTCAAGTAGAACCGCATCTCGGGCGTTCGGATTCGCTCCCGACGTTCTTCGAACTACCGATTTCGACCCTCATCCACTTCAAACGCCACCCGCAGTTTTCAGCGCCAGACTCGGAAAGTAAGTAAAGAAATATCCTCACTCTCTCATCAACTGAATCGAAAAATATTTTTTACAATCTCGCCAAACCTCCCGGGGAAAACGAAGTGGTTATGTAATTCAGCTTGAACTCCGATCTCCTGTGGAATCAGCTTGACTTTCGTTGTTAAATCTTTCCATTTTCCTTTTAGGTGTTTGTTTTATAATGAATGCTTTCCACTCCTTTTTGCCATGACTGATTGCCTTTTAATTCTTAAAAATTAAATCAACTCGATTTTTATTTGTCGTTTCTGGTTTGTATGTTTTGCCTTAGAGTTTTTTCCACTTGAAATGTCTTTTCTCTTATTATAAATTTTTGTATTTTTTCCCCTTTTCTTTTTCTTATTTGTTTCATTTTCTCCCTCTCTCCCAGGCCCGTCAATTAGAGGATAATCCCCCCCCCCCCCACTTTAGAAGTATTATGTATTTGTGTGTAGATATATATCTTTTAATATATGTACTTTGTTTTACTCTTTGTCCCCCCTCCCCCCATTCTCTGGAAATCTTTGAAAGGATGAGCGTGCTTTTTCTTTTTGTTGTACCCGCCATGCTAGGAGTTAAAAGGTGTGTTATTTACATTCTCCTGAAATTTCTGTTTCATGCTTAACGCAGCACAAAAATTGACTGTGGGAGGAAAAAAATCGGATCAAAACAAAACTTTAATGTATGCTCTTTGATTGACTATTAGTACAAATAGGCGGGTGTTATATATTTAAAGCTATATAGTGTCGAAACCCAATGAATCATTTGTAATAACCCTGTATATTTATCGCCAATATAAGAATACTAGTCTATAATCCGTAAATTCATGTTGGCAACAATTCGTTAAAACCACCTCTAACGTAAGCTTTAACCGATCTTCACTTTATAATGAATTAATCTGTCAATAAAAAACAATGTTAACTGTAATAAAGAACAAGGGAAATTTGGATACTTTTCGGTTATGCTCCCTACCTTTTTTGCTCTCCAAACGAAATATTAAAAAAAAAGCAATGTTATTAGATTTAAATAGCATGTTAGCGATAATTCTAAAACCGGCGCCAAAGTAGGGCGTATAACTGGTAAGGATCCCCTATTCTTTTCAAAACTACGGTCTTTCAAAAATAATCTCGAAGGGCTTCTATACTTATTTTAAAGCATAAACATTTAACAGGGGTTTAAAGTAGGGATGTAACGAATATTCGGCCACTATTCGGTATTCGGCCCTTTGGCCGAATAGTCATTTTATCACCCAGCCGAATATTCGGCCTGGCCGAATACTGGGTAAGGTAAAATTCGGCCTAGCCGAATATTGATGGACAGTTCTGCTGCAGTAAAAAAGTAAATAAAGATATTAGTAGATTTTAAACATTTAAAATTGTATTATAATTATTGCAAAAGAATACATTAGTCCACTATAATTGTAATAAATAAAAATAATTTAGAATAAACTACTTTTTTTAAATCTTGTTTTAGGCTTGTCTGAGCAAAAACACATTTTAAAGTTGTAATATTGTATTTTATATTTAGCATTTGCTCCCAAAAGCCGCCAATAGTTAATTATAATGGAAAATATGAAGAATTCATTTTGTTAGTATTTAACAAAGTGGAAGTCAGACTTTGTTTCGGTAGACTGATTTATTGTGAATATTGGGTTAGAGAGAAATGTGAAAAGCCCAGAATATGTCAGGAATATTTAGATAGCATAAGAATTGGGGTTTTTGAAAATAAAAACATATATCCCAGTTAAGTGCATTAAATTTTAATAGATCTTTTAAAAATAGGTATGTAAAAAACCCCGCAAAATAAAAATATTAACTTTTATAACTTTTAAAATGTCTTTATAAAACAGTTTGAGCAAGGTAAAAGTTCACTAAGCACTAGAATTTCTTTCATTGCAATTAAATAATTAGTAAAATAATGCTAATGCTTACTACCGTAAAACCTGTCATTTATATTTTGCTTATGGTTGAAATTCGTAGTATTATTACATTCAAAACAATAGTGAAAATTGATTAATTTTAAATAGTTCTAAATCCTTAACAAACAGAATTAAATCATACATCATAGATTGTGTGTAATTGGTGTTTGACTTTGTGAATAATTTTAAATTTGACAAATACTTTCTATTACAACGATTTTCTAGAAATTTTAATATTCGGCCGCCGAATATTCGACTTCGGCCTATTCGGCCTAGAAGAAAGGACCGAATATTCGGCTTCGGCCTAGAGGAAATGGCCGAATATTCGGCTATTCGGCCAAATCACTATTCGTTACATCCCTAGTTTAAAGGGCTACTTTTCCATTTCGGAGGGCCGCAAAAAATCTCCAAACAGTGACACCATTGATGTTTAATTAATTGTGATTAATTGGAGTTTAGTTTGGAGAAAAAAAATTAACTATCGCCAACTGCCTTCCGGAACAGAAAAATACCTGGAGAGATTATTTTATCAATGCGGAAAGGAGAATAATAATCATAACTTATTAAGAACTTCAATAAAAGAAAAAGTAAGGCATACGATAAAATATATTTGTTTATATTTCATTTGGCTATTTGGGGAGCAAAAAAAAAAAAGGTAGGGCGAAAAACCGATATAGGTACCGAAGAGTGAATGATAACTGCGCAATGATTCTTTCTTCACATGGCTTAATTAATGTCAAATGTAGTCATGCAAATTCGAGGGAACTTCCCTAATGCTTCTTTATTTGCAAAAATCAAAGTGAGCATATAAAAAGATTTTGTAGCTATCTGTAATAGGGTGCCATGTTGCTAAAGTCGCCAAGAAGCAGAAATATCGCCAAATCATGTAAGCAATAGCATTTCCTTGAATGAATTTGAGTAAGTGGCGCTTTATATTTTCTTGCTTGCTGCTTTTGCTATGATGATTAAAATCGGAAAGCAGCCGCTATTTTGTGTTGAATTTAAGTTGTAATTTTTTTAAATTCAGCTTACCCAATATTATCCAAACTTGTGTATTTAGTAATGTATGTCTATTGTATCGGAGATAACTACAAATTCTTGTTGGCGACAATTCGGAAAACCGTCGCCAACATAAACCGTATTACCTATAAGTGCTAAATGTTATGAAGGTAATATCTACCTCAGGACCAGACTAAGATAAGTCCAAAAATGGCGATTTTTAGATATTGTTTAATTTATTCCGAAAATTAACCTACAGGGATAAAGCATATACATTTTTTCAATAATAACGATCATGTTTTGCAGCCTAACTCATATAACAGCTTGTTACTAGACCATTAAAATCATTCTTTTTATTTATTTTTTACTCTGTTTTTAAAATAGTGATAATGTGACTTTCGTCAGTCTGGCCCCTGGGGTGCAGATATATTATCTTGCAATCATATAGAGTTCATAACATTACAAATACAAAAATTTATTCATTTTCTTGCTCTCATGCTACATAAGTATAAATTTTACAATCTTCTGCTGTTCTTGCAAGATATTCTCGTTCTATCAAAGCTTCAATTCTTTTCTTAATAATAGCAGGGCTGGGATAAAACCTGGATTTGCTCTGTTCTATTACTTCGGCAACCAAAACGCTGTGTGCCATCCGTCTACGAGCTTTCATTATCCTCACGATGGCTGCTTCTATCTCATGTTTCCTTTCTTCGTCCACTTTACTTCTAGTTTCTTTCCGTTCTAGTTCGGATTCACCCTTAGTGGCAACTGCTTGTATTTTCACCCTGTGCAACCTAGATGTGAAGGAGTCATTTACAACAAACTGATGATTTGGTTCGATTTCTTTAGTTTTTGGAGTTTTTACCAGGATTCTCTGATTGGTTTTACCCATAGCTAATGGCTGAAGAGCGCGAACTAGGTCTTTTCCAGAAATAGCTGTTTCATTGGAGATTTCTTCATACGTTAATTGTTCTCTCGCATTGAAAAGCATTAGAATACACATCTGATAGGTAGAAACTTGTATTATGTGTTTTCGGGGAGTGTTACGCTCATCTGCTGTCGAAAAAGTACTTCTACTACTACCTTCTTCTTTCCGCGGATCGTAAAAAATAGCATTTAGATCAACAGATCCGAACTGGGGCTGTAAAGTTAACTGGCGACCTGAATGTTTAGCAAGATAAAATCTTTTAAATTCTTCAAAAGAATTCCTTGGAGCAATAGGTATATTGACTGTTGGTGTTGCAGCTTGTGTCGGCCAAAACCCAGCAGTTAAAACTTTTACATCTAAATCCACATTGGGTAAGTTTTTGCCAGACGCAACTACATAAGCTTTAAATTCTTCTGCCATGGTATTTGACACAGACATATCTTTAAACATTCCCTCTAGCTTGGAAGTAAAGTGGTATCCACACTCAATCCTTAATTTAGATATCATACTCTTTTCAGAGTCATCTGATATACTTCGATTCAACAATAATCTCTTCGCCAAGTGTTGTTTATAATAAAGCTCAAAGACGTCCTTTTCTTGAAGATACCGAAACAGGGCCATTGTTTTGTCCAAAACCTGCTCAATTTCTCGCTCTGTTATTTCTTTGACACCTTTCTTCAACTTGTCGTCTATGAAAAGTGAAAGATATTCAGGAGATTTCGGATTTAGGTTGAGGAGATATGTAAAATCTTCAGCAACCATCTCTGTAAAGATTCTGTCATCACCAAAAGCGTGGAACATGAAATGGTCAAATCGATCTTTGAGATTCAAAAGGCTCTTAACAAATGTTAAAGCATCTCCTGTACCTCCTTGAGTGACAAGATTTTTACCGTGTTCTCGCAAGTAAGCACTGATACATTTCACCATGGTTTCCAACCCATCCTGGATCCGACTGAACAGCTTGTACATGCGAGCGAGGTCTTCAATTAACTGACTTTTAATCATGTGGACAACACCAGAGTTTTCCATCTCTACAATGGTTTTCATATGTTTTCTAATAAGTTCTTCTTCAACAACTTTCACAATACACTCTTCAGTAGACGCATCTAAACAACGTTTGGCACGCTCTGCTTCTTCAGTTATTCTCTGTTCTATCTTCTTAAGATACGAAGATGCACTGTTTTCTTCCAAGAGTTTTTGACTCTCCATCCTGTAAAAGTCTGCTGATTGGGACAAAAACGGCTTTTCGAAAACTTCTTCATAAACCCATCTTGAGCCTATTCCTAAGACCAACAGCATCTGACAGGCATTTTTCATCGCCAAACTGTCAACTGCCTCGCCCCTTCTTTCTCTCGCCACCATGTCCAAAAGAGTTTCCCGCAAGTGGTCTTGAATGACTTCATGACGTACCACGTGGTCCCGAAAAATGACCAAACCAAGGTTATAAACATTCTCTACCTTGTTACTTTGCACATAAACTCGATCCAAGTACATTAGAATGTCTCTTATCATGGCCATGCTAGTTTGGTGATCATTCCAGGCATGGCTTAATGACTGAAGAAAATTGTTTCTTAAAGATGAGAGAAGATCAGCCCGGACCTCGCTTACAAGATGATCAGTAACAAGGTCTCGAAGACCGGTGTAAACCTGCTCGCCATTTTTATACAGAACCGCATTGTATGCATTACGATATGCTTCTTCAAAGCTGAGACGGCTGTTGTTCTTCTTCTGGATTTCTTTGATGGCATTTTCCAAATGAGACCAGATGTTCTGGAAACGTTTCTCATCCATCGGCGCTGGAAAAATGCGAATACTCAGTCTTGCATTTTCCTCCCTCACTTCAAGCTGCAGCTGATTTTGACCGTTATAATTTAGATTAGTCATACAAGCAGTTTGATAAAAATATTTTCAAAGCGCAATCTATATATTCTTGTCCAATAATACCAACTATGCTGTGTGTTGATATTACGGGAAGCTTGAAAGAAGTGAACTGAAGTGAGTTACATATTATCTATTTATAAATAGGCGAGGACAAAACAGTTCAAAACCATTTTCTCCTCAGTTTTTCCACCGAATTTCTCTCTTTTTTATTTTTTTTAGTAGCTATTGACGAGTTTTACTGATATTAATTAAAAATTTTTAGAAACTGTTTGTTATTACTTATTTTTTCCCCTTTTCTTTTGTCAGGCAAGCGTCATTTATAATTGAAATGTTATATTGAAATAGATTGGAAATACTTTTATAAATAAAAATAAATGTGTTAAAGTCCTCGTAAGTTACGATAATAAATACAAATATTATGTTACTTTTCTATGCTAATCGTTAAGCAAATTTTTAAAAATCGTTTTACCATAGTTTTGTTTTTTGCTTGATCTCCGTATCGTATCGTACCGCAAAAATTTAATCGTGACTGGTCCTCGTTAAGTGAAATTTTAAAATAACGCTTTCAAATTCGAAAGGCTTAAGAAATGATCGCTAGATATAAACATGGAAATGATCGTTTGGTATAAACAAATTAAGGTGTTGCCACTCAAAAAAATCGAAAAAAATTGAGTTACGAATGAAAATATATCGTGTAGTAACTATGATAGTAACTGGTCCACGTGAAGAGAAATATATCTATACTAATATTATAAAGCTGAAGAGTTTGTTTGCTTGAACGCGCTAATCTCAGGAACGACTGGTCCGATTTGAAAAATTCTTTCAGTGTTAGATAGCCCATTTATCGAGGAAGGCTATAGGCTATATATAATCACGCTAAGACCAATAGAAGCGGAGCACCGAAAATTGCATAAAATAGTCCTTTTTTATCGGAAGAAATTATCGCATTATTTCGAGCTTGATACTATTAAAACGCCTGTAAAAAAACTATCCTAGACAGAGTTTTGTCCTTCGTGCTAAAATTGGAAGCTTCTAAATTAACTAGAAAAGAAGTTATAAGCGTTTTTCTCTGTAGTTTGAAATTATTTTTTCACGGAAATTAACTTTAATGTGATCAAACAGATCAATGCAGTTGCCATTGTTAAACAAATCAAATATAATAATAATCAAAGAAATAATAATCATTTCCCTGTATTTGCAAAATATAATTTAAGATAGACAGTGCAACGCCGGGCGTCGCAGCTAATCTTTATATATATATGGATATTTAAATGTGATTTTGCGTTTTTGTTCAAAATAATTCTCCGTCACGGCGTAATTGAAATTTAATGTTTCAGTGAGTGCATCGGAGCGTGAACTGACTGTTGATCCTACTTTTTGTTGTGTCTGTATCGTTGAACGATGTTTCAAGATCACTCTCTCTCTCTCTCTCTTTTTAGACACTCACGGTAGAGGAATTCAACCTCAAATTCCCCCATCCTCCGAGTTCTCCTGACCTCATTTATAAAAACTTTGGTATGTGTGTTTGAGAGAGCGTTATGCATATGCGCGTTCAGATCGTTTAGAGCGTAGGTCTCCAAACTTTTTTATACCGTGGACCCTTTGTCATTCCTTTCTGATTTTCGTGGACCCCCTTCCAAGGGGATCATTCTAAAGAAGTCAATTACTGCGACATTTATATTCGGAAGTACCAAAACAGAGTGAAACGGAGGGTAAGGTTTTCCCCAAGAAGATCTAAAACAGTGGGGAGATAGGGAAAAAGGCCCTGAAATGTTACGGGAAATTTACGAAAGTTAATTTAAAACAAAATAATAAAAATTATTTTTTTAACTCGTGGAAACGGGCGCCATTTGAGGCCATTTTTCCCCCTCTAAAAAACGCGTTTTTTCACAAGAAACAAAATTTAAAATACCAAATGTACTTACGTTCAGTACCGATGTAACGTAGAATGTACTTAAATGAAACTTGACGAATGAATAATTTTAAAATAACACCTCGAGTCTCGCAGATCCAGTGCGCATGGCCGCTGGTTAATCATGTAAAATTTTACTTTTATACATCAATATTTAATGGTGTGGTCCTTATGGCAATGGCCTTTCTTCTTCCATTAAAAGTGCAAGATTTTACTAATTTCAAGCACAAAGAGAATGGGCACCTACTTGCACAATTCATGAAATATTTTACAAATATATAATTAGTAAATTTATATGCCTGTGGCGACGCCAGCACGTGGCAGAGGGCGCACCACAACTTTCCCACCCACCGCTAAAAGCATTTTCGGCATTAGAAGGGAGGAAGGGGGCGGTGTTCTTTCTCTTATTGCTCCAGCCTAGTTAGTGTGCATAACAACTTCGCCCCCTTCACTATTTCTCTTTGATATCAACCCTTTTGCGAATGTTATTTACAGCGGCGTAAGCAAGGGGGCAATAGCTTAAGTTAATAAAAAAAAAGTCGTAAGTGGAATTAAAATGCAACTAGCTGAGTTCCCGCAGAACATCTGCAGGCTATGAAAATCTTAATGTAAACATGAGAACAGTGACGTACGCAAGGGGGGGGGGGGGTAGGGGTTTAACCCCCCCCTCCTTGAACCCTAAATAATAGTGCTTTATTACATACTCGAATTTTTTTTAGTTTCAGAACATTATGAACCCTCCCCCCCCCTTGGAAAAATTCTGCGTACACCACTGCATGAGAATGATCGCTTGATATAAACAAAGGTGTTGCCAGTCCAAAGAATCGGAAATTAACGATTTTAAAATGGTAAAAAACCGCTTTAACATTCTAAAAGCTTAAGGAAAGATAGTTGGAATTTTTTTTAAAGTCCTTAAGTTACGATGATAAATATAAATGTTATGTTACTTTCACGTGCTAATCATTAAACAAATTTTTCAACCATAGTTTGTTTTTCGCATGATGACAGTATCGTATCGTACCTCAAAATTTAATCGTAACTGGTCCACGTCAAGTGAAATATATATATATGGATTGGAACAATTTTGCTACATTTGATAGCATTATATTATTGATTGAAAGCAAAACTAGTTAATGTATCTTTATTTTTACTTTAATTTTAACTGAAAAAGTAAATTAATCTCTTTGTGGGTTTGCATCAATAAAGCCAAATAAACAATCAGAAGCGATTAAATTCAAAATAAATAAATAAATAAAAATAGTAATGTATGATGCGAGCTTTTTCTTCCATTTAATTTACGCGATTATCAGCTGCATAGGCGGAGGCGGATTATAAAAAATGGGGTACCCAAATGAAGAAAAAAATGTGGTTTAATAGTGTCCTCTCTCCCTAAAATCATGGTGGAAGGGAGGGATAGGTACCACCAAGCACCAAGTACCTTAGTCTACCCACATGATGAAGTGTACTAGGCGTGTCATATTTTATATTATGCACAACTTTGCCAACACATTACTTGACTGATTATTGTGTTTTCTCCAAAAAATCAATGTTTTTTATTATTATTATTATTATTATTAGGGGTAGGGCCGTCGAGAGGGGTTATCAGCCATGGCCGATGTATGTGTGTCCGGTTCTGCATCGGAGCAGTGCAGAGGGTATAAAAGGCCTCAACAGCTCCGTAAAACCGACATGGAACCCGCCTTGACTCTCGGCGGCCCTGATTTGGGGGGGGGGGGGGAATAATTTGTCATTTTCATTAATATACCTAATGATTTTCTTTTAGGCTGGAATAACACCGACATATTCTTGATTCAAGGTCTTAATTTTTATGCCTGATTCTATTCTAAGCTTGAAATATTTTGAAAGAAAAACTACTACTATAATATTCACTTCTCTTGAACTGCTGTTTATTTTATAGGAAGGATATATCACAATATCATTGCGCAGCAGGTTTTTTGCATAGAAATAGTTGAAAGAAAACGGAAAATGTGCATTTTCATTCAACACGTGCGTCCATTTTTTTTTTTTTTTCTCTTCTTTTATTCCATTCTGCGGTGCGTAACAATCTAAACGAGAAACGCAAAAGAGAAAAGGAAAAAAAAAGTCGTCTGCTTGAGTCAGACGTGCCTTATTCCGAAACAGTCAAGAATAAATTTTGCCGTCTTGTGTAGACAGGGGAAGGAAGGGGGCGCCAACCGGTAGGGGGGTCTGTTTTGGCTTCTATTTTTGTTGCAGCACATCACTGAAAGAGGCCGGTCAGAACGAAAATTGGCGTCAGCCTGTGCTCCTCAGAAGCGCAGAATTTGCGCTGCAGCGGACGCACTGACTAACTATTCCCATGTTGAGCGAAAAAATTATGCTGCAATAAAGAACGGACTATGCAGTGACGGTTACGTGTAATATGTCGGTAGTAGCAGCGGTATGCTGTCGTCTGCCGTCCAAGCTGCGATTAGGATGGGTGCAACAACCTTTGAGGGTGAGTCATGTGTTCGATTTTTTTTTTTTTTTTTGCTGGCATTGATCGGATCGTGTCTGCACGTGTTCCGGGGATTCGGAATCAGCTGATAATATGGAGATTTTTGCGGGAATGAAAGTTTTAATCACACGATCTATCGGAAGAAAAGTTTATTGTATTGTATTTTTATAAATCGCGTCTAAGATTGGAAAAGTTTACCTTTTTGTAAGTAGAATAAATGACAAAATTAGCATAATTGAAGCACAAACTAATCTGCAATAGTTTTGCACAGGTGTTCGAAAACATTTTGCAGACACGTGTTCTCTGGCAGTTTTCTAAACCGCTGTTTTGTTCCAAATGCCATCTTCCACTTCTTTTTTATATCTTGAAGTTAACTTAATGATTTGATGAAGATATTCTTTGTAACCTCGAAACAAGTGACAGCAATGTTTTTGCAATTTGTGCTTCAATTTCATTAATTTTCTCAGTATCTTAGAGTAAAAATTAGTTTTATTATGCTCGAACTATGATAGGGTTTTCTCCGATAATGAAGCACTCGGTTTAAAATTTTAATTGATTTTTTAAAAACTGAACTGATTTTTTTTTTTTTTTTCAAGTATTATTTTAAATATTTTCATGGTATTATTTAAAAAAATGTTCATGAGATGTTCATTAAATTCTAAACAATTTATATTATTTAACGAGGTTTAAAATTTTAATTGATTTTTTAAAAACTGAAATGATTTTTTTTTTCAAGTATTATTTTAAATATTTTCATGGTATTATTTAAAAAAATGTTCATGAGATGTTCATTAAATTCTAAACTAATTCTAAATTTATATTATATTATATTTTTTTCTTAAATTCTAAATTTATATTATTTAACGAGTCAATTTTTCTCTGAAGTAAATGTAAAATTTTATGAACTTCATCATGATTATGAAAACATATTCGTTTAAAGTACTCGACCCTTCGACGCGGTTCTTTCTACGCAGGTTAATTTTTTTCATTGACATGCATACATACATACATGATATAATTGTGTTTTGTTTCGATTTTTTTTCACTGAGAATGGCACCTGTAAAAAAAAGTTGGTTATAAGAATGTCAACAATTTTTTATGTATATTAATATTTTTCATTATATTGTAACATTCAATAAAATAACATTTTAATAAATTAAATAATAGAAAATAAATGAATAAAATCGAATAATGTGCGTCTGTTATATATTTCATTTATCTTTATTACACTTCATACTTATTTAATATTCTGTTTATCAATTATCGTCTGCAAATTTTTTAATATTTAAAATAATTACTTTTACCTTCCAATATTTTCAATACTACTACTTTCATTTATCGTTTGTTATTACGTTTCTTTTCCCTTTCCTTCGAAATAGGAATGCAGGAGTTACGCTGCGTGTTTATGTTGTACATAATGTGCATATGAATGTATTGTAAATAAAGTAGCGTGTTCGTCAGGATTTCATCAAAATATTATTTCAAGAGTTTCTACGGTATCTGAACTCTACAATTTCGTGCAACTACTAGAGGGTCGAAATAACGACCGCATCAATGCGGAGTCGTAGAATCGACCTGCTTCGCTCAAAGTATGTAAATATATCAATATTTATGAACATACTTCCCCCTTATAAAGATAATTTTATTTCTAAAAATTTTCTCTGAACATTTTGAGATTTTGGTCAGTTAAGTAACTTGTTTCTGATAAACGAACCTGGCGCAGCCTTTTTTTTTTTTGAGTTGTTTTTTTCCGACTTCTAAATGCTTGCTCCGAATCATTTTAATATATTTTGTATAATTTATATCCTTTTTTTCAGAACATTGTAAGATTTTGGTCAGTTGAGTAACTTGTTTGAAATAAATGAACCTGGAGCAGCCTTTTTTTTGAGTTGCTTTTTTCCGACTTCTAAATACTTGCTCCGACTTCGTGCTCCGAATCATTTTAATAGATTGTAGTATTTATATCCTTTTTCCAGTTAATTAATTTTTTATAACATAAAAAAAAACAAAGTATTTAAAAAGTAATTTTAATTAATTTATTTATTTATTAATTATTTAATCAAGAAATAAATAAATGAATTTTAAAAAGTCGGAACAGTAGATCACAGCAATTTTTTTATTCCTGCTCTTCTCAGGTTTCGAACAAGCTCTGGTTGCTCCTGCTCCGCCCTACGCTTCAGATCCCTGGCTATAAAGAAGTTGAGTTCTTACTGTTCGTTTACAAAAGCCGAGACTATCCGGCGAAGGGGGTGGGTGATACACTGAGATGGGCACTTTTCGAAATTATATTTTACGCTGTCATTTTTTGCTTTACACGATAATGATATATTCTATTACCAATTTGAATCTTTAACACCAAAGAGAGAAGAAGAAAACGCAGAGAGTTAATTATTCTTCATAAAAACTAAACATGTCCTCATCTATATTCATCCTGTCACCCCTATTTCGATGAAATAGAAGCAAATCCGACGCATGCACATTGCATGCGTCGGATTTGCCTTTAAATTCGGATTGGATTTTCAGACAATATATGCCTTTTAATTAAATCTACATTAAAATATATATTTTTAAACGTGTTTGAGAGAACAAAACTAAAAAGTTAAAAGATGTTGCCATTTTTAAAATCCAATACTCAAACTATACTGAAAAATGAATCTTGATTCAACATAATTAGTTTTTAAGAATATATATTCTTCTAAAAAATTTTATTTTGCATAAAAACTGCTAGAATTGTTTCCATAACTTAATGTTCTATAACTACTTTAAACAAGTTTTGGGCTGTAAAACTTGTTTAAAAATAATTCTCTATGTGCTTGATAAATGAATGCAAATGCATAATTTTAATTTTTAGAACAGCTATTTCGCTTTCTAAAAAATCTTGCAAGCAACTTTTTAAAAAAATTATATTTTTAAGCAAATATTTGTTCGGTGAAGTATATGTAGTAGTTTATATTATTTTGAAGTTACTCTTTCCCATCTAAAATGTGTAATATTGTGATATTTTAATCACTAAACTATAAGAGAATAATCTAGAATATTCTCTGTGATGAGCACATATTCTTGAGAATATTCTCCAAAATATTATTACGTAGAATTTTACATCTCTATTATAAACTATGCTTATTCTGTAAATTACATGAAGTATTTTTTTAAAAGTTCCTCATTTACATCTAAAATGAATAATATTGTGATATTTTAGTAACTAAACTCTAGGAGAATATTCTCGAACATTCTAGAATATTCTTCGTCAGGAGCTTATTCTTGAAAATATTCTCCAAAAAGATTATTACCTTGATTTTACTTTTTTACTTCAGTATTAAAGTAATATAAATAATTTGTTTAATATTGAAGTAAAAGTACTTATTTTATATGATTTTCTACGCTTCGTAACTACGTTTTTTCCCCTAAAAAATCTAGTAAAAGTTTTAAATATGCCTGTTCTTTAATTATATCTTTGATTTTGAGCGTGACGTTTTGAACTATTCACAAAAAGTAAGAAATACAACAATTATGAGTTCCAATCCAAGTTTAAAGATAATGTGCAGTCTTTAATTGAATTATATCATTTATTTCTTCCCGGCTTTGGAAATTCATCTTATTTAAAAGTTTAATTTGATTAAAAAATATATTTAAAAAAAACTCCAATAATGTTTTCTTAGTTACAGAAATGCCGCAATTCATAAATCTTTTATTAAATCTTTAAGAAAGATTCGGCAAAGGTATTTGATTTATTATTAGTTGTGTCCCGAAAAATTATTTTTTGCGAAAGGAATATGCATTAATTTAAGTAATGATTATGTTCAAGATGATAAGGAAATATTTTAAGAGGTATCTTTCTTTTGAAAATGCACCACATTTTTAAAAACTTGCTTGACAGTTCATTAAGTTACATAAACTCCGCTCCTTTCTTGCGCAGCGATGCAATGCGGTGAAACTGAGTTTCAAGGTCCTTTTCAATCGATGAACTTGTCGTTAGCTTAGTTTTTTTCTCGCAAATGTAGCCATTTCCGTGACTTTACTCTTACCCAGAAATTTATACAGCATAAAATGTAGAATATAGAATGTTTTTCTCTTGGTAGCTAATTAAGCTTTGATCTATTTTTTCATTTGAGTACAGTTTGCACCGACGTTTTGGCAACATTGCAACACGAAATACAACAAATGCATTGTTTTGTGTTGCCATAAATATTAAAAAGTCAACAAAAATCCTTAGATGAGGAATAATTCAACAATAATTCAAGAATAATTCAACTTAGCAACCTTAGAATAAATCTACATAAATATTTCTCTAACTTGTTTTTCTGTCGCTCCAAGATATCTTCCTTATTCTTTTATCAAATTCTGTGATTTACCCCTCATTTTAAAGCTTATCGTGCCGGATAATCACGAAAAATAGACCCACGGTCCAAAAATGTACCGCTTCTCTTCAATTCGAGACTTAAAATCAACTAGGAATAGGTCCTTTAATGGATGCCAAATTGGTGTTGTGTATGCGGGCGTCATTCATGATCAAGTAAACAAACAGGAAACTCTTCTGTTTTTATCGTGTACCCAACTGAACAGTTTTAGCTGTGTGTTAACCCTCTTATGCATGAAAGCCTCATATAAGGTGACGTACATTTTTGCTTCAAATTTTTATGCAGTTTCGTTTTTGTGCTGCAATTTGCATGTCGTCCTCATCTAGACACCCCAAACAGTTCTTTGAAACCACAAAATGTGTCATAGGGTATTCAAGATTGTTGAAAGATTAAGATATCTTTGGGAGTCCATGGAGGATTCAAGAAAGAAGAGAAAATCTTAGTTACGAATCAAATTCTGTTTACTTATTTTGAAGCGTGTCTTACATTACTGCGGAGTTTGTTATTATTTTACAGCTTCTTATCTCCCATAAATGAAGTTTAAATATTCAGTTTTGTCATGGTTATTATTATATTGAATAAATATGGCAAAAAAGCATAAAACGTCTTCATACGAGAACACGAATTTTTGACTATACAGGACAAAATTTCTAAAAATGAATTATTACACAACAATCCTGAGATGCTAAATCAGTCTGCGGAATATGAAATTTTTGTTTACAACACAAATAAATGCATGCATGAGAGGGTTAAACTTATTCAATCGCTTAGGGATCATTCATAAATGATGTCACGCTTCGAGGGGGGGAGGGGGGTTCGTGAAATTGTGACAAAGGGAGGGGAGGGGGTAACAAGAAGTGTGACATCATGCATTATGCAACATAGCGTGACGCGTGACAAAGGGGGGGGATCCGCTGAAGTGTGACATATTGTGACAAAGGGGGGGGAGGGGGGTCAAATATATGGGAAAAAAACGTGACGTCATTTATGAACGGCCCCTTTATGTTATGAATGTGTCGAGCCTGACCAACCAACAGTAACTTAATTTTAAGTAATGGAACTGTTTCGTTATTGTATTTTAATGTTATGCATACTACAAAGAAAAATAATCATTATTATTGTGATTTTGATTATTATTATGAATATCTAAATAATAGTGGGGGGGGGATTGTAACAGCTGTTCGTACTGATGTATTAAATTATAGGTTTTCTTTTGTACCAACACTCGTTTACTTTTGTCTATTCTTCTATAATGTCCTCTCACCTGGAGCAAAGGAGGAGCGAAAATCAGCGAGATGATCGCGGCGGCCCCACCCTAAGCAATCGCTTAGTGATTTTCATTTCTGCCTTGTTCCAGGCCCAGTCGAAGAGAGAGATAATCGTGGCGGCCCTGACAGAGAGTATCAGGGGTCGGATACCGTGGTTCTCCCATTAGCACATTAAAACGAATGCTGATCCGAAACTGCTGCTACCCAATGGATGAATCTGAACTCCCAGCAAATTGGTAGCCCTACTGTTACCGTGGTACCCCAATTTCTAAAGCTCCGCTACGTTTATGTAAATGATTGCATGTGTTCGAAAATATAATATCACGATTAAAGCATTTTCAGTCAATACAAATGTCTCCCGAAAACTATTATGGGGTAAAACATTGCACCAGTATTATCAATTTTAATAATATGTGTTTTGTAAAATGATAATAACTTGTGCTTTTTCAAAGCTACATTTTAAATCTAGTAAGTTTCGGATTCTATGAATAAAAGAAATACCAGTTTTTTGCAGACGATCATTTGGGTGAGTTCGAGCTAAAATCTCACATCAATCACCTTCTTTAATTATTTTCTAATCTTTTGGTTGCGAACGCAACCGCAATTTCAATGCAATCTTTTTCTAGATCTTTCATTTAACCCTATTTTTCTAAAAGACTATGGATGAAAACTTTTTCTAGAAATCTGCTACAATTTCGTATTTACAATACGTTGTCTAAATTCGTTTTCTCTCCCTTGCTGCAGCTTATATAAACCTTGTTTATAATTCCAATTCCAACGTGGTGACCTTGTAAGAAGGTCATGTTGTACCTTTGTCTCCTTTAAGTACTCAACAAGACACGTTGTATTAATGTCCCATTATCACGCTTGGAACATAGTTTCCAAAAATAAGAATGTTCCGACGCGGCAAAAAAATCTTTTTTCCGCCTTGGCATAGTTTATTGGCGCCATGAAACGGAAGAAGGCAAGCAGACGATTGTTACCCTCATCGTTCGTTAAACCACATACTCGGTGCACCTTGCGTTTGACGTTGACACACGTGGCGTTCAGTCAACACAAGCGTGGTTTACAACGTAGGTCTGTTCCGAATGCGTATTTCTCCCGAGCACGGTCTGGTCACGTGCATCGAGAACTATTAACCAGTCTGCTCTTTAATGTTCAGAGTTTGAGTAGAAATGTCGTTTTTGAGTAATGGGACAAGAATGAGTAAACAATGTTTCATTATTGATACAAAAAGTTTTAATTTCTGATGAAGGTAATTCTATATATATATGTAACATCACCGTTACAACAGCGTTTCATTTTCTCGAATGTCCGTCTGTGAAGTCATTGTGGGAAACAGTCGTGACCAGTGTCTATTTAAATCCTTGGTTTATTTGAGTTTCATCATAGGAAATGCACATTCAAAGCAATACAAAGACGAACACCAACATCTACGTTTTTACAAAAATATTTACATCGTGAATCCCCGCGAAAAGCTTGCGAGAGCCTTTTATAGCCTCTGGAGCTACATGTCACGTGATGATGCACCGGTATTGCTATTCGTTACTATTTTTAGTTCACATTACATAATCTTTCCCGCGTTAGTTTCCCGGGCTGGGTGACATCTAAAAAATATCAATGTTTCAAAAACGAAACAGAATTCAAAAAGGGGTAAAAAAGTTATTTAGTTTTCAGTGTTATATTTATGTTACGGCGTATGTCGACATTACACTCTCAGAAATAGAGCTCTTACTTTTGACGATTCTTCAATCGTCAAGAAAATTTCGTCATTTTACAATGATTCTTTCCTCGCGAGATCACGTGACTTAAAAAAGTTCCTACACAAATTTCGCCAATTTGACGAAAGGTTTACTCGGAGCATTTTTTACGAAGCCATTTCGTCAAATACGACGAAAGTTTCGTCAGATTTGAGCATGCGTTTCTGAGAGTGCACCGCTCTGATAGATGGTGTATGTCGACATCCATCGGTGATTGTCGACATTCTCCGATTTCGGAGATTCACCGTTGTTGTTGTTGTTGTTGTCGTCGTATCCTCGCGCGAAGCGAGGAAGAATGGGTGCGCTGCTCCTGAGTCTAACGGGGCCCTTATAGGCAGGAGTCCGACTTCCGCCCCTTTATATGTGGTCTCCAAATTTTTTGAGCCAGCTCCCAGATGAGGACCGTCACCTGGGGTTGGCACCCCCAGAGGTATCCTTTCACTTGGAGGACATTGGAGCCACGACCTGTTTAACGTGCACCAGCTCCCTTTAGCGTACACCGCCTCACAGGAACCAGCCGCGAGAGGTTGTCACCCTCCCAAACACTGACCTAAGTCGATGTTGCTTCACTTTCGATGCTCTACGGGAACCGAGCTTCTGCCGACTGGTCCACTGCGGGACGATATTCACCGTGACGTATATATATAGGGATCATTCATGAATGATGTCACGCTTCGAGGGACTTTTGGCTTGTATGATCTAGACTAATTAAAATTCCTAGTGCAATTTCGCATCAACAGAGTCCGGGTGCTCGCCCTTTCAGGTGGAGAAACCGGAAGTCAAAATTCTCATGCGGCGATGGTACCACGCTCATTGTGGGGTCGCTGAAAGAGACGGTAGATTGGTACCATTCTGTCAGTGGCACCACGATGAGTGTGGTACCATCGCCTCATGAAAATTTTGACGTCCTGTTTCTCCACCAATCTCTCGGGGACACACTAGGTCTGCAATTGGCAGAATTCAACAACAACCCATTAGAAATAAATAAAAATATTGTTCAAAATCGAAGCGTTTGACGGACCCTTCACAAAATTCCAATTAATAATCAAAACGAACCTTTCACATAACTCCGAGATACCAAATCGTAATTTTTACAGAACTATTCATTGAAAAAGAGGAAAAAAAATAACAACAACTTTATCGCTGTACCTTTGAAATTTTGAATTTTCACAAAAATATTTGATTTTTCACAAAAATGTTTTTAGAATTCACAAAAAACTGACCTGTTAAAAATTCTGGATCGATCCCTGATTAAGGAGGAATGTATCATAAATTGATTTTTCCGGATAACGGATATCCAGCGCTGATACTTGAAACTCATCGATTCTATACGTATTTTCAAGCATCCCACTACTCCCAAGTACGAAATACGTAGAAAGTTTGTAATTCACATATTTTTTCAAAACGTGCTAATTAATTAAATGTTAAAAATCAAATTTTACATGGCAGGTAACCAGATCTTTATTGGTCGGATCGAATTCCGGATATATACCTAAAAATCGGTCGATACCGGATATCCGATGCCTTCTGCTGGGACAGGTACCAGTGTCATTCGATCCCTCCCGATCGGTTGAATGTTTGAACTAGGGATGTAACGAATATTCGGCCACTATTCGGTATTCGGCCCCTTTGGCCGAGTATTCGGCGTGGCCAAATAGTCATTTCATCACTTAGCCGAATATTCGGCCTGGCCGAATAATGGGTAAGGTCAAATTCGGCCTGGCCGAATATTGATGGACTATTTGGCCGAATAGTTCTGCTGCGGTAGAAATGTAAAAAAATAAAGAAATTAGTAAATTTTAAAGATTTAAAATTGTATTATAATTATTGCAAAAGAATACATTAATATATAGTTTTAATAAATAAAAATAATTTAGAAAAACTACTTCTTTTAAATCTTGTTTTAGGCTTGACTGATCAAAGAACAGATTTTAAAGTTGTTATATTGTATTTTATGCTTAGCATTTGCTCCTAAAAGCTGGCAATAGTTAATTATGATATATGAAAAATTTATTTTGATATCATTAAAAAAATGGAAGTCAACGTTTTAGTCTAGTGTTTGCGTAGACTGATTTGTTGTGACTATTGGGTAAATAAGAAGTGTGCAAAGCCTAGAATATATCATGAATATTTAGATAGCATAAGTTATCTAAATATTCATGAAGGGGTTTTTAAGAATAAAAATATATTCCAGTTATGTGTATTAAGTTTTAATAGATCTTTTAAAAATAGGTATGTAAAAAATAACATGAAATAAAAATATTAACTTTATAACTTTAAAAATATCTTCATAAAACAGTTTTGAGCAAGGTTAAAGTTCACTAAGCAATAGTAGTTCTTTCATTTGAATTAAATAATTAGTAAAATAATGCTAATGCTTACTGCCATATAAACCTGTCAATTCTATTCCACTTGTGGGTGAAATTCTTAGTTTCATTACATTTAAAACAATAGAGAAAATAGATTAATTTTAAATAGTTTTAAATTCTTAACAAATAGAATTAAATCATACATCATAGATTGTGTATAATCGGTGTTTGACTTTGTCAATAATTTTAAATTTGGACAAATACTTTCTATTATACCGATTTTCTAGAGGTTTTAATATTCGGCGCCGAATATTCGGTATTCGGCCTAAGACATTGGCCGAATATTCGGCTTCGGTCTATTCGGCCTAGAAGAAACGCCTGAATATTCGGCTTCGGCCTGGAAGAAGTGGCCGAATATTCGGTATTCGGGCAAATCACTATTCGTTACATCCCTAGTTTGAACGAATTCGTACGTACATCTATGTTTCTGGTAAATATGGTAAGGGATTCTTCAAATAGTACTCACTTTTTATCACAAAGCACAGCATAGATCCACTAAGTGATTGTGAACACATAACGGCTGACTTGCCCAAAGTTGGCTGGGCTCCGACCCATCTAACAAAAATTTCCAATATTGGGACCCACCTCTTAGCTCTCTTAGAGAAAAGAGGGCTTAAATATTGATAATGCTCAGATATCCTAATGGCGAGTTGTGAAACTACTTAATGCTGTCCTATTTGTTCTTATTGAAATATTTTTTTAGTGCTACCAAATGAATGAATGAAATACTGTTGAAATAAGAAACACAACTTAAATAAATTTTTTTTGTTACTTAAATACCTACACCTGCAAGGTTTTTTAAAAAGTTATTTCAATGGGAAGGATGTATTTGTTTCTTATTTCTCTGGCATTAAAGTTTTAGCATCAACTTCAACTTTAGTTACTTTTATTCGCAGACTCCCTATTTTGTAAAATTTGTCTGTACAGTGGAAATGGCCCATTCAATATTCGCTCGCGACCCACCAGTGGGTCGCGACCCATAGTTTGGGAAATACTGCCTTAAGGAACAGCTCTTCTCGAAAAAAATATTGAAATAAACTTCACTAAATTGCCGATATCTTTCTGAATTTTCCGGATACTCAACTGATTTTTATTTATTTATTTATTTTTTTTAATGAGTTGCCCTGTGTACTCTGGAATGAAGCTATAAAAGTTTGAAAATGGCTATCTTTCGCGTAATTCCGTTAAATGTTCACAATTCATCTTACTTATTCTCTTATTTTATTTTTAATTTTAGCATAATGATTCTTTTGTATGCTGTATGTCTTTTGTATTCTTTTTGGCCCTCTGCCAGTCAGGGGGTCTTTTTTTTTTGCTGTAGAACTGTGTAAGAGTCTTTAAATAAGAGCAAAGCAAACTGCCGCATTAATAATTTCGAAATTGGTTCTTTCAAACGATTGTGTATTAGTTCATTTTATAAAGTTATTTTACTATAAGGTTTTTCGTTATACTGAAATTTGTAACACTTAATTTTAATTTAAATACTTCATTTATTAAAAGAATGTTTCGTATATACGAGTCTTACTTTTTTTTTGGACAGCCTGCCCGCCCCTTCCCCCCTTTTTCGGAAGGTCATCCCCAGGTTGATCATCGAATCGATTCTCGAGGTTGATAATCGAATCCATTCTTAACCTGGATTCGGGAATAAAAGTTTTCTCAGCGAATCGCGCCAAATATGGTGCTACCGTCTCTTTTTGCAGAATCCCCATAAAACCCTGACAGCCATTATAATTCTATTTTCAACCCATTAATCAAATACGAGACTCCCTTTAAAGGTCAAATCTATCCTTTGACTGCAAACTTCCAAACTGCTAAGTTTAGCCTGAAGACCTGTATTTAAGCTCACAACCCTCTTCAAATAGGAATCAGTAGCGATTATTTGATCACCCGCGAATCGTAACACCTAGTGTTTGTGCAGAAGTCAGTAGTTACATTCTTATAGTGCATCGACGTGGCTGGACACGTATGTGGATTCAATTTTCCACTCAGCACCCTTCCTGCAGCTGTGAATGCAGCGTCGCAGCTGCTGCGTGAGATACAGGTGCTCAACATGTGTGGGCAGCTTTTTATTGACGGTGATATTGAACTGTGATGTAAGGTACTATATCTCGTCGTTGTTGTTTTATTTTTTGTGGATTTCATGTCTGGGTCTGGCAATGCGTTAAAAACTGAAACAGTTCCACGTATGTTGTTTTAACGATAATGGTTTTGACTGGGAGCTAAGAAGGGCACGGGCTCTTATCCCGGCGTTGCAGTAGTTTCTTTGAAAAACGATTAGGGGTGCCCGTTCTTGAAACATAGTGTCTACTTCTCATCAAATTGCCAGAGATGAGATTACCTGTTTTTTCTCATTCACCAGACGTGGAGCATACCCTCTTACAGAATTATAACAGGAAAGAAATTTCAAAGCGTTACTTTTTTATGCGCAACCTTGAGAGCAACCTTGAGAGTGTCGGATGTTTCCTACACGGTTTCCCAAAATTGCTCGGAAGGTTGCTCATAACGGGCTACCATTTTCTGATCTGTGTCCTCGTGTTGGGCGTTTGCTCATTCGTTTTTGACATTTCATTCAACCTGATAAGTTAACGTGCTAGAAACATTTTTTTTTCTTGCGGTGATAACGACTTGCTCCTAATTCGCGCAACTGCGAATTTTTATAGCACACGAGCATTTTGAAGCAACTGTTGTTAGAAAAAAACCAGTTT
Source organism: Octonoba sinensis (assembly GCA_038502835.1). Lineage (NCBI taxonomy): Eukaryota > Metazoa > Arthropoda > Arachnida > Araneae > Uloboridae > Octonoba > Octonoba sinensis. The sequence goes on from CM076604.1 coordinate 13,987,530, forward strand.
CCGATTGAGCTGATAATTCCTATTGCAGTTGCGCGAGCCTGTAATTTCTGTCGTATGATAACCGCATTACAAGTCTTCCGAAAAGACATCTTGCCTCTAAAAAGTGGTCTACATCGAGAAATATCACAAAATAAATTTGTCTGAAGGCTCAGGAGACATTAACAACAAAAAAAAAAAAAAAAAAACAGCTATGCTGTTGTGATGCATGTTTTTCAATTCTTTCATTACTACGAATATCTAGGGAATTCAATGAATTTAACTGGTTGTGAGGCAGTTCACAACCAAGAATCATGGGTGGCGTCAGTGCAAAATTCGTTGTTCGTAGCAATTTGAATTATTGGTACTTATTTGATAGATAATTATTAGGAAATAACGAAAAGTTCTGATAATGGCCTCAATTTGCATGCAATTGAGTTTTTATTAAACTTGGTATATGAATAGAACTCTCTTTTTAGGAATGCCGTGGGAATATATGCGCTTTCTTCTCTCTAGAATTTATTACTTTTTCATTTTTCTATCGTGCTAAATTTAGAAAGATATTGCGAAAAGCTTCGAAGCTATATAAGTTGAAACCTTCCAGAGTTGCAGATGGCATCTGGAATTATTGATTTACGAAATCGATTATTCTATTAATCATCGTTATCAAGTCTGGAACTAGTTTCAATTACACCATATATTATCGCTAACGAGGCGCAGGCGGCTAATGTATAATTTGTGTCTTATTAAATATTTGTTATCCCAGAAAGTGGAGAAGTTTCAGTAAGTTTATACTTTACCATTTATTTCATAATTTTAAATGTAGATATTTTTCTCTTATGCTTTAAACTTAATGTATTTTCTTTTTGATATAAGATGTTTATTTTCAATGTGGGGTTATTGTAATTAAGGAAGGGGTTATTCATGTCACGCCTCGAGGGGGGATGGGTTTTGAGAAATTGTGTTAGTTAGTGACAAGGGGACAACAAGGAATGTGACATTATACATTTCAGTTTTTCTATAAAACCGTTTAAATATAGAAAATTAAATTTCTTTTTAAAGTTTTTTTTTTATTTTTAGAATTTGATTTTAAAGTTTAATTAATCATTTTGTATCGTAAATACCGATGCTATTTAAGATTTAAATTCACTTCTTGTTTTTAAAAGGAAATTTTCTTAGGTATTTACACTTTTAAGGCAAAATTACGTGAGTCAAATATATTGAAAAAAAAACGTGTGTCCTCATTTATGAACGGTACCGTATCTGACAAATAAAAAACTTAAGGAAAGTTGCATTTTTTTTTTTTTTTTTAAATTCCACATTCTAAATACTTGAACTTTCCTTTCTAAAAATATATTATTATTGTCTCAACTCTAAATACAGGGTTCCGCATAGTGATAAACCTATTTTCAGATAGCCTTAGATACAGTAATTTAAATCAGGCTGAACAGTTTCTTTTACCAACTTATAGAACTATGTGTTTGCCATTTATTTACTTTGACAGAGGATAATGGGTGATTCTGATGTGAAATTTCCGAAAATTTTAGAGAATCTGTTCCGAAAATTAAAAAAAAAAGAAAAAAAAACACAAAATAATATGGTATGAAAAAATTAATTTTTAAATTTAGTTGCATTCATTACTAAATTTAACTGTCCTATACAGATGAACCTAATGACATAATTATGTTCTCCTCCCCCTTTCAAAAACCTGTTTTAAAGGATTTTTTAAATTTAAATTAAATTTATTTGTTTTTGATTAATTTTAATGATACTTTTTTAAGAAGTTGAGGCTAGTTTTCAGGGGTTGATCCAGCAATTTTAAAGGGTTCTGCTTTTGGGAGCTTTTAAAATGATTATTGTGAAAAGTAAAATAATTTTGTGAAAATTCAAAATTTAAACAGTTGTGATAAAAAAATCTATCATTATTTGGCGCTTATTTAATAAATAGTTTTGTGGAAAATTATGTTTTGTAGCGCGGAGTTTTGTGAAGGGTCCATTTTAATTGATTGGAATTTCCACTGACGCTACCCCTGATTTTATACTTTGTTTCCATCATTTTATTTTAGTTATCATTCCCACATTCAAGGATGCTCCAGCATTTTGCTCCAGCACTTGCTTATATTGGAATTGGTGGAAAAACTTTAATTTGGGTTAAAAATTGGCTGACTGGGAGGAAACAGAGAGTAGTAGTGAAGGGCAATTATTCTCAGTGGATTGATGTTTTGAGTGGGGTTCCACAAGGTTCAGTTTTAGGGCTAATATTATTTATTATTTTTACTAATGATATTACTCAGAGTATTTCTGGGAACATCAATATTTTTGCTGATGATGTCAAAATCATGGGAATTGTGGACAGGGAGGAACAAGTCGATCAGTTTCAAGAGGATTTAAATCAAATTTCTAGGTGGTCAATTAAGTGGGGTATGTCTTTTAATATTGGGAAATGTCAAGTGCTTCATTTTGGTCATGGGAATAAACATGCAACCTATTATTTACAAGGTTCTGTCACTAGGGAAGCAGAAGCAGTTGTTGATCTAGGAGTATTGATTAGTCTCGACTTCAAGTCCAGCCAGCAGTGTAGCATAGTAAGTAACAAAGCTAACAGGATGCTTGGGTTTATCAATAAGGCTATTTCGAACAGGTCTAAAGAAGTTGTATTGCCTCTATACAGAAGTTTGGTAAGACCTCATTTGGAATATGCTGTTCAGTTTTGGTCTCCGTACCTAAAAAAGGATATTACCTTATTAGAAAGGGTTCAAAGGAGAGCTACTAGATTGGTAAGTGGTCTTTCAGACTTAGATTATGAGGTTAGGCTTAAAAGGCTCAATATGTATAGTCTTGAGCAAAGGAGAGTTAGAGGGGACATGATTCAGTTGTTTAAACTCATTAAAATGGGAAATGTTGAAGGACTGCAGCTATGTTCTGAAAGTAGAACCAGAGGTCATTGTTTTAAGCTTTTCAAATCTCAGGCTAATCTTGAAATTAGGAAAAATTACTACTTCAATAGGGTTATAGGCAATTGGAATAGTTTACCAAAAGCGACTGTTAATTGCAGCGGGGTAAAAACGTTTAAGAAATCTCTTGATGTTTATTGGGGACTGCTAAATTGACTAGGATCAGCCTAGCTGGGCCCTGAGCCTGTTGCTGGTCGTCACTTTTGTATTTGTATTTGTATTTTAAACTGTATCCTATTTTCTGAATTTTAAAAAGATTTTCATGAAAATTCAAGTAACTTTGAAAATTTAAAATTTAAACACATTAAAAAAAATATTATTATTTGCCGCTTTTTTAGTAAATACTTTTGTGAAAAATACGATTTGGTAGCTTGGATTGTTGTGAGGAGTCCGTTCTGATTGTAACTATATGAAGTGTCCGTTTTGATTGATTGAAATTCTGTGAGGGGTCCGAAAACGGACCCGAATCTCCTCTAGCGCCACCTCTGACACTGGAACGTGAGCTATAAACGTAACAATTACATACTGGCGAAACATAAATTATTTATTCTTCCTGTAAGGCAGAATAATTATGGATCACCCAGCCGTGGTATTCCGTACTGTGAAAGAAAACGCTTTAATCACTGTTGCCGTTTATTTCGTTATTCTAGGCATAATGGGCTGTTGCCATTCCAGCAGTAGTAATGATCTCTTTCTAATTAGCTATCTTTCATTAAAAACTCATCAAGATATTCGAATACATAGTGAATATTTTCAGAATCGTTGCTTGAGCGAAAGAGAAAGTGTGGAAAGAAAGGAATATATGTCCCGCCAAATTGCTGTCTGTTGCAATAAAAAGTTTATTATTCTGAAATGTTTTGCAATTAATTGCTTTGCTGGAGAGTTCTCGGAGGAAATGCAATTTGTAAACTTCTTTCGTTTTTGTTTTGCAAATCATTTGTGGGGCTAAAAATGTTTTGTGCTGTTTCTTTTATAAATTTTCATGATAACATTTGGTAAGGAGCGATAGTTTGCTGGGTGTTGGCGACTAATACAATAAATTCTAAAATTGAAAGAGTACTTGGTTTTTTAATAAAATTTAATACCATTGGAAAACGATTACGCGCTGTGAGGAGGAAGAGAAAGGATGTTTTGATAATAATAATAATAATGAAAGTGTTTAGCAAAAAGGAGGGAAAAGAATGAAAAAAAGGTTCTAATGGTAGTTTGATTATGAATTTTAATTTGAAATGTGTAATAATGTAAATGGTTACAGCGTTCATCCTCCAGAACTTCAATTAATTCGCACAAGCCTAGGTTTTGCTTTACCAGATAACGGATATTTATTGTTTCTCTTCTGACGGATTCATACCGGATATCTGACTTTAATGTTTTGTTGTAGCGTCCCTGACCAGTAATACCCTTATATATAATTATTATTGGTTAGTTAACTTTCTTTCAGTGGGCTCGAGTTTTTTGACCACAGACTTAAGTTTAACTAAATCGAGCTACATACACGCAATGTTTTTGTATACTAGAGAGTAGATGACGTCACAGTGGCTTGTGTCGTTGCGATCAAGTATGACGTTCTCTTAACCCCTTAACTTGTCAATTTTTTAACACAATTATTCCTAAAAAAGCATGTTTTTTATTGCATATAATTAAAGTCCTAACTTGGTATAAAAGGAAACTGAAAGAATTTTTTTAAAAATTTTTATAATTAATGAATTTATGCATTTTTCTATTTTATAACATTGAAACACAAATGCCCCTGAATGACTCTCTTTCAATCTATTAATAATACGGCCAAATCAAAACAAAAAATGCGGGAATATCAATGCCCGCACGCTGTACGGGCAAACCAATTAAGGGGCTAAAATCTGCACTTTTAATTAGAACCACTTTATTTTCATGCCAAATCATGACTGAAAGGAAAAAAGCTGCAAAGGATGCATCAATGATATAAGAGGAAAATTGACTAAATGCCCATTCTATAAATCGTTTGCTTTTGCCATCTGATGAATAACCTTCGAACAACTGATTCATAAATCAATAGTCATTTATTAGATAGAAAAAACAAAGACCCGCCATCACCTTCATTGCGCAGGAGCTTGACTCCATTCTATTCTTCTTTAAGTCCAATATTGATTGCTTCCCAAAAAAAATTGGCACTGTTTTGCATTGACTGATTTAAGAAGCAATGGAAATATCCAAACAAGCTGCGCTTCCGGCCTTAATTGTGGAAACTATCCCACAGAACGCTGATAAAGATAACTTTATTAAAGCTAATAGCGGGGGGGTTGGTTGCTGACTTTAGGCATAAGTTGGATATTTACAACTTTTATATTTTTTAAATTTTGACGTGAATACGTCTTTAAATTTGCTACCATATAGGAGCAATCCAACTAATTTAATGATGACAAAATCGGGGGATATAGTTTGGCGTTGTAGTTTCGAATCATCCTCTACATCCAAAATCAAATAATACCACTAGATAGCTAAAGGATCAAAGAATTCATTACGATAAGCGAGAACAGTGACGCCCCTTGTGGGGTAAAGAGGGGAGTGCCCTTTTGAGGTTATTTTGATGCGTATCGAAATTTGCAATGAGTGTAGCTTTTGACCCGTAGAAGCTACGATGTTCGTTTAAGTTTTAATCATCAGCTGTCGTCAAAATCTTTCGATTGTATATAAAACATTAGTTTAAAGTAAGAACAGTGAATATAATAAGGTGTCAGAATAAAAAATATCACAAATATATAGATAATGTCGGCTTATACGCGTCGAAAAGCCAAAACTATAAAGTTATTAAATAAAGTTATATTGTAACACAATAATTATTTGTTTCCTTGCTTTTATTCTAAATACATAAATAAAAATATTTTATTTAAAATATATAACCCGTTACATAAACGTATTCACGTACAACACACGCCGCGTCCATGACACTGCCATACCCACATTTTTTTTATAGATGTGGTTTGACAAAACGTTTTCAATGATAAAAATGACTGACATTTAGTGGGAGAAAATATCTCCATTCCAATTTCGATCTCGTTTTTATCCTATAGTTAGGCTTGCCATATTTTTGGTTAGTGAAACCGGGACACATTAATATGAGATGGGCATATCGGGGAGGGGGGGGGGGGGGGTCTGGGGAAATTTAAAAAAAAATTAAAAGGCAAAATGGTGAGTTTTAAGCCTCGCAAGTAACCGGAGTGGGGAATCTGGAACCCTAAATTGTTAGTCTACCCACCTTTTAAAAATAAAAAAGGAATTTTTGCTACTTAATTTTCTTAAAAGGATTTTTTTCCCCTTTTTAATGAGAATTTTTTCTGGTCTACCATATAGAAAGAAGTGTTAATAAAATAAAGTTTAAAATACATAAAATTGTTACATTGAACAATTAATTACTAAGTCTTATTTTTTAAAAATAAGACTTTTTGTCTAACTACAAAAACCATTTCTGTGAAACTAAAAAAAGCAATTAATAAGTTAACAATGTTATTCTTTGTTTTCAGACCACTCGTATTTCTGACTTGAATGTACTATTTTCAATATGTTTTGTTTTTGTTAAGCTTGACCTTTTCATGAAAGTCAGAGCAAAGAAAACGCCAAAGTTTATTTTATATACAACCAATACTCTTGCAGTGGACACCTCTGTCACCTTAAAGATTCTTAATGTCTTCATAAAAGATTCTTAAAAACATAAATTCATTACTTTTTACATCTTACAGCCTTTTCCGGGACATTGATAAAACTGGGCGGGACACCGGGACAAGAGCAAAATACCGGGACTGTACCGGTCAAACCGGGACGTATGATAAGCCTACCTATAGTATAACTTTTATTTCTTTATTTGAATAAATGTAAAAGTCGCTGTATTAGGGATTGCTATGAAGAAATTTTAAACCTAACATTTCAGTTTCTTTACTCAGGGGCCGTTCATAAATGATGTCATACTTTTTTTCAATATATTTGACCTTTGTCACAAAATGTCACACTTCATCATACCCCCTACACCTCTTTGTCACATGTCAGGCTTGTATTTCATAAACATATCTACTTTCAGTTCAGAAACAAAGCACTGCGTTATAGATCACGTTTCTGATTTTGTTTGAACTTTTAATGACATTTGTAAGAGTAATAATAAAAATAATAATGATTACATGTGCACCTAAATGAGGTTGTATAAAATGAGCTTAAGGTTTACAACACAAAATATAATTTGCATAGAACAGTAAAATTTATTAACTGCTCGCATGCTGAAAAAATGACCCACATAATTTTATCTTAAAAGTGTAAATGCTTAAGAAAATGTCATTTTAAACTTTTAACAGGAAGTAAATGTAAACTTGAATCAGCATCGGAATTTACGATACAAAACGATCAACGAAACTTTAAAATCAAATTATGAAAATCAAAAAAACTTTGAAAATAATTTAATTAGCTGATTTTAAATGTTTTTATAGAAACCAAAATGTGTGATGTCACATTTCTTGTTGCCCTCTCTCCTCCCTTTGTCACAAACTCTGACAATTTCTCGAGCCCTCCTCCCCCCTCGAAGCGTGATATCATTCATGAATGACCCCTCAGAAAATAAAAGATCACAATGCCTTTTGTGAAATCGTCGTGCATCTACGTTGAAAATCTTCATATACGTCTTCCTTCCCCAGCAGTTATGTTTTCGATTTGTATGATTGGGTCGTTTAAATTCCACGATCATTTTCTTTTGAGCATCCACACTGGAATTCCAAATACGCGTGCGGCAAGGGAGTCCTTACGCCCGACACTTTCCTGTTAACAATCAAGTAATAAATTCAATATTAGAAAGGGATTTTTTCCTATATTAATAAATCTGTTTGCCGATCGTGGCATTCGATTCAAAGCAACCAGCAGTGGTATATTTTAGTTTTATTTTCAAGCCTTGGAATTGCATTACTCGATACTTACTAAAATAAGAAATTTGTTGTTGTTTGTCATGGGCAGGGCCTTATTTACCAATAGGTCCGGGCTTAGGGTCCCCCTAATTTTGGTTATTGTTTTTTTTTTTTTTTTTTTTTTGTAATTTAAAACTTTTTAGAAAAGTATTTTGAAATAGCATCTTTCAAAAACAAACTGTTAGTGTTTTGTTGCTTCACAGAAAATTTGTATTATTAAATTATTTGAAAACCACAAGGAATTTTCACTTTGCGGGCCCCCAAATTTTGGTCTGACAATTTGAAATTTGAAAAACAAAATCGATTTTGTACTTTGCTGGCCCACAGATTTTAACCAAACATTTTGTAATTTAAAAACAAAATCATTTTGCACGTTGGGACCCCCCAAATTTTGGTGTGCCTGGCAAGTTTTACAACCACTGAATGTTATGTTTTAAACATTTTTGTTGCGTGAGGGTCCCCCAAACTTGAGTCCAAACTTGGGTCCCCCAAATCGGGCCCTGGTAATGAGGCTGCCTATTGGTTCCATGCCATTTGCAGACCTAGTGCATTCCCCATGAAAAAGGCAACCACTCTTTCATCTGACACCACTATCGGCGGATACCATTACCACTTCAGAATTTCGACATGCAGTTTCCCCCTATATGGTGGCACCTGAACTGTAATGGTGTGAAACTGCAGAATCAAAATCCAAAAGAAGAAATTAATTAATTAAAAATAGGCTGCTCCTCAAAATGCTAAAAACATTTTGAAGAGAATTTTATTTAGCAAATATACATGTAGATAGATTGGTAACAATTCAAATGAAGTAAAAAGCAATCAATCATCTGAAGAAAATAAAATTAAAGTCAATTACCGTGAAAAAATAATTTCAAATTACAGAGAAAAACGCTTAAAACTTATTTTCCAGTTAATTTAGAGCCTTCTAATTTTAGCACGAGGAGCAACACTCTCTCTGGGACAGTTTTTTTTTTTACGGGCTTTTGAATGGTTTCAAGCTCGAAAGGATGCGATATTTTTTTCCGATAGGAAAGGACTATTTTATGGAATGTTCAGCTATAAATTGGAATAAAAAAAGAACGAATTCGAATTTCAGAAAAACTCTTCGAGGTGCACACACCCAAGTTCGAAACTAATTTCGTGCCCAGTTTCAGGAAAATCCCCCGAACGGCCTTACCCTTATACACAGACACACAGACAGACATACTTGCTGCTTTATTATTACTAGAGATAGTGATTATTTTATAATCTATGTCACTGTTGGGTCTCTTCTTGAATGGGTCATTGACTTGTCGAGAATTTATCATGATTGTGTCAAAAAGGCGCTTCCTCGGCTTTTGTTATTAATAGCAGGTTATAGGAAATCGCTTATCGGCAGAAATGCGGTCTAGTTAATGGTTCACCATTTGCCGCTAAAAGCAATACCATTACCGCTTTTAACCGGTTAAGAAGGATAATAGAGACGAAAGTTGTTGGTCATCTTTTCTTGACCAAGAGGAGTAATGGGGGGGGGGGGGGGGTAAAATAGTGCCAAGGCCGGATTAAAATACCTAGATGCCCTAACCACTAAAAAATTTTCGTGCCACCATACATATGCAGCGGTCGATCTAGCATTTTTTTTAAAAACAGGGTGCGGTTTTCCGGAATTTTAATAGGATTTTGTGAAAAATCAAATAATTTTGAAAATTCCAAATTCAAACATGCGGTGGTAAAAATTTTTATTACATTCTGTCGCTTATTTAATAAATTATTCTGAAAAATGTGAGATAACTGTTCATTTATATAAGCGGTATCTCAATGACTCTTCAAGTGCTCTTGCACCGTCCACATAAGTGAAAACACTCGAGTAACTCAACACCTCTTTCTTTGTTTTTTGCATTTTGAAAATAAGATCCGGATAAAGCAAAGGCCGGTTAATCCGGAGCCCGTTAAGAGAGGTTCTACAGTACAGTGCTTCTTGGCGCAAAACACAAGAAACCCCTTTACCAATCGAAGACAACACCTGTTTCTTTGCTTTTTGGATTTTGAAAATATGGGCCGGATAAAACGAAGTTCTGTTAATCCGGGGCCGGTTAAGAGAGGTTCTACTGTACAGTGCTTCTTGGCGCAAAACACAAGAAACCCCTTTACCAATCGAAGATAACACCTGTTTCTTTGCTTTTTGGATTTTGAAAATATGGGCCGGATAAAGCGAAGGCTGGTTAACCAGGAGCCGGTTAAGAGAGGTTCTACTGTACAGTGCTTCTTGGCGCAAAACACAAGAAACCCGTTTACCAATCGAAGACAACACCTGTTTGATTGTTTTTTGTATTTTGAAAATATGGGCCTGTTAATCCGTAGCCGGTTAAGAGACGTTCTACTGTACAGTGCTTTTTTTGGCGCAAAACACAAGAAACCCCTTTACCAATCGAACACAAATACCTGTTTGATTGTTTTTTGTATTTTGAAAATATGGTCCTGTTAATCCGTGGCCGGAAAAGAGAGGTTCTACTGTATAGTGCTTTTTGGCGAAAAACACAAGAAACCCCTTTACCAATCGAAGCCAAATCCTGTTTCTTTGTTTTTTGTATTTTGAAAATATGGGCCGGTTAATCCGGGGTCGGTTAAGAGAGGTTCTACTGTACATTGCTTCTTAGCGCAAAACACAAGAAACCCCTTTACCAATCGAAGACTGCAATATCATTCAGCCGGGAAATTAATATCTCTCTTGTTTACCTGCGGCTCTTTTGTCAACATAATCGAGTCGATTGAATTGTTGCCAGACGAATTCCCGAGTTCTCCGTGGAATGCGGGAACAGCCATTTTCAAAGATGGTATGCTGCTGGGTAAATATTGCGTTAACAGGCAAACAGCAGCAGATGATTTAATCTTCTTCAAAGCAAATTTTTCATAAAAATAGCTTTTTAATTTGCTATCTCCAACATAAATAAAATTATCTAGTTATAAATAGGCAGAGATAAAACAGTTAGGGATCATTCATAAATGATGTCATGACGCTTCGAGGTTGGGAGGGGGGTTCGTTGAATTGTGACAAAGTGACAAGGGGAGGGGAGGTTGTAACAAGAAGTGTGACATCATGCATATGCAACATAGCTTAACGCGTGACAAAGGGGGCGGGAGGGGGGGGGGTCAAATATATGGGAAAAAAGCGTGACGTCATTTATGAACGGCCCCTTAAGGACCATTTTATCCTCTGTTTGTCAACTGATTTTCTTACTTTTTTTTGGTTTAGTAGCTATTGACGAGTTTTAGTGATATCCATTAAAAAGTTTTGGAAACAGTTTATTATTAGTTAAATCTCTCCCCTTTTCTTCGGTCAGGCAAGCCTCATTTATAATAATTGTAATGTTATTTTGTTGCAGATAGTAACATGTCTTCGTTGAGTAAATGATTAGGTAATATAAAACTCATTGCTACAAAGAGTTTGTTGCCACTAAGCAGTAATATTAAAAGCAATTATAATAAAAGTTTGAGTGAAGGCTGCTCAGAAACAATGGAATGAGAAATAAGAATAGGGCATGGAAGCAGACATTTAGGTTTTATTTCACTGCCGCTCCACTTAGTACGAAATCGGTAGAAGTACAAGCGGCTACATGTATGAGCGCAATGGGCCTTGCGGCGACAATAATTTACAACGCGTTTGCTGTAAGTGAGGATGATCTAAATAAACTTGACGTTATAGTCGCCAAATTTGATGAATGACACTTAATTTGATTATGTAAATAGCATAATATTTTCAATGCTAAATTTAATCATTACGGCCGAATTTCGACTGTTGTGCGAACTTTAGCTAAAATAAATAGAGATGACTAATATATGATTCTTTTTGAACTATTCGGATTCAGACTAAAAGGTCAATTAGACGCTATTCCCATCAAATAAAAATAAAACCAAAAAATCGAAAACTTTTCTATTCTTGAGTGTTTAGAGATTTGTGAGCTGGATTGTTTTTCCCCGAGGAGCTTCATTTACTTTCTCGTGTAAAATTTGTTTCATAACTTCATGTTTGTTTTCATAACACCAGAAATATTGTCGATTATTCCAAAAATAGCATTTGATGCCGAAGTCGGCAGAAACACGCGCACTCCAACCCGGTGTTAGTGAAACTGAGGCTTCTATTCCCCGACCTTCGCCCATCCCTGGGGTCAAGGTTGCCCTTCTGTCTGCAAGTCGAATCAGCTGTGGCAATAGTTTACCAACGAAAACACCGCAAACATCGAGTATTTACTTAATTGTTGCTTCCGACTGCGATTCTATGATCAAAGTGTTGGTGCGGAAAGCTTTTCTTTGGAGTGGAAATTTCGTCACGAGAATTAACCCAGGAAGTGAAAATTCATTTCATCATCCTTCCCCCCAGTTGATTACTATATTTGCAGATAAATACTAAAAAAAAAAAAACAAATTAAAAGAAGATATTACCGTATTTTCCGAAGATTTTTTTTTCTCTCGGTATTGTACGGGGCCGTTCATAAATGTCGTCACTCTTTTTTCCCATATAGTTGACCCCCCTCCCACCCCTTTGTCACAATATGTCACACTTCAGCTGACCCCCCCCCCTTTGTCACGCTTTGTCACAATCTCACGAACCCCCCCTCCCCCCTCGATGCGTGACATCATTTATGAATGATCCCTACCTTGTACGTGTATGTTGACTTGATCAAAAAAACGCCAAAAGCCTGAAATTTTCCCAAAAGTTGCAGAACTTCAAAAATTTAAAATGAAATCAATATAGTTTGACATTTTTAAAGTAAGCATAGAATTAAAAAAAAATGTTTTATATAACTGAATCTAATAACTATAATAAATAAATGATAACTTCGCATAAAAAAATTAATTTAAAGGATTATTCATAAATGATGTCACGATTCGAAGGGGGGAGGGGGGTTCGTGAAATTGTGACAGTCTGACAAGGGGAGAGGAGGGGGTAACAAGAAGTGTGACATCATGCATTATGCAACATAGCGTGACGCGCGACAAAGGGCGGGAGGGGGGTCCGCTGAAGTGTGACATATTGTGACAAGGGGGGGAGGGGGGTCAAATATATAGGAAAAAAGCATGACGTCATTTATGAATGGCCCCGATCTTTTGTTTGCAACACATCGGTCAAGAAGTACCAGACTTTCAAAGCCCAAAGCATTCTAAACAGGATGCAAGAATGAAACGTTTTCTGTATGATTTGAAGATTTCCCCCGAAAGTGGTTTTAGAAATTTCGTTGCATAAGGAAAAGCCAATGCAGTTGAACGTTGCACTGTAATTAGTAAGAAATTAGCGTGACATCATTTATGAACGTCCGCTAAGTATTCGTACTACTTTAGTGTTGTAGTGACAAATGTCTCAGAAAATTTCAATGAAACAAGATGTAGTCAAAATATCCTGTATGAGCTGCAAAACTCAGCAAGAGATCATTCATAAATGATGTCGCGCTTCGAGGGGAGATGGGGGCTCGTGAAATTGTGTCAAGGGGAGTGGAGGGGGTAACAAGAAGTGTGACATCATGCTTATGAAACATAGCGTGGCACGTGACAAAGGACTTTTGTGACAAAGGGATATGTTGAAGTGTGACTTTTGTGATAAAGGGGGGGGGAGGGGGTCAAATATACGTTAAAAAAACGTGACATCATTTGTGGACGGTCCCAAAGTTGTTTTTGCGTCACTTACTGCGCTTGAACTTTAAAAATTATATTAAAAACAAACACTTATCTCATAAAAAAAAAAGAAAAAAAAAAAAATCAGAGATGATGCTTATGAACTTTATTCCAGCAAATAAAAATAAAACCAAAACATTGAAAACTTCGCTTAGTTACAATAATAATTTTTTTTTTTTTGCATGATAAAAAATTAAAAAAAAAAATCCGAAGCTGTGGATCACAATAAGTTTCTCTTCTCTGACTCCGCGCCAGTTTCGATTAAAATCTGGTGGCTCCGTCTAGATCCCTAGGGATCATTCATAAATGATGTCACGCTTCGAGGGGGAGGGGGGTTCGTGAAATTGTGACAAGGAGAGGGGAGAGGGCAGCAAGAAGTGTGACATCATGCTTATGCAACATAGGGTGACATGTGACAAAGGGGGCTAGGGGTCGATCCTTTGAGGTGTGACATTTTGTGACAAAGGAGGGAGGGGGTCAAATATATGGCTAAAAAAGTGACATCTTTTATGAGCGGGCCCCTATGGAAAATGACCCTCAGGCTAGAAATTTTATGACCTTTTACTAGTATTATGTTGTTTTTTCTGATGCCATTTGGGTATCCAAGCTTCCCTTCGCAGAGCGACCAGGAATTACGGCAGTAAGGAGCGCCTTCCGCTTTTTATAGATGAGCACCACAACGGTGGAAGCACGAATTGGCACATTATGTATTTGGATGACACCAGATGGCGCCAGCACAAATGCGGCACCTTCCTTTTTTGACCTATGAGTGAAGGGAAGCGAAGAGAAATTCTCCACCACCCCGGTACCCTCAGAGCTACCTCGGGACTTCAGGGTCCACGGATTTTACAGGGACGTATCCCCAAATGTACATAGTGGGTCTTCATCGGATCGGGTATCGAATCCCCAATCAGTGGCGTATCTAGCATGGGTGACACCTGGGGCGGGTAGTGATGGTGTCACCCCATGGAAAAGATTAATCTCCCCCCACCAAAAAAAAAAAAAAATCATGTAAGCGTGAAGAATGCGTTTTTATGAAATATATTAAATAATTAAAAAAAAATCAAAATCGCAGTTTTAAAAAAGGACAGCACCGTGTCATGGGCCTTGTAATATTTAAAGTATTTGTTGTCGGCAACGGTTATGATTAACGGTTAAAAAACATTGATAATATATTTTTTAAAGGAAACACTTTGCTCAGTTCGAAATAGAAAAAAAAATGACACAAATAAAAAATCCAATTTAAGGTATTAGTTTTTTCCTATGGAGCTTTTAAAGGTTTATTTTTTTTTCCGTTGTGGCCGTCACCCCTAAATGGGTGACACAACCACCACCGCCGCCACTTAGCTACGCCACTGTCCCTAATCTTCTGGTTTCAAATCCGACACCCTAGCCATTGGCTACCACGGCCCTCAGTCTTACGTAAAATTGTATTTTATGTTCTGACAAGAAAAGTCTAGGCGGCCGTTCGTTTAGACCTGGAGTTCTTACGATCTACTTGGGCGGTTGTCTATACCCTCTGATTGCGCCCCTGTTCAGGGATGCAATGGTTCCCTATAATTTCTAAAGTGTCAAAAAGTTTCCTCACATGCGCGAGAAGTTTAGAAGCGCTTCTCTCATAACGAAAAAAAAAAAGAAAGAAAGAAAAAGAAAAAGAAAACGCATTGGCAGGTAGAGAAAGTGTGAACGAAGAAATGACGAGGTAGAGAGAAGAGAGAGAGAAAAAAAGTTGGAGATTGAGTTCGGATAACGATCCTTTGTCAGGCGATCTTTGCCGACACGCCGCGGATATACGCGAGTCACGTGACGGACTTCTTAATTGCGCGCGACGCAAAAAAGCGGGGCTGTGTTTTGAAAACGAGTAAGCGGCTTTCAGTGCTAAGATATCCCTGGACGTGCCGGCAAGTGTAATTCCGTGTTCATCCTTGAATCTGATTCCGAGTGAGTAGAATTATTTTTAAATATTTAAATCCTGTGGTTGATGTTTGCAGTTAACAAATCATAGTTCATCAAATTTGCTCTATTTAAGAAGGAAAATATATCAGAAGAAAAATTTCTTTAGTGCTTCTATAAATCTTTGAGATTTTCTGACCTGTTGCATTTTAGCTTACACATCTCAAATTCGCATCTAGTTGTTACTGACATACCTGTTCTTTTAATTATTTCACCCCATTCAATAAATACACTTTAGCGTTTATTCAATACCAAAGATATTGAGACGTTTTATAATTAAATATTTGCATGCCATTACATATACCTACCTGATTGATATATAAAGCAATTTACGAGTTTCAAATTTATGTTTAACTACTACTGACTGTAACAGTTTCCATTTTCCTAAATTTATCCTTTCGTTGCAATACCGCAAAACTATACTGAGGTGTTTTTCTTGAATTTTCTATAAATCAATTTCGCTGTTTTATATCGATAAGAAAATCGCATGCGCTTCAAATTTCTGTCGAACCACTGCTGACAATCAGTGTTTTGAACTAGTTTGTGACTTTTAAGTTTGACCGTATTTCGTGTATCTCACTTTCATTAAATACTGGGAAGTACTCCTCAAAAAGTAATTTAAAAAAGAAAATGTATGAAAATAAGTCACTTATGCTTTTGACCTGCATATGCAATTGAAATTTTAGAATGTCAAGCATTACAATGAATACTTTACTATGCATTAGTACTTGAATCCTGAAATTAAGTTTCCTAGCATTGTCTTTAAATGTGACTGTTACCATTTTATGGTTTTAACGAGACTATTTTTCAAATTTAGATCGAACTGTGGAAAAAAAAATAGTATTCGTTTTATGCAACTGTGTTTTTTATTTGAAAATTTGAAGAAGGTGCAGCTGAAACTCGTTATTTTATACTTTTGTTATCCAAACTTCTGCGAATCCGAACGGGTAGACAAAATATGGTAAATGGGGCTTAAAATAGTATGTAGTATCCTTATTGTAGAGTAAGCTATTTTTTTTTCATTACTACTATCTCTATAAAAATAAAAATAATGCTTTGTTTTTGCTGTTTTGTCTGCTTCATTTGGATGTTTTGCATCTAGAAGCTCCCTGTCGCATTGAAAAAGGGATTCCAAGCAATCCCGAAACATATGTCTGCGTTTTATTGCTCATTTGTGCTTTAAATTAACGTGTAATTATATTTTTATTATTGACTACTATCTCTGTTTTGTTAATGGTCTTCTGCGTGTGTAGTAGTGTGCTGGTAAAATTGTGTGCCGTAGAATATTGTAGGTGATTATACTAGAACAATTTTTTTATACGGGGATAATGTACTTAATAATAATGGGAGTGATATGAATTGTTTCGTGCTTTTATGCGGAATTTTCATAATAACGTCAGTGATTAGAATTGTTTTGTGCTTCTGTAAAGAATAATGTACTTCATAATAATGTCAGTGATTAGAATTGTTTTGTGCTTCTGTAAGGAATAATGTACTTAATAGTAATGGCAGTGATACGAATTGTTTTGTGCTTCTATACGGAATTATGTACTTCATAATAACTTCAGTAATTATTATTGCTTTGTGCTTCTGCACGGAATAATGTACTTGATATTAATGTGTGATTTGAGGAATTGTTTTGTGTGTGTGGGTGGTGAGAATTGCCTTATGCACACACTACAGAATTGTGCAATACGTAATATTGTGAGTGATTGGGCCTTGAGTCGATCCAGCATTTTTAAAAGGGGGGAAGGGGTATTTTCAGAATTTTAAAAAGATTTTGTGAAAATTTAAACGTTAAGTGATAAAAATTTCGTTTTTTTTTGACGCTTATTTAATTAATAACCCTGTAAAAAGGACGACCGACAGACACACATTTTCCCCATTGCAAAACCCATTTTCATTTTTTTTTTTTCAATATTTATTTCATTACTTAATTTATTTTTGACTTTTTCTTATTTGTAACGATATTTTTTCGATACATTAAACCTTCTTTCATGGTTTATTTTTTTTTTTTTCACCTTCACGGGAAAGTAGGCAAAAAAGGAAATTTATGCATGTGTGACTTTGAAACTGTCTACTGCTGTTTTTCAATATTAAACAAAGCGTATTGAATAAAATTCCTATTTCACAAAAAAATCGACAGCACTGAAAAGAATGCACAGCTGTTTTCCAAAACACCATGTCTCAACATATTATTAAGTGTTGCGAATCCCGTAAAGGTTAGCTTTATTGAGGTTTTTGATGTCATTTAAAAAATACATCAATGTGATTGTTGTGATTGTTTATTTACTTCAGGCGTTTCATCAAACATTTGTTGTAAGTAAAAATGTTCGTATTTGAGTGGTTCTCTGGGGTCGATCCAGTAATTTAACAGCGTCCGGTTTGTGAATGTAAAAGATTTTTTGAAAAATCAAATAATTTTTTGAACATTCAAAATTTGAACACCATAGTGATAACAAAATTTCTTTTTTTTTTCGCCTATTTAATAAATAATTCTGTAAAAAGTACGATTTGGTAGCTCGGAATTTTTTGAAGGGTCCTTTTTGATTCACTAGAATTTTGTGAAGGGTCCGTTTTGATTCACTGGAATTTTGTGAAGGATCCGTTTTGATTCATTGGAATTTTATGAAGGGTCCGTTTTGATTCCCTGGAATTTTGTGAAGGATCCGTTTTGATTCAATGGAATTTTGTGAAGGATCCGTTTTGATTCAATAGAATTTTGTGAAGGATCCGTTTTGATTCATTGGAATTTTGTGAAGGGTCCGTTTTGATTCAATGGAATTTTGTGAAGGATCCGTTTTGATTCATTGGAATTTTATGAAGGGTCCGTTTTGATTCAATGGAATTTTGTGAAGGGTCCGTTTTGATTCATTGGAATTTTGTGAAGGGTCCGTTTTGATTCATTGGAATTTTGTGAAGGGTCCGTTTTGATTCACTGGAATTTTGTGAAGGGTCCGTTTTGATTCCTTGGAATTTTGTGAAGGATCCGTTTCGATTCATTGGAATTTTATGAAGGGTCCGAAAACGGACCTGAATCTCCTCTGCGCGACCCCTTTCTATACGATACATTTTTGAACGTTCAAGTTCTAATGATGATCTTTCTATTTAAAGTACTTTTTTAAACTCAAAATAGTTGAAGAGTATTTTATCGGTAATAGAAAAACATTCTTAAGCGTCAAAATGTTGAAGATTATTTTGTCGTTAATCGAAAAACATTTTTAAGCGTTAAAAAAAAAAGACATTTTCGCTAGTGAAAATAGATCCAAGATTTATAGCAATTATTACTCATAGAATCCTTGTATTTTTTTGGCATTCCTTATAATAATTGCAGATTCGCGAAATAATTAAAACTACTTAAATACGTGCATAGCGAGTATCTTTTACAGGAAATTACGGAAGTAAATGAACCTAAGAACTCACAAAAATTTTTTTGGCAGAATATGAAACATACTCAGACAACCATTTGTTCTTCTTTTAAAATTAAATATTTGTTTTCCATATAAATTTAAAATATTCTTAAAGTTAGATCAAATTTTTTAAAACCTTTTTAAAAAATATTCTTTGCTGAATTTAACTATGTTCAAAATTAGTTGCATGCACACAAAATTAATAGCAAGAATACATGCCTCACTTACGTATTTTTGAAAACTTGAAAAGTACTTAAATTTAGATAAGAGTTGCTAGATACGTTCTCAGTTATCTATGCGCGACGTTAAATATGCACTTAGATTTTAGTGTAGATTTTAATGCACTTAGATCTTAATGTAGAATGCGCATGAGATGTTAAAAATGAATGGATATATTACTTTAACTCTCTCATGCATGCATTTATTTATTTGTGTTATAAACAAAAACTTCATGCGTCGCAAACTAATTTAGCATCTCAGGATTGTTGTGTAATAATTTATTTTTAGAAATTTTGTCCTGTATATTCAAAAATTCGTGTTCTCGTATGAAGACATTTTATGCTTTTTTGCCATATTTAATAAATATAATAATAAACATGGCAAAATTGAATATTCAAACTTCATTTATAAGGAATAAGAAGCTGTAAAATAATAAACTCCGCAGTAATGTAAGACACGCTTCAAAATAACGAAACAGAATTTGATTCGAAACTAAGATTTTCTCTTCTTTCTGAATCCTCCATGGACTCCCAAATGTATCTTAATCTTTTAACAATCTTGAATACCCTATGAAACATTTTGTTGTTTCCCAAGAATTGTTTGGAGTGTCGGGATGAGGACGACATGCAAATTGCAGCACAAAAACGAATCTGCATAAAAATTTGAAGCAAAAATGTATGTCACCTCATATGAGGATTTCATGCAGGAGAGGGTTAAACGGGGAAGTAACATGTGCTTGTGAAATTAATTTCAAGCTGCCTTCGGGTCACGAAGGTCCCGAAAAAGTCACGAATTTTGAAATTTGTCACGAAATTTAAAAATTGCGCTGTAAGAGAGTTTTGAAATTTGTGCTGTAAGGGAAAGCAGATGTCAAATATTTTTCTTAGGTCAAATATTTTTCTTCTCCTTTTTTATTAATTGTTACCTATTTTTGCAGCAGATGCTTCAATTGATTTTTCTATGAATGTGCGGTGCATATTATTATTATTATTATTATTACGAGTAAAAAATGAAATCATTTTTTTTATTTTAAAATCTTGGATTAGGAGAAACTCCATTGCAGGAAATTGAGAACAGCAAAGTTTTTGAACTCGAAAAATTACTTAAAAATTATTCTAATCACTATTGCCTTGTTTCCTGAAAAACAGTTGGGTTAAACAGTTGGGAGGGGGTATATCATTCCCCCTCCCCAAATTAATTTTATTGTTTAGCACAAACATTTTATTTTATTAATGTTCTTTTTAGAAGAATGTTCAAATGAATTTAATAAAATATGCCTTCAAAATATAATCGACTGCTTCCTCATAACTCACTTTCACATTTAAATTGAGGTTTATTCCTCGAGATACGTTAGTCTCCATGATGTAAAATTTCGACAAGCTGTGTGTTTCTATTTTCTTGTTTACATAATTGCCGAACGATTCTATTTTTATGTTTACTGTGATTGTTTTGAAATTTCATGTGTACATTGTAAACTTCCTCTGACTTTTACTGACTTCCAATATCTCGAAAAATCTTAGAGATAGAAATCTGACTTTATGTTTGGTGAATTTCTTTAATTACAATCGACGAGTTCAAGTTAAAATAACTGGAAGTGTTTTACGGTGGAGTCTTTTCAAATATTTCGAATCAGGTACTTTTTACTTTTATATTTTTTTCACCCGTTCAAGCAAATACCAATTCGTATAGTATTATCAGAAGTACTGGTTTAATTACTTTTTATCTAATCAAATGTTTGAAGATGTATGACGCTGAAACTACGTCAATGAACCTTAAGAATGACGCCGTTTTCTTTCATGGAGATTAATAGCATATTTAGGGTCGCTGCACTAATTCGTTAGCAAATTTTACTGCAATAAATATTTTAATATAATATTATAGTAAACATTTGGTATATTCTTCCATTATAGTTTTTTTTTTATTGCCGGTAAATTTTTTCCCCCCATAGAGTCGGATATACGTGATGCCTTTTTTTTGCCAAGATTGTGGCTCATGAACGTATAACAACGCCGAGAAAATCCACGAAATACACCAATTATTTACCACATTCACGAAAAATTATCGCCGATATTTAAATGCAGCCAATAGTGAGGTATATTATATTTTGTACCAACATAAGTTTTAAGATTTGGGAAAAATATACTTAACTAAAGAAGCACATGAAATTCATAGCGATGGAGATTTTACTTTAGTCATTTTTCGCCAAATTTGGCAAACATTTTGGTAATAAATGCTTTAATCCGACTTTTACTCTTAATTTCTCATATTGTACTTATTTCAATGACTTACAAATTAAATTTCACCAGTTTTTACGAGATTCGAATATTTTAAAACGGCCATAATAATAAAAAATGCCTTCTATGGTTAAATCCAAGATTAGGGTACGAATTACTGTTTGGTGACATTTTAGGCATTGCTTTTTAAAGATAATTAATGCCATTTTTCCTAAAATTTCATTGAGCGGTTGGTAGTGAACAGAAACAACCACTGAGTTACGTTTTAATATCTCTACCTGAGAGCCACAGAGTTCTAAGTTCATTTTTCTAGTCAGGGAGTAATAATTGCAGTGTATTTAACGGTCAATAAGGGAATACGGACTGTACTTGCAAAATACATAGGTTTCTTATGTTGGCGGTATGTGGGACGTGGAGCTCTATTGTTCAAAGATTGCTGCACGAAATGCAGTTTCTGATGAAAATTTTAATCGCCAAAAAGTTGTTAAATTTGGCGGAAACTACAGCTAATGTGGAATTTCTTGTTTATATATGAGTCGTCTAGTTTCAAAACCAGCTACATCCAAAAAATGAAATTGTTCACGGCGGGCAAAAAACTAATATCTTAGAATTTCGAATTTCTAGCTAAGAGCATTGGAATAGACTGTTAACTTGCTGAAATTTTAACACAAAAATAATTTTTCCTTGGAAGATATTTGAAGGGAAAAAAAGAAGAGCTGACACTCATGGTCTTTGAGGGGGGGGGGGGGGGTCTGGTTGTGTAACTAACCGGCACATTTCAAATACGGTTTTTAGCATGATGTAGCTGCTTTAGAAACTTAAAAAGTTAGCACCATATGAAGATTACTTTAAACTATTAGAAAGTGTAAACAAGAAGTTTCGTCTAGAACTATACGAGCCTACTTTCCCGTATACACCAGCTTCAAATTTATAATCTAACTATCTCTCTCTCTTTCTCGTTTAGCTTTAGTTCTTAATTGCTTCAAATATGCCTTTTTCAACGGTTAATACAGATTCGTTCAATCATTCATTTATTAAGTCATTCATGTATTTATTCACTCATTTATTCATTCATTGTTTTGTTTATTCATTTAATCTTTCATTAATTCAAAAATATTCTTGAAAATCCCGATAAAAAAATTTCATAAGAAAATAGGCTCGTTAGTTCTGGATGAACTTTTTATCTGTACATGTTCTACGTCATAAGAGCTTTCCGATAAAGTTTGTTCCAAGCAAATCGGCCCGTTAGATCAGGATTTATATAGGATTGAAATTTCCCCGTAGGCCCTATGTTAAATTTTTTTTTGAACGGTTCAAAAATGAACAAAAGTTGTTCAAATAAATATTTCACGCCAAGAACTTCTTCCAGTGAGCTTGTTCATTGGAACTTGGATCTTGTGCCCAGAGTTTACATAATTTGCTTCATTTTCGCTCATAGGCGATAATGTTAAAATTTTTTAAACTGTTCAAAATTGAACAAATCAAAAAATCAAAAAATAAAATATGGAAATTAGATGTCCTCACCGAGATCTTTCGAATGCAAAAAGAATTTTTCGAATCGGACAATTCGTTCAAAAGTTATTAGGGGGGGACAGACCGACACACACTTTTTCCCCATCTCAAAACCCTACTTTCAAATTTTTTATTTTTCAATCTTTATTTAATTACTTAATTTATTTTTGACTTTTCTTGATTTCTAACGATATTTTCACGATACATTAAACCTTCTTTCATGCTTTATTATTATTTTTTTTTACTTTTACAGGAAAGTAGGCTAAAAAGGTGAAATCGAAAAAAGTGGGATGTATCTGGTTTTGAATCTAAACGACTAATATAATCTAATAGATAGTCAAAGACAAAGCAGTTAAGAACCATTTTATCCTGTTTTTTAACCGATTTTCTGACTTTTTTTTTGTACAGTAGCTATTGACGAGTTTTAGGATTATCAATTTAAAAAAAATTGGAAACAGTTAATTATTTCTCGTTTTTTGTCAGACAAACCTCATTTATGATTGTAATGTTATATTGTTACAGATAGCAACATGTCTTCGTTGAGAAAATTATTAGATAATAAATATAAAAATCATTGTTGAAAAGAGTTTGTTACCACTAAGCAGTAATATTAAAAGCAATTCTAATAAGAGTTTGAGTGAAGGCTTCTCTGAAACAATGGAATGAAAAATGAGAATAGTGTGTGGAAGGCAAACATATAGATTTTATTTAACTGTCACTCCACGAAACCGTCAATAGTACAAGCGGCTACGGTTATGAGCGCAATTGGTCCGGACAATGATTTACAATACGTGTGCGTTGATAAAACTAAACTCGACGATATAATCGCCAAATTTGGTGAATAATACTTAAATAATTATATAAATAGCGTAATGTTTTTAATGCTAAATTTAATTTTTACGGTCGAATTTCGGCTGTTGGGCGAACTCTAGTATCTTACATTTTTCTTTTTTCTACAGGTGAACATGCCGCGAACCTGAGGAAAAAGCTTTGAAAGTTTTAATGGCAATAGTTTCTGATTTCCAGCTAAAGGGAAAACTAACAACTCTAACAAACTTTACTTACTAAAAACAAATTTAAACACACAATTCAGTTAAGCTTGTTTACACAGAATCAGCACCAGCATAACCTCTGCTCCGATCCTTCGCTGCAAAATCCTCACAGAACGCTTGATCATCTCAATTCTCCCCAGTTGTAGGTTTTCCCAAGACTTTTAGCTTGCTTTCGCGAAAAATATAAAGAATATGTCTGGAACTTATCTGAAACGACAGGGTTTCGGAGTTGAACGATCTGTCTTTTTGGAACACACTTACCAGTGTTCTACATCACCGTTCAAAAGAAGAGTTACGTAAGGATGGCGTGAATGTGACTGGCGTCTTGCCAGTCACCCTTTTTCACTGCTACAGAAGTGTTCACCTGTCCTACGGCTGTGCAAAGCTTTCTACATATTATCTCTTTGCATCTGAGATCTACAGCGTTTCAATGTCTTAGTTCGAGCTATTAGTTTTCTCTGACGTAGGAGACACTTTTGCCCTAGATTTTTACTTTCCTCGATGTTTTTCACAACTTATTGTCTTATGGATCGGGGATCTGGAGCAAAAACTTTTTTGAGTTGCTCTGCTCCGACTTATCCTTATTTGCTCCAATTCTGCTTCACTCCGAATAGTTTTAATAGCAATCGTATTCATTATCTTGCTTTATTTGAATACAATTTTTTATTCATGTTGGGTGTTAGCAAATTAAAAGTTACTAGAGTTTGCCTAGCAGTCGAAATTCGACTGATTAAATTTAGCATTGAAAACATTATGCTATAAAAATCTTATATATAAGCTTAAGTGTGTAAGCTAAGTGCTTAGGCTTAAGTGTCTGTTGCCGATAGAATATTGGTTGCTTGCGTAATTGTAATGCAGTTGCCATTGTTGTAACACATGTCAAATATACTAATAATTAAAACACTTCTCTAGCATTTTGAGTGAGGCATCGCTAGATTTGCAATCTCCGTTAAAAATGAATGTAAACGCGAATTTAATTTAATCCTTCTTTCTTTGTTTTAATTCATTTATCGTCTGCGCTTTTAATATATATTAAAGAGGCAGCGTTCTTTTTTCCAGTTTCGTTAAAATTATTGTTTTGACGATGATTATGTTAGATATAAATAAATATTTTTTCACAAACAACTTGATTACATAGTAAGTAATATTTTTATTTTACAGATTATTATAACTTAGATGTCTTTTTTTCGGGAAGAATACTTTTTCCGAAATTATCATATGTTTATTATTTATTCATTAAACTTTACTGTTCTACCTGATAAATATCTCTTTGATTTGATGTGCATTTCCGGTTACTGGTAGAATTGTATATTTATAATATCTAGAAACAGCGGTCATTTCGTATGACCGCCGGGCTTACTAGTAATTATATAAGTATTATTCATCAGATTTAACTTGGAGTTTATTTTGATCATCCTTACTCAAGGCAAACGTATTGTAAATCATTGTCGCTGCAGGGCCCATTGCTCTCATAAATGTAGCCGCTTGTACATCTGCGGATTTCGTACTGAGTGGCTGTTGAATATAACTGAAATGTTTGAACTCTTTTCAACGATGAGTTTTATATTTATTACCTAATAATTTATTCAACGAAGACATGTTGCCATCTGCTATCTATAACAATATAACATTACAATTATAAATGCTTTCCTATTTATATATAGATGCTCAGAAATGTCCTTAACAGTTCAAGAACAAAATTTATATGTGATTTATAGCGTAGGTCTTTGTTTCTGCACTGCGGTACATATGCTTGTGTAATATACATGGAGGCAAGGTTAATATAGCGTGACATGTGACAAGGGGGGTTGGGGGGTAGCTTGAAAAGTGACATTTTGTGACAAAGGAGGGGGTCAAATACATTGAAAGAAAAAAGTTGACACCATTTATGAACTATCCTATGCAATACACGATTAAATTTTTTCCCCCGATCATATAACTCTTCTCGGCCAAATGCAGCTTTTCTTTGTTTCTTATTGGGATTTTTTTTTTCCCCGTGTAGTTCTTCAACAAAAATGAAGCTTATGTTGAAAGGGCACGGTTGACCGGTAGCCAAGATTTATGTGCTGTCGTTTCCTATAGCTGAATCGGAAGTGCTACCATCCAATGGTGTCCGCATCGATTTTAGGTTTGCTGTAGTACGAAGAAATGGGATGTTTTTTCTTTCCTTTAGCGCCTTATTCTTTCATAAATATTCATTCGCGGGAAACAAAGAAGTGTCCCGGAGTGAAAAGGGCGAAGGAATTCGCGTGGTGAATGTCACTTCGAGGAGAAATCGATGCTTAGTTTTTGTGTTATCTTTATGAAATTACTTTTGGTTTTAATTATTTCCCAACCAAAAGTAATTTCATTGAGATAACACAAAAATTGCTAGTTTTGGTTTTAGTTATTTTCCAGCCAAAACTAAAGTAATATTACAAAGATAATACACAAATTGCTAGTTTTGGTTTAAATTATTTTCCGACCAAAATTAAAGTAATTTCATAAAGATAATACTATAATTGCTGGTTCTGGTTTTAGTTATTTTCCAACCGAAACTAAAGTAATTTCATAAACATAACACAGAAAATGCTAGTTTTGGTTTTAATTATTCCCCAACTAGCCGGCAGGGTGGTGTCGTGGGAAGGCGCGGGACTCGTACAGCCAGTTTATATGTTGGGGGATTTTCAAGATGCAGAAAAACGTCTGCGCCCATGTTGTATGATATGCTGCATGTAAAAGACTTTTCTCCACCAGACACCCGTGCACCTCTTAGCCGAGGCCGTAGGTGCGCCGAAGCTGGGAGCTGGTGGCCGTGCATGTAAAAGACTGAGTAAACATTTGGTCTGAATATTCTCGGCTAAATTAAATTGCTAGTGCAATTTCGCATCAACAGAGTCCAGGTGCTCACCCTTTCAGGTGGAGAAACTGGGCGTCAAAATTTTCATGCGGCAATGGTACCACACTTATTGTGGTGCCGCTGAAAGAGTTGGAACCAATCTCTGGGAACGCACCAGGTCTGCAATGGTTAAGGACCAATATATACGCAGCCCGTTAGAAATGATAATAATAAAAAAATAATAATAATAATATGCATGTATACATGCATAACTTTATCTTCAAAACACCTTTTTTTTCATCCCAAGTTTTCAGAAACACTAAAGTTTGTGTTCTAAATATTTCTTCAAACTGTTTTTTAGAGTCAATATTTCAGAGGTAGAATATATCTGAAATAGAAAACCATCGTTTAAATTTATTTCTTAACGTTAGGGTGGGAAATGGAAAAGTGAAATTTGCACGTGTGGGTCTAAAGCAGGGGTCTCCAAACTACGGCCCGCGGGCCACATCCGGCCCGCGGACAGATTTTGTCCGGCCCGCGGAGAGCTAGCTAATGGCATCTGGCAAAAAAGTAATCATATTTTACACCACTAGTGGACTGATTCAACTTTTTACCACCGGCAACAATTAATGATAATATGGTTTTGGCCCTTGGAATTTACTGGAGTAATCAAGATGGCCCTAAGGCTGGAAAGTTTGGAGACCCCTGGTCTAAAGGATCTTTCATAGGGACATTTAATTTAACTTGTGACTCATCTTATTTGCGCCAAAAGCAGAAGGACGCGGTTCTAATCCAGGTGATGGAGCTGACTAATAGTTTTCCCTTCTTTCATAAGAGGTAAGGGCATTCATCCTTCCAGCCGGTCAAGGGGTCAATTGCCTCCCATTCCCCGACTTTTTGAAATGCAATGTATCTTTACATGCGTTTATGTATTTTGTTGTTTTTTTCCCTATGACATGCGTTGATCGTTGATTATATACCCTTTGCACCCGCCCCGCCTCCCGGGAAGATTTTTGAACTGTCGTACCTACTACCTTTAGAAGTCCTCTAAGAAGGCAGCTGTTCCCCCAAGTTTACTTCCCTGCACGCACACCCATACACAAAAAAGCCAAATTTTGTTAAATAGAAAAATAAATAAACAAATGAATCAATATTTCCTTCTTTCTTTCTTTTCCTCAGATCTTCCGTAAACAAAAACGAATTACAATGTTATCCTTAAACAATTTGGCGAAATAAGTTTTTTTATAAATATTGTTGATTTGAGCTATTTGGTGTATAGGTAGGATTTTGGGGACCTGTAAATGTGTTGTATGTGAAACATGCCCGTCGCTTCAAAATCTCCTGGGGTTGGAGAGGGTGGTAACAAAGAGTATACATTCGCTGTGTATTGTAGGTAAGAAACAACTAAATGCATACACACTGTATAAATACATATTGTGTTTTTAAACGTCGATGGTGGTTGGAGGGGGGTAATTGCCTTCTCTTGATCCCTTCAAACGACGAACTTGATGTTTTAAAATTCTTGACTGGATGTTAACAACGGTTGACTTCAGTGGGGTAGTCCTAAGGGTCGAGACTAGCGTTCGCCACTCGCCATTGGCGATTATAAATTTTTATTTGGCGACCAAAAAATGTTATGTCGGTCGCTAAGACTGGGCAACTAGAAAAGGTTTGTAATTTATTACTTCTTTAAAAATAGGGCTTTGTAATTTTGTGACAAAGTATAGTTTGAGGTATATGTATGTGAATGTTTGTATGCAAAATGAAGCCGCGGTTGGGGAAGGGGGAATCAGTTTGAAACATGGTTCAAAGTGGCGACCGACAATTTCAAGGTGGCGACTAACTTTTTTCGGTTTACCGGCCACTGGCCGCCATTAAATGTTTTTAGTCTCAAGCATTAGGTAGTCCTGAAAAAAGGGGGGGGGGAGGGACGCTTGATTAAAACTAAAATCGAGTAGGGGGATGGCGTTCCCCATCGACTACATTGGTCACTCTTTTTAACAGCTTTTTTTTTCTTTTTAAAGAGCTTCCTTTATTTTTGATAGAGGGGACAAATAACGTTCACAACTAAGGAGCATTGAATTTGGAATTTCTTTGAAATTCCTCTAGATTCCTTCGAAAAAAGTTTCGTTTTTATACTGTAAATAAGAAAATTTCGTCCCTAACTTTGTTACAGAAAAGATTCCATTTTCTCGGAACAGTTCCTTTT
The DNA here is from genome assembly GCA_038502835.1 of Octonoba sinensis. NCBI lineage: Eukaryota > Metazoa > Arthropoda > Arachnida > Araneae > Uloboridae > Octonoba > Octonoba sinensis. Next base: position 14,016,432 of record CM076604.1, read on the forward strand.
TTTAGAAGCAAAGAAATGGCTGCATGTGGGGAAAGAAAAGTTACGAGGAGCTTATGATGCGAAAAAATCTTCAGAAGAGAAACGAAATAGAGGAATTCTTTGCCAGAAGCGTGGAGTAAATGTTCAAGCGAAAGAACATCTCTAGCTTTTAATGAATGAATGAATAAAATGTATGAATGGGTTGATATTGATCTGAGTCTTTTTTTTTTTTTGATGATCGCGTTTTGCTGAAAATGTTTTATTATATCGTTTTCCGGTTAAAAAAAATTCCCCAACCCCTAAAAGTTTACTCTCAATAAGAAAGGGTAGAGAGTAATATTCCGGGACAGGTTGTATTCGGTATTGTATGGTATATACACGAAAATTTAATTTTTCGATTTTTTGCCTTTAAAATTGCAGTGTCGACTTATACGCGAATCGACCTACACACGAATACAGTCAATCAGGTTCAGGTTGTATTCGGTATTATATGATCTACATAAATATGTAATTTTTAAAAAAATTTTGCCAATACACGAACACAGTCAATCAGGGTCAGGTTGTATTCGGTATTATATGACATACACAATTTTTTTTTTTTAATTTTTTGCCTTAAAAATTAGTGTCGACTTAGGCGTGAATCGACCTATAAACGAATACAGCCAATCGGGGTAACTGTGATTCACAGTTTCTCTATTTTTAATTGTCTCGCTCATATTTTAATAGTATTTGAAGTTCAAATTCCCATTGCTGGCATAAAACCGAAGAAAAACTCCTAAAGTATGACATACTCACCAGAAATTTAAAAATACGTATAAAATCCATTTAAAATGAAGTCTTGACCTGTTTCAAAAGTACAACTTTGAACTACGTCGGAAAATAACCGATAAAAGAATTATTTTGATGAAAGAATCACAGTGGTGCAATTTTGTACCAGAAAAATTAAATTTCTAAATATTGAAATTTTTTTTATATCACAACATCACATGATTTCTATAATTTATGATGGTGCATAGAACAACTTCAAAAGGTCAAGGGTTCCAACAACTTCAAACCAACATTGAAAAATGGCTTCCAAGGAGAGACTTCTGAATGACTGCAGTGTACAATTAGCTGTGTACAGTGTTGCAAACTTATTTCTTAAAATTAAGAGCAGAAAACTGATTTTATCCTCCTGAGACCCGAGCAAAATAAAATACACATATTATCTCAACTATTAGTTTTGCTTAACAATTAGGCATTAAAAGTGATGTTTTTCAAAAAATTAATAAACTTGAATTTTAAAACTTTTCTGGGGGGCACATCCATTTGAATGTATGTTGAGGTCGTAACTATGCGATACTTACACAAAAATAGATAAACAAAAATTTTTATTCATTACTTATAACATAAGAAAAGAGATCAAACTTGTATGAAAATCCTAGAACACTATTAAAAAGGAAAAAAATAATGTGAAAATCAAAACGACCACGAGAGCGCCCAATTCCAACTTGACTCGTGTTCTTTGCCATATTGTAAACAAATAAATTATAGTTTCTGAATTCTCAAAGTTAAAACTTGATTTCCTGTTCCTCCTTTATAATTCCAGTCCAGGTCTTGCTTGCAAAGCTAAAGTAAAATCTATCGCAACAGGGAGAAAAAGCAAAACATCCATTTTATTGGATGTCAGGTCTCAGGAGGATATAACCTAACCTGCTGAATGCAGAACTGAACCTAATATATATTTTTTAAATTTTGAGTAAACTTAACTGAACATTTGAAAGTAATAATATTTGTTCAGACTATGCGAATGCATTTGCAGACACTCAATTTTCGTACACCCGCTGAGCGCAGCATGTCCCATAAGTTCAAAGAGAGAGAGAGGGAGAAAGCAATTGAATGGGGGGGGGGGGGGGAGATCCTATTTTTTGAAGGAAAAAAAAGTTCTGAATTGCTTTTGATTGGATCATATTTCCAAATGAAAGAAGCTGGAAATCGTTTAAGTCTGTGGCTGCATATCAGAGAAAAGAATGAGAAATATGAAAGAATGCCAGATGAATCGATATCTTTTGTGATAAGATTTGCATGAAAAATTCTGTCGTGAAGCTTTATGCATTTTCATTGTAAGATGCTAAAAGGATTTTGTCTATTGGGGGAGGGTGGGACGAGGGTATTGTGGAGAACTTTTGTATTAGGAAGCTTATATAGTTCTTAATTGTCATAATCGTTTATGACTAAATTGCACGTTTTTCAGAAACTATTTGTTTTATTCATTTGATCGGTTTAACTGATTTGTGTTAAGTTCAGGTTTTGAATTGAAGCGCAGGAGTTTCAGCTGACAGATTTAAAAAAAATCCCTGTGGGTTTTATTACTTGCATTTGCAGATTTAATGTGAAAATGATTGTGATTTTTTTTTTGCATTATCGGAGGAGGTCTTTTTATATGAAAGTGTTATAGAAGAAAACTTCTTATTAAACACTTTAACGCACTTTTTTTGAATTCATACTAGTGGTGGGATAAGCAAACTAAATGTTTAAGACAACATAAAGTTCAATGACTTTTTTTTACAAAAAATACAAAAGGCACTTACGTGAATAAACATTGAATCTAAATAAAGCTTACTTTTTTAAAAATTGATATAAGTTCTTCGGGAAGTGGAAAAAATTAATTTAGTATTAAAGGGAATTCAATTTAGCAAATTCAGAATTTTGAAGCCATAAAAAACATATATATAAATAAATTAAAAAATGAAATATCGTTTTTTTTTTACCCCCTCCCACAGGAGTACCGATTTTGTGATTTACGATACATGTATTATATCATAAGAAAAATTACTCTTGCACGAATGTAGAATCTCACGTAAACCCTAGAATACACAACCTTTACCTGTAATTGAACGCAGGAAACCTTTCGACTTTCGATTAGTTTCTGTAAAGCATCCACGTTCGAAGTCGAATTTTATCGACAGATTATCCGCAAATTCCCTAATTTAATACGCCTCCTTTTCGTGAAACAACGCAAGCTCGCGACTCTGTCGAAACCTCATTGCTTTTAAAACATCGGTCTCGTCACTTCTTACTTCTTTGCTCACAGCTCTGATAAGTCTAGGCTGCTAGAGACGCCATATTTGTCCTCTCACCAAACTTTAATGCGAGTACTTTTTTCCCCCGAAGATAAACATTTTGAAATTGTGTGATTACCTTTTCCCAAAAATAAAATTGAAATGTGATATTTTAATTTTAAAAAATATTAAATCTGTAAAAATTAGAAATATAAAGGAAAAAATAGGGAAATTTAAAATAGGAGAATAAATGCTAAGTTTTCAGCGAATAGGGGAAAAGGGGGTTAGAGAAAATCTTAGTTTTTAAGGAAACGTTCTACTTTCTTCTTCATAAAAGAACATTTCAATTTGTGTCTGTGTTTAGTTTCGATTGTTTTTTTTTTAATTTAAGATAAATTTTTTCAGTCTTCGAGTTCTTTTTACGCATTTTTATTTTTATTTTTCGCCTCGTTCACTTCTTCAACAGGGTCCGTTCATAAATGATGTCACCCTTTTTTTCAATGCATTTGACCCGCTACCCCCCTTTGTCACATAACACGCTACAATTCATAAGCATATATACTTGCGGTTCAGAAACAAAGCACTGCGGTGTAGATCACGTTTCTAATTTTATTTCTGAACTTTTAATGACATTTTTGAGCATAATAATAATAATAGTAATTTGTATAAAATGAGGTTAAAGTATAAAATACAGAAGATAATTAGTACAGAACGGTAAAATATATTAGTTGTTCAAATTCGGAAAAAAATGACCCACGTAATTTTATCTTAAAAGTGTAAATGCTTAAGAAAATTTCCTTTTAAATTTTAACAGGAAGTAAATTTAAACCTTAATCAGCACCAGTGTTTACGATACAAAATGATCAATGAAACGTTAAAATCAAATTATCAATAGAAAAAAAGCTTTAAAAATAAATTTAATTTACTGATTTTAAATGTTTTTATAGAAACCAAAATGTGTAATGTCACACTTCTTGTTACCCCCTCCCCTTGTGACAAACTGTCAGAATTTCTGGAACCCCTCTCCCCTCTCGAAGCGTGACATCATTAATGAATGACCCCAACAAACGTTTGACGCTGTCTAAACTTTTCAAGCTCTTGCGCCAATAAACCCTATCAGCGCATAGAGCAACCAGTTTGTGAACAAACATGGCGGGGCGGGCTTTCAGTGGACTCATCTTTGGAAGTCCTCTTTTCGCAGGAACTCCTGTACGCATCTTTCTATCTCTTCCTCCTCTTCGTAGCCATGGCGACCGACTCGCTCCCCTTGTCAATGGGAGCGGAATGGATGGTATTTTTCCATTGCCGGCCGAAAACTCCAGTGTTTGTTTTCCTGACAGAGCTCCGCGGTTCCATTAGAGATGACTTCTACCGAGAACTCTTTTCTCTTGGATGTGTGGGTGGGCGATGCTTGAATCTTTAAGAAATGGCGGCGCGAGATCAAAAGATGAAAGTGACTTTTGATATTCTGAATTTCGGATACGTTAATTTCGTTTGAGTGCTGAAAAATCCAGGTACTATTTTTGACCGTCGCAAAATGTGTTTAGAAATTCTTCAATGTGTTGCAGTCAAACTTGCAATGCTCTGACACAGGCCTCCCCCACTTTAATACTTTGTAGCCTTTTTGTTTATGCAGAAGATTTTCCTTTTTGTTCTTAGAATCGGGTATAGTTTTTTAAAATTCTTTTTTTCAATTAAGATTTTTCACTTTGTCAATAGAATTTTTGCCGTAGCAATAGGAATTTCCCCCTTAGTCAATGTATATGTTTCCCTCGTTTATTTTTAAAAGTTTTATTCCTTAGCTATAAAGGAGGAGATTTTATTTTTAGTTCTTAGAAGTTTCTCTACTGTCAGATATAAGTTTTTTTCTTTAGAATTTATCTTTTTTGCCGTTAGGATTTTCCACTTTGTCAATATATTTTTTACCGTAGCAAACAGGAATATTTCCCTTAGTCGATGTATGTGTTTCCCCCCTTTATTTTTAAGGATTTATTCCTTAGTTATAAGAATATTACAGTTAACCATCAAGATCTTCTTCGCACTCATTAGAATTTTCTACGCAGTCATCACAGTTTTCTCCTCAGCCATTAGTATTTTTGCCTAGTTTTTGGAGTCCTTATTCATAAGAGGTTTTTATATATTTTTTTTGTAATTAAAATTTTTCTCTTTTGTCTTTGCACTTGTCTGTTTAATGATCTTTTCCCCCTCGTACATGTTTTCCCCCTCAACTTCTACGATTTTCCACTTGGTCTAAGGTTTTTAATTTAATCATTTACACTTTTCCCTCAGTCATTAGAGTTTTGTTATTACTTATTTATTTCTTCTTTGGTCGTTATCATTTCTCCTTTAATCTATAGAATTTCTCCCCTAAGCTGCAAGATTTCTGCTCCAGTTGTTTTCGCTATTTCGTAGTCATTTTATGGTTTTCCACTCAATCATCTCAGTTTTCATCTCAATCATTAAAATATGTTTCTTAGTCATTAAAAATTTGTTACTAACCATTGAGATTTCTCCCTTAGGCAGCAAGGTTTCCCTTGATTTTACTTACGATTACTTATTCGGAATGTTTCACTTAGTCATTATTAGGATTTGTGTTTCAGTTAGATTCAGTAGTTTATTTATTTTTATTTTGATATATTGTAGCCGCATAAATAACGCTTTAACGAATGGTGGAGGAAAACGCACATACACAAGAAAATAGAAACAGATTGAGAGTATTCTAATTTTTGGCCCTTTAATGATTGTAATAGAGAAGATTGTAAACATTTTTTTTTTTTTCCAAGTTATATTTGAACCGACACTGGACTACACTGCAAAAAAAATCACCTGAAAATAACGGAAAAAGTACGGCAGCGGAGTTGCCGGAAATATTCCGTTTCTGATAATATTTTCCCGAGATTTGACAGAAGTTCCTTTTTCTCCGTTAATCCAAATCAGGTTGTCAATCTGATTGGTTGTCATCAACGAGAACGGAAAAGTTCCGTTCTCGTATTTTCAGGAAGTGATATTTCCGTTTTTGGAAGGAAAAACCATGTATTGAAGCACTACGGAAATCTTCCATTAAAATCAGTCAAAAAACACTGAAAATTCAGGTTTTTTTTCCAACAGTGCATAATCAAGCGCCGCGCCAGAGGAAATTCAGGTCCGTTTTCGGCCCTTTCACAAAATTTCAATTAAACAAAACGGAACCTTCACAAAATTCGAATTAATCAAAACCGGCCCTTCACGAAATTCAAACCAATCAAAACGGACCCTTCACAAAGTTCAAATCAATCAAAACGAAACCTCTCACAAAATTCAAATAAATTAAAACATACCCTTAACAAAAATTCCAAGCTTCTAAGTCGTACTTTTTACATCATTATGTATTAAAAAAGCGGCAAATATTAATGAAAGTTTTCATCACTATATGTTTAAATTTTCAATTTTCACAAAAGTATTTGATTTTTCACAAAAATCTCTTTACAATTCACAAAAAAACAGACCTTGTTAAAAATGCTGGATAGACCCTTGATAATATAGTCCAAATTTTCATGTAAAAGGTTGAAAAATAACTCAAACTCTTATACCTCATGCCCCTTTTCTATGAACTGGTTTCTTCGCCCTTATCTTGTCAACAAAGAAATATCTTGTTCTTATTAGGCGGCGCTCCATTGTTCTGTGCTACGTTGGCATGGCAACCGACTCCCGGGATTCTTCCATATTTATGCAGTATGTTGCGAAACAAGTACCCAGCATTCGTCTGTAGGTTGTTTGTTTTGTTTTTTGTATCTCGTATCTTCCAACGGAGGTGCTGAATATAGTGCCTGCGCCGGGCAACAACAAGTGGCGCAGCTTGGTTTCTATGGCGACATTTCAACTAATGCAGGATTTCCAACGATTATTTTTTGAACAAGATATGGAGTTAACAGCTAATATTGTCTTTATTTCAATGGTTTATTCAAGGCTGAACTTGATCGTGACAGTTAAACAGTAAACTGTATCCAGTTCAGCTTTGGTTTATTTTATTTGTTGTTGCAGTTGTAGCAAACAATGAATAAAATAAACGCATATGTCTTATTCTTTATTTTTTCCTTAACTTGTGTAAGTACACTAGTGACTACATCGATTAACCAAACATGACTTGTGCTAATGATAGAAGTACAATAAAAAATTAAAGCTAACACAATTTGGGAACAGTTATCAATTTGCTTCTGGTCTTAATCTTCAACAAACGTTTCTCTCGATATTTTTTTTCAAATGTTGCTTGTGGAAGACGATCAAAAGTGTGAAAAAAAAAAAGAGTAAAAAAAAAAAAGAATAAGAAGAATTAAGGCAGTGAGAAGCAAAGGGATGTAAGTGACCAAAAAACGATTCGAAGTAAAGCGCGTTCAAAGTTAGGGACTTCAATGTCGATTTTTTTTCTTATTCACGATGGAGCGGAGCACCTGTTACCAGCTATCAATTGCATCTTTTACCACAAAATAGAATGGTGCTTCCTTTATCACTTACACCCCTTTGCTTCTGAGTGCTTCAATTGTGCTATTGAAATGACAATCACTGTTTTAAAAATAGTTTGGGTTTTTTGTCGTAAAATATCGCTGGCGATCTGGCTATACATCTGATTTTAACGAAATTTACAGTAGACACAAAAAACTGTTTGAATCCCTAATAACAAGGAATTACAATACAAGATTTCATCATGCTTTTTTCACGTGATATAAAATTTTTACGTTCACGAGAATTCTAACGTACATCAAGAAAACTAAATAAAGTTATAGTAAAAAGAAGAAACTGAAAATCGTAAAATTTGTAGATAAGAGGTATTGCCAGCTATAGCCTGGATATTTTTGACTGGACGGTAAACGGTTTCTTTATTGAGAGTTGGCAAATGCAAGATTAATTTTTATTTATAGAAGTGAATCGGGGGTGGCCAACTTGTTGGTTACATGTTGGTCGTTATGTTCGATTTGGCGATTTGGTTTGGAGCAGAAGCGGACTATGTCCCCCCCCCTCCGAATTGGGGCTGATAGTTTTAATACGAATAAAATTTCTTTATTATTATTATTTTTAACCTGTTCTAATTTTATGGATGCATTTGATGCATAACATTTGCAGGAGTAGCGCCTGAGGAAATGCTGGTTCGTTGTTGGACCCTTCACAAAAATCTATGGGTTTCAAATCGTACTTTTCACACAATATTTTATTATAAAAGTGGCAATAAATTTTTCATCACTATATGAATAAATTTTCGATTTTAGAACTATTTGATTTTTCAAAAAAATCTCTTTAAAATTCCCTAAACACTGTGACCTTGTTAAAAAAATGCTGGATCGACCCCTGTGTTGATATGATTAAAACATGAATGCTGCTAAGCGACCTGTTTTCTACCTTCTTCAACATCTCCCGTACCACCTGGATAAAGCATTTCCTTATTCCCTCTCCTTTCCCGCGTGATTTTGCTCTTGAAAAACAGTTCTGAGAGCCATCAAATCCATTTTTAAAAGCTCTTTTCTCCGGTATATTTCTCGTATTATCGATATAGGAGCTCTTCCGAGAGTTGCGTCAGATTTATCCTGTGTCCATTCGAGTTTCAATCACGTTCTCTGAAAGTGGATTTGATTGTCAGCGTGAAATATTCACAGCGATGGATTTTTCAGAAAGAAGTGAGAAATATGGTTCCTGAACTTTTGATTCGCGGCGTACTCGATGTTGCAAGAAATGTCTTACAAAGTTATATTTCTTGAAATATGCTTTCATTTTTAATGAGATATAAAATATTTAGGCGTGAAAATTTCTTTCGAGCGAATTTTTGTAGGTGGTTAAAAGAAATAGTTTATTTCACGCTTTATACAAAGTAGCAGGGATCTGGTTCGGAGTATGAAGCAGGAACTGGGATCGACGAGATTTTGCTAGCAACCGGAACGGAGAACAAAAAATGTTGTGCTCAAACGCTCTGATTTTTTTGTTTTTTGTTTTTATTACCCATAGGGGGGTTACTGGGAGGTAAAGAGAACGGGACTATGTTTATTTTGAGAAAAAGAAAAATAGTGCCTTTTTATAAGTGCAATTTTAAAAAACCGCTTAAAGGACAATAAAATGAATAAATAGTCGCTGAAAAAATTTAAAACAAATCTCCTAGAATTTTTTTTTTTTTTTTGTGCATTGTGTCCTTTCCTCCTAGTTTCAGATTAAAAAAAAATTAAAATATATAAGTAATTTTAAAAAACTGGCTATAGAATCCGAAGATTATAATAAATAATTTATAATTTTTGAAACCTTATAAATGACAATCCAATGAATAAGTGATCATGAAAAAAACTTAAAACAGATCTCCTTGTTTTTTTTTTTCTTGTGTGTGACATAGTGCCCTTTATATCTTAGGTACAGATTTATAAACTTAAAAATAATTGAGAAATTTTAAAAACTGTTAGCAGGTGCAAAGATTATAAGCAATTTTTCATTTATGAAGCCCCATAAAGGGCAATCTAGTGAACAAATAATCAGTGAACAATAAAAAAAACCTTAAAATGGATCTCTTGGAAAGTTTTTAATTTTTTTGTGACATTGTGTTCTTTACCTCCCAGGAAAAGATTTGTAAACTTAAAAATAAATAAGTAATTTTAAAAACTGTTATCAAGTCCAAAGGTTATAATCAGCAATTTTATATATTTAAAACTTCATAAATGACAATCTAATGAACAAATAATCACGAGAAAAGAACTTAAAACCGATCTCTTGGAACGTTTTTAATTTTTTTTTGTGACATTGTGCCCTTTACCTCAAAGGTACATATTTATAAACTTAAAAATAAATGAATATATATTTTTTCTTTTTTCCTTTCTGGGTACCTAATTTTTTTTTCCTGACGCACTGCATATAAAATATTATATTTTTATTAACTAATAAGTATTTTTTTTACAATTTATAGCACATATTCGGAGCTCGGAGTGAAACCGGAGCAAGCTCTTAAAATAGATTTATTTTTTGAATATATGCTTGATGAAATATTTAGCGAGCGAATTTTCGTTTTATTGAGTTAATAGTTTCTCTTTTTCTCTTAGGTGACACTGTCGTTTGGCTCCCGCCGCCCGGAGATGGAAGCTCCGAAACCCTGTCCCCAGAACCACTACGGCCTCCCGCCCCCAAGAGGACTCTACCACCCCCAGTACGAGAAGGAAGCATGTGGAGTCGGATTCATCGTCAACATTCAAGGAAAGGCCTCGCACAAGGTAATCATGACACAAATTATGTATGTTCAAATATGTTTTGATGCGCTGCTTTTTTAACCGACTTCACAAAGGAAGGAGGTTATACATTCACACTGTATGTATGTCATTTTTTTTTTGTTTGTTTGTCCACTCATAACTTCTCACCGGATGAACCGATTTTCATGATTTTTTTTTTCAATCGATCAAGGGTGGTTTCCCATAGGTCCCGTACCTTCGTTTGACCCTATTCGATAAATAGAACAAAAGTAATGGGCACAAATGCAGTATGTTTTTTGTTTTTTCATCCATAACTTTTGACTAAATGAACCGATTTTGATGATTTTTTCTTTAATCGATAGAGGGCGGTCTAACTCAAATATTGCAAATCAATTTGACTACATTTGTTTTTTAGAAAAAACGTTACAGGTGAAAAATAAGTATTTTTTATTTTAATTGGAAAGGCTTGGCTTGATTTTTCTTTGCTGGGAAATCTATTAACAAATTAAAAGTCATTGTTAAAAACATGTTTGTTGTCATGGGCTATATTAAAAGAAATTACAGCAAGAGTTTGGCTGAAGGCTTCTCTGTAGCAAAAATTAATCCAATCAGTTTGTTTGCTAAAATCAACTTCAAAATCGGAATTTATCATACAAATGATTAGTTTTTAGTGCTATTCATTTAAAGAAGTTTTTCACTTTGATATGGATTTCTTAAAAAATAGAGTATTTATATACAAAATATATTTACACTAAAAAGAATGAAATAAAATAATTTTTATAAAAAAGCAGAACCAACTTCAAATTATAAATTGCGCTAAAAAGTGAAAAATAAATTCATTCTTTGAACCACATCGATGTGACTTTTGAACATAGTTTTAGAAGTCGGTGCAAAATTAAAAGTCTAATTATCATTATACGATTTGCTACTTCATATTGGAACTGTTGCTAATTCTGCAAAAATATATATATTTGTAATTGATTCATGATTACAAAAGATTTTATCTATCCTAATTTTGCACCGACTTCTAAAACTATGTTTAAAAGTCACATCGATGTTGTTCAAAGAATGAATTTATTTTTCACTTTTTAGCGCAATTTATAATTTGAAGTCGGTTCTGTTTTTTTATAAAAATTATTTTATTAGCCTACATTCTCGTAGAAGTAAAAAGAAGAAAAAAGAATGAAAGAAATCTTAATGTATCGTAAAAATATCCTGAAAATAAGAAAAAATCAAAAATAAGTTAAGTGACTAAATAAAGATTGAAAAATAAAAAGATTTGAAAGCAGGGTTTTGAGATGGGGAGGGGGGGGGGGGGGAGGGAAATGTGTCGGTCGTTCAGAAATTGCTGTACATATGCGAAAGATAGAGACCGTAATTCAAAAGCTTCTTCCAATCAGCTTGCTCAAGGGAACTTGGATCTTATGCCCAGAGTTTACGTAACTTGCTTCATCTAGCGCTAATACTAAGATTTTTTGAACTTTCCGAACTGTTAAACGAAAAATTGTTCACATCAAAAAGTAAAATATGGGAATAAACTTTTTTCCTCTTATCATTTTGGACTGCAATTTATTAAAATGAAACAACTAATATGTTCATATTTTTTTGCTATTTACTTTCTTTTAAACTTAATTTCATCAAAAGTTGAATTTTATGTAACGCGCCCAGTTGTGAAATCTTATGCCCAGAGTTTACATAACTTCCTTCATCTTTGCCGATAAGCGCTAATGCTAAGATTTTTTGAACTGTTCAAAGTTAAACGAAATAATATTACATAAATAAAAACAATTTTATAAAAACAACGTTTATCTTGCGCACTTAAAAGGTAGAAAATAATATTCCTATGAGCCTGGCAGAATTGCTGAATAAATTGGTCACATTACGGTAACGGAGTTTCTAATTCTTATAAAACGAAAAACGTTGGGCGCATGAATTATTTATATTATTATGTTGTGAAAGTTCGTTTTACAGATCATTGATGTATATATAAAGTTTAAGGAGGAGTCTTGATGTTTGAGTACATGCTCCCAACGTTTTTCGTTTTATAAGAATTAGAAACTCTGTTACCATAATGTGACCCATTTATTCAGCAATTCTGCCAGGCTCATAGGAATATTATTTTCTACCTTTTTAGTGCGCAAGATAAACGTTGTTTTTATAAAATTGTTTTTATTTATGTAATGTTATTTTCTTCTTTTTGGTTTTTGATGGGTGAAATTTCGCAATCCTAGAAATCTATTCAGAACCTCGATGTACAATGCAATTATCCTTACTACAAAAGTTAGCGCTCGCGATTTAAAGACAAACCAGATATAAAATTTTATACAACATAAAGTGACTTATGAGACTTTTATTTCAATTTTTTCTGATGTAGAAATTAAGCTAACCCGGAGTTGAAGAAACTGCTAATTATTATTTTTGGATCAAGGTAAGCCTTAAGAAATCGAACTAAAAAACTCATAACTGGCGTTCTTATTGACTTAGAAACTTCGAACAAATTTCATCTTGTGCGGAAAAATCAGCGCTTTCGATCGATATATTATATTAATACGTGCAAGGTTTTTTTCACCCCCATATTGGGGAATTTATGTGGAAATTTGCGTAAAATTGGAATAAAAAAAGGAACTACCTGTCGGATTTTTAAGGCGTGGTAGACTATTGCATTGTCATCTGGTTCTGAGCTATATGTACAGTTTCAGAACAATAGCTTATCGGGAAACGGTCGAAAATTCGATTGAAAAATTCCGCGGACAGACAACAATGCGAGTTAAGAAAAACGTTGTAAAATCTTTCAAATCAAAAAATAAAATATGGGAATAAGATGCCCTCGCCGAGATCTTTCGATTACGGTCTCTATCTTTCGCGTATGTACAGCAATATCTCACTTCTACGTTAGCGGACGTTACCGACGAAAAAAAAGAAAGAAAATTCAAAGTGTGTAAAGACCTATTTACATGAAATTCAATTTTACCTTTGATGAAAATAAGTTTAAAAGTAAGTAAATATCAGTTGTTTCATTTTAATAAATTGCAGTCCAAAATGATGTTAAGAGGGAAAAGCTAAAATGAATCAAATAAAACTAAAAAGTAAATCAACCAATTTTTTACAGAAATATTTCAAAAAGTGAAGATAGTTTTTTCCCTACATTGTTGAAATAATTGTTCGAATCTTGGTTAAATGTTCAAGCATTAAAGCAAAAACATCAGTGTTTTGGGTAACATTACTCTTGAAAAACAAAAGTTTTGAAGAGAATGAGAAGAAAAGAAAAAAAAAAAAAAACAGTAATACAAATACAAAAGTGACGACCAGCAACAGGCTCAGGGCCCAACTAGGCTGGTCCTAGTCAATTTAGCAGTCCCCAATGAACATCAAGAGATTTCTTAAATGTTTTTACCCCGCTGCAATTAACAGTCGCTTCTGGTAAACTATTCCAATTGCCTATAACCCTATTGAAGTAGTCATTTTTCCTAATTTCAAGATTAGCCTGAGATTTGAAAAGCTTAAAACAATGACCTCTGCTTCTACTATCAGCACATAGCTGCCAGTCCATCAACATTTCCCATTTTAATGAATTTAAACAACTGAATCATGTCCCCTCTAACTCTCCTTTGCTCAAGACTATACATATTGAGCCTTTTAAGCCTAACCTCATAATCTTCGTCTGAAAAACCACTTACCAATCTAGTAGCCCTCCTTTGAACCCTTTCGAATAAGGTAATATCCTTTTTTAGGTAACTTAACTTAATCGACCTAAGTCGGTTAAGTCGGCCGTTAAAACTTAACCGACACTTAAGAACGTCTCTAAAACTCACACATAAGTTAATGTTAATTTACACAATGCATATTTTTGCTTTTTTTTTTAAATCGACGTACAACTGAGAAAGACTTACGAAGGAATTGACATATGAAGGAGAGAAAACCGTATACATATTTTTAGTTTGTTGCAAAACATGTATGTTATTACTATTTATGAAGCTTCGGAATCTTTGCACGCGTTTTGTTCATTAGGTTTAACTTAAACAGGGTTATTATTGCGCGCGTAAATGTAGTCGCTTGTGCTTCTGCCAATTTCGTACCAAGTTGAGAGTCAGTTGAATAAAACTTAAATGTTTGCTTCCATACACTATTCTCATTTTTCATTCCATTGAGTTAAGAGAAGCCTTCACTCAAACTATTATATTATAAATACTTTAATATTACTGCTTAATGGCAACAAACTGTTTCTAACAATCGGTTTCATATTTATTACCTAATAATATACTCAATAAAGACTTGTTTGGCTCTTGCTATCTATAACATTATAACATTACAATTATAAATGAGGCTTGCCTGACTAAAGACAAGGTGAAGTAATTAACTAATAATAAACTTTTTCCAAAATATCACTGAAGTCACTAAAACCCGTCAATAGTTACTAAACAAAAAAAAAAAAAAAAAAAAACGAAGGAAGAAAATCGGTTGAAAAACAGGAGAAAATAGTTCTTAACTGTTTTCTCTTTGCCTTGTTTTATTTGGATTATAGATCAAATTCACAAAATCCAAGTAAAAATAGACGCACTGACTGAAGTTTAATTTTGGAATACGATAAAATTTATTGCATTTGTTCGACCATAAGTAACAGCTATTATTCACAGGGACTATTGCTTGGATCAGCTCCAAACGGGTGCTTCTATGAGGCTCCAGAATAAACGGTTCTTTTTAGCAGACGATCTCATTTATAAATTCAAGTTATTTAGTCTTCACACCCAGATTGATTCGTTGGTCTCTTACTTTTTGTCCTTATATTTGATTAATTATATAAAAAGCGAAGTCTTGATATTTTTTCACACAATACACTGCGCACGGGAGGCAGCGGGGTACCGTAGTACCCCAATAGGGAAGTTTTCGATTTTTTTTGTTTATTTTTATTTGATGGAGTAATGTCTAAAAACAACTCTGGAAAAAAAAAATTTGTTCTGCGAGAAGTATTTGTTTTTAAAATAATTTCTAAAGCTCAAGCGCAGTAAGCGACGCAAAAACAATATTCTGCGCACTTTGGCAATGTTTCTGGGAACCCTAAAAATTCGGCTAACCTTAGTTGTAAGAAATATCGAAATAATCGTGCTAGACAGCAGCAAATAATGTTTTGTTAATAATTAATATCACTGAAAGTTAAAAAAAATTTTGGTATCGGCGCAATCTCGTCAAGCAGACTTTTTGGCGTTGGTTGCACAATTATTTGCGACTTTATCGCCTGCGTCGGTATAATGAAAAAGTCCCCCCCCCCCTTTTTTTATAATGGCAGATTTATAAACAGTTACAGTAGTTTACAGGTGTTAAGAACAAACGAACACATAAAGTTAAAACATTAAATAATATACAATGGCAATTTTAAGTTATTTTTTTTCAATAATGCATAAAAACATTTCAATAAGCATAAAAAACCCTTTGGTTGACGAAAAAAAAAATACGTTTCTTTAATAAAAACATGCAAGGAGAAACAGTTACTGTTACTGAATATTATTTACGATAATTATCAAAGTAACGAGGCAGAAAAGTAGTGACTGAGAGCTTCCAAATTTGTTTTTAAAGTAAAACAAAAACTGCAATAACGCTAAAGGTATGTATTATAATTATGCGCTTGAAGTATGCAAATTGGATGTTTAAAATGGGAAAAAATGAAAATAGAAAGGTACTAATTAAGGCAAGAAAAAGAAAGATTAATGCTTAAAGAAAAGAAAAAAACTCGGATGCATTTAACGCTCGAAGAGAACATTGAATAATTAAGAAAAAAGCCTGAAAAAGGAAAAGATTTCGATCAAAATATTTTTGCTGTGCAGAGGGATGAGAAAATTTGAAATTGTAAAGATAAAAATTATTCATTTTTAGTTCTTTTCTGTTATTCACTGAAACTACTAGAGCAGCGATTCTTAATTTTTTTGATGCGCTGAACCCTTTTTTATTGTCAAGTTTTACCGTGGAATCCCCCTGTTTTTTACAATTGTATAATACTGATGAAAAATTCTGTAAATGGATAATTTGCTATAATATTGGCAATTGCATCAATTAATATTTAATGATGATCTAAAAATAATTCCAAAAACAGTAGTCAAAAATTACTTAAAGATTAACAAACGAGGTTTTATACTTATATGTGGGAATTCTGCCGTGTTTCCTGATCTTTGCGATTCTTTATCTTAATCAAGAAACTCGCGACTTCTAAATGTTTCCCAGCAAGCAAAATATATTGCCACAATATTGCATAAAGGTTGATATATCAGCATGGATAATCTTGCATACATACTGCCTCAACATTGTTATGTTACTCCTTTATACTGCCTGCGGGTTGCCACAAGATTGACTGTCAAGGTGTATGCAGTGTAATGTCAGTATAAAATCTAAAGGTTGCATCCGTACCTGAGCAGAAGCGATGGATATCTATTGTTCCACGCTTTTATTTGGAGAAGACATAAACCCTACTCGAAACTTTATTGATTTTTTAATGACCTTCTTGAATGTTACGAAGGGAGAACCAGCTAGTTTTATGGAACCCTTGAGTGCTCTCTGCGGAACCCCACACTCTCAAAAACGCATGCTAAACAGTTGTCACAGTTTCTGCAACATTTTTTGCCCTCCTTATTAATCTTCATTTCCTTATGATGTCCTGTTCTGAGTTTTACATTGGTTTTAGTAGCGAGCCGGTTTGTGTTAATTCTGAAAATAAATATATCGTTTAATGAAAAGTTTGTGAAGAAAATGTTTTTCACTAAATGTGTCTTTAAAAGAATGTCGTTATGAAAAATAAAAATCTGCTGATATAGTTTGTTTCTACACTATGGTGCAAAGGGAAATAAAAAAATGCTTAAAAAGTAAAGTTTGCCGCCCCCCCCCCAACCTCTCCCCCCCCCAAAAAAAATAATTGCGTTCCTAAGGTAGCTGTCTACTTATTAGCTTAATTAGAAATTCATCTCTGGGTTTGAAGAGTAAGAAATCAGAGTACACTCGGAATCTGGTAGATTTTTAAATTAATAAAGGGATTAATTATAATCCCGAAATGAATGTTAAAGTTTTATACCTATATGCGCATTTATTACATTGATTTTCATAATTATTGTTTCAAGCCAAGATACACTGTTCCCGAAAGGGATATTTTAGAACACTTAAATGTGAACTCACAGTAAGCTGGTTAAGCGGCGGTTACAGTGCAAGATACCGGAACCGGCAAAAGCTCGGCGAACGGAAACGTGGAGCTTTGTTTTAATGATCGAAAGTAACCTCAAGTATTTGTAGGACTGATCTGGCGCAGTGCCAAACTACTTCATTGATGGTTCCTCAAATGGCTCCCAATAGATATTTAGGGTAACGGAATGAGTACAGAAAAAAGGAACTGGAGTTGGCAGGTCGAATGCGAATCAATCCATCATATAAAGAAATCCAGATAATGGTGAAATAGAGTAACCTTGACATTTCCAGAGAACTTTTTTTAGTTTCCTATAGAAAGATTTAGTGAGACTTGTGTAAGGGTAACTATATGTCTAGAGATTATTATTAAGGCTTTTGCATAATTCATCTATTTTCGCGAATGACTCTTTCTGGAATACGGTTGTTTGATGAAAGATCGTTTTTACTCAATTCCACTAGTCGTTGAAAAAAATCGTCTGTTAGAACATCATTTTGAATTATGATCGTGGATATTATGCATTCATTTCGTGGCAGGTAAAATTGTTAAACAGGAAAAATTTATACATTTCATTGAAAAAATCGTCTCTTAGAACATCCTTTTGAGTTATGATCGTAGATATTATGCATTCCTTTCGTGGCAGGTAAAGTTTTTAAATAAGAAAAATTTATACAGTTCTACCATCAACCAAAGAGATCTATCTGCCTGGCAGATCAGATGCCAAGAAGAATTCATTCACGTTCAAGGGAGGAACTGCTGGAAAAAGAAATGTGCCGTTTTTGTTCTAGATTTCTTTCGAAAGCATACCTGATTTCTTTTGAGCTGATGCTATGTGCCAGTTTATAAATTTTGTTGCTTTCGGCAAACAGAGAAGCAAACATTCTGATTCGCGTACTAAATAAACGCACCTGCAAAACGAACTTGCCTAAAACTCGAATGGATTCGTTCTTTTCTGCCATGCGCAGAAGCGTCCAAATGTCCAAATTCCGTGGTCGAACTGTAATATCATTCACCTGAAAATATAATTGCGTTTTTCGCATTGGTAGCAGCATGAAGATGCACAACAAAGTTAATAATTCAAAAAATATATTGGTTTTGACTGCGTGATTAGTTTTGTGGAATTTGATGACGAAAGATGCTTAACTCTACTGCGCCAAAAAATATTTTTTGCGCACTATATATTTTAAAGTTCTGAGAACCTTAGGCGGGAGGGAGGGGGGGGGGGTGGATGCCTTCCTAGCTAACTTTCGTGGATGGCTGTCTCGCACTTAACTATTGATTAGGAAAACTCCTCGCTCGATGAGGTTTGATAACGATAGTTTTCACACTGATTGGGACAACCATATCGCATATTTTCTGTGCACGTTATTGGCTGTACATAATTTAATTAACACGCCCTCGTATTTCCAATCGTTTATTCATTGGTTTTCATTTATCCCATCTTCACAACTCACTTTTTGTCCAGCCGTCTAGGGTTTATGGATTGCGCTGTGATGTAAAATGGAACAGGAAAGCTGTCGCTGTGATATCATTTAGCAGCAGAGACGATTTTTATGAAAGCAACACCATTAGGTAGTATTTTGCGAAGGATGACGGGTTTTTCTTTTCTTCTTCCAGTTGATCACAGATGCGGCCACCATCTCGAAGCGCATGGAGCACCGTGGAGCTTGCGCATGTGACAACAGCACGGGAGACGGAGCCGGAGTCACTGCCGCCATCCCCCATTCATTCTACTCAAAAACATTAAAGTAAGTGACACTTTGTATATACAGTAAAACCTGTAAAGTTGACCATCTTTGTAATTTGACTACCTGTCTAAGTTGACCACTTTTGTCAGGAACGGGATTGACCCCTCGCTCTCTACTTCACCCTCTAAAAGTTGACCACTTGTCTAAGCCGACCACTGAAGTACTTCACCGCTAGTGGTCAACCTAATCAGGTTTCACTGTAAATATATATATATATATATATATCAGATTACTACCAGAGGGAGGAGAAATACCTCCGAAAACCCTCAGAGCAAAGATAACTAGAGTAAGTATTAGGCGCGCAACTAGGATAAGCATTGACTATCCTACATGTAAGGACTGTTATGAAATGCCTCCCCCCTCCTTCTAAGAGAAAATTCTGGTAAGCAATAAGGGTAATTTTGGGCTCTTTACCTGAAAGCGTTTTTACCAAAATCACATAATGGTGACTTGAAAGGTGTAACTTTCAGCTGAGTGATATCTTTTCAACAATGGTCGTGTTAATCCCAAATTCAGTTAAACAGGTCTTTTAATTTCGTCGCGCTGGCGAAAAAGCAGCAAAACATAGAAAACCCCTCATTTCTTAATCACAATATCCGCTTTCATCCTAACAACCTTTTCTTTGAAAAGCCAACTTCGAAAGGCGCACTCTGCATTATAATTGCTCTGTGGTTATTTGAAAAGTGTTGAACACATTTTGGCCATTGTAGAAAATGTTGGTGTGTGTATGAGAGGGAACATATTTTATTATTACCGTGGGCGCTGGACGTCAGATATATGCTTGACTCCGCTGGGAACTGGTGCTGATTAAAAATTCGGAGCTACTCACCGGAGGAGGGGAGGGGGTTGCTCTTGAACGGTTTTCTAGTTAACGTAATTGCTATGCCTCGCGTAGTAATGCACAGCACAAAACAAAAATTGGTATACAAATGGACCCCGATAGGCGCTGAGGCTGATAAGTTTTCGTAGCCAGTTGTACAAAGGAGATAATGCTATGGGCAGTGTTTGTCTACCTTTAGAGAGTACTTCTTTATCGTCGTCTAAAACTTTTGTTAATGTAGTATTGTTAATCTATAACCGCAGTTTCTAAAATTCTAAGATTTGTTTACGTTTTGAGATCACATTACTTTACGAGATATTCAGTATGGCATCAGAAGAGATAAAAATTTCTCGTGAATGAGGGGTGAATTGAAGAGACAGCTAGAGAGAGAGAGAAAGAGACAATGCCCCGTAATCTTTCATCTTTTTTTTGAGTGGCATGTTTACCGTTTCTAACGCCAAATGTCGACATTTTCGCAGCCATTTATTGATCAAAACGTAAGAATATTTTGTCAGCTTGCTGACGCATCCATCGATTTATGGCTGGAAAAAGGTTGAAGGAATGAGGCCTAAGTGCATTTCATGCTCCTGGTTCGGGACGTATTTGAGTATGCTGACGTCACATTTTAAAGTTTTAAAACCTCGTTATTGATCAGAATGGTATTAAGTAAAGCCACATTGGTTGATAAATATATTAAATCTCCAAAAAATGTTTTAAGTTACACGCTTTTATTTAAAAAAAACTAAAATGCAGTAATAGTAGTCGAAAAATCCGAAACAAACTTCCGTACCAAGGCTGAACTTGATCGTTAACTGTTTAACTGTTATTCAGGCTGTTTCATTTCGCCATAAATAAAGCGACAAAAATTTTGGTCGGCACTCAGCGCCATTTATTCAACTTTAAGGCTTTTTAACATAAGAAGCAGATTATTTCATTAAAAGTTTGAGAAATTTCAATATTGTCTATTATTAATTTTAAACCTGTTCAAGATAAGTAACTTCATCCAATCTTTGCTATATTGCTTATTTCTGTAAATATAAATAGTTCATTACACATATAAACTATATGCTAAATAAATAATGTACGGAAATTTAATCTATGTGTAATATAGAATAAATAACATTATCATAACTTTTGCTGCTCAGGCAAAATTTGCAATACATATATTTTTTGAAACATTCAAAATTACATTTAATTAATTTTAAGCTAAGAGTTGACTAGGTAATTTTCTATTTTTTTAATATATAAAAGAAATATGCCGAAAATGGTGAATAAAACAACTATTTTATTCTAAGCATTTATTTCTGCACAGAAGAAATAATAAAATGCATACAAATGCATTTTTTAAAAAACACACACATATTGACTATAAATCAAAAGACGAATATCATTAAATTCCAATTATTGCAGGGTAAAGAACATAAGGAACTGGTAAAGAACTACATAAACCTGCCGAAAGTTGTTTCTACTGAAATAAGAATCATTTTCGGTACTTTTCCGCTTCAGGGGGGGCTGGCGATGGCTAAATTTGTTTCCGTCAATCAATTTGTTTCGTGTGCGGAGTTTGTTTTTGCGAAAAATATTTAAACATCGCCAACGTCAACCCAAATGGTACAGTAGTTTGGCGAAGAAAAAGAAAAAAAAACCTCTCCAGCCTCCCCGAAACGGAAAAGTATCTTATTTTTCACTAGAAAAATCTAATTGACTGCAAAAAATCTTTAAAATTACATTAAAAAAAAGAGACAGGACGACTTTACACTAAAAATATTCACCATCAGAACTTAGAAGGACTATCAGTCTTAGTTTTAATACTATTAGATATGGCATAAAACATTATTTCCTTTTCACAATGCCAATGCCTAAAACATTCAAGGTATTTTGCACAATGAGGAATAAAAAATGCATACAAAAGACATAAAGACAGAATGAACAATGCATGACTGCAATTACAATTTTAAAGCTTTGCGTGAGAGAGGTTTATTCATAACTTTCAAACTAACACGGGCACTATTTGCAATATTTTTTAAAACAATATTCAAAAATTTTTTGCATATATGTGAAACAATTTGAGAATGATCTAAGAGTTGACACTTCAAAATAGGGCATTGTAAAAGCTCAGGTGTTATAATATTTTCCAAATTACGGGAAACATTTTTCCTTGGTAGAAATGGTACAGCTTTTTCAACAAAATCCAAAAGAACTATTAATATTGAGGCAAATAAAGTTGAAGGCTATCTTAAACCACCGCGATCTTGATGGTGAATCAAATTCATAAAGGGTGAAGAGCACTGGGGGGGAAGAAAATGTATCACGCAGAACTAATTCTGATGGAAATTCATGGTGCGAAACACCTTCCTTATCCTTTTTCTTACTCTATTTGGAGGAGGTACAATACGGTATACAGCAATTAACCATTTCAATAATATGTACTTAACCATTTCCAACAATATTTAGCTGGTGAAACCAGGAAAGGACATCGTATCAGCAAAAAATGGAGATACTCTTAAATGATGTAAACAATCTTTTTCTGGGTCACGAACTAGCGGCTCCTAGCGGGAAAATGTAAAAATATCAGAGCGGAAAGTGCGACGTCGGCTCTTTTGAAGTTTCCAGAAATGAAACAGCCTGATCCGTAACAGTTAACTAACTGGATCAAGTTCAGCCCTGTCTGTACAAATCAAGTTGAGTGGAATGGAATGTTTGAGACCGGGAACTGGTTTAGAACTGACGTTTACCGGTGCTACAATGCAACACTATAACCACTGCGCCACAGACGCGGCTTCAAATGAAATAAAACAACATCTCTGCATTATCCAAGCAAAGCTATCGTTGCCATTCGACAAATAATAATTCTGATCATTTCCTCAGAGTCAAAATTATTATTATTTTTCCTAATTAACGTTATAGTAAACTATAAAATGGTTGGAATATTGTATTGTCATGGAAGGTAAGCTTATGTGCAAAGTTTGAAGCCAATTTATGCAGTAATAGTGGTCGAAAATCATGTAGCAAGCTTCCGTGACAAATCAAGTTAAATAAAACCGTGTAAAAAGTTGGCCTGAAACCGAGTTCTGAAACTTATTTGCCGATAATTGACAGGTGGATGTGATGATATTAAAGCACCGTTCATACGTTTTTCAAGGAACTGAGTGGAAAAAACGTATAAACGAAAATCACCAAAACAAAGAACATTTTCGTAATAAAAAACGAAACAGTAACTCAAATGTAGTAACATCGCTTAAATTTGACCAGTTTTCAGGTGGAACAAAATGTTCAGATTCGACGTTTTCATTAGGAATGACATCTAGTGAAGTGAAAAAAATCACTAAGGGTGAAGCAGTTTCTTATTGTTTTCGGTAAAACATTTTCTCAAGTAATCATTATGAAATTCATAGCCTGCAAGATTTCAATGTTCATTTTTTTCGAATTCTCCGTTGTCTAAAGTAGCGATAGCTGTTTGCACTAAAAGTTTCCGATAATGTTGTTTAAGGGATCTTAAAACTCCTAAATTCAGTGGCTGCAGTTTGCTATTACAAAATGCAGTGAAAAACTTGACAGTCATGTTTTTTAGACATGACAGTTATGTTTATCTGTGAATTTGGGATATACCCATTCTTCCGGGGTATGCCTTTTGTTCGTTTAAGCAGGTGTGTGATCACCATAAGTGGTCACTGCACGTGTGGGTCGATGTCAAATGCGATTTCTAAAACTGGACAATCGCCAGCGTAGAATCTGAGGTTAAAATGTGAGTTTTCTCTGTGACTTGGAAAAAAAAGTGTAAATGAAATTGGCAATTTCAGGAAAACGTATAAACGAAATTATTTAACATTAATTTGTACGGTATTTCGCCGGGGCCGTTCAAAAAAACGTATAAATGATAAAAACGTATAAATGGTGCTCCACTGTAGTTTCATCTATGCTGAGGTTGTAATAATAATCCGAATACCTATCATTGTTGCAGACATGCCAACTCTCCTGCTTTTGAGTGGAGACTTCTGCTCCTCTGTTCTATCCCGTGACCCCCCCCCCCCCCCACCACACACAAACAGAAATTTCTCCTGTTTTTCAAGGAACAAAAAGAAAAAAAAATCTCTGAACGTCTCTTCAGTTTTATTCATCTCTAAGTAGTAAAAATTTAGACAACTTAAAGGCTATTATCAATTTTCGTTTTCGAAAGGATTTTACTGGCTGCAGTTGTATAACAAATTTTTTATTTAGTGTTTGTGCATTTCATGACCACATGAAAGTTCTACTTTTAATCACGTAAATACATTTTTTTTTTTGTTGGAAAATATTTTGCGTTATCCCTCTGTAATCAATTGTTAGACTAACGAAAAGCATTTGGAATAATGTAGTAAATAATCTTAAAAAATAAAACAGGCATAAATCAGTTTTTTTATTTTTATAGTTCTAACTTGTCTTTTTAAAATGGATAACCTATAAAATATGCATTTTATACCACGTGAATTAATTTTTATGTAACTTATGTCTAAGAATAAATAAATTTATCAGCTTTATTCTAGCATTCATCTGGTTCTGAGGTACAGAAATTTCTCCTGCATTTTCGTTTTGTAAGGCAGGTCTGTTGTTGTATTAATAAAATTTATAATATTAATAAAATAAAAGTGAAATTCAGATTGTTGTACTCTTACATTGTCCAAAAAATGTTTATTCGACGTATTTAAGGCTTAAAAACGATTGTTCTCTTATGCTGGTTTCGCTCCAGCATAATGACTTTCGTTACCATAATGACTTTTCATCATTACTTCTTCATTTAACTAACACATCCCAGGACTTGCTTATTGGTTTCTATTTATTTCATCATTCAAAATTACTTTTATCCCAGACCGTCATGATTTGCTTATTGCGTTATAACGTAAAACAGAATAATAAGTCCATTGGAGCAAAGTCTTCAACAGGTAGGGAGGATAACAACGTATTTTATGAGTCATGTGGTTCTGTACTGCTAACAATTTGGCGAAAGCGCCACTTAGCGGAATAAAAACATTTCCAAACCGTACCTTCGTATCGACAATCAAGGAAAAACTCCCCAACTCAAGACCAGACTAACTAAGTCAAAAATGGGCGATTTTTAGATATTGTTTTATTACACAAAAATTAACCAAGGGAAAAAGCATACATATTTTTTTTAATGTTAAAAATCAGGTTTTGTAGCCCAATTCATATAACAGCTTTGGTACTAAAAAACGAAATCATTATTTTCATTTTTGAAGCTTAGTTTTTAAAGTAGTGATAATGTAATTCAAGTTAGCCTGGTCCTGAGGCACAGAAATATGATAAGGAAGAAAAGGGGGGCTACACTTTCTTTTTTTTATGTCTAAATTTCTAAATATAGGTAAAATATACTTTCCAAGCCTACCTCTTAGCCGAAGCCTAAGGACGGTTAAAATATACTAGGACTGAAATGTACTTAGATAATTGTCTTTGTTTTTAAAGCTTTCGAATTCTTAAAATAAAGAAGTTTCTTTTTCACAACGTGAGGGTCCTCGCCTTGTCGGCATTCTCCCCTTTTCAAAGGGGCGAGAATTGCTGACCATTTGTGAATGGTCTCATGATAGGTGGCCAGCATTAACCCTCAGACGTTGTAGTCGGATGACAACCGATGGCTGCAGCACAACTACTACACCTCCCTGTTTTGACTTAAGACTGAAGGGAAACTTTCTCCAGCCTCTGGTACCCTCGGAACTTCAGTATCCACGGATTTTACACGCACTTATCCCCAAGTGTACATGGTGGATCTTCAGCGGCTCATGTTCAGAGCCCCAAATATTTTCGGTTCGAAGAACGGTTCCCTAACTACTAGGCCGCCACGGCCCTATAAAAAATTGTATGAGTTCAAATAATAAAAACTGCTGTTTGGGGCAACAATTATGGTTATAACATTTTAAAAAAAAAATGAAATTTAATTTTTTAAAACTATTACGTAGTGCTGTACTTCGAACGAAATGTTAATAAAATTTTAAGACATTCATGTCTGACTTGCTTGAGGTTATGATGACATCGTTATTAAGGGGTCTCTCCTTTGTTTCTCAGGAACGAATTAGGCATCGAGCTCCCCTCTAAAGGCCAATACGCCACCGGCATTTTGTTCCTAGACCCGCAAACCTCTACCGCGGCAGAGAAGAAATTCGAGCAGCTTGCCAAAGAGCTTCACTTGGAGGTGAGTTGAGCAACTTTTTTTCCCTCTATGGTACTACATACTTGAATTTTTATAATAATGCAATGAGTTCTATATACGCTGTGTATGCAGGTCACGAAAGTACTGAAAAAGTCACGAAAATAACGAAAAGGTCACGAATTTGGTCGCTAAAGTAACTACAAAATCACGAATATGGTCGTGAAAGTAACGAAAAAAATCACGAAAATTCCGAATATTTCATGAAAATTTTCCGTCCAACGAGACCGGTTCCTGCGAGAAAGCGTCGGACACCTGATATCCGACAGATTGCATAATATCCGGTATCCGATCCGGCCATTGCCCGAAAAATCCGGTTATCCCGCATATCAAATTTGATTTTAGAAAAAAAAGACTAAATTTCTGCCTATATCTAAAATGGTCATACGAAGATACGAAACCTATGGAAGACAACACTCCATCCATTAAACGAATCATCAAAATCGGTTCATCCAGTCAGAAGTCATTGATGGACATACAAACGAACGAAAACATACATACGGTATGAATTTATAACCGTCTTCCTTCTAGAAGGCTGTTTAAAATAAAATCTTTATCAATCGCCTTTAAGAAATAAATATATCATTACCACAAATATATATGTATATATATATTAAAAAAAAAGAAACAATAAAAAAAGCAAACGCTTTTTTTTGGATTGGGTGGAGAAAACTTTATTTTTCAGGTATTTTATCAATATGAATTTAATGATTTGTCACACTTTTGCAATGTCCGCTTTTTAGCTTTAGGACAGCCTTCTAGAAAAAAGGTGTAAAAATACGTACATACGTTTTTCTACTCTACTTTTAATAAAAGATTCAATAATAACGGAAACTTCATTGAAAAAAGTGTTTCCTAGGCAACCAAATTTTTAATTTCATATTTCCCAACTTTTGAGTTATTCAGGAAAATTTTCCAGCATCATAAGTTGCCATTTTGAAGGATTTTGATTTCTGAAGAACTTAAATTATGTGAACGATGACAGGGCTGATTGTCAAAAACCGTACTTGATTCATGACCTACAACAAACTACATATTTAGAAGCCAAATGTCTGCCTACTGCGAAGCCTTTTTTGCCATTTGTGAAAAATTGGGAGAATTCTTGAATTACCATCAAATATTTTTAAGTATCAATTCTTGGGCCTTTTGCTTCATTTAATGCGAGTGATACTGACGGCTCTGGGAACGACGAAATTAAGACTTGTGAAAGAAAAGAAAATTTGTTCACTCTATTTTATGTCTCTACGAAGCTCGCAAAATAGTTGAGAATCTATTATATTGAAAATAGAAGCTTTGGAAAAAATCGTATGGCAATCTCTTGTAGGTTATTTGAGAACCAAAATTAGGAAAAAAAAAAAAAGACTATCGTTGTAAATTTATTTAAATCTTGTTTATTTTAGTGTGACTGTTGTTTCAATTCGTTTGTGTACATTATTTTCATTCAGGGTAAATTATATGGAGAGTAATACACGAAGGACCTGGTACATTTGTACCAGGGACAAATCCTACTCTTGTGAATTCTAAGTATTCTCAATTTTCGAACATGGAATCGTATTTGAAAAGCCAAAATGGAGACATGTCATTTTCTTCTTATCATTCTCCAAAGTCGTTTGTTAAATTAGGGCACCTGAAAGAGCATACGGTAGGCCAAAAGGGCGAAGTACTGTTTGAGCAGTGTCCAAAAACATTTTTTCACAAACAAAGTTTAAAAAGTCAGGTACAAATCCGTACCTGGGAAAAGTCATTTCCTTGCGAATATTGTTCTGCCACATTTTCTCAAAAAGGAAATTTAAAAAGACACACGCGGATTCACACTGGGGACAAACCCTACTCTTGTGAGGTTTGCTCGAAGACGTTTTCTCAGAGTTCCAACAAGAAAACCCATTTGAGAATTCATACCGGAGAAAAGCCCTACTCTTGTGAGTTTTGCTCCAAGAAGTTTTCTCAAAGTTCCAGCATGAAAACCCATTTGAGAATTCATACTTTAGAAAAGTAATTTTCTTGTGAACCTTGTTCAAAGTTGTTTACCTAATCAGCACATCTGAATGAGCATAAGAAACGTCATACTGGCCAGGAACTCTTCTTCTGAATGTTGTTCAGAACATTCTCTCAAAAAGGAAATTGCAACGAACATATGTGAATCCACACTGAAAACTTGAAGATTTGGAATTGTTTACCATAAGGAACACTTGAAATAGGGTTACTGATAGTGTTACTGAAAAAGAGAGATACTGCTCGTCACTGGCGATTGGCGACAAAAATATTGGCTGGTAACAATCGTAAGAAAATTCCTCTTTGAAACAGAACTAAAGTTTCTTAAAAGCTCACCTCAGAATATTGATAAGAACAGCTTGAGTGTTTATTGTAACCAATGGTATTCGTTATTTTAAAAATATTGTGTAACAAGTATAAAGAACGCAGGGTTGCCACGGGAGACTAAAAAGCAACTATTTGCAACTACTTTCAGCATCAGGCGACTATGGCAACTATTTTCTTCGAAATCAGGCGAAAAAGCAACTAATTTTTCCAAGAGGCAACTATGAGGCGACTTTTTTTTGCCTCTCTTTGAATTATTTTATTCGAATGTTCCAAAAAATATTTTCTTTTATTTCACGGAAAATCGTGCCATAATTTTTCAAACTTCCATCTTGGCTCAAGCAACTGCCTACACTTCATATTGACCTTAAAGCAATTGCCAATGAAGCTGACACTGCTGCCAATGAAAGGGGTTAGTTTGCTTTTTTTCATGAGTGATTTGGTAGTCGACACAGAAGCTGCACCTTGTGCTCGCAATATACATTTCAATATCGCGATATGCGCCTTTTCTCTTTATTTTTCTGTAACCCTTACCTTTTCTCTCGAACACTGGCAACCAATGGCAGTGGTGCTTGACCACAATATCCACGGTGTTGCACGGTGAAGGATTGCAACGATATGTCCGAAACACTCAATCATCACATAGACAGACATGTGTTTTTTCTGTTTTTTTTTTTGGAAAGTAAGAATTTCGTTTTCACGAAAATCCCTTCTTTCTTTTCAATGAAAAGTTTTGAAAGTAGCCTAGCCTGCCAACTTTTACAAACTACTAGTAAAATCTATGCATTTTTTCTGTTTTTCGCTCTTTAAAGGCATGGTCTCGATTTTTTACGCATTTCGAAATCCGATTGCATCGGCTTCGGAAAAACTTCCTAGTGCTCATTTGCTATCAGATTCTACATCTTGGAGCTCAATAACTTTGAACTTACCATAATTTTTAATCTTTGTTACTTTTCAACTTCTGTAGTACAAACTTGCACGGGCGTCATTTTGTCACGCCCACTTGAAAAATTCGGCCGAAAATAAAATAATTTCTGACAATTCTTGTAAGTTTTAGTGATCATACAAGTTAATTACAAGTATTAAATATTTCAGCCTTGTTAATAATCTAGTTTTAGAAAATATTTTTTACAAAAATGTTTATTTTCTTTGCCATGTGATTTCAAATTGATTTTTTTAAATTTTTGATTGTCTCTACCAATTGTCTATTGGGTGATTTTTCCAATATTATAAAATAATTGTTAAATTTGAGAAAAAAAGTAAACTTGGATGTTTTTGATAGTGTCTGCTCTTGGTCTTAGAATTTCATTAATCAAGTAGCTCAATATTATACATGTATTTAAATAAAGGATCAGCTATTGTGTGTTTAAATCTAAAGTATGTTTATTTCCTATTAATAATCTTGCTCTTCTCATATTGCAATCTTTTTTTTACTTCACTCCTTATTCATTGATAATTTTAATCTTTGGTAGATATAAAATTGTTATTTCAGTTTAAAAAGTTAATGCTCGGAAACGTGTTTATTTCATATAAAAATGCAATTGCTTTTTTATAAATTACACTGAATTCATAGCAACTCTTTATGTATAAATATAAGATCCGAATGTAATAAGTAAGTACCCATCACTGAACAATTAAGACTTGTTTGTTAATTAAGACTTGTTTGTCATTGAGCCATGGCTACTATTTAGGCTACTATTTTCGTGCTTTTATGGCAACTATTTTTGTTCCATTTCTTCTGTGGCAACCCTGAGAACGCATTTACCTGCAGGACCTAACTTAAAGAAATTAAACGTTGTTGCTTTCATCTGAAAAAGTGAAAACGAATTTCGCCATTTTAGTCGAACTGACACTAATGGTTGAAATGTGTTTTAGATCCCCGCAGCGTTTGGCGATCGTTTAGAGATAGATATTATTCAGGTTTAACGTACCTTTAAAATGTAACAGTTAGCAACTTTATCACTCAGCATTGGTGACTTTAATCAAAATCGCCAAGCAGGGACCTAAGCCGCATTTTCCCTCATTTCTATTTAACGAATTTGGTTTTATTAAATTTACGGAAAGGCAGAACAAGCTTCATATGCCTTTTAAGCGGTCACGCTGTTTTTTTTTTTTTTTTTTTGCTTGTACCTGAACAATAAATAGTTCCTAATTTTATCGCATTACTGTAAATTGGCAATCTTTTAGCACCCACGGTTAGACTATATTTAAGGGTGCCCCTTGATTTTCGCAAAGTTGTGATCGTGATCGCCAAGCTGGGCGGTGTTGCAAAGCAGCAAGCAGTAATGGCGCCAAACAAAAATTGCCAATTTCGCCAAAGCGCACCCTAAAGTATATTTTTACCAGCACCCACTTTTACTCAACACTTCACTACTTTTTCTATCTTCACTATACTAGCTTTTTCTAGTCATACTCGTATTTCATATCTGTCCTGTTTAACCATTATGTCATCTCTTTGATCTCTGAATAAAAAGAAGTTCCGTCTAGAACTATCGAGCCTGCTTTCCCGCATACACCAAATTCAAATTTATAGCCTAGCTACCTCTTTCTCTCTTTTTCTCATTTAGCTTTCGTTCTCAATTACTTCAAATATATCTTTTTCGACGGATAATACACCTTCATTCACTCACTCATTCATTATTTCATTTATTCAGTCCTTCATTCATTTATTCATCCATTTACTCCATGTATTTATTCACTCATTTATCTATTTTTTGAAATTCATTCACTCATTTATTTATTTTATTGTCCGCTACCACATTGAGTGCATTATATAACTGTCCGTGACTAAAAACTGGTTTCGATAGACTTAACAAAAGATTTCTGGATACAAACATAAGAAAAATCGCTCGATTTAAGCAAACTACGCTATTGCCATTCCAAAGAATTGGAATTAACCATTTTGAAATCGCAAACAACGCTTAAAAATTCGAGAGGCTTAAGAAACGATTGTTTAATATATAAACATGAGAATGATAGCTCGATATAAAAAAAAAACTAAGGTATTGCTATTCTAAATAATTGGATAATAAACATTGAGTTATGAACGGAAATTTTTTTTAAGAAATAGAAACAAATTGGTTAAAGTCCGTAAGTTACGATAATAAATACAAATAGTATGTTACATTTCTATGCTCGTCATTCAACAAATTTTTAAATATAGTTTTACCATAATTTGCTTTCTGCATGAGAGTATCGTATCGTACCGCAAAATTTGATCGTAACTGGTCCACGTTAAGTGGAATATATATATGGATATTCGGAAACAAATGAAGGATATCCTAAAATTGAAAGAGATCAATGGAGGCAATTCAAGCAACGTCATTGGTCACGTGGCACCGATGAAGCAATGTAAACAAAGGAAGCCGTAGCATCTCTTTACATCGAATTCGACAAATCTAATAAAAAACTAGGCCTAAATAAAGCTCTTCCTCATTACATAAAATTAACACTAAATGCAACACTATAACTATTATAATAATTCATAAATTTCTTTTATAATGTTTAAATTAAATGTAAATACTGGGTTATAATCAGAAAAAGCTGTGAAAATAGTCTGATTAATTTTAAGATAACGCATTTTGCCTAGTGAACTCCACGTAGAACTCAATTAAGAATCTTAGTAAACAAAGAGCGGATATCACGTGACAACGGTGATCGTTCATGAGTCCCCCCAGCGTTGAATTGCCTCCATTACTTCCTAAAGGATGAGGAAGGACATTTTTATTTCGCAGGACAAAATCAAATACAGCCCACTAATATATCTAAAAAGGAAGATGATTGGACATATTCTTCTTCAAGTAACCAATTGGATTAATCCACTCATAGTTATAACCACAACAGCTACACCAGAATCATATTCGAATCCATTTCCGGATCTTCGAAACTCGTCACTTTCAAATAATAGTCGGTTTCTTTGTTGCATCAAAGACATCTGCGCAATTTTTCTTCGATCATGCAATTCGAACTTTGAAGCATTGTCCCGAACGCTGAAATAAATCTGTTTTCGATGCAACTTAGCGAATAAGTTATGATATTCCATCTTTTCCCAAACAATGGAACAAGGAATGGATGGAATGGAAATTTATGCCTCTGGCCGGAAGGATTTGCATCGTAAAAGGAATACCAGTCGTAAAAGAGTGGGTTAGTAAGCTTGTAAAGTGGTTAATATGTTTATTTATAGGTTTTCCTTCCGAGCTTGTGAGTTTTATACCCAACATGGTGGTTAGTAAAGTT
Organism: Octonoba sinensis; assembly: GCA_038502835.1. Lineage (NCBI taxonomy): Eukaryota > Metazoa > Arthropoda > Arachnida > Araneae > Uloboridae > Octonoba > Octonoba sinensis. Next base: position 14,049,114 of record CM076604.1, read on the forward strand.
CGTAAATTTGAAAATTTATAAGACCAATATTATTCTCAGTATCTGATCTGCAAAAAATTGGGACAGAAACATGCTTACGCACTAGGGAGGCACCCATAAGCAAATTGGCCTATTGCCGATAACCGGAAGAGGATAATCGGCCGATTAAAAGGCGGCAGATTAATTGTAATAGCTACTTTTTTGTCAATTTCTTCATCCCCATTCTTTTTGTTTACATTTTTTTATTTTTCAAAATTTAAAAATGTTTATTCCTCGGAGTGGTAGTTGAATTTTCGGGTCTCTTCAATAATTTTCTTCAAATATTTTCCCCAAACTGTAATCAAATTTATTGCAACCATAAAATGAAGATCCGTTTTTGGCATACTAATGGGGCTTCCGTCCATAGATCGCTATCTCTCACCAACCATCAAAACTGCTTAAGCAGGACTACAATGGACTGAGAAATGAAAATAGTGTGTGGAAGCAAACACATAAGTTTTGTTCAACTTTCAATCAAGTCAGTGCGAAATCGGCAGAAGTACGAGCGGCTGCATTTATGAGCACAGTTGGCTTTGCGGAGACAATGATTTACGTTTGCTTTAAGTCAGGATGATCAAACTGAGGATAATAAATGACGAATAATTAATGAGGCAAGCCTCATTTATAACTGTAATGTTATATTGTTATAGATAGCAGATGGTAACATGTCTTGGTTGAGTAAATTATTAGGTAATACATATAAAGCTTATTGTTGAAAAGAATTTGTTGCCACTAAGCAGTCACATTAAAACAATTATAATAAGAATTCGAGTGAATGCTCCTCTGAAACAATGGAATGAAAAACGAGAATAATGTATAGGAAGCAAACATTTTTTAAGTTTTTGAACTGCCATTCAGCTCAGTACAAAATCGGCAGAAGTACAAGTTGCTACATTTATGAGCGCAATGGGCCCTGCTGCGACAATGATTTACAATACGTTTTCTTTTAAGTCAAGTATGTTCAAAATGAACTCGACGTTATAATCGCCAAACTTGGTGAATAATACTTATATAGAAATATAATTTCACGTTAATTTAAAGCACAAATGAACATTAAAACGCAGACATATGTTTCGGGATTGCTTGGAATCCCTTTTTCAATGCAACAGGGAGCTTCTAGATGCAAAACCCCCCTCCCCCTCCTTTACATGTGTACTTTGTTTTGCTTTCTGTTTTGGTATTTCCTGTACTTAATTTATTTCCATTTTATTCTTTGTATTTTATTTTATTATTTTTGCAATTTTCATGTATTTTCACATTTTTATGCATGTTGTCGTCTCTTTTGCTTTGTTTTTATTGATATTCCTTTTTACTTCCTGAACATTCAACTGGATTCGTTTGTTGCTCTCTTATTGGTGCTTTCCCTGCTACTTCTACTTCCACTTCACACTGCCTTCATTCTCATTGGTTTACAGTTAATTCTTAGGCTATATAAGCTTTGTTTTTGTTGTTTTGTCTGCTTCATTTGGATGTTTTGCATCTAGAAGCTCCCTGTCGCATTGAAAAAGGGATTCCAAGCAATCCCGAAACATATGTCTGCGTTTTAATGTTCATTTGTGCTTTAAATTAACGTGAAATTATATTTCTATTACTGTTTACTTGCACAAAGTTAAACTATTATTAATACTTATATAATTATGTCAAGAGCATAATGTTTTCAATGCTAAATTTTAATTATTACGGTCTTATTTCGACTGTTTGCCGAACTCGAGTGAAATTAAGAATAATTTTTCCGTAGTCAAATAAAATATCGTCGGCTTTTGTTCTTTTAATCACGTTAGTTAATTTTGACGAAATTATGCGTACATTGCGCTTCTCAAGCGCTACAGCCGGTTGCCAACCAAAGCTGTCTCAGTCGGTTTCGACCATCTAGATCTACTTGCTGCTATAGCCTTCCATCGGTTGACGCCCAAGTCTGTCAACCACTTTTCCAATTTATGTATTCACCTTGTTCTCGGTCTTCCTCTTTTCCTTAACTTTAATTAACTTTTCAAACTCTAGAGGGGAAAACCCTCTAGAGTTTGAAAAGTTAATTTCTTAACAGGAATTTCATCGTCGTATCTAAAAATGTGTCCTAACCACCTAATTTGGGATACCTTGATCTTCTATTGCTGCCCCAAAGACTTTCTCAAGATGTTTCTCTCGAAAATCATCAGTTTCTCTTCATCTTCTTTGTTAAGGGTAGCCGGCGCCATGATACCACTTTTTTCCTCTGCGGTGTTTTTATTTACGATTTTTGTCTCATGTCATGTTATATCACTTCATAAGAAATTTAAACTTAAAAGAAACTGGATTTCTTAAACATAATTTGAAAATTTTAATTTTTAAAACAAAATTCAGCAATTTTTAAAAATACATCTTCTTTTTCAAAAATTGGCGTAAAGTCTCAAAAAGAATTTTATTGATTCATCTATATATATAAAATGAAAATTTGACGAACTTTCGAGTTGGCAACGCTCTTGCGGCTATACGTTCTATAGCAAAATCTACGCAACGTACGATTACGAAAACTGGCACAAAATTCTATCATATCTTGATTGTTTGCACCTCGAAGCTATTTTTTTTAATTTGTCCTATATTCTTTAAATTTAACAATTAAAATATTAATCCTCCAGCATTTTCTTTACTTCACGCGAGTTCTTCAAGAATTGACGCGAGCGAATTGAAGTGAAGGGAGAAGCTAATTTCAGAAATTCCGTGGTTGAATTGTAATTACTCATAAAGCAAAACTTTTATGCTTTAAATTTTTTAAAAGTCAAATAGTTTTTGAGAGAAAAAAACTGAAGTAACGCAGAAAAATTCAAAAAAACCTTCAAAAAGATTTTTGTTTTAGCAAGTTATCATAAAAGTAAAGCATAAATTTGTTATTTGTAGTTTCAGGAACATGTGGGAAAAAAATCCACATTATAGATATGAATTTGAAAAAAAAAGCCTTTGCATTTTAATCGAGATGAAATGTGCAAAAAACGTAGTGAGAGAAAACAACATTTTAAGTTTTCGGCTTGCAAAAACTTGAATGCCTTCTTTATCAAAAATTCAAGTAAGGAAATTCTTTTTTCAGTTACAGTCACGATGAAATTGCTTCTATTTCATTTTAAGAAATAAATATGTGGCTTATATTCAGCACAGTTTTAGTTTCTGAATGAAAAGGTGGCAAATCACAACGTAATAAAATCAATGATGAAACAATAAATATTGCTTAAATTTTTCTGAAACTTTCAGGCAACATTTTTAAATATCTGTTTTACCTACTTAAGCCAATAAAAAAAAATTCGGTATTTTTCGACAGTTTCGGGTGCTGGCTCCCCTTAAGTGTCCAGCATTCGCTACCATATAAAACACGCGCGCCTGCAACAGAAGTACAGTGCACTACTACTCCCAATTAAATGAAATTTATTTTATTAGGTTCTTTGCTGGCGAGACGTCCCCGTCAACAGCTCCATCCTGGGCTACGTCGCCAAGGCCAACGAACCCCTTATGAGGCAAGTTTTCGTCGTGGGGCCTTCTATGGACACGGACACATTCCGAAGAGAAGTGAGTCATTGTTTCCAATCTCTTTATTTCATCAATTTTTTTTCTCAAGAGTTAAAGTTACGTTAACTTCTTAAAGGCTCATTCATAAATGATGTTACGTGTAGGAGGGGAGGGGATTCGTGAAATTGTGACAAAGTGTGACAAGGGGAGGAGAGGGGGTAACAGAATTGTGACATCATGCTTATGCAACATAGCGTGACATGTGACAAAGGGGGTATGTCGAAGTGTAACATTTTGTGACAAAGGGGGGATGGGGTCAAACATATGGGAGAAAAGCGTGACATCATTTATGAACGGTCCCTACATTGTTAAAAAAAATGCTCGAAAGAGCTTTTCAGAAGTTGGTAAACCATGTATTTAGCACACTATCATCCAAAGTTTACAAAAAAATTTCTTGTGGTTCCATATTTAAGAACCTAACTTTTTTGAGAATGAAAAATGTTGCCAACACATTAAAATATAAGATCAAAAATTTCAATTTCAAGTTCCATTATTTTGGGATTTCATAAAGTGACCCATTTTACCCCATCCTCCCCTACCTTGTTAAACCTCGTGCATCAACAAACCTAATGCAACCAATTAAGAAAAATGCATTATTTCATTAAAAGCGTATTCAAATAACAAACAATTTGCAATAGCTCTTTTGAAAAAAAAATTGAAGGTCTGAAATTTTTTATTCTTGTTCAAACAAACGAAAAAAACCACACAACGCGGACGAATTCTGATACATTATGAACTCGTTCAATTTAAAACAAACTAACAAAAACAAAAAAAAAATCCAAGCACTCGTCTTAAAAACCAAACTGTTGTTGGATTACTTTAAAATTTGGTGTTATGAAGTTAAAATATGCTTTCCTCCTTATAAAAAAGCGAAAAAGTGCATCATTAGAACATCAACCATCATTTTAATGTCACCGGCAATGGCAGAATAAATATCATAACCCCTCTCTGTTTGGCATCTTATTGTCGCAAACGATTACATTTCATTCTAATGGCCGTTAAGCCTCCCATTACCCAGCCGTAACGATACGGTTCCACCCACTTAAGCGCGTGCCATCAATGCTAAATATAGAACTTCATTAAAAATTGAAAAAATGCAAATCCAAGATGGCACGCCAAAGAGATCTTCGCGGACGCAAGATTCTCAGAAATGGTGCCGTGAATTTTTCCCGTTTTGAGACCACTGTAGTAGGAGAGCGGACATTTTGGTCCCTCCGCAGAGACTGGTATTTGAGTCCAAAACCTGGCCAATAATCAAAACTTTAGAAATAAATGTCGTATCAAAACAGTTGAATATACATGACAAAGTATAGAATTTTTTTTTCATTGAGAGTAGCCACGCTAAAAATTTTGCATTTAGTGGCCACCAACGTACATATAGAACAAACTCTACCGCAATTTCCTGTAGAACCAAAAAAGTTTAATTTCACAATCTTATACATGCAGCATAACAACGCCGTTCAGAACGATATAGTCACAGTTTATGAACTAAACATAAATATAAATAATAAATATTTACTCGCACATGCCTTTTATTGAACTTCTTATCGTTTATTTTTATGACCTAACTACAAGTGATTATAGAAAGATTTTTCAACACTTTTTGCAAGGTGGGATCAAAACACCCTTCTTTGGACCCAAATGTCCGATATTCCTTCCATAGGGTAAGGTCTTCCTTCTGAAGAGGCCCTACCTCGCTTCAATCCTTGCTGATCAATATTTTCCCGCGCGTAGGAGGATGCGGCCACGCCCACTCAACTTTACGCTTTGGCTTTTGCGCCCCCTCCCCCTTCTTTCGCCATGTCGCAGCGATGGTGCTCTGAGAAAAGGAGCGTGATTATCACAGTTTCTGGACATAAATGACTCTTTGATGAGATAAACAGGCATGACATGTTGCAATGCAGAAGACAAGGTGTTTCTCGTCGCATGGTCACCAGCGCTTCGTCTATATTCTCTGTAACCTTAACGCATTCTTTGCCATGGTCCTGTACACAGTACACTTAATTTTTTTAAAACCCAATCCAAAAAATTTTGCGTACAGTTATTTAGAAAAAACATTGGTGGGCAAAAAATGGGTTTGCATGGGGTCGCCCTATGGCGGAACGGGCTCCAGATCCGGATCGTCGCTATTTTTGTGTATATCTTAACCACGGTGGATTTTAAATCTTATTATAACAAACAGTTCCGTCTAGAGCTATACGAGCCTACTTTCCCGTATGCGCAAATATCAAATTGAAAATTTATCTCTTTCTCTCTTTCTCACTTAGCTTTAGTTCGTAATTACTTCAAATCTACCCTTTTCAAAGGTTTATACACATTCATTCACTTATTTATTCATTCGTTCATTCACTCATTCAGAAATATCCTTAAAAATCTAGATCAAAAAGTTTCGTGGGAAAATAGGATCGTTTAGTTCTGGAAGAACTTCATATCTGTACATGTTCTACGTCATAAGAGCTTTCCTATATAAAGCTTGTTCAAAGCAAACCCGTCCGTTATATCAAGATTAATATAGGTTTAAAATTCCCCCCTTAAATTTTTTTGAACTGTTCAAAATTGAACAAAAAATATTTAAGCCTAGAGCTCCCTAACACTATACCTACCGACAGTTCTTGTATACCTATTCCTACCGCGCTCGGTCAAATGGACCGGTAATTGAAAAAGTTATCGATTTTAGTATCCAATGCAGATAATGTTTGATTTATTGCTAAATGCCTATAAAATGAGGCATTTTAATGAAATTTCGTGCAAAGAAACGCAAATGCCCTACTCGAGACTACTCAATACTATTGTTATCTGCTCTATTCGATAATAACCGACTCTGAGGTACAATACTCGCTCGAAAAGTACAACTGTTCGGGCGTGGTTTTTCGCTCTTCGAATATTTGTTGAGGACCGCGTGAACGCTCGTTTTTGCTAGTCATGGCTCGACTATCAGTGACATTATGTGCGGTTTCATTCTTCGAGCGAGCAATATGTAACTAACGTATTGTCTCATGTCGACGGTCGGCCATCTTGACCGACGCAGTAGGTAAGACACATGATAAATTTTTCTTGCAAATAGAAGAAATAACTAGAAGTACAGAGTGAAAAAAATATTATATGCATATTCTAAGAATTGTCATATAGTTCGATAACGGTATTATAACGTTTAAAGTGTGTGATTCTTATAAAAGTTTGAAATTAGGTTTAGTGTTAATAGGCTTGTCTGAAAGAAAGCCTTTTGTGCAGGGTTTATATAATTTCTTCACATTTCCCCCAGTAGCGCTAATGTTAAGATTTTGTGAACCGTTAAAAATTGAACGAAAAATTGTTCAAATCAAAAAATAAAATATAGAAAGTAGATGTTCTTGCCGAGATCTTTCGAATGCAAAAAAAAAAAAAAAAACAATATTTTAAATTGGACAATTTCTTCAAAAGTTATTAGGGAGGACATACGGAAAGACGCACATTTTCTCCCATCTCAAAATACTACTTTCAAGTTTTCATTATTATTTTTTCATTCTTTCTTTAATTACTTCACTTATTTTTTACTTTTATTTATTTTTAATGATATTTTTACGATACATTAAACCTTTTTCATACTTTTTTTCCCTTTTACGGGAAAGTAAGCTAAAAAATAATCAATTAAATATGTCATTAATTAAAAGTATGCATAGCATTTTTGAGTTATACTTTGGAATCAAAAGCACTCATTTTGGCGGGGGAAAAATTGCCATGATTTAAAACTGCAGTTAATGTCAACGTAGTCAAAATCTCTACGTTGTGCCGCCACAATTTTAAATTTTTTAACTGAACCTCCAATAGAACTGATTCTATTGCTATGGTTATCAAAGTTACAGTGAATGTGTAGCTGTTGCATAGCGTAATCAAAAAACTCCCTTTTAATGACGCAATGAAAAAATTCTAATGAGGGTGGGGTTATTAAATTATAGCACCAATAACGCGAATTTTTGTTTAATTTCTGATTGTTAGCAAAATGTTCAAGTTAGTATTCTATAATTATTTTGTAAGAACTTTTTATTATGCAAAAAATCTATCTATCTGAAAATAATTAGTAAAAAGTTATTCGGTTAATGTACCGAAATTCCAATAATCTGTGGGGGAAAATTTTATGAAAAATAAATATTCTAGTTCTTTTGGTGTAGAATATTTCTGCCTACTCAAAGAACCTAAAAATATGTGCGCATTCCTTCTTTTGAATATATGTTCATTGAAATTCAGGAGAAAGTCCTTTTTCCTTTCAAAGATGCGATTTTAATCCACGAAGTTCTGAGGAGAGAAAAAAAGATTGTTTCTTCCTTGTAAATCCCTCTTCTCTGCTACAGCATAAACCCTGCCGTAAAACCAGCATACGCTCCATTTCTGCCAAACTTTGGCAACCCTCTGACGGTTCAACGTAAGTCAAGGTCACGCGTAGAGGTCATTTTGGCGTGGCGCTGGTAGCAAAAATTACACGATGCGGGTTTTTGCGAATGTTCTTTTTTTCTCGTTTTTCCTTTTCGGACTTTCGCTCTTTTATCAATGTTGAACTAGGATTTTTTTTTTTACAGAAATGACATGTTTATTATTCTTCAGAAAATTTAAAACTGACCTTTTTCCCGGTAATATCGTTTATTGTTTTAATTAATTAATTTTGTTCTTTTTGAATGTCTTTTTAAACCGTTTTTCCCTGCAGTAATTAAATCAGTGGCGTACATAGACTTATGTACGCCACTGATTTAATCTTTGGTTTACCACAAAAAGTTAAAGCAGAGCACTCTCAGAAATAGAGCTCTCACTTTTGACGATTCTTCAACCGTCAAGAAAATTTCGTCATTTACAACGATTGTTTCCTCGCGCGACCACGTGACTTTGGGAATTTCTCCAATTTGACGAAAGGTTTATTCGGAGCATTTTTCACGAAGCCATTTCGTCAAATACAACGAAGGTTTCGTGAGATTTGAGCATGCGTTTCTGAAAGTGAAACACTGCGGTAAAGATATATTCGGGTATTTTTATAACAATTCATTTTATTTAGTTTAATTAAAATCGTATTTTTATTATTAAAAGATGGATTTTAGAAAACGTTACGAATTGAAACATTTCATGCACTTACCAGCTTATTTTTCTTAATAATACGAGAAAATAACTCTCTTAAGGTAATTATATTAGAAATTTCGTTCAGGCTTTCTGTTATTTATTTATAAAGTGAATTTAAAAAGAAACGTGATACAAGGGAAACTATTCGTGCTCTTATTAGACACTTTTTTTTCTTTCTAATAGGGCTGCGAATGGTCATTAACCTTTGCAGACCTAGTGCGTACCTCGGTAATCGGCATCCATTTTTTCAAGTAGCACCACTGTCGGTGGATGCCGCTGCCTCTGAGAATATGGACGCTCAGTTTCCCCTAGATGGCGGCACCTGAGCTCTCTTTTGATGCGAATTGCACTAGGTATTTAATTTAGCCGAGAGTATCCAAGCCAAACGGATACTCAAGGGATCTTTAACATGCCGCACAATCATGCGACATGGGCGCCGACGATTTTTTCTGCATCTTGAAAATCCAGACCTGGGCCAGGTTCGAACCTGCGATCTTGGGTGTACGAGACCTGCGCCTTACCACTACGCTACCCTGTCGACGCTCTTATTAGATACTAGTTGGACAAGAAAATCAATGCTATATTAATCTGTGATAATACATATCCCTCTTCATTTTTTGCAACTAAGAAACATATGAACAAGTTCGTTGAGGTTTAAAATATGAACCATGGCGCTTTCTATTCTTAAAACAGCAAGACACTTGATCTTTCTTCTGTCATCGTATTTCTGAGGTAAGGTTTGATTAGCTTCGGTTTGGAAAACGATCTCTCTGCTGATGTTGATGTTACTGGCAAAGTAAGAAAGATAAATAAAAGCAGTGCATACATCTGGGAGAAGATAATAGAACATTGTTCTCGATCATCACTAAAGCAGGAACTTCAGCTATATTTGTCAAGTTTCTCTCTTTTATTTCACTTGCCGAAATGTTTCGCAAAATAATAACTTGTGATGCAATTGAGACTGATACATCGTTTTTGTACTTCTCGCAAAATTTAGTTGCTGACTTCACAAGTTCTTTATCTGTGCACTCTGTTAAAGCTTTGGGAATTAAAAAATTGAACATATTGTTAATTGAGCACATGCTCTCAAACTTTTGACGAACTTGGTTTACCAATAGCAGCATAGAAAACTTTAACTTTAAAGCAGTAATATTCCCTAAACTGAGAATATTTTCCCAGGTCATCAATAAAGCATTTAACTTTCACCTTATAGAGGGCAATGCAGTTTCAGTTTTGCACATCTCTCTGCAAGCTCTTTTGCTTCATTCACTTAGCTATCAAAGTTCATACGAAATGTTTGAAGGAAAGTTATGTTCTTCTCTAGAAGACAACTGTCTTCATCCAACGATACTCGAGGATTTTGAAGTATTTATGATGTTTAAGTTATCAAATTATAAAACACAACAAGATTCAAAAACAAAAACAATCCTCGATTGTAATTTGTTTAGTAAGAAATCAATATTAAGTGCAAAGTGAAATTTGGGTACAATTTTCATATTCTTAGATTTCAAAAAAACTAAACAAATGTACAGTACTTACGTAACTTGCATTATAAAGTACTTGCATTTTTAAGCTATGTAAATCTCTTTTCCCGTTTTTTCAGTATCACTGTATGGCATAATAATATTAATTAACAGTTACTGTGTACACTAAACTGATGTTTTACGTTTTGGGGTTTATCACTTTCGCGAGCTTTTCACTTATGCGCGTGTTTTGCCGCAGGCCCTTGCGCCAACGCATAAAGAAATCACTATAATATATAATACGGAGGCACACAGGAGCGAGGAAGTGAGGGGCGTGGGGTACGTCCCTTAGGGACGTAACGCGCCTAGATGGGCGTTATAAAACTTTACTTTCTTCGATAATTTCTTTGGATGTATATAGAGAGGAGAGCAGGTGGTGTAGTCCAGAAAAAAATGTTGGGGGGACTCTTATACATACGAAGATAAGCAATTGGAATCAAAAAATGGGCGGAACGCTTATGTTAAAATGTAAAAAATTTGGTTAGACGCTTGTATTAAAATAAAAAGGTAGGGGGACGCCGTCCCCCCTCGACTACACCACTGGAGTAATAAAATCAGCAAATCAAAAATAATTTTTACAATAATGACTACAGACAGATGGCGCCAGCTGTTCTTTAGAATGCGATGCGCTCTCTGTAGAGTTTATTTATTTTGATTGATTAATTAGTCTTGAGTCATATTTGTTTTGATTAGGAAATGTATTCATTTATAGTATTTAATATGATCCATGCTTCTCTAATTTTTCGAGTTTGGTGTGTATATATTCTCTATTCTTGTGATTTTATGTAGTTTATTGTTTGCATGTTGTACATTGATTGTGAATTATAACATGAAGCACGTTGTTCCTATGATATATATATTAAAAAAAAAAAAAAAAAACACACACACACATTCGAAATAATCAAATTCTATTCATAAATTATGCTACACATAACATTAAGTTCCTTATTTGTTTTACTTTTTGTGGTTTCGAATATTTACAAATAACATTAAGAATTAATTTTTTTTTCTCTCTATATATTATTTCATGTCATATATTTTAAATTATGTCCTTTGTTAACTAAGTTGTCTTAATTTATAATTATTAACTTAAATATAGTGCTGGTATATTTGAATTATTGTGGTGAATTTGATCTTCCATGGAAGAAACTAACATTTTAAGTTTGTAAATGTTCCGAGTCCTTCATTAACTCGGTACTATTTTAATTATCAATAAGGTAAACCATTCCTTTAAAATTTTTCTGAATTTTCAACCTTGACTTTCCTTTTTGTTTTCTACAGTTGCTAATTCCATTAGAAAGTTTTGATGTAGAACTTGAAAAATTTTATCCTCTCCTAATTAATTACATATTGTCTCTGATTTTATTTTAAGCATCATAAATAAAATATAAATGCTAAATTCAAGAAAAGTGAAAGCTTTTCTGTTGTTAAAAGCGTTCCTCATAGTTGTGTTTACAAAGTGTATTTCTTTAGTACTTTATAAACCAAAACCTGATGCATATTCTCAAATGATTCTTCTATAAAACTGGAAATGTAAATTGTCTTGATGTTATTGTGTTTTTATAGCATATTCATAATTTGTGTGTATCATGCTAATTTTTATTTTGCCTATTTTTATTCTACTACTTTTTTTTTTCTATTTTTAGGTTTTCGTTTTACGGAAATATGCTACTCATAAAATTCCTTCACCTGATCTTCGCTTTTACATATGCAATTTATCCACAGACACTGTTGTATATAAAGTAAGAATTTTTGTGCATATTTTTGGTGCAAATTCACAATTTTTTTAAATTTTCTGTTTCATTAAATTCACTGTTGTTAAAATGTCTTTTTTCACAGGGCCAGTTGACATCTACTCAGCTTTGGAGTTATTTTGAAGACTTGCAAAATCCTGAGTTTGAAACCTATCTAGCTCTAGTCCATGCTAGATTCTCAACCAATACTTTTCCAAGTTGGGAAAGGGCTCATCCAATGAGGTAATTAAGTACGAATTCATATGTTTTTGTTGAAGGTTTTTTGTATTTAAGAAGGAGGGGGGGGGGACAGTCTTGGTTAAATTATATTTGTTTAATGTATGCATTTATAATGAATAAATTTATACTAGCCTGTAAGCAAATTGATACAGCCGGATCTTGATATAAGATCACCCCTCGGGACTTTGGGAAACTGACCTTATAACTAAATATGCACTTGTCAATAAGTTAGCATGGATTTGAAGGGTATAATTCTTTGTAATATTTAATACAGTTTATTAAATTGTATTCTTTTAAATTCAGCTGAACCAAATGAAATTAATGGAATTAAAAAGAAATTATGAAATTATTTTTTTTAAAATCTTAATTCAGAATGAAATTGGCCATGTATACAAATATTCTTAAGCTAAGACCTGATGAACAAATTGCATTGCTTAAGATAATCCATAAAGCAGCAGTGTCTCAAATTTGGTTTCATTTTTTGTACAAAGGTTTCTATTTTATGAAAATTTTCTTCAGCTCCCTTATGCAGTGGTGTAGTCGAGGGGGTACGCGGGGGGACGGCGTCCCCCTACCTTTTTATTTAAATACAAGCATCCCCCAAAACTTTTTACATTTTAACATAAGTAGCCTTTTTAACGTTTGTTTTCTTTTGTTTATCTTCTTATGTATAAGCGTCCCCCCAACTTTTTTTTCAGGACTACACCACTGCCCTCATGGATTGTAAAAACCTATCTCATTTTAATGCTCTGAGCACTTCTGATTGTATCAATATCAGTGTCATTATCCTGACTGTGTCTTCCTTCACTGGGTGGGGGGGGGGGGCATCCTTTAGGATGCCCTCCCCTGGGGACGAGGTAGTGAGGGGTAGTGGAGTCCACGGATTTTACATGCACATGTTCACAAGACTACTTGCTCCTCACTGTGTACTGCATTGGATTTTGGAGGCTGAAACTTGCAAAACAATTTTGGGAATCCAAGCTTGAGAAAAGGTAGCAATGCCACGTAAATTTCTTGGAATTGAATCGATATATCGGTGAAGTCTTCCAAAGCAAATCAGACAAAAGTGACCTTATAAGCAATTACGGCATTTAAGACCTGACCATATATCCAATAATCCATAACATAGAATTCCTATTCAATGAGCCAGAACTTTAGAAAAGTGACATTATATGCAGGGTGACTTTATACAGTGGAACTTGGATAATTTGAAGCTGAAGGCACCACAGCTTAACTTCGAATTATCCAAAACTTCGAATTACAGAAGTCTAATTTTTGTAGCTTAGTTTAAGGCCCATGAATGCCGATAATGTTTATCCCGTCAAAAACAACGTCAGATTAATCTTTTCTAGAAAATGTCAAGGCATGTATATAAAATAATTAAACATTGTATTTGTTCTTATTTTTCAAAAATGTAGATAATGTGGTTACTACTATCCCATACTCATTGGCGATTTCACATTTCGTCCAAACTCCTTTTTTCACCTCGTCCTTACGTGACTTTTTCAGAAAACGTTAAAGTTTTGTAAGGAATGCGTGGTTTACTCAAAAACATTATGAATTTTAGCTATCGAAATTGTACATCACATTCGCTGTAGAAAAGTGAAAAGTGATGATCAAACTAGACCTCTCTCAGAATGAGCATGGTGTCACAAAGACGAAAATAATTTTCATAGGTGGATGAAAGGGCGAATTATGATAGAAAGCAAGACAGAAATCTTGCTAACCTACTGCAAACAAACAAGTAGGGGAAAATTTATCAGACAAAAACATATTTCAATGGACTTTTATTGGTTTCGGATGGGAAAAAACTTCGACCTAAAGAAATTGAACTTCGAATTATACAAAAATTTTAACATTGATTTGAATACAAAGTTCAAGGGACTGAGTGACATCTTCGAATTAAAGAAAAACTTGAATTAAAGACGTCCGAATTATCCAAGTTCTACTGTATTGAGGTCTGACGGTATTATGCTTAGTAAGTTATAAGAAACAGTAATCTGTTCGTTTGTATAAAATATTAAAAGTGGCTCCAACTCCTCCCCTAGGCTCATCATTTAAGGGGTTCAAGGTGATCAATTGCCTCCCCTGAGTTGGGAAATGTGTTTATGCGTATGTACATGCATTTTGTTGTTTTTTTTTAAACAATACATTGAGGTTATACACATTGCTGGAAAATTTTGTCCCCTTCATAAGATACTAAACTATGACGAGCTGAACTAGACACGGTGAGAAAGTGCAAAATGACATGACAGGCTCCGAATCATTTAAGGTTTTTCGATCCCGGCTTTCTCTTTTTCTCTCAGGATGTTGGCTCATAATGGCGAGATCAACACCCTCCGAGGCAACATAAACCTGATGAGGGCCAGAGAGGGCGTCATGGAGAGTCGGCTGTTTGGGGACGAGTTGCACAAGTTGTATCCCGTGGTGGAGCCCAATCTGTCGGACTCTGGCTGTGCAGACAACGTTCTTGAATTTCTGGTGATGGCGGGACAGAGGTCCTTGCCTGAAGTAAGCTCATTTTTGCTGATTGTATTGCAGACCAGTGGTTCCCGAACTGTGTGCCGGCAAAGAAAAAGATAAACAGGAAGTTCCGTCTAGAACTATACGAGCCTACTTTCCCGTATACGCCAAATACAAATTTATAATCTAGCCTTCTCTTTCTCTCTCTTTCTCATTTAGCTTTAGTTCTAAAGTATTTCAAATATGCCTTTTTCTACGGATAATGCACATTCATTCGCTCAGTCATTCATTCTTTCATTTATTCAGACATTCATTTATTCGTTTACTCATTCATCTATTTATTCACTCATTGAATCATTCTTTCACTCTTTTATTCATTCATTCATTATTTCACTCATTAACAAATATCCTTAAAAATATCGATAAAAAAAATTTCATAGGAAAAAAGGCTCGTTAGTTCTGGATGAACTTTCTATTTGTACATGTTCTACGTCATAAGAGGTTTCCGATAAAGTTTGTTTCGAGCAAATCCGTCCGTTAGATCAGGATTTATATAGGATTGAAATTTCCCCGTAAGCACTGTTAATTTTTTGAACTGTTCAAAAATGAACAAAAATTGTTCAAATCAATATTTCACGCCAAGAAATTCTTCCAGTGAGCTTGTTCATTGGAACACTGGATCTTGTACCCAGAGTTTACATAATTTGCTTCATTTTCGCCCATAGGTGCTAATGATAATTTTTTTTGATCTGTTCAAAATTGAACGAAAAATTGTTCAAATCAAAAAGTAAAATATGAAAATGAGATATCCTCGCCGAGATCTTTCGAATGCAAAACGAATTTTTCGAATCGGACAATTCGTTCAAAAGTTATTAGGGGGGGACAGACCGACAGACAGGCCGACAGACACACTTTTTCCCCATCTCAAAACCCTACTTTCAAATTTTTTATTTTTCAATCTTTATTTAATTACTTCACTTTTTTTTTACTTTTCTTTATTTTTAACGATATTTTTACGATACATTAAGCCTTCTTTCATGCTTTATTATTATTATTTTTACTTTTACGGGAAACTAGGCTAAAAAAAATCTCGGGATTGAATTTTCCCGATTAGAGTTGGGAGAATGTTGGCTCAAAGTTAAAAATCGATTCTCGTTATTGTCAAGAAAAGCATTGTTGTTTTTTATTCCGTTCATCTTCGCGAAACTGTTTTTTCCAATATGATATTTATAAAAAATAAACAGAAGCAAATTAAACGTTGGCACAAATTTGAGGTTGAAACTAACTTGTACGGGACGAGATATCACCTCTCTTGTATCTGCCATGGAGCAGCAACCTTCTCATTAATTTTGTTTATTTTCATGTTTTTAAATGATAGGTATTTTGTACCTAAAGACGTATTTCCAATGCTGTTTTTAAGTGCGCATTAAAAATATATTTTTTTGTATTTCATATATTTTATTTTATACATACAGATTTATTTTAATAAACGCTTTTCTCTGCATTAACTATAAAAAATGGTGTGATTGAAATAACCTAGTCGTCGTAGTATTTTTCTAGAATCTATTAGTCTTCTATTCTATATAATAAAGTTACATTAGCAGTGGTATGCAAATGGTTTGCAAGAAAAATGGTGGTAGGCAAAAAGAAAAAAAAAAAGATTGGGAACCTCTTTTGTAGACTATCTGTACAGCCATTCAGGATAATTTTGGACCATTAGTGAAGGGTGCCTCCAGTGGAAATTAGGGTCCATTTTTTGACCCTTCACAAAATTCAGAGCTACCATATCGTACTTTTCAATACTTGCAAATAATAATATAATTTTTCATCACTATATGTTTATATTTCTAAGTTTTAGCAAAATTATTTGATTATTCACAAAAACAGGACCCTGTTAAAAATGCTGGATCGACCTCTGATAAGTATATGCACGAGTGATTGTAATCTGCAATTGTCCGACATTTCCAAATAATTTTGCACACGTGCTCCGAAAATTAAATTAAAAAAAGCGGTTTTCCGAATTTTTTTTTATTTATTAATCTTAAGATTTCTTTGAGAATTAAGAACTGCTTTTCTTTCTACTTTCAGACAAGCAAAATATTTTGTACAACTTTAAAAAACTTTCAATACATACAAAGAAAGTCTTCTGGTATAAATATATTACTCCTTTCATTTAATTACTTGCAGGATTATTTTTGAGCTTATACGCAGAGTCCGACAAAAATGCGAAATTTTAGGAGCCAAGGAAAATTTTCAGGAGCCAGCTATAATATTTTCATTTGTCGCCACCAGAAAAACTAGTCGCCAAGGCATTTTTTTAGTCGCCCAGGTGACCTGGCGCCCGGGATTTGTCGGACCTTGTGCATATGTATTGTGTGTTGATGGGGTGGGGAAGGCTCATTAACCTAAATATATAATTCTCTATTTTGAATTGATGGCGCATTGCTTACAAGTTTGAAGCATTTCCCAGAGACTTGTAACTTTTCTTGTTTTAGTCGTGGGACATATACATTTTTTGAAGTGAAATTGAATAGGGATTTGGTTTGCAAGGTATTAGAGAAATTGTCATCAGTTCAATTAATTCATAATTTAAAAATACATGTGTTGATCTCATAAAAATGTACTATTGATGCAATAAGACCTAATCCTAATCATTTTTGAACAGGCTGTCATGACTATGGTACCAGAAGCATGGCAAAATGATGATGCAATGAATCCCGATAAGAAAGCATTCTACAGGTGGAGTGGCTGTGTAATGGAACCTTGGGATGGCCCAGGTATGCTTTCTGTTGTGGACACAATAATTAGAAAACTGAAGATGCATTTTAAGGGGGGAGAGGAGGGAATGCAAAATTTATGTTAAGAATATTTAGCAGCATTACCGTGTGTGGTCAGGACTCCAGCTAGACAACAGCTTCATAAAAATAACTTATTATTCATGGTGAAATGACGTAAGACATTTCGATTAAAAAGTTTATCAAACCTTTCATTTGATCATGTTCTTTCATTCTTATATACAACTGTTTAAAGTGAAAATTTTGCATATGGTTTACAGCTCATGGATAACTACTATATTTACCACCGCAGAAAACAAATATAAGTTGGATTTTCCAACAATTTACTTATGTATGACAAAACCATTAACAATACAATATATCTGGCAACTGTAATACTGAAGAAAGATTTGTAAAAGAATCTGTGTATGATGCATTAAAAACTATAATAGGTTTCTCAATGATAATACAAAAAGGTGTAAATTGAAAAAAATATACATTGCAGTAAATATTATGGAGCTTTTCTCAGCATTAACAACCCTAACTTTTCATCAAAATAGTCTCCAAGACAAAGATTTAAATAAGAAAAAGATGAAATTCATAGCATTATTTTTTTTACTATCATTTCAGTTTTGTTTTCAACGATTTTATTTTGTTGACACTTTGCTGTTTTTTTCATTTTTTCCTTCTCATGTAGGCAATATTTTTCAGTGACAAAAATGAAAAATTCAACCGCATATGTGTTTGCATTTTACATAGATAAATCACATTTAGTGGCTGATTGTAGAATTGAATGAGTAAAATCTTGTGCATTGAAAACTTTCTATGAAATTTATAAAACATATGGAATGCAACATTTTGCTCATCCAAACATGGGCATACCCAGGGGGGCGGGAAGCGATATCTGGATATATCCCTCTCTTCCCGAAATTCCGATATTATCTAAAAGAAGTCATTTAAAAAACAGGCAGTGAAAACTCTCCCAACTGTGAACATTGCTACTTCAAAACCTTGAAGTAGCAACTTTACTTTTTTTTCCATGACAAACTATCAAATTAAATTATTTACCCGTTGGACTCATTTGATGCTCTTGGGTCATCTTATAATTTTTTGATATGAGTGTATCAGGTCACGCTTGCTCTCATATAGCTACATGCACCATTGCTTTGAGCATATGTAATTTAGTCTCTTGCGTATAGACAGCATTTGTAAAATTATCTCTAACGTAGTTTATCTTCAAACTTTGTTGGTTCACAGATCCCTTCAGACTATGAAGTTTTTGAGGAACTTAAATCTACCCGTAGAAAAATATATGCTGAGTCAATATATTATGGGTATCTATGTCAAGGAAAAGTTTATCTTTTTATTAAAAATTTTAGCACAAAATTAATGTATGATGTATTAATTCTAAGTGCAATATTTGTTTTATATCTGGCAATAGTAATATTGGAGTATTGCATCTGGCAACAGTGTCGAATGTTCTCATCACATGGATGTAATAGCTTAAAAATAGAAATGAATGTATAATAAAACTATTTTTTATTCCAAGTTAATTGTTTAGTATTTATTGTTTGAATTATATCAGACATGTTATAATGTAAAATAGGATAATTCATTCTCGCTACATACCGTAGCATTATATTTGATTAATTGGGTATTGTTTTGTTTTTTATATACTACAATTTTTAAATTGTAGCCTTATTAATGTTATCTGCCTTCTGCAGTTCCATTTCATGTTCAATCTTCATGTTTTTTAGTTATTAAACACTAGTTGACTAGCCGGGAGCAATTTATAAGAAAAATGATCATAAATGATTTGTGCTAAAATAGGAGTACAGTGAAACCCCTTGAATCTGAACTAATTGTGGCGGATTTCAATTTGTTTGGATTAGCCGAAAACCGTTCATAACATAAAGGCGAACCCTCGTCAATTTGACAATTGAAGAAAACTGATTTTAAGTGAAAGATTAAGTGATATTTTATGAGTTTATATTGTTATTTCATTGTTTTTGCCAAGTGATTAACCTAAAAATTTCAACGACCAACTTTTATCGTTTTTCAATCCTGCATGACATAAGTATGTACACCATTTTTAGTTTGTTAGGTATGCTAACTGTCATTCTTTGTTAATTTTTCAACTAATTATATAAAATAAGGGTATAGTAATTGTGTCACAACAAAATAAATAAGTTTCTCTTTTCTGAGGGTGTTTTTCAAACTTAAATTTGTTAAGAAAAACACGTTCGAATGTCCCGGGATTTCAGATTTTCGGGGTTTCACTGTACAAGGAAAAAATGACGTAAATAGAGCATAAATTGTCACAACAATGCTATTTCTCTCTGCGCAGCTTACGTTTTGTTATAACTACGTAATTTACAATTTAATTGTCACCAAATTTTATTTTCAAATAATGTGTTGAGCACATTATTTGAAAATTAAATTTAGTTATAGTTAAACTTTAAATTATGTAGTTATAACAAAAAAAGTGTTATGTTGCGGACTCTACATTTTTAGAAAATACTGTGAAATGGCCCTTTTGTGTGTTGAGCACTTTCTTTCTTGCGCTGATGAAGAGGTTCCATTGTAGCCACAAAATAGGTATTTGTATTATAGTTTTGACAATTTGTGCTTTAGAAATAAAATTTCACGTTAAATTAAAGCACAAATGAGCATTAAAACGCAGACATATGTTTCGGGATTGCTTGGAATCCCTTTTTCAATGCGACAGGGAGCTTCTAGATGCAAAACATCCAAATGAAGCAGACAGAACAACAAAGACAAAGCTTATATAGTCTGAGAATTAACTGTAAACCAATGAGAATAAAGGCAGTGTGAAGTGGAAGTAGGAGTAGTAGGAAAGGCACCAATAAGAGAGCAACAAAGGAATGCAGTTGGAAGTACAGGAAGTAAAAAGGAATATCAATAAAAACAAAGCAAAAAAGACAACAGCGTGCATAAAAATGTGAAAATACATGAAAATTGCAAAAAAATAAAATAAAATACAAAGAATAAAATGGAAATAAAATAAGTACAGAAAATACCAAAAACAAAAAGCAAAACAAAGTACACATGCAAAAGAGGGGGAGAGAGAGAGAGAGAGAAAAATTGACACAAAAAAGGAAAACTAACAAGAAAACCAAGAAAAAACAACAAATTAAAGGAACTTATGCCAGACCTGTGAAAAATAAGGAGTTGAGGAAGAATCATTAACCAAATTAGAACTATTCCTGTTAATATGATAAGCTTCCCAAAAGTAAAGTTCTAAAGGGGAAAAACATTTTTGACACCAAAAATATTCGGCTTTTAATGCTCTTGTCCATCGTGCTATTAATATTTGCTCTTCTCCTGAGCTTCTCAAGATTGAACTCAACTATCTGAAAGCTGTAGCTGTTGATAGAGGATTTTCTCACTCTTTAATTGATTCTATTCATAACAAACTTTCTAAAAAAACGTCTGGTCCCAATCATGTGGTTTCTCGAAAGAATTTGGTTGTGTTACCATTCTTTCATTCTGTAAGTTTTCGTATTGCTAAAATCCTAAAAAGGTTTCAATTTCAAGTTGTTTTTGCTCCTAGCAACAAACTTTCCTTCTCTTCTCTTAAAGATCCTGTCGATCAACTTAATACTTGGGGTATTTACCAAATTAGTTGCCGTTGCGGCCTTTCTTACATTGGACAGACAAAACGTGCTCTGAAAATTCGGTTAAATGAGCATGAAGGTTATGTACGAAAGCAAGAGCTGAATAAGTCTAGCATTGCTCAACATTGTTGGAATTCCAACCACTCTTTTGATTTCAATTCTGGGAAAATTATTCAAAAATGTTTTTCCCCTTTAGAACTTGACTTTTGGGAAGCTTATCATATTAACAGGAATAGTTCTAATTTGGTTAATGATTCTACCTCAACTCCTTATTTTTCACAGGTCTGGCATAAGTTCCTTTAATTTGTTGTTCTTTCTTGGTTTTCTTGTTAGTTTTCCTTTTTGTGTCTATTTTTAATTTTTTTCTCTCCCCCCCCCCTCCTTTACGTGTGTACTTTGTTTTGGTTTTTTCTGTACTTATTTTATTTCCATTTTATTCTTTGTATTTTATTTTATTATTTTGCAATTTTCATGTATTTACACATTTTTATGCATGCTGTTGTCTTTTTTGCTTTGTTTTTATTGATATTCCTTTTTACTTCCTGTACTTCCGACTGCATTCGTTTGTTGCTCTCTTATTGGTGCCTTTCCTACTACTTCTACTTCCACTTCACACTGCCTTTATTCTCATTGGTTTACAGTTAATTCTTAGGCTATATAAGCTTTGTTTTTGTAGTTTTGTCTGCTTCATTTGGATGTTTTGCATCTAGAAGCTCCCTGTCGCATTGAAAAAGGGATTCCAAGCAATCCCGAAACATATGTCTGCGTTTTAATGCTCATTTGTGTTTTAATTTAACGTGAAATTTTATTTCTATTACTTTGCACAAAGTTAAATTATTACTAATTTGTGTTTTATTTACATTATCCGTTCCTTGTACTAAAATTTATGTGTATGTTTCGAATTTTCATTTTAACTTGTGAAACCTTTGGACGTGTAGCATAGCATAAAAGGGACCGTTCATAAATGATGTCACTTTTTTCCCACATATTTCACCCCCCCCTCCCCTTCTGTCACAAGATGTCACAATTCAACGGACCCCCCCCTCCTCCCCCCTTTGTCACATGTCACCCTATGTTGCATAGCAGAGATGTCACTCCTTGTTAACCCCTCCCCTTGTCGCACGTTGTCAGTTTATCGAACCTCTATTTTACTTTCTATTTTAGCATTGTTAACATTTACTGACGGCCATTTGATCGGTGCCATCTTGGATAGAAATGGTTTGAGGCCTTCAAGGTACTACCTGACAAAAGATAATCACATGATAATGGCAAGTGAAGTGGGAGTGTTGGATATTGAGCATTCAAATGTTGCACAAAAGGTAAATATTTCAATTATACAAAAACCAGTTTAAATTGAAATGTTGCTATCCTTGGTTTCATTAGCACATAATTTTGTACTCATTGATTGCTTAAAACGCTTCTTACATTCTTTTAATTATGTTATGAATCTATGTACTGTCCCTGACCAAATTATTAAATGCATTTCCAATTTTTTGTACTTCAGACGTAAAATTTTCAAAATTATTAGTAGAAAATCTCAATAATGCAATACATTCAGTGAAAGAAATTTTGTATAAATTTAGAAGTTTAATTTTATCTTTTGTTCACACTCAACGTGAAATGTTACTAGCCTTGCTTTTTTCTGTTTCAAGGGGCGACTGCGTCCTGGTCGAATGTTATTGGTGGATACTCAGAAGCACGTGTTCATAAAAGATGAAGATCTAAAACTTCAGATTGCTCAGAAGCGACCTTTAAATGAGTGGTTGAAAGAAATGGTATGCCCAACTTGATTTTGAGGCATTTTCTATTTGAACAATTTCAATCTTGTATGTTTTTTTCTCTCTTTTAATGTTTTTTTTTTTTTTTGGTTATGCAGCATATTCTATTTTTAAAAAAGTTATATTTTTCAAAGTTATTTCTGACTTTATGTGGTTCTAATTTATAATTTTTTATGTTCTAAAGAAAATGCACTTTTGAAAATGCTGCTAGAAAGCACTTTTGAAAATGCTATCAGTTGCATCTAATTTGGAACAAATACATAACTAGCACAATATTCTAACAATTCGAGGGTTTATACTCCACCTGGAAATCATGGAAAACCTGGAAAAGTTGTGGAAATTGATATCCTTTGCAAAAGTCAAGGGAAAACATAAATTTTTGACAAAACCTGGAAAAGTCGGGGATTTATTTCCCTACCAGGGACGAATATTCCCTTGGAGGGAACCTACGCTCGTCACAATGTCGGATCCTCAATTTACTCGCCTTCCTTTTCTTATATAGGTTTTTCTTTATATAAAGGTGTTTATTATATTGTCATGGCACAAAAGGGTTTACATCAGCATTTCTTTAAATATTTGTTTGCATGCGTTATTAGAGAGGTAAAAAGCTGATTTGTCCCCTTTGGGAGCATTTTAATTTAATTTTATTTATTCTTATATTTTATGTTTTATAGTTTTAAATTAGCTTTTTGAAATTTAAATTTTAAAAGGAAATAAAAAAAGATGGATGCAAATATAATAGCTTTTGGCAGTGGTGTGTCACAAAATGTTGCTTTCGAAATTCTATAGACTAGATATTCTATAGTATAAATTTGTTATCTTAATGAGCATCTGTGGAATTTTTTAATATGAGGTTAATATTGTGGCAACCTGTTGTTATGCATCGTTATTACGCAAAATGCTCAACCTGCTCATTATTATGCATCGTTAGCGAACTTTTAAAAGTTTTGTGGCATCAGTACTTGTGGCGAGAAGAACGGTATAAATGCCAAGTGAAATGTCTTTCACTCGCTCTCTCTTTCTTTTTGCTGTGCAGCATTTGCGTGCCCGCATGGGTTGTTGCATGCGATGCATGTTTAAAAGTTTGTTTTGATTTACTTTGTTTAATTATGTCTTTGTTATTTATTAAATTTGTTGAGTTTTAAATTTAGTAATGTCTTTCATCAGCTTAAGTACCTCAGCAGTTAACGCTTAATTTTACCATATCCTAAAGTTAAATTTTGAGTGATGAATTTACGGCTTGCATTTACGTAAACATTTTCAACCGCTGTAGAATTAGTGTTGTGTTAGTTTAAATTAGCATTTCGCTAAAATATAATGGTATGTATAAAATGTTATGGCAGCATATTTAATGTACAAGAAGTGCATTTGCTAAAAAAAATATTTTTACTTGGAATGTTTACCTGAAATTGTGCTTTGATCTACCTGGAAAAGTCATGGGAATTTTTTCGGCTATTTGAGTATGAACCCTGCAATTCAGTCCTTGAAATTTTTTGTTCTTTTTAGTTTACGTTAGATGATTTGCATGCTGCTGGATTTGCTGCTAATCATCACACTAGTCATCCAAAGTTGGACCCCAGCAAACGAACCACGAGTCAAGCTGTCGAGGACAGAAGATTGGCTCTCTTTGCCTACACTATCGAAACTATAAATTTGCTGTTGGTTCCAATGGTCGATACAAAGTAAGCTTAAAATTTGTCTCCTCTTGCTTTCATTGTTGTTGTTCCATTATTTGTAATTCATTAACTTCATTAGAAATTAAAGTGTAGAGGTGCAAGTTAATCCCCTATTCAATATGATAATATGAGTTCTATATTTTAGATTGAAGTTTGATGGTTAGAATAACAAGCTCTGTCTAGTCCCTTTTCACAACCTGCTGTCATTTGCTGTTTTCATTTCTTGCTTGTTCATTTTTTTCTTTATGTAGTTGTTTCTCCATTGTATAGTCGAATATTTGTCCCCAGGGTTCAGAATTACGATATAGAAGTTGGGAATCTTCAACACCTAGCTTTATTACTTTTTTTTGCTAAAGCTGTCCTGCTCGGCATAAGTTAAAAATAATTCAAATAGCGAAGCATCAATCAATAACTGTTAAAACAATTATGCAATTGTTTATGAGTATCAAAAAAAAGTACTGTGAATATTAGAAAATTACTGATAAATAAAAGAACAATTTTCAAAATTAAATTTATAAACGAATTGCATCCATACAAATATGTATTTTAATTAGAGCTTAATGATATAAAATATGAGTTAATCTGATTCACTGTTTTTCAAATGTTGTACTTCATTTGTAAGTAAAAATTCAGTTAAAAATTTGATGGTCAAGAAGTGACAATCATTACAAGCATTTTAAAGCTCAAAAAAGAGAAAATTAGATAGAATATAATTATATAAAGTTAGATGAGGGGAAAAAATTATGACTGGTAGAAAAATTGCTGTTGTCAAACTAAACTTTTTATAAAAAGTTAGGCGTCAAAAATGTCAAATCTCTGTTGTCAAGCAAAGTTTTAGGTTCACTAAAATGACGTATGTAAATTCAAAAAATTTGAATCTATAAAAATACCACTAATGACCACTAATTTCGAACCGAAAAGTATTTTTTGACACCTATCTCAAGTTAAATATGGTAGGATTGGCTTACGTATTAGTTTAATAACAAGCCACTTCAGTCTGTCTTTATTTCCAGTTAATAAAATATTTTCCTAGAAACTCTCAATCTCTTGCTTAATGTAAGACAATATTTAGAATGAATGCTGAATTTTTGAAGCTTAAAATGCAACATAAATTTGATTTCGATAAAAATTGAGCCATTGCTCACAAATTGAAAATTAATGATCCCTTTGAATGAAAGCAATTTGTAAATTATTGTAACTAAATTTCATGCAAACAGAGTTCATGAATTGAGGAAGCAAAATTTAATTTAAAAAAAAGAAAAGAAAAAGGTTGACATTTCCACGGATAAATGTGTAAATTGTGTGTGTTATTTTCTCTTTATAGAAAGGAAGCTCTTGGCTCCATGGGTAATGATGCTCCACTGGCTTGCCTTTCTCTTTACCAACCCTTAATTTATGATTATTTCAAGCAACTTTTTGCTCAAGTCACCAATCCACCCATTGATCCCTTTAGGGAAAGAATTGTCATGTCCTTGGTAAGACTTTCATTTTCTCCTGTCATTCTTTCAAGTATTTTTTCTTTTTTATACTTTTAGTTGCTTTATATAGGTTCATAGATAATTTTTTTAAATAGTAGATTAAAAAATTTGTTTCTTTAGTATTTTTTGTTGCATAGAAATTGCAGCATATCGTCAATTCATCATGACAGAAAATTTTCACAATACAAGCAATTGTTCTTAACACATCATGTTTTTCATTTAATGTATAACAATTGTGTCATGGGAAATGTTGCACAATATATGCATACATATATGCATATGTGCATGTAAAATACACCAATAATAACACTGAACAACAATGAAAATGTATCTTGAATGAGAGAGTGAACTCCTACACTCTTGTTATCAAAAAATACACCAGGCTGTTATGTAATAAGTCTGATGTTACTTTAACACATGTGCAAGACTTTCTGTGTGGTATACAATAAAAATTGTGATATTAGATCATTTACACCATTTTTTCTAAATATCTATTGCAAAAATAATACGTTACATTTAATCGGAACTGTCCACATGAAAAATTGTTATTTTATAGCATTTACTCCTTTTCATTTGGCAAATGGACAAATGAAATATAGTGAACAAATTCTTGCATTTTACCTTGCATTGCACCTATGATGTTTATTTATTTTTTGAAATTCTTTTGTTTTTTCTCGAAATGTTTATTTTATTACACGTTTTACTAATTCATATATTCACAGGGACATCTACAAATTAAATATTAATTATTATAATACACAATAAATCAGTTTATTCTTTAAAATGTTTTAGTAAAAGTGACGTTAAAGCATTAGGTACATTATATCTTTGCACCCATGAATCTCAGAAACAAGAACCAAAGCACAGTTTTTATGTTGATATTTGTGTTCAGCACATTGAACTCATTAAGAATAGGGTGTTTCCAAATTTGATACATGAACTTTGTCAAAAATTGTTGCCCAGTGCAATTAAAAGAAGTTAAAAAACATGTACTAGGGTTTAAAATATTTCACAGTTTCTTAGTTACAAAGTTACAAAAACATTTTTTAATGAATAAATAAATAAAATAAACCTCTGTAGTACTACATGCACATATTACAATGAATTTACTTGTTGACTTCATTATGAACTTCATTAGTTATAAAAACGTTTTGCAAATGAATTTAACGTAGTTAAAGCACAAGAAAAAAACTAAGTAAGAACAGTTAGTGTACATTTCTTCAAGTGTTGGTATAAATATAAGCAGCAGTTGAGCGTGAAGTATATATTCATACAATTGATTTCATGTTAAAACACGGTGTATTCTTTTTTATATAATAAGTATTAAGAGAAAAGGATTAAATGCTATAAAATAACAATTTTTCATGTGGACAGTTCTGATTAATCATAATGTATTATTTTTTTAAATAGATCTTAGAAAAAAATGGTGCAAATGCTCTAATATCACAATTTTTATTGTGCAAAGTCGTGATTAAAAAAGATGTATTTCTTTTTATTTAATAAATAAATATTGAAGGGGAAAAAGTTTAACTGATATAATACATTAATTGTTATAGTAGCAGGTTCTGATATTTATTCCTTAAAACCTCTTGTGTATTGTTTAATGTGCTATTTTATTCACAAAAATAGTGGAACTTTTAATCATCATTTAATGTTATTCATGTACCTTAAAACAAAATTTTTTTTTTCATAATGGTATGCTTAAATTATCGTTTTTCTTGCAGTCGTGTCCAATCGGACCTGCTGCTAATATTTTAGAACCAAGTGCTCAGCAGTGTTGTCGTCTATATTTGGAGCAGCCTATCTTATCTTTAAAAGACATTGAGGCTCTGAAAGCTACTACTTACAAAGGCTGGAAAGTAAGTTAGTTATATTAATAAAAACATTTTAATGATTACAGGCATATTTTTAACCACTTGCAATCAGGGTTTGTTGATTTAAATCAGTTTGATTTAAATCAAAGGCTTTTTTTCAAAAAAACCACTGATTTTATAATGCTAAAAAGTGTTGTAAAAATGAAATATGTTGCAATTACAACCACTGTTTCAAACAAAACTTCCTAGGTCCATTGGTCTGTGTGCATAACATATTTCATAAGGTTAGCATCAATTACTATTTTTTAATTTTACAATATTCTTCAAGCGTCTTAGCAGCAAAGCATAATTCATTCAATCATTCAAATTACAATTCATAATAATCATGAACCATTCTGTGTTTTTATCTTAAAAATAGTATTTTAGATCAATTTAATAAATGCACACAATAAATAATTCAGGATGATAGTGTTTAAAACAACAATTGTTGGAATTTAGAATATGTATCCTTAAAGTTTCATCCATGTCCCCTAATAGCTTAAGGTTTTTCCCCTTCGAAAATATTTTTTTTTATCATAGAAGTTTTCAATAAAGCTATTTGATTATAACAAAAAGTTTCAGTTTTTAGTAATGGTATGAGCATATGATTTTATTAAATGGGTAGAAAGATTTCAGGCTTTTTCATTTATAAAATAAAAAAATGATTAATGTACACTCAATGTAAAAATTAAGTACACACAATTGTTACTTTTTTTCAGCTTTCAACAGTTTAAAATAATTCAGATTAAATGTGTACATTTTCTCTCTACTTATGAGGGTACTATTATTCCTGGTAGGCTTAAGTTTCATTTGAGTCATGCATTTGTATTAAAATTGGTTTATCATTATAGTTATTAAAAAATATTTATTGCTGTGAAAATAGCTTAAAGTCTGTTTTTGCGTATTGATTAAGACGCCATATTGTTTCTTCTATGAATGTAACATAATAAATATCCAAAATATTTAAGGTCTTTTTAAAAAAATAAAAAAAAATCTTGATTTTTTTTTAATTTAAAAAAAAAAAAATAAATAAAAAAAAATCATGAACCCTGCTTGCAATTTAACCACTTTCCGATTTATTACAATCCTATGTACAGTTTAGTACGTAAAATGACAGGAGAATGGTGTACTTTCGACCCTCTATTCCCTCCCTCTCGTTGAAACGCACCACCGCTATGTGTATACATTTAGTTGTTTTTTTTAAATATATTTTAATGTACTATGATTTGAGTTTATTATACCCGCCCCTTTCCACTCCAGGGTTCGTGATTTTTTAAAATTTAAATTGGATTTTTTTTTCTTTTTTAAAACAGACCTTAAAGACTTTGGATATTTATTATATTAACTTATAAAAACAATATGACATGTTAAATATTATGCAAAAACACAATTTAAGCCATTTTCACTGCAAGAGATATTTTTAATAATAATAAAAAAATTAACTTTTTATTATGAATGCATGATTCAAATGAAATTTTATCCTACCAGGAATAATATTACACTCTAAGTAAATGAAAAATTAACAAGTTTAATCTGAATTCTTTTGCTGTTTGATGGTGAAAAAAAACAAACAATTAACAATTGTGTGCACTTAATTTTCCATTAAGGCCACTTTATTCCATTTTCTATTTTATAAATAAAATTCAAAAATTGAAATATTTTTTAATTTACCCATTTAGCTAAATCATATGTTCATTCCCTCCATTACTAAAATCTGAAACTTTTTATTATAATAAGATTTTATTGAAAATTTCTAAGATGGAAAAATATTTCACACACACACGAGGTAAAAAAAATCTTAACCCTCTCATGCATGAAAGCCTCATATGAGGTGACATACATTTTTGCTTCACATTTTTATGCAGATTCGTTTTTGTGCTGCCATTTGCATGTCGTCCTCATCTAGACACTCCAAACAGTTCTCGGAAACCACAAGATGTGTCATAGGGTATTCAAGATTGTTAAAAGATTTAGATATCTTTGGAAGTCCTTGGAGGATTCACGGAAGAAGCGATCTTAGTTTCGAATCAAATTCTGTTTGTAGTTATTTTGAAGCGTGTTTTACATTACTGTGAAATTTGTTATTATTTTACCGCTTCTTATTCCTTATAAATGAAGTTTGAATATTCAATTTTGCCATGTTTATTATTATATTGAATAAATATGGCAAAAAAGCATAAAACGTCTTCATACAAGAACACGAATTTTTGACTATACAGGGCAACATTTCTAAAAATAAATTATTACGCAACAATCTTGAGATGCTAAATTAGTTTGCGGCATATGAAGTTTTTGTTTATTACACAAATAAATAAATGAGAGGGTTAAGCTGTTTTGGAACATGGTTCAAACATGTTTAAAAATACATATTCAAAATTCTAAACAACTTTGTCTTAAATTTTACCATCCTGAATTATTTATTGTATATGTGCTATTCATTAAGTGGAATTAAAGTACTATTATTACAGTCAAAAACACTCTAAGTGGATCATGATTAGTACTTTGAATTGCAAAATGAATTGTTCAATGAATTATGTTTTGATGTTATCTGAATAGTAAGAATAATATTGTAAAATTTAAAAAATAATAATTAGTTCTAAAGTTATGAAATATATAACAGGCACAGTGACCGGGATCTATGAAGTTTTACTTGAAATAGAGGTTGTAAGTGCAACACATTTTATGTTTAAAGCAATATTCAAACATTTAAATCATTTTTAGATTTTTTAAAATTATTTAAATCAATGATTTTAAAAAATTGCTTGATTTAAATTGCAATTTAAATCATGATTTCAATCAAACTGATTTAAATCTACAAACCCTGTTCCACACCCCTTGAAAAATTGAAATAATGGGCTTGGGTGATTCTATTCATCCTTACTCAACATAAATGTTCAAACGTGTATGAGCATAGAAGAAATTAAGTTGAAAATTCCATTTTTGATTGGTATAATTGTGATTTACAAATGAAGAAAATGAATTTCATTATTTTATTTCTGTTTTAATATTTCTATTACATTCCATCATGGAATGGAAAATAAATTAATTCTATTTCAGAGTCGCATCAGAGAAATTTTATTGATAAAATAAGCAAATCAGATTCAAATTATAAAATAAGAATTTGATGAAAGTATCACTTTTTATTTTTCATAATTATTTCATTCTTATTTGTTTAGGGGTGATCATATTGCTCCTCTCTTGAATTTCTTTTCTTGGGATAGCGATAGCCCCACTTATAATTGTACGAGTTTCACTTCTAATTGCACAATATAGTCAGTTCTAATTGCAAGATTTTCATTATAAACCTGTACTTGTTATATCAAGCTTTCATTGTATATTTTGGTATTTAGAACTAAAGGGGCAAAGCATTAAACAGACATTCTACTCGTAATTTAATTTTCATGTTTCAGTTAAAAGCCTTTATTTGCTCCTATTTGATACAAAATGAAGTTTTTGATAAGTACAATTTTAATGACATGGATAATAGTAATTGTAAGGCATCAGTTATTACTATGGAGAAAACTATTTTAATTGGTTTTTGTGTTGTGCATGTTTTTGTAAAAAATCAATTGGCATAATTTGGTTTCTGTTTTCTGAATCCTTTCGAAAATAAGTGACCATCCTTTTGCATACTAATTTTAAACCTTGACTTGTTAATATTTGTCTCTATATGTTATATGGTTCTAGAATTATGGATTTTGTTTCAGACAAAAGTGATCGATATTGTTTATCCTGTTCACGAAGCTGCTGATGGGCTGCTCCCGGCTCTCAAAAGAATCTGCTCAGATGCATGCAGTGCAGCTGAGAATGGTTTCTCTTTAGTAATCCTTTCAGATAAGAAAGCTGGTCGAGACTATATACCAGTCAGGTGAGGCATATTGTTAATATAAATTGTATCATTTATTGTTCAAACAATAAGTTCCACATAGAACTATACGAGCCTACTTTCCCGTCTACCGTGTACACCACCATCAAATTTAAAATGTAGCTATCAGTCTTCCTCCATTAGTTTAATTATTTCAGATATACCATTTTCAGTGGTTAATACCCATTCATTCATTTATTCACCAGCTCATTCATTGCTCATAAATTCATTCATCCATTCTCTCACTCATTCATTTATTCATTCATACATTCAGAAATATCCTTAAAAATTCAGATCATAAAAAAACATTGGAAAATAGTCTCGTTTATTTCTGGGTGAACTTCGTATCTGAACATGTTCTACGTGATAAGATTCTTCAGATTAAGTTTGTTCCAAGCGATTCGGTCTGTTAGATCAGGATTTATATAGGATTCAAATTTCCCCAAAGGTGTTAATGCTTTTTTTTTTTTGAACAGTTAAGAAATGAATACAATTTGTTCAAATCACAAAATATTTGACGCCGCAAACTCCTTCCAATATGTTAGGATGGAACTTGTATCTTATGCTGAGAGTTTTACAAGGTTAAATTTTATCAACAGTTCAAAATTGAAAAAAAAAAAAAAAAAAAATGTGTGATTAATGATGTTGTATTTTCTAGTGTTATTTCTTGCCTATTGGTCTTCAAGATACAATTTTCTGGCTGTTGTGCATTATCTCTGCATATTTATGATAAATTTCATGACAGATCTTTAGATTGTGAAAGTATATTAAAAATAAAAAGAAAAAAAAATCAAAATATTGTCGTTTCTTATCTAATTTATCAGAAAAATAAATAAATAAAAGAAACATTGTTTGGAAATAGACCATTAGTATTAGAAAAGTATCATAACTGTTCATATACACACAGCTTTTAAAAATATTTAAAAAATGATTTGTTTCTATTTTTATTTGTTTTATTTATTTGTACAAAACAAAAATTTACTACGTAATTACTAAAATCAAGACTTCTGTATTGGTATTTTTGTAACACAGATTAGTTGTACTTTATTGACATGTTTTAAAAATCCTTTCCAGTGCTTTGTTAGCTCTGGGTGCTGTTCATCATCATCTGATCAACAAACTGCAAAGAATGAAAGTGGGTCTCATCTTGGAAACCGGAGAAGCGAGGTAATTCAGTGTAATCATTTTAGTAATCTTAGCGACCGTTCATAAATAATGCTGCATTTCTTTTCAATATACCTGCACCCTTTTTCAAGAAGTGTCACACTTCAGCATACCCCCTGCCCCCCCCTTTTTCACATGTCATGCTACATTACATTAGCATTGTTGAAATTCAGGAACAAAGCACTATGTTATAGACCACATTTCTAGTTTTATTTTTGAGCTTTTAATGACATTTGTGAGCGTAATAATAATAATGTTTATATGTGTACTTAATTTGTATAAAATAAAAAGTTTACTACAAAAGATTATTAGTACTAACTTAAAAATATATTAGTTGTTCCAATTCTGAAAAAAGGACCGCGCTGTTTCATCTTAAAAGTGTAAATGTTTAAAAGATTTCCTTTTAAATGTTTAACTAGAAATAAATTATTTACTTTAGAACCAAATTATGGAAATCAAAAAAAACTTTTGAAATAAATTGAATTTGCTGATTTTAAATGTTTTTATAGATTTCAAAATATACAATGTCACATTTCTTGCTACCCCCTCCCCTTGTCACAAACTGTCATACTTTCTTGACCCCCCTCCCCTCAAAGTGTGACATCATTTATAAATGACCCCTTAGGTCCAATTGAATTGCAGAGAATCCTTTTCTGACATTCATAAACCAATTACAGGGAAGTTCATCACATGTGTGTGCTTCTGGGTTACGGAGCAGACGCCATTT
The DNA here is from genome assembly GCA_038502835.1 of Octonoba sinensis. Classification (NCBI taxonomy): domain Eukaryota; kingdom Metazoa; phylum Arthropoda; class Arachnida; order Araneae; family Uloboridae; genus Octonoba; species Octonoba sinensis. The sequence continues at coordinate 14,082,660 of CM076604.1, forward strand.
GTCCTTACCTTGTGTTCGAGAGTATGGCAGAGCTGCAAGATGAAGGCATCATCAGCGAAAGTTTGACTGAGGACATGATATTTGACAATTATGTTGAGGCCATGGAAAGAGGGATTGCCAAAGTGAGTGAACTTTCATCGAGTTCGAATCTTAGATCATGTAATTTTAGATGTTGCATTTTAGATGATCGTGTAATTTTAGAAGAAAAGTAGATTTTAAGTGGAAAATACTAGTATAATTATGGCTGTTTTTCTTTATTTGTTACTTTTTGTTCTTTGTCAGTTTTTTTCACTTTCATTGAAATATTTTAAAGATTAATAAAATACTGTTTTTTTTTCTTCTAAGGTAATGGCCAAAATGGGAATTTCTACACTTCAAAGTTACAAAGGTGCTCAAATCTTTGAAGCTGTGGGTTTGAATCAGGAGGTTGTAGATTTTTGTTTCAAAGTAAGTGATTGCTTCTGTGCATAATCAACTCTGTATGCAAGAATGTTTTAAAGATTTATCTCCGTGTTTGTTTATCATATTGAAATTATTTTATGTAGATATATATATACAATGTACAAATCAATAGTAATTTTATCTATTTTAATAAAATTTTGCTTTCGTAGAACACTCCTTCCCGGATTGGAGGGATCACCTTTAAAATTCTCGCCGAAGAAAATTTGGAGAGGCACCGCATAGCATATAGTGATCGCGACTGTGATAATATTGTTCTCAGGAATCCTGGCAACTACCACTGGCGGAGTGGAGGAGAGAAGCATATCAATGATCCTCTGGCTATTGCTAATTTGCAGGTGAGGTCCATATTGAATTTCCATTATCGTTCTGATGGCACAAACTGACCACTGAAATATACGAAATACAAAATCATGCGAAGTGTGGGAAAAAGAGATTTGAAAATCTCCTTTAAGATATCTGAAAAATTCCGGCTTCAGCATTTTGGGGCTATGGTTGTCGGAGGCGTAGCCAGGGTTTTCAGCGCCCGGGGACAAAGAAAGATTTTGTGCCCCCCTATGCCCCTAGGGGCGCCCCTAAAGGGAATTAAAAAATCTTTTATGCTTCCTAAAGGATAAAGTTCTAAAAAGCAGCCCTTTTAAATTTCATTTTTTTAGCGACCTTTCACTTATAAGGGAAAAATGGGACACTTTGGCTTCGCAAAATTATTTGTCTCATTTCTCACGCACTCTTGTGCTACATTGGTCATTCCCGATATGATTTGCGGTGCTCCCACTTTTTTGTCGAACATATTCACACCCCTTCAGTTCAAATAATTTTCTTTTCGCATTTAAAAATAAAATAAATTAACATTAATTTGGGGCCCCTTGACGCTGTGCCCGGGGACAGCTGTCCCTCCTTGCCCCTAACTAGCTACGCCTCTGATGGTTGTTAGTAATATTTTCCTTTCAAGCACATTTTTGTTTAGACTAATAAGATGATTTAAAATAAGCAATTTTGTAAACTTCCTAATTGTTTGATGGAATTCCAGCTCGTCCGAAATCCTTGCGTTAAAGCATTAAACTTTAACAGCATATTTTTGACATTATGCAATGGTCTTATTCGATCTCTTCTTATATCGACTTAAAACATAATGCCATGATTACTGAAAGAATAAATTACCATTTTAAAATGTAATATGTTATTATATTCAACACACAGGCTTGTTTGTTCACTCCCTCTCTTTCATGAGCATAATTTAGTGTTCCAATTGCATCCATTAATGTGGCGTTTCACAGTAAATTCTTGCTTCAATGCTCGCTGTCTATCCTGTATCCAACAGTCTGTGTTTTTCATATCAGTATGGTAGTGTTGCAAAGTCACAAGATTCACGAAATTAATCTGATGCCTTTTTTTTGCAGATTGTGAAGATATTTTCACACTTATATTTTTATTCTAAAAATTTGTCTGTTCCCATTGACTTGTGACCTCGGGATGTTATTTCATGTATGGAATTTCTTAATGGATCCAGTTGTGGGTATTCTATAAATTTGTCTTTTTTAACCACTTCTTAGTTGGTGTCCCATCTTAAACGTTCAGAAATTTTCTGCTACTACAGTTGGCATCGCGTGCCATGCAGCGAGGAGAAAATTTGCATCTTTGAAATTGCATTAGTCGCTACTTACACATCACTTTAAATTTCATTCATTTTTGTATTTTTTCGAATATCACTGGGAAATGCAGCAATAATAATAATCTGTTGTAACTAATTTTGGTTTAGTGATAAATGATGTTTATGCTCTAGTGTCCAAGGAAGATTGTAAAGCTGCTTTAACGATAAGGTTGGAATACTATTTTCCTAAACATGCTTTACTTAATTTTAATAATAATTTCAATGTACATTTCTATCTTGAGCACCTGAAAAGCAATGAAGTTAGTAATTCTAGTATCAGAGTGTATTTTCTTATAAATTTAGAACTTCAATGCACCATGGGGAAAACTGGTGAGGAGTGCATAGGATATCACATATTTGACAATTCCTTAGGTTCAGCAAAAAACTGCTTAGAGTCACATATAGTTTGTATTTTCAAACTTGATATACAGCCCATATCTGTACCTCGGGGGCCAGACTAAACTGAGCGTAAAAACTGAACAGAATGATTTTATTGCCCAGTAACAAAGCTGGGTTACATGAATTAGGCTATAAAACATGATTGTTAACATTAAAACAATATGTGTGATTTATGCATTTTTGGTTAATTTTCGTTCAATTAAACAATATCTGAAAATTGCCATTTTTGGGCTTACTTTAGCCTGGTGCAGATATTAATATTTAGCAATTAAAAAAGAATACCTTTGTCTGGTTCAGAAATTGGGGGGGAAAACCTACCAAGAAGGGGCTAATAATGCTGAGATTTTTTTTTATAAAGACCTTCTCCCGCTGTTGGTGAAAATTCCTTCAGCTAGTGAATTGATTTTTATGTTTGCTTGTCATAACTTTCTTTAAATTTGAAAGGAGTTCTATCCGTTTTAGTATAATTAAGAGGAATACAATATTTTCTAATTTATTTTTGAATAAAGTTATTGGTGGCAAAAACACAAGGAAGCTTTTTCACTTTTACGGTGTGCTCTCATTATTATTTTATTATTTGATTCAAAATACAAATTTTAATGAAAATTCTTTTAAAAAAAATAAATAAGTATTAAGTCGGGAAGACCCAGTGCAATTAACTGAATGCTAAATTCACAATTAAGAAAACATAACTTTCAGTGCTGACTGATTTATTGAGGCAACTATGTAATATGATTATATTAAATGGTTTATTTATGAAAAAAGTGAATAATGATGGATTGCTAATAACTATCTATGAAATTGATTTTAATTAGTTGTTATTATTATTATTATTATTATTGGGTCTGTGTTTTCCCATTTGATATAAATTGAAAATTTCTTTGATCAATTATTTATGTGGAAAAAATAGTTTCATTATAAAATTTTGTTTTTTTACCTAAATTTTTTCATAGTTACAATATTTCCTTTATTATTTGAAGCCCTTTTTTCAATTAACTTTAGTCTCATTTTCAAAAATGGCCAAAAGCCTGTAATGAACCTTACGGATGCATAAAAATTTCATTAAAAATCTAGGCATCGCTTCACCTTTTGAACCATTTCAGGATGCTGCTCGAACCAACAACAAGAGCGCCTACCAGCAGTTTGTTGACAAAACCATGGCCAATGTTCGGTCATGTACAATAAGAGGACAGTTTGATCTAGTTAAAGCTCCTAATCCCATTGATATAGGTGAAGTGGAGGAAGCAAAAGAGATAGTCAAGCGTTTTGCAACAGGTAAGAATGCGTAATGTATTTTGTATTATTGTCGGCTTGTTTTGCTTTAATTAGTTTTGGTTTATCATGCCAGATTATTACATCAGGGACATAAGATTCATTTATAATGTTACCTGGTTTGTATTGAATTTGTGAGAAGGTACAATGATGATACTATGACAGGATTCCTATACAATGGGGGAAGCGCAAAAGTCGTAGCAACCTCCGGAAAAGTTGCAAAATAGCCAAAATGCTTGGGGAAACCAAGGGAAAAAAATCATACTGTTATGAAATAAAATGTAAACCTGTGTGCTACGAAGTAAAAATTGAAAATCAATGTAAAGCACAACATTTTGAAAAAATTGCAGACATGTGTTTCAAGGTTACAAGTAACCCCTTTTTAAAAGGAAAAGAGGGAGCTTCCAGATGAAAATCAGTTGCTTCATTTGGATGTTTTTTATCTTGGAGCTCACTCTTTTGTATTGAAAAAGGGGTTCCTTGTAACCTCAAAACACGTCTGCAAAGTTTTGTGCTTAATTTTTCATTGCTTTTTAATTTTAACATACTGCTGTACTCACTTAAATGTTATAAAATTTTTATGTAAAATGTTTACAAGCTTCGTTAAATCGTTCCTATTATATTTCAAAATGTTAGTGTAAAATATTTTTATTTCCTCATAAAATTCAAGTGAATGTTTTTTCAGTATAGACATTCTTGATGTCTCTGTTAAGCTAATGAAACATAATTGTTTAACTTATTTTGAGAGAAAGAAGTGTCTCAAAAAAGATGAACACAAAATTGATAATACTGCATATTTGTAGATATTGATTAATGTACTTGAAAATGTCTTTAAGGGGAAATATTTCTTAGATTAGTCAAGCTTTCCAAAATATTGAGGTTCAAAGCAATAAGATATGGGTGATTCTGATCCGAAATTCTCGGACATTTTCGAAAACCTGTTCCGAAAATTAAATATTTAAAAAGATAGTTTTTCTGAAATTTTTTTTCTACCTCCATACAAGCAAAATATTTTATACTACTTTAAAGAACTCTCAATACAATAATGTTTCTGGGGGAAAAAATAACTTCTGCTATTAATATTAGACCTTTCATTGAATTGCTTGAAGGATTATTTTTGAGCTCTTGTATATATACGTATGTATTGTGTGTCGGGGCAGGGAACGTGTTCACCTAATTGCATAATTTTTATTTTAAGTTCATGGTGCATACTCGGGCCATAAAAAGACTGGATTTTTGAGATTGGTTTATAAGGGCCCCTCTAAAGGCCATATTTAGTAGATAAAAGCGCTAAAAATTAATCAAAGACCCTACATTTTAGCATCACCATATTGTACTCTGTTTGAATGTTAAATGTGAGTCACAGCAATTGCTAAAATTGATGGGGAAAAAATCGACCAATTTGATTATCAATTAAACTAATGTTATCCCAATATTCTAATTTTTTCCAAATCATCTCAGTTATACTCGTTTTTTTTGAAAGGGCATGTTACCCATAGATTATTTTGAAGTTTTATGTTTATGAATTATTTGTATATTTAGTAAAAAATGTTCACAAAAGCTCTGTTTTTATTTCTTCCCAAAATAATTGAAATTTAAAGAAAACATGTAAAATAAAAATATTTTTCTAATGCTTATTATTAATAATAACAGAGCAAATTTAATCGAAGTATTTTAGTTAAAAGTGCGACCCGCAACTTGGCAAAAAGTAAACCACTGTTATTTTCTTCTTTCCTGTGTAATTTACAATTGATGCAAAAACAACAGTATCAGAAATTTTGATATTTTAAATGAAATCATTTGTAATATTTTTCGTGATGATTAAATATATGTGAAAGGGAGAGTATGAATTATATGTGTGTATCTTTTATCTAAGTATATACCTAATCTTTATTTTTTAAAATGTCTTAGTACGTAAGGAGGCCCTATATAGTTATAAATTGGCCTGAAAAGGCCCTATTTTTAAATCTGCTAATACAGTGGGAACCCTGATACTTTTTCCGAAAGTTTTGTGTGAAGTTCCGAAAGAAATTTTATGCTGAGAATCACTCATACAATAAGATTTAAGTGCCCCATAAGATTTCGGTACCTCTGTTATTTGAATCGATTTACAATTATATCAGAATTTAAATGTAATTGTGATCTTATTGTCATTTTATATTGAAGGTCTCTGATTATTGTTATTATTATTTTTAATTTTGAATCTCTACAGGTGCTATGAGCTTCGGTAGCATATCCTTGGAAACGCACAAAACACTCGCAGCAGCAATGAACAGACTCGGAGGCAAATCCAACACTGGAGAAGGAGGGGAAGATCCTGATAGGTTCATTGTCACAGATCCAAACAATAACTACAGGTCTGCAATAAAGCAGGTGGGTTACTTTCGAAACAAACATATCTCACTGAATTATATTCAAACTAAATTGGTAACAAACAATCTGCTGTTTCTCGACCTTTTTGTTTAAGAGAAAGGTAAGTTGCTGCAATTACCGAGTAGTCAAACGTTATAGATGTGCCCTTTTAAAACCAGGTTCTAAAAATTTCTTTAAAATGCAATTCCAGTCTCCAAATGTAACATTCAGTTTTCACTGTGGTGAAATTTTGTGAAATAGTCTTCAGAATGTCCTTAACCTTTCTTTATCCTACTAGCTCTTAAGGAACAAAAATGCACTGCTTGCGTATATTTATGCATTTACATAGTATGAATTTCAGTTATTGCATAAATCAAAATCTATTCCAACGTTGCTATAAAAAAACATTGTCTTTGTATGCATGGTTACAAAAATTGAAATTTTTACTGTTATAACAGCTGTACCAGTGCTCTAGGAGTGAGGTTATTTATTTATTTAAATTTTGAATATTTTTCTGATGATATTTTAGCTTAACTTATAACATTTGATGAAAACTAACTAATTTACTCAATTGCTGTGTTAATGCTACTTCTTTGTACAAAGAAAACTTTCCCATAATGTATATTAAACAACTCAGCAAACCATAAATAACTTTTAAAAAATTAAAACAAAAGTTAATGGTAAAAATAAAGGAAAAGAAAAATGTTAAAATGAGTAATAACAATGAAATAAATAAATACATTTAAATAGATACGTAAATTTTTTAAAAAAAAAGTTAAAACTTAATTTGTGTGATTTTTAAATGTGGTGCATAAAAATAACTTTGGAATAAGAAAATAGTCCTTGGAAACTTCTTAAGTTATCATGAATCAAAATTAACTCAACTTCCTTCACATGCAAATGCATGTGACCTCCTGCAGTATCAAATCCTCTTTTCTTTTTTTTTTTGTGCCATGTTGTGCCCAAAAGGCAATTTTATATGGTTTTTTATCATTCCTGAGCCGATTTTCAATTATGGGGATTTTATTTCTCTCAGCATACTTTGAAACAATGTTAACTTTTTGCTATGAGTTAATTGTACTCGCTTCACTGAAAAACTTGCAGGGTTTGACTAACAATTTCTCTCTTCCTCACCTTTTGTTTTTTTATCCCAACTCCCAAAATTTGTTTCTTTCCAGACTTTCTTTACACTTGCACCATTAAAAAAAAAAAAAAAAAAAAAAGAAAGCAAAAGAAAAAAAAAAAAAGTTGAGAAATTCAGCAGATTGAAATAACAAACACTTATAAAACCTGAACACCTCTTGATTTTCTTTTTGATGCATTTTTAAGCATCTAGTAGTAGAAAAAATGCAGAAATGAATTAATTATTTCTTAAAAATCTTTTTTAATTCCTTGTACTTTTTTTTCTGGACTCATTAGATTTTTTGTTCCCAAGTCTGTATGACAAAATCCTTTTTGTAGGAAATGAGCATTTCCACTGTTAAAATCTCACTCATTCTTCTTCAATCTAGAAGCAAAAAGGGCTTGCAATAGATAAAGTACAATACTCTTATTATTGTACCTTTCTTTGAAATGGCACATAACAATATTAGTAATCTTTTAACTAATTGATTCCATAATTTAATTTTTTCTTCTTCTAAGTTTCAAGTGGTGCTTTAATTATTGTGTTGTATAAGTGCACAAAACTTATTGCCATATTTCTGTTGGTTTCAATTTAATACAGGTGGCTTCTGGAAGATTTGGAGTCACTATTGAGTACTTAGTCAATGCTGATGAATTACAAATCAAAATGGCACAAGGAGCTAAGCCTGGCGAAGGAGGAGAGCTTCCTGGATATAAAGTAAGGCATCAGTCCCTTTTATTTTGATTTAATGAAATTTGAAGTAAATTTTACAAATACTTCTATTCTGATTGTCGAATCCCATCCAAAAAATATTCATTACATCTTCTAATTTGTCCCAACATTATGTTAATGTCGTGATGCATCACCATTATTTGGTGGAAAGGCCAAATGTGGCAAAATTTTTAGTAAACCCCCTTTAATTTTTGCACCACAATCTATTTTCCCCCCATTATAACTTGAACCAAAAGATTTGTCGCGAATCGTATAGTGGCATGTGCTTCCGCAAAACTCCAGGACGTTTCATCCGTCTGGATGCACTGTGAAACCTTGAACAAAATAAAAGAAAAAGAACTTACCCCATCACAGCTTAATCATTGGAAAAAATCGAAATCCACACCTCATTTAGAAAAAATACAAAGGAATTTTTATTGGCCAGGCATTCTTACTAAATTTGGTGGAGATCTCCGTACAAAAAACTTAATCACATCATGTGAACAGAGTGTAGTTATAACTGCAAAAATTTATAATCCTGAGACATCAATGAACTAAAAAACACGTTTTAAAATTAACCTGAAGATGTCCGGAGATAGGTTGGCTAACATTTAACTCAAAAAAAAAACACTTCCTAGCCTTGCACCATGGCCTCAGTGGAACGCTCTTGCATGACGGTGGAGATTAAACAAATCTGCTGGACTTAAGACAGATCAGGCTCACAGCAGGATGGCGGAGATGTCTCTCGTGAACATTTCAGGCAGCACGTGTTCACTTAACTCCTCGAATGAAAACTCCCTTGAATTCTCACAAACACATTTTACTCTAAAACTACGGAATTCTTTATGGACATCTTGGATCGACCACCCGGCCTGTTGTTGTTATTTCTCAGACCATTACTCCTTGCCTAAGGATGTATCCGGATTGAGATCCGGCCCTGCTGCGAAGTTATCCATCTCCATTGAGAATGGTCGCTATGGGCCTCTACCGCCAAGAGATGCGTGCACCTCCAATCGACACTACAGCACCACTGCCTTCGAAAATTTCTCTTCACACGTGCACAAGTTTCCACCTTCGGTGTATTGAAAACGCGATATCCATCCGCCGTGAATCCAAGCAGCCAATCAGAACAGAGCACAATGAAACAACATTATGACGTCACGCTTCCAGCTCTCGCAGGGAAAGGGACAAAAAATGGCCGCCAAAACATGCACTAGCGGGAAGAATACAAAAACGCTCGATGCATTAATAATGAACGCGCTTACACCCGTTTAAAATAAAAATACCCCCATTTTAAAAACAACACATCCAACCGATATTTTACAATTAAATCCCCTGTAAAATAAATAAAAACCCAAACTTAATATTTTCACAAAATAAATAACAGCTATCCCAAATTTCTTGAAAACAGAAATAATAAATTCCCCTCATTAACAAAATGAATGAAATATGTGATATACAATATCACAGTTAAGTTACATGTATATATTTATATGTTCTTTTCTCCCTTTTGTAGACATATATGTGTAAGTGTATGTATGTTAAATTTAAATTGTCTCTCTTTTTGACTTTATTTTTACTTTTAAAGACATCCTTTTAAATGTCTTCAATTCTGAAAAAATTTACGAAACTACAAATTTAAATGTTCTTTTTACAGAATGCATTATACAGTAAAACCCCATTATACCGCAGTAACTATCATGTCCCCCGATGTTTAAACCACCCTTTATCATTACCACTAAAGGAATCCCCTTTAATTCCTTATTTACTATTGTAAATAAAGCCAGCCAGCAGTCTCTTCTGAGCAAACAAATATTCTAGCCAAAGAGCTCCCATCCCCTCACCACAAGCAACAGGTAAAGCCTTATTGTCTATTGTGATAGGATTGATGTACACTTGTCTCATGCTTTTCCTGTCTTTCAACCTAGGACACACTATAAAAATTCGATCTTAATAGACTATGTAAAAATATACACTATATAAAAATTCGGGCACTATATAAAAATTATTGTCTTTCAAATTCGGGTGCAATCGCCCTGCCCTGACTGGCTTCGAATTTTTTCTCTTGTCATGGGCGGAGCTCAATATGTTTGGAACTGTTCAGTTCAATGCTTGACTATCTTCCATTTTCAGAAGTCTAGTTATGCATGTGTAACTTCTTTAATAGCGTTATCAACCTTTATACTCTAGATCAGTGTTTCTCAACCTTTAATCCCTTGCAAACCCCTTTCTGTAGTCATTAGTCACGGGTGACAAATGTATAAAATTTATAAGTACATTTGTTTTCCGTGTTGTACAATACTTCATAACAAGAAATGAAAACATAATTATTGTAAAACATCCAAGTTTAAATAAAAACTAAAATACAGCTACAAACGTTTTTTTTTTTAAATTATTATTACATTTTTCTTATTTGTTCTTTTGAAATATTATTACAGCAGTAAACATATGTGTGTCCAAAACATTATAAAGAATATTTTCCTGATAGGTTCCACTTTCCGGTTGAAATGTACAAAATTCGTAAAAGTTTTCCAAACTTAAAGAAAAATTAAAATTTTAATTTTAAATTTTTAAGTGCGATAATGCAGAACAGTTGGAATAAAGTGTGACAAATGAGAATCCAAATTTCAAATAAATGAATAAATATCTTTTGTCTCCACTTTAGGGTCTGTTTTTTAAAAGTTAGCCTCAAATAATGCAAAATTTTACATATTATGCAGTAAATTTTCATATTTCCGACTCGTTCTTTGCATTTGCAAGGAAAAAGTTGAAAATGGTAGGAGAAAAGTATCTTCTAAAATTGAAAGTATTATAAATCAATAAACATCATTCGGCACCAATTTGTGATCCAAATTGGTACCAAAATAATAAATTTGATTGTGATCCAAATATGAAATCAGGCACAAGTAGAAATAAGTTTCATTTCAAATTTTGTATGTATGCTTCCTATGACAGCTCACTACTTTTCTGCATTATCTGGAAAACAAATTATTAAAAAATAATAATAATAACTCTTCTTCCTCCTCAGACTTGTGTAGATTTATTAATTTATTCTTTCTTTTAACGTTAGCGATAAAAACTTCCGCCATTGCAATAATTTTTTCGTGAACCCCCTTTCTGCACTGCGCGAACCCCTAAGAGTTCGCGAACCACCGGTTGGGAAACGCTGGTCTACATTAAAAATAATTTAACTTTGTGCAAGTAAACAATAATAATAAAATTACACGTTAATTTAAAGCACAAATGAGCAAAAAAATGCAGACATATGTTTCGGGATTGCTTGGAATCCCTTTTTCAATGCGACAGGGAGCTTCTAGATCTTGGCTTCATTTGGATGTTTTGCATCTAGAAGCTCCCTGTCGCATTGAAAAAGGGATTCCAAGCAATCCCGAAACATATGTCTGCATTTTTTTGCTCATTTGTGCTTTAAATTAACGTGTAATTTTATTATTATTGCTGGTCTAGATTATTTAACATTTTTGAAAAGTCGACATATTTTCCACTGTATGCAGGCCTAAAGCATTGTTTCTTTGCAAAGTGCGTTCCTCCTCTTCAAAATCTAATTTTTTTCTTAGAACCTTTCCCCCTTCACAATCCCAAGTTGCTAACATAAAGATACTTTTCAGGCTCCCTTTCTCTCGGAACACAGCTGGTTTATAACCCATCGCTCCATAGACTGCTTGCGCAGTTGATGTGTGTTTCTTGCACAGCAATTACACTGAATAAAATGGCAGCAAAAAAAAAAAGAAAAATTATACTATAGAAGAAAAGTTATGAGTCATTGATGAAGTAAAAAATGATGCAACCAAAGCGAGTATTATTTCGTGAATATGGTTCCATGGTATAGTTTCCCTATACCGTGGTTATGCTATAACGCAGGTGCCCAGCATGTCCACGACACCCATGTTTTAGCAGGGTTTTACTGTATTAAGATTTTGCAGAGTGACTTTTAAATATTACATTGAATATTTAAAAGTGTTTTTCTTTAAAATAAATATCATTTACTTCAGCATCATTTAGATTGCCATATTGAGGAGCTAGTTTTGTGCATTGTTATTCCACATTTCAATTCCTTGTTCAAAATAAGGTCTTAGTTGCTTTTCTTTTGTTTGCTTTCTCAAGGTATCAAAAGATATTGCCAAAACTCGACATTCCATTCCTGGTGTTGGTCTCATTAGTCCACCTCCTCATCATGATATTTACTCCATAGAAGATTTGGCAGAAGTGAGTAAATCAATATTTGGAAAAATATTCTTTAAGTACACTTTTAACTTTGGTTTTTCTTTTTCAATGTATTGTGGACAACATAGTTCTTTTCTGATAAGTGCTGATTCATATCCTGTAAAAGTTTGTCCTTTAGTAAATATGTTTAGATAGTTGGACATCTATGAAAAATTCTTGATGGAAGAGTTTTCCACAATGAAATTTCTGCAGTTTTCTGCCAGTACAGAAAATTGCAGAAATTTCTTTGTGGATCCAGGTGAATAACTTTCAACAGCATTTTTTTCTTGAAAATGCTGTTAATTTTCTGATTATTATTATTATTTTTGTGGAGGAAAAATAAGTAGACGGACTAAATAAGAAATCAGAAACTTAGTGAAGGTGTTTAGCTCTGTATGATGTTAACTGTTTGGGGGAGTTAAAGTATTCAAATTTAGATATTTCTTTCAGGAGGAAAAGTTGTTTCTTTGTGGGGAACTGGCAGGTTTTAGGATGGATAGGTTCTGTGAAAGATTTGTTTTTTATAACTAAATTTTGTCAAGAATCTAGTTTAACACTAGATTTACCAGACCAGTCATTTTGACTGTTTTGAAGCTTGCATTTTGCATCATTTGTTTCTAATTATAGTGCAACTTTCAATGGCATTGGCTTTTCCTAATAGACGGTAAGTAGGATAAGTTAAGGTGAATGAAAGTTTAGAAATGGTTGAAAATGGCCTGGTGAATCTAGTGTTAAGGAAGGCCTAGAAAAAGACTTAAACTGATTTCTGATTCATGTTTATCAATATAGATAGTTTTAATCCGACATTACAAGAAAGTTGTACTTGTGAAAACTCATTATGAATTATAAAATTTTGTATGAATGTATATTTGGTTTCTCGTGTAATGATGTTTACTGAATATATTAATCAAAATGAATTATGTTTTAAAGCAATTATTTGTATGCAATATGATGTTTGACAAAATATTTTATCAAGAAAACAATATTTTCATTGTTTTCTCAATAAAATAAACTCTTAGGTCCTAAGTAGGGAAGTGTCCTTGTTGTCTTAAAACTTTAGATCCTATTATTTCTCTTCAAAGTTACCTTAGTTTTAAAAATTGTGCATAAATATCTTGTCACTGAAATAATTATTTACCTGTTTAGTTTCTATTATTTATATTATTGATCCACAATATTAATTGTTGTTTTATTACTATTAACATTTTTTTTTCTAAAATAAGTATTCATGCCATATGAAAATGTTTAAAATAGACAGATTCTTGAATCCTTCCTCTTAAATAATAAAACCTTTTAAGCATTTTAATTTTAAGATCATATTATTTCTCTTTAAAGTTACATAGCTTTCCAAAATTGGGCATAAATGTCTTGCCAGAGTGAAATAATTATTTACATGTTTAATTTCTATAATTTATGGTATTGATCCGCAATATTAATTGTGGTGTAATTGCTATTTACATTATTATTTTTTTCTTTCTAAAATAAGTATTAATGGCACATGAAAAATTTAAAAATAAACCAACTCTCAAGTTGTGCCTCCTAAATAATAAAGTTTTTCGAGCATTTAAATTTTTGAAATATTTAAGTATTGCCTTTCTGCATATACTTTTGCATTTTTATGTGATTTTTATTGATGAATTCTTTTTGAGTTAATTCATCCACTTTATCTCTGCACAGCTCATTTATGATTTGAAATGCGCTAATCCGAGTGCCAGAATATCTGTCAAACTGGTTTCAGAAGTTGGGGTTGGTGTTGTAGCATCTGGTGTTGCTAAGGTAAGCTGTGATTTTTCAAGGAATGCTTTGAATGTAAAATTTAATTTTAAACCCCTTAGTAATAGAGTTCTCTTGTTAGTAATTGAAATTTTTTTAAAATAAAATTTAAGAAAATAATATTGTCTCAAAGTATGAACAAATGACATTTTTGGTAAAATAAAAATTTTTGTGAAATTAGTGGGTATAGGTTCTTAAGCACTAGAAGAGTTTGACGAACTTTCAAAAAGTTCAGACGATTTTTGTAGTGTTTACATTGAGGCTACAAAGTACTCTTTTTCAAAACATTTCTTCAAGACAATAATATTAGTAAGTAATGACTAGATATTTTTCTTTCTCTTTATTTTTTTTTTTCAGATTAAAATTCTAAACTTATCCTGAAATGTCAAAAGTTAGTTTGGACAGCTATTACTATTTTAATAAAAATAAATGAATTAAATAATAAATTTTTAAAGTTTTCAAAGAACTATTAAGTACATAATGTGTGATATTTTCTCATTATTTAAAGTATTTCTTGAGTTATTTGGACCAAAAGTTAATTAGTATGGAAATAAAAATCTTTGGCTTTTTTATTTGTACCCATTGAAACCCTTCAAAAAATTATGTTGCTTGGTTGTAACAAATTTGACATTTAGTTCATAGAAGAATGTATTAATTTCTTTGTAAGCAATTACTATTAGAGCTACATTTTAAATATTTAGAAATTTTGGAAATATATTCATTCTTAAAATAGCTAATTTTATATTTATGCTCTAATATTAAGTGAAAAATATAATGCCTAAATAAAAATGTAAACATTCTTTGAGCATGAGACTCCGCTATTATTATTTTCTAACTACTATTGATAAATTAGTGGGTTTTTAAAATTCTTTTTTATTTTTAAAAATTTCTTTATCAATTACGGTCTTTTTCATTTTTACCCATTTATTGAAAATTCACTTGGTTCTTTTAATTTTAAATGTTTTTTATTTAGAGCATTTAACATCTAGTTTATTGAGCTAGGAATAGGCAAGTTTATTTTGAAGTAATCTCTAAAACACTGCGATGAATAGTTTGTGTTCACTTCTAGAAATTTTTTTCTGAGATCCTTCCTTTCCTTTTTTACAATTATCAGTCTTGTTTTTAGGTAAGATTTATGTTTCAAAGACTGTGGCAATAATGTGTTTCATTTTTTAAAACTTTTATTTTTTAAGTCAAGAAAATTTATACACTTGTAAAATATAATATTTTTTATATACTTGCTGATGGAATAAAATTTTTGCATTTTTATTTTTACTTTGTAATTATTAAAAGTCGCCATTTTAACTCAAAGATCCTAATTTGATCAATTTTCGAAAATTTATATTCTTCTCATAAACAATCAATGTGTAGCAGTTTGACTTATAATTATAATCAACCACTGAATGAAAGATATCTTATGCAGGTAAGGTTAAATCTGCATTATCCTTTTGAGCATTGTTGGTGCATTTCTAGCGTTTCGATTATTAAACCTTAATTTATGTAGGGTAAAGCTGAACACATCACCATATCAGGACATGATGGAGGAACTGGTGCAAGTAGTTGGACTGGAATAAAAGGAGCCGGTCTACCCTGGGAACTGGGAATTGCCGAGACGCATCAAACCCTGGTGCAAAATGATCTCCGTTCTCGTGTCGTCCTGCAAGCCGATGGCCAAATCAGAACAGGTTTGTATCTGTTAGATTTCTTATTATTGATGGTATATCCTTTCATTAGAGTTGGGTAATTTAGTACAAGTATTTAAATGAGTCTTAAAATAAAAAATTTGAGGAGTATCTTATTTGATCTTAACTCTTTGCGGATGCAATGTCTGAAGAGCTTGAGAACAATACCTTTATAGTAATGATTAAACTTTGTGCAAAGTAATAGAAATAAAATTTCACGTTAAATTAAAGCACAAATGAGCATTAAAACGCAGACATATGTTTCGGGATCGCTTGGAATCCGGATCATTTGGATGTTTTGCATCTAGAAGCTCCCTGTCGCATTGAAAAAGGGATTCCAAGCGATCCCGAAACATATGTCTGCGTTTTAATGCTCATTTGTGCTTTAATTTAACGTGAAATTTTATTTCTAATACCTTTATAGTCTTGAGTACTTGGTGAAATGAAGTATGTCTGAGTTTTCAGTTGTATTGAGTGAAAATATTATAACATTAGTTGTTTAAAATTATGTAGTCACTAACAAACTTAATTGGTTTTGAAAATTTAGGCATGCATTACAATGAAATTTTGGTTTGTCCATATCGCCTTTAGTTTTTTTCTTTTTTGCATGCAGATTTTCCTTTTAATTGATATGTTGCGGCCATGCGTTCTTTTTCATTGCTCGGTTTGCACAAAATTGCTCTGTTTAACTTTCCACTGCTTGTGAAATATTTAAAAGAATAGAAAAAGTTGTCTCTGGTAAAATCCAAAATTTGTATCATAGGACTGTTTGTTGAGTTTATAACATGTTCAAGTCCTTTTGCTGCAAAATACAGTGCTCAAATTATACATTTAACCTAATTAACCTTAGAAACATATTGGTTCGAGTAAAAATCTCAAATGACCTTCAGACGTACATCTGCAAAGGGTTAACTTAATTCAATTTTGAGTTTTAAGATTAAAAAATAAAAATACATCGATGATGTTAGACTCACAAATGCTGTAACCCTAGTTAATAAAAAATCATTCCAGAGTAATTGATTCTTTCGTCCCCTGCCAATGACTTACTGCCCCAGCTGCCACCTAACCCGGTGTAAGTATGTAAGAGTAAGTTGTCACCAATTCCAGTGGGACTTCTTGTCTGTAACAAGCATGAAACGTTTCTAGCCAAGTCATCCATGAGAAGTGATTTTCTTTTCCCATTTTCTTCTCTTCCTGCGCAGGATTCGACGTTGTGGTTGCCGCCATACTTGGAGCCGATGAGTTTGGCTTTTCCACTGCTCCTTTGATAGTCCTTGGATGCACAATGATGCGGAAGTGCCATCTGAACACCTGTCCGGTCGGCGTAGCAACCCAGGTGAGGATCGAGAGACAGGGGATGCAGCCACCTGCGAGAAGCAACCACGCCGACTGCTTTTTTTTCTTTCTCATTTAAAAAAAAAAAAAAGTTTAGGTGTACTGCGTCTCTAGCTCTGCTTTTAAACTGCAATGTTATTTCTTTTCAGTTTTCTTTTTTGCTGTCTAGTTTTATTTTTTACTACAGTTTAGCTTGTTAGCTTCCCGGTGGTACTTGGCGATCCTGCCTCCTAGAGAAGTAGTTGCGGATGCCATTCATTCCTTTCTGTTCATAGTGACTTTGATTGGTGTTTGTTAGTTTTTTGCTTTCTTTACAGGATCCAGAGCTCAGGAAGAAGTTCACCGGAAAGCCGGAGCATATGGTTAATTACTTATTCATGCTTGCTGAAGATGTAAGTGATCATCAATAACGTGTTTTTTTTATTTTCCTCTCTTTTCTTCTTTTTTCTTGAAGGAAATTACCCTTTGTTTTCATGTGTCATCAGGGATCATGCCAGAGGAAATTAGGGTCTATTTTTAGACCTTTTACAAAATTCCAACTAATCAAAACGGAGCCTTCACAAAATTCCAAGCTTCCAAATCGTTCTTTTCACACCATTATTTATTATAAAAGCGGCAAATAATAATAAAATTTTTCACAACTATACGTTTAAATTTTCCATTTTCACAAAACTGTTTGATTTTTCACAAAAATCTCTTTAAAATTCACAAAAAATGGACCCTGTTAAAAAATGCTGGATTGACCCCTTGTCATTTCTTTCTATCACTTAATTTGCATAAAAGCTAATAGCAACTGTTATGGAGCAATCTAGACCAATGTGGGAACTGTTTTGCACTGAACTGCCCCCTTTAATATGAAATTTGGAAGAAAGACTCACTGCAAAATCTGAAAGGGCTTTATTCAGCATTTATCATACTCTTTTTTAATAAACACTTTAAAATCTACTGTGAATATTACTTTATGTCTTGAAAATCTAACTAATTCCAAGTTAAATCTAACTATCCACTAACATACTCTGATAGACCACAATTATAATAATTTAATATCATCACGCAAGTTTTAAATGACTGCAAAAGCCACTTAAAAGCGCTAGAAAGCTGCAGGTTCTGTAACCTTAGACTTTACTTTTTCGCAAGATTGCATAGTTGGAAAAAGGGAAATCTTCTAATTGTCATATCCTCCTTTTTTCGTGGCATTTAATTAGTATATTTGCAAATAATTCATAATTATAAAGGCAGAACAGCATTCTTTTGCATTATTGCTTTCCAGTTTACAGTAAAGTGACTGATAAGGAAAGAAATATTTCTTAGAAAGTCTAATATAAATAGATAATTGTAGCTAAAGTCTATAAAAGTACTTAATGTATTGTGTTGCAGTACTTTTTTAGCATATAGAACCATGGAATATTGAGTTGCTGCTGTTTTTAAAAAGAGTAGCATCATGAAAAACGCTAATTTATTGTTATTGTAATGACTAATATATTTTAATGAGGAGATAATTTTTTTATCATTCATCTTCAGTTCAGCCAGCCTACTAAATTTCAAAATGTCAAGGCAATGCGCCCATTTGGGAAAAAAAGATCACTAAATTAAAAACAAAAAAAGTTTTTTCGCTGTATGCTTTGTCTTTGTAAATAGCTACTTATTGTATATTTGTTCAAAATCAAAAGCAATTTGACTGAAATGTTTAGTACTGTGACCCTTTAAAAGCCAATTAATTTTCATGTTTAAAAAAAAATTAAAAAGAGCCTCCTAAAAAAAAAAAAAAATTAAATATTAAAACTTTTTGTCCTAACATACCTGAATCGTATGTAAATTTCGGTTCTCGCTCTTAGTTTGAGTACTGATTGTACTTACATCTGTTATCATGCCAAAAAACCAAGTACATTAATTCGTTGAATAATTTCTATTGTTTTATACTTTTGCCTTATTTTGCTTTGCTCAAATTGTTAAAGCTCACTGAAACATTTCTTCCCCAGGTCCGGGCCCATATGGCATCCTTGGGTGTCAGAAGGCTGCAAGATTTAATTGGACGCACAGATTTGTTGAAAGTACACTTCAACAAAGATAATCCAAAAGCCCAAATGCTGGACTACTCTGCAATATTATTAGATGCATTGAGCTTAAGGCCTAATACTGTAATTCTTGGAGGCTCCTTGAAACAGGACTTTGCCTTGGAAAACAGACTGGTGAGTTCTTGAAAGATATTACTTCACTGGAAAGTGATTGGATGGAAAATGTTAAGTAGAGTACAGGGAAACATAAAATGGAGTGTAGTAGAACTTCGGTTATCCAAAGTGACACAGGGGTGATTGTATTCCGGGTGTACCCCGGAAATCCGGGTTTTTCAAATCCTCCTTCCATGTTTTAAAAATCGGAGTTTTTAGTCTTCAAAATTGAAAATTTAGTGGATGGGACCAAAAAATATGCCGAAAAGAGATAAACATTCCCTTTGTAGCAACCCTTTATGCAGTTAGGGTTGTAACGGCGCCAACGATCTTTGTTCCGAACACGAACGGTACCACGTCCCATGTGCTTTCATTGTTACAGATAAGTGGACGTTTTTCGCCATTTTGGATTTTTTTTCCGCCGCCAAACCCCACGTTGGCGACGTTTACATTCCCGATGTCGCCCCATCGCCAAAAGTCGCAATTTTTTCCCCGGACTTTATTTTTATTTTTAAAAGAACGATAAAAAAAACTTTTTATCGTTTTTATTCGTTCGGAGTTTTTTTTGGATTAAGTTATTTCTTCGATAAACATTGCAAAAAGTTGAACTCATTTTCCGAACCTCATTTTTCTTGCATAATAACGCACAATTTTATGTCCTTTTCCTGAAATCTGAGATGGACTTCGAGTTTTTTTCTCAACTTCTGCTTCAAAAGTTGCAGATATTTGACAAATAAATGAAAAAATAATAATACTAAACAGAAAAAGTATTTAACTGCAAAAATATATAGCCTATTCATTATGTTTTACTATAAATTACAATTTATTTGCAAAAAATAAATTAATTAAATTTCGGGGCTTTTTACTTTGTGTCACAATCACCCCTGGTGACAGGCACCGCTAGCCTTTAGGAGACTGAAATCTTCGGACAATCGAGAATGCTTAGTGCTATTTCTTATTATGTATGATCAAAAGTGCTGTAGACATGAATTTTAACTTAAAAATGTTTTTTATATGTAAGTGTGGTAATTTCATAGAAGTTTGGTTTAGTGCAGCTTTGATGTCTTTGTTTTGCAGCTCTGTCACTGAATTTGTCTAATAGTACAGTAGCCCCTCATTATATCGCGCTTGTCGGGGGACAGCAAAAAAGCATGATATAACCGATGCCGTTAGAAATAACTCAAAAAGTACAAGTAAATTGGGTGTCAAGGGAAACAGTTATGTTTAATCGTACATAATGACAGTTTTCTTAATAATAATGGAAAATAAAACTAAACTGTTTTCTTTGCTATTATTATTAAGACTCTGTTTCTTACAAAAAGAAATGTCAAGTAAAATGTCAACTGGTTTGAGTAGAATCATTCTGCAGGTAGGTTCATTCAAATATTACCAAAATGTGACAGGAGAAATTACATTACAATCTCCTTTGAAAAGTATTTTCCTAATGAAGAGTTTCCAGTAATGTCACTTCATAGCTGCTAAGATCCCTTGTTCCATTGACTAAAATTAGTTTTATTCACCGGAAATAATTGCTTCAAAAATTGATTTCAGTTAACAGAACAGAGTTTTTATGCTAAAGAAAGGCTTTAGCATGAGCAGCCCTTTCTTTAGCATGACAGGGCTGCTCAAAAGTGCTCTTTGGTTAACCCTTTTTAATAGCTTTTATGGTTGAAATTTTAAAGCTTTAGAATGATAAGCTTAAAAATTTCAACCTTAGCATCACACAAATGTTGTAGCTGCCAATAGTTGTAGATATTTTTTTGTTTATCTTACGCATTCAAAAACATAAGTCTTTTAAAGACATAGCAAAAGTTCTTTGAACATACAAGTCATATTGTTCTATCTATTATTTTCAAAATACAGTACAAAGTCTCAAATCCAGATAGCTGAATTTCTTAATGGTTTAAAATCAGTACGTTTTACAAATTGGTCAAACTGATGCCTACTTACAAAATAAAGACTGACATTATTGGCAAAAAATAAAAAAATAATGAAGCAATGCAAAATAACCTACATGCCTAACAAATTATTATTATAAACTAAGTATCCTAAACCTCTTTAAGTAAAATGTTTTGTATTGTGATGTTGTTTAAAATTAAGGTAATATATCTGCTTCTTTAGCATTACAAACATGCTCCAGGACAGATTAGTTTTGTGACAAATCCAAAATATCGAATTATAAAAGTCCATAAGGTATTCAGATTTAGAAATTCATACTGTACAGGCAAATCATGTATGACGTAATCATAACAGCTGCTTATGAGTCCTCTGACCTCTTTGGAAGAAAGCGTAAGACAGGAAAAATATTCTGATTAAATATAATGAAATATAAGTATTTAGGTAGCTATCCTGATGAACTCTTGCATAAAATTAATTAAAATTTGCTGCTTCTACAGGTTAGCAGTCGGCTGTGATAAACTATAGAATGAATGCATAAATGACAGTATGGAAATATTCATATGATAAATATGTTCCTCGATAATATCGATTTTTTTTAAAAAGTAAATTTAACAATTTGTTGTTCTTGATTGAGTAAGCACTCATAAAAATGAAATGAAACATGCTTTTCTAAAGGTTAGGAATTAATTCAGGAATGTTTGAATGTGCTTAAATTTACTCGATGTATGGATTCATTAATGTTTTATGATGTGTACTCGGTATCCTTACTTGGTCATAAATTGATATTGAAAACCATCTGATATATAGTGAGACCTCTCATAAAGACCACCTCTATAAAGAGACCACCTCTCGTAAAGACCATTTTTTAAAGGGCTAAAACTTCCAGCTATAGACTCAATATTAACTTTCCCTCCATTAAAAGACCACCTATTTTCTGCCTCCCTCCCAGTAAGACCACTTTTTCAGAAGAACAGGTAGGATTATTTAGCTTTAGGAAATTTGAAATAACCTTATCTCTGAGAAAAACAGGACCCAGATAGTAGGTGGAGAAAGCTATTGTCCCTGTTCCTGGAATTGGGTGGGTGATAAGCACCAAGGTAGGGGAATTGGACTAATGAGCTTGATTGTTCATTTGGTCCTTAAAGATCCCTGTGAAATGTGAAGTAGAGTCATTTAAGGGAATGATTGGTCCAACTTAAACCTGTTACCCTTCTTAGAGAGCTAAGGACATTTGTAGAGTTCACAGGGCATTTCCCTCTTATAATGCTTGTAAACTAGTAAACAATACTACACTCAATATTTAAAAAAAATTTTTAAGAGCTCAGTCTGATTCAGATGACGAGCTTCCTCCAGTAAAACAGCCATCAATTTCGTATCAAGAAACATTAAATGAAATTAATAGATTAATAGAAAATTCAATTCCTGCTAGAGATGACTCTAAAATGAATAATTTGTTTCAGGAAATCAAAGTTCAAAGATAAAGATTGTTAGTGAGAAATTACTAAAATCAAAGCAAACTTCAATTAATTCTTTTTTTAAAGCTGTCCAGTCATAAAATAGTATTAAAAATAGGTTTTAGAATAGTGTTTTGTTGCATTATTGCATGAAGCTTTGTTTTAGCCCTTACCTCTATTCAGAGACCACCTCTCTATAAGACCGATTTTCTACGGTCTGGTGGGTGGTCTCTTTAGAGAGGTTTCACTGTATACCTTTATTTTTCTCAAAAATTGCTTTGCAAGTGCCATGTTTTCTTGCTCTTCTTCTAGGACAATCTGCTAATCAAACAAGCTGGTGATGTGATAGAAAGAAAGAAATCAAATGTTACGATACATATGGACATTTCCAATGTTGACAGAACTTTTGGTTCCACACTGAGCTATCATATAGCAAAGTAATTATGCAAACAGTTTCATTCCTTATACTATATCTCGATCTGGTTAGTAATCAGTACTGTAGCTGTCTTGAACCTGAAATTAAAGTTCTCATTTTAATGTCAAACAGCACTGCAAAAATACTGGCCTCTGAAGAATCAGCGGTCATACCAGAGGACATTTGGTCCGTTTTCGGACCAAAATTCCGATTAATCAAAATGAACCCTTCACAAAATTCCGATTAATCAAAATGAACCGTTTACACAATTCCAATTAATCAAAATGAACCGTCCACAAAATTCCGATTAATCAAAATGAACCGTTTACACAATTCCAATTAATCAAAATGAGCCGTTCACAAAATTCCGATTAATCAAAATGAACCCTTCACAAAATTCCAATTAATCAAAATGAACCCTTCACAAAATTCCAGTCAATCAAAACAGATCCTTTACAAATTCGGAGCTACTAAACACAGAACTGTTTGTTAAATAAACAGCAAAAAAAAATTAAATTATCATTGTATTTTAAGTTTTGAATTTTCTCAAAATTATCTGATTTTTCTCAAAACTCTTTCTATTATTCTCCTGTTAAAAATGCTGGCTCATCCCTTGAATGTGTTTAAAGATTTAGTACTATTTGATGTCAGGTAATTGAAACTAGTGCTCAAACCACAGGCTATAATGAGTTCATTTTGGTAATACTAAATTAGCATTTTCTGTAACGTTAAAAACGCATAACACATAAAACTGAAGTGTATCAAATAAAATACACACATAAAATAATGATAAAAATTAATACAAATGCTAAAGTGACAACCAGCAACAGGCACAGGGCCCAGCTAGGCTGGTCCTAGACAATTTAACAATCCCCAATGAACATCAAGAGCCCTCTTAAAAGTTTTCACCTCACTGCAAGTAACAGTTGCTTCCTGTAAACTATTCAAACTGCCTACAACCCCAGTAGTAGTCATTTTTCCTGATTTCAAGATAAGCCTCAGACAGGCGTATAGGAAAGGGAATTTCTAATGGGGGGGGGGGGGGTGGAGCTTAAGCCCCTTCCGCATTAGAAATCAGGAAATTTTCATTTTAATGTCAAATGAGATAAAGCTGCTTTTAAAGCAAAACTTTTTTTAAAAAATCTGAATTTAAAGACTTCTTGCACTTGAATTTTAAATTTAAGAACTTCTAAGTCTTATTCTAAATATGAAATTACTCTGAAATCATAAGTGAGTGATTTGACATTTTGTAATTAATAATAATGAGTGAATACTGAATACTTTTAAATTGTTAATTCGTTTTTCTTGGAAATAATTTTGAGCATTTGGAAATGAAATTGTTTGAGCCCCCCCCTCCTCCCCCCCCATGAGTTTTAAATTGCTACGCTCCTGACCTGAGATTTAAAAGTTCAAAATAATGATCTCTGATTCTACCTCCTGTGTATAGTTGTAGCCAATCAACATTTTCCATTTTAATGAATTTAAATAACTGGACCATGTCCACTTACCAACCTAGTGACTACAACCATTGTTTTTAATTAGTTCTTTATTATGGATTTGGCATTTGTTTACATTTTGGTGTCTATTCCTTTTAATTAGTATGAAATCTAGGTGTGCCATAAAACAATCTAGAATGCATACTGTTTTTGATTTTATGAAGATTAAAATATTTGTTGATTTTAATGAAACTTCCAATAATTGCATCTGCATGCAAATTCATCGACTGTGATCTTTTTCTCTCTCTAGGAAATATGGCGGAAAAGGTCTCCCAGATAATAGCATTAAAGTGAAACTTGAGGGATCGGCTGGTCAAAGTTTCTGTGCATTTTTGGCACCAGGTGTGTGTGTAGAATTAGAAGGGGATGCCAATGATTATGTTGGAAAGGTAAGCATTACTACAAAAACAACATAGTACGGATTTGCTCTAACAATTTTAACTGTAGTTTGAATCTCTGTTTGTAAATGAATTGGAATTGATTTATATGCATTGTTTTGATTTTTTTTTTTTTTTTGAAACGTGATGGGGAAATTGATAACACTAGAATTTGCCAAATGGCTGAAATTCGACTGTCATTCTTTAAATTTTTCAAGTTCAGCCTTGAATGTTCGAACAACTTTTAGACATTTTAGTTTCTGTGTTCGACAACAGTTTGTTTTGTTTAAATGTTTTAACTATACTAGACTGCAATGTTTCTTGACAATGACATCACAACGCGCGGCAGAAGAAATGAGTAAACGGCGAGGCTGTTGTGGTTACAAGGACGAGGATCGAAAAGACGCCACACCAACTTAGCGAATTAATCCGATTAAGCATTCTATTTGGCACGTTGCGCCTTTGAAAACTCATTTGTTTTTTTTCAGTTTATCAGAGAAAGATAAACAGATATAAACAAATTAAAAAACTTATTTCTTTTTACATAATCATAATTTATTTTATTGGATCAAATATTTTTCTTCTTAATGTAACATTAAAATTATATTCTTCTAAAAATCCTTTTCTTCCTGCAATATTTCATAAAAACGGTTGGACTTTGAACACTTTCGTTTTTTTTTCAATAAATAATTTTTTTCCTTCCTGTTACCCCCTGAGCGTAATTTTTTTTCTGTGTAAGTTTGTTTTTAATGGAAAATTAAGATATTAACGAACGAATACTATTAGCAATATTAACGAATGGAATAATAATAACTATTTAGCTTTTCTCAAAGTCACGAGCCAGCGAGTCGGACATTAACATAAATCATTCTAAATCTCGCCAAACCGCTCATGGGAAGATCGCCAACTACTCGTGAGCTCTTATTGGCTGAGCGGTCAGTTCTAAATGAAGGTATTACTACGCATTGCACTTCTCGTAAAATTGAAAACATATAATATTTCCTGAACATTTCGGCAAATAAACGCTTTATATGCATAGGTTAAAATACCTTATCATATTTCTATAGCGAAGAGCTTGGTTTAACTCGAAAATCGGACAACGCGTGGAGAACCACTTTCTTCGTTTGCTCCCAGCATATTTGTCCATAGTCGAGAAACTTTGCAGTTTAGTATATCGGTAATCTCGCCTCCGTGTGACTGATCGACCACCGAGTTACTAGCCATTTATTTTAATGCATTTTACCTAAATCTTATCTTTTTGCACTCTTTTTCCTGTAAAGAAAATAGAAATAAAAATTTCCATGCCACCCTTTTGCTATTTAAAAAATTAGAAATACAAACACTCACTTTCAATTTAGGTAATTCAAATCAACCAACTTACAGAAACGTTGATTCGAAGCAAAATAACACGTCACTGAACATTGTCTTACTTTATATTATCAAGACATTGTTAGCGTCAACTGTATTTTCTTTGTTTGACATTAGAACGGACAAACAATTTGACTGACTCATCATATTATATGTATTTTGGAAATAAATTAACTTGACATCTTAAGATTAGTATTATTTTGCTTTGACATTCATTTAATAGCTTACATTTTCCCTTGTTTTCATCTTGACATTTCGTCATTGAATTATAAATAGTAAAAAAATGTATTGAGTATTGTACAAATATTGTAAATTGTGGATATAAGGAGTAGTAGGAAAATATGATACATAAAAACTTCTAATCGAATTTACGTCAAAAGTAGGAGGTGAAAAAATGAACTATTTCCAAAATTTCTGTATTGAAAATCCTAAAACTCATCAATAGCAGCTAAATTTAAGAAAAAAGTAACAAAATTGGTTGACAAACGGAGAAAATGGTACTTGACTGTTTTGTCTTTGCCTATTTATGTATAAATAACAGGTTTTAAGGTGTTTAAGTAAACTCTCTCAAATCCGCGAGCTTATAAAATCCGCGTAAGATTTCTAACGTAAACAGTGAAACTTTCTTAAAATAGTTGAAAAACTTAGTTAAAAAAAGTAGAAATTCCTTAAATTTTCAAAGCTCAAAGCATTTTGTCAACTTGAAATGTTTACAATAACTCACATCTCCCTTTTATACTTTGAAAATAATTTTTTTAAAATTTATTTTTATGTTTTTTTGATAGCTACGTGTCGTGCACAATATTAGCGTTTTGCCGTAATTAGACTTCAATCTTTTTGCACCTGCTTTCGATTTGCGATATTTCCTACAATTTTTTCATTAGTACACAACTCGAATCATTTTCGACGAAAATATTGAACCCGTTTTTTAGCATAAATTTCGTATTTGCATCGATTTTATGGTGCAAATGTTCTTCCTCCTTGATCTAATTAATGGGGACAATTTTGGTTTCCTATGTGGTGATCAACAATGAAATTTTTGGTCAAAGTTAAAAATTTTTGGTAGACAGCTGGCGAGTGGCGACCACCAATCTGTACCTTTACAAAGTAGTAGAATAAAAAAATTCATTTAAAGTTCACAATTATATATATATATATATTGTATCTAATTTTTATAAATTTTATTTCTTTTCTATCAATCTCTTTTATTTATTCATGCCTGTACAATTAGTGGTTCATCAAATCATTTTTTGAGTAATAAGTAAAAAGGTTAATGCAACTATATAACATCGCAAAATGCTTACACAGATCAGTGACCCAAAATCCGCGAAATTCTGAAATCCGCACAACCCTTGGTCCCAAGCAGTGCAGATTTCGGAGAGTTGACTGTATATCATTTACTCAGCTCAGACATTACCACCTTTACCCTCATTAGTTTTCAGCAAAAATAATGTGCTTAGATTTGTAGAATTTTATTATTTCTTTTAATTCAGAAAACTTGATACATCCTTGCTTATCTTTGCTGAGAAAATGAGCGTTATCTTTGCTAGGGCTTATCTGGCGGGACTGTGATCGTCTGTCCGCCCACACGTTTGCCTCGCGAGTTCAAATCGGAGGAAAACATCATCGTCGGTAATGTCTGCTTGTATGGTGCTACGTCCGGAAAAGCCTTCTTCAGGGGCATTGCGGCAGAGAGATTCTGTGTCAGGAATTCTGGTGCTACTGCTGTCGTTGAGGTATTTACTTTTTGTGACCATCTATTTCCTGTTTGTGGAGTTGTAATGGGAAACATTCTCTTTTAATCTCTGAAGAAGATTTCGGGTACTGAAAATTGGTGGGTATTTTTTGTTTGATATATAGTCTTGTTAAATGCTATTACAGTAGCCTTTTTTTATGCAG
Organism: Octonoba sinensis; assembly: GCA_038502835.1. NCBI lineage: Eukaryota > Metazoa > Arthropoda > Arachnida > Araneae > Uloboridae > Octonoba > Octonoba sinensis. Next base: position 14,110,714 of record CM076604.1, read on the forward strand.
TAGTTCTCTGTTTCCTCAACCAAAGGTTTAAGAAAACAATGATAAATGATATAAAAGGTTTCAAAGTATGCATATTAGGGATGTAACGAATAGTGATTTGGCCGAATACCGAATATTCGGCCACTTCTTCCAGGCCGAAGCCGAATATTTGGCCGTTTCTTCTGGGCCGAATAACGAATATTCGGCCAATGTCTTAGGCCGAATACCGAACTATTCGGAGGCCGAATATTAAAATTTCTAGAAAATCGTTACAATAGAAAGTATTTGTCAAATTTTAAAATGTTCACAAAGTAAAACACCAATTCCACACATTAATCTATGATGTGTGATTTAATTATGTTTGTTAAGAACCTGAAACCATTTTCAGCAAGGAATAAATTCACTAAGCGACAGTATCGAAAATAAATGTATTTTCTGTCTTGTTTTGAATGCAGTAAATCTGAGAATTTCACCCCCAAGACGAATAGAAATGACAGGTTTTAGTATAAGTATTAGTATTATTTTACTAATTATTTAATTCAAATTAAAGAAATCCCTATTGCTTAGAACTTTTACTTTGCTCAAAATAGTTTTATGGAGCTATTTTAAAAGTAAAGAAAAGTTAATATTTTTATTTTAACGGTTTTTTACATACCTATTTCAAAAAGATCTATTAAAATTTAATGCATTTAACTGGAATATATTTTTATTTTCAAAACTCCCAATAACTTATGCTGTCTTAATATTCATGATCTATTCTAGACTTTTCACATTTTTCTCTTACTCAATATTCACAGCAAATCAATTTACCCAAACAAAGTCTGACTTCCACTTTGCTAATATAATCACAAAATAAAAGTATCATATTCTCCATCATAATTAACTATTGCCAGCTTTTGGGGGCAAATGTTAAGTATAAAAACTACAGTATTATAACTTTAAAATCTGTTTTTGTCCACAGAAACCTGGAAAAAAAAATGTTTAAAAAAAGTAGCTTTTTTCTAAAGTATTTTTATTTATTAAAGCTATATGCTAATGTAGTCTTTTGCAATAACTGCAATACAGTTTTAAATGTTTGAAATCTACTCATTTCTTACTTTTTTCCTATTTCTACTGTAACGGAACTATTCAGCCGAATAGTCCATCAATATTCGGCCAGGCCGAATATTCGGTTGAGTCATGAAATGATTATTCGGCCAGGCCAAATAAGCCGAATACCGAACAGTGGCTGAATATTCGTTACATCCCTAATACATATATAAGTTGCCTGCTCTACATATGAAAATGAGCCAATTGGTCGCCACAGGCAACCTCTTTTAAATTTTTACTACGGCCCGTCCGTTACAGAAATCGTTAGTTTAGTTTATTAGGGTTATTCAAGTCAAAGAAGGGAAGTACTTGCGACAGTTAATGTAAAAATAGAAACTAAATAACCTTTAATTGTTGTGTTTTTCTGCCATGAACAGGAGACTTTATTTTATTATGTTATTAGCGTAAGGTATTTGGGGTTAAAAAAAATTCCTTCAAATGTAGCTTCTTATTGCGAGTTTCAGCATTGTAAATTATTTTATCTTCTGCTAATGTACATGAATCCATCATATGTTTACATTCATATTCCAAAGAATAGCCCATCTGAAACATGACTGAATTCCTTTCAATAAATATTCTTTTAGATTCTGTGTTATATCAGTCTCACTGTTTTTAGAATATTTATGATTTTGTACCTTAAATAATTGAAGAAAAAAAGGTTTGACACATATAACTCAGAATTCTTTTAATTTTTGTGTTTTGGGCAATTTTTTTCTCCCATTGCTTAAGGTCATTTTTATGAAATATATGGTGTAACTATTTAAATGAAGAAAAAATAAGTTATGTATGAGAACAGTGGTTTGAAAAATATTTCAAATACCACACTTTTTAAAGTGGAATTCCTCTTGTAATCCTTTAAATATGGAAATCTCAGCAAAGTAATTTTTCTTGCATAAAATTACGTTAAATTTAAGCTTGCTTAAATTTTAAATTAAATTAAAAATTAACAAAAGTACTTTAACTACTTAAAGTACTTTTAACTATTTTTTTAAAATTAGTCTAATATACAAACTATTTATCTTGAACTTAATGACCGTACAGTAAAGCTTGAAATTGATTATATTGAACAATGGTAAACTGATTAAATTTAAGCTCAAAATTCCCACTGTGTATTTTGATTAACACAATATAAATTGCAGTATAATGGTTAAGAATGTAATATATTGCACTATGATTAACTAATATGAAGATGTTTGACTCAGGCTAATTTTGCTGTTTTTTGCAGGGAGTTGGAGATCATGGTTGCGAATACATGACTGGTGGTTTTTGTTTAATTCTGGGTGCTACTGGGAGAAATTTTGCTGCTGGCATGTCTGGTGGCATTGCATATGTGTTGGATGAGTAAGTTTTCTCTTCTTCAAACCCTTTTGTCCTGGTTTAAATAGATTTTCTATTAGATTTCTTTGAGCTTATTCATTTGCTTCATAATTTACTATAAAAGCAAGCTATTTTTTCAAGTTTCAGCAATTTGCGAAAATGGCAAAAATGATAAACTTCCTTGTTAAAAGTTTTGTTCATTTTTTAAAATCAAGTTTTCAATTACCCCTTCCTCTTTAAGGAAAATTAATAATGATTTATTGTTATTATTACTATTTTTCCTTCTTAATTCCATAAGTACATCACTGTTTTTATTGTTATAAAATTCTCCTACTTTTTCCTTGATAAATGCATGTTCTGTAGAATTTTATCTGTGTAATAAAAAAATGAACTAAATCATTATGTAATATTTTGTTTAAACCAATCAATTTAATGGTTTAAGGAATTAACACTGGTATAGTTAGGCATTTCTTTCATTTTAACCAATTATTTGATTGTCAAATTTCTATAAAATTATCTAAAGAACATTTTAATTATTTTTTTTAGCAACATTGTTTCAACAAAAATCATCCATTATTAATTTTTCGTAGGAAAGGGAGCTCACCTCCCCTCAAGATTATCTTTTTTTATTTAAAAATTAAAGCGTTAAGTCTTTCACCTAAGTAAATAATTGCCATCAACTTGTAGGGACTAAATTTAGTGCCATCAAACGTAAATTACTGTCTATTAATTTAAAACACATCGTTTAAAAAGCTGTGAATAAAATTTACATATTTTTATTTTCTTATCAGAATAAAATGGTTTGAACACTTAATTTTGTAAATGTAGTACTAATAGATTTACAGAGTTTACTTTAGGTGTAATAGGTCAAATTCTTTGGATGCAGCTCTATACCCTTCAGTGGTATAGTCGAGGGGGGCGGCGTCCCCCTATCCTTTTTTATTTTAACACAAGCGTCCCGCCACTTACTTTGAATTTTAGCTAGGCACGCCCCCAACTTTTTATATTCGTATATGTAAGCGTCCCCCCATCACTATTTCCAGGACTACACCACTGCCCCCTTCTTCTCAAGCATGACAAATCCTTAATGCCAATTATTGAGACAGTTATTCTTCTATTTTTACATCAAGTTAGTGTACGAATTTGTTTTATTGCACAGAACATCAATTGATCTATCCAATGTGTTTTCAAAACTGAAACATATATCCAAAGTGCATTTTATCTGCAAATTGTTGCAAATGCATTCAGCTTGTTGCATCTCATATTCTCACGTCAATCGCAGGAAAGGCATGCTCGAGTCTCGCAGCAACTTGATGATGGTGGATCTGTTACCACTGGAGCTTCCTGAAGACCTTAATTTCGTTGAAGGTTTATTAAAAGAGTTTTTTGAGAAAACTGGCTCAGCTGTGGCCCAGCGCTTACTGTCCAATTGGCCTGCCTCTGCTAAATCTATTGTGAAGGTATGCAGATATCTATATTTCCTAGTTTTATGTGTAATTCCTTATCTACAATATCTATGTATGCTACAATATTTTTGATGTCGCTATAATTTTAGAAGTAAAAATCTTGCAACATGTTCGGTTTCATTTTAATTTATAAGTACTCCCCACAACTTTTCCGCAAAATTTTTTTAAGAATGACTAAACCGTGTGTAACCCCCCCCTACTTTGAAAATTAATAGTCTTCTGAAGAATGCAATTTGGAGGGAACAGATGGTGATGGGGATTTTGCTGATCACTATAATTTTGAATTCAAGCAGGATGTTTGTAGGTTACGAAAGTTCCGATAAAGTCACGAATTTGGAAAATGGTCGCACAAGAAACAAAAATGTATGATAAATCACAAAACATTTCCATCTTAAGGAACCTGTCCCCCTTAGAAAGCATTAGATACCCAATTTTTTTTTTTTTTTGAATGCCCGATTCAGAACCAGATTTGGCGCCTTCAGTTATCTGGCATGTCGCATTTAATTTTAAAATTTTGTTAAATTAACACCTTTTGAAAATGAGTGTGAATTACACACTTATTATTAGGGATGTAACGAATAGTGATTTGATCGAATAGCAAATATTTTCGCCCCCTTCTTCCAGGCCGAAGCCGAATGTCTCGGGCCAAATACCGAATCTTAAAATTTCTAGATAATTGCTGTAATAAAAAGTATTTGTCAATTTTAAAAGTATTCAAAGTCAAACACCAATTCCACACATTAACCTATGATGTATGATACAATTGTTTGTTAAGAATCTAAAACTATCTAAAATTAATGTATTTTCTGTAAAACTGAAAATTTCACCCACAAATGGAATAGAAATGACAGGATTTAATGTAAGCATTAGCATTACTTTGCTCAAAATAGTTTTATGAAGATATTTTTAAAGTTATAAAAGTAATTATTTTTATGTTATGTACTTTTTTATATACCTATTTTTAAGAGACCTATTAAAATTTAATGCATTTAACTGGACTATATTTTTACTTTCAAAACCCCCAATAACTTATGCTATCTTAATATTCATGATATAATCTAGGCTTTTCTCATTTCTCTCTTACCCACTATTCACAATAAATCAGTCTACCCAAAACAAAATAAAAGTCTTGCATTCTCCATCATAATGAACTGTTGCCAGCCTTTGGGAGCAAATGCCGAGTATAAAATACAATATTATAGCTTTAAAATCTGTTTTGGTTCAGTCAAACATAACAACATTATTTTCTTTTCTAACTTATTTTTATTTATTAAAACTATATGCTAATATATTCGTATGCAATAACTATAATACAATTTTAAGTGTTTAAAATCTACTAATTTCTTAAGTTTCTTTCATTTCTACTGTGGCAGAACTATTCGCCCAAATAGATAGGCCGAATACTGAATAGTGGCCGAATATTCGTTACATCTCTACTTATTATGTATTTGGACGCTGCGGGACGTTTAAAAATGTGTGTAGAGTTTACAGGTTTCAAAAATCAATGCCAGATATCTGGTGTATATCTGCCATATAGGGGCAGCGAATGTATACTATCCGGCAAAATCAGTGTCCCACACTCATGGCCCATCGCTATTTTTTAAAGGTTATGAAGTACTGAAAGGTCACGAAATTTCACTTTTGAAATTCTATAGACACCCTGTCAAGTGAATTTGAAGAAGTGTTCCAATGTTTTGTCGACAAATAGTATTGAAATAATGGAATATTGTTTCTTTGTAATATTTTGCCTTTTGTATACTAAAACCCAATGTGTTAAATCTCTCCTTTGTTACCATCATATTTTGGAGATGAAATTTTGACCTGTGTATAACCCCCCCCCCCCCCCCACCATTTTCCAAGTTGAATTTTCTTTTCAATAGGAGGGGGGGGGGGAATTGTACAGCCGGAAGTGATGGGACAGTTGCATTTATGTCTAAATAAATCATTGAAATTGATTATTAGTTCCTCTACTAAATGGAATAGTTATTGCACTCCTCCTCACTTCCCCTATGTACGATGAATGCAAAACAACTTCAGCCCTTTAAAAAAAAATTTTTTTCCTTCTTTTTGCCCTGTATGCTGTGTCTATAAATACTTTCGTTTTTTTCTTCTTCCAATAACGTAAAGTCATATGTTATAGATAATTTTTTTTTTTTTTTACAGGTATTTCCAAAGGAATACCAACGTGCCTTACGCCAAACAGAAGAAGAAAAGCAGGCGAACTTGACAAATGGTCCTACAACTATTGAAAAACCAAAGACGACATCCACTGTAAGGGACATAGAGGATGTTATATCCAGTGGAGAAAAACTTGATAAATTGAGGTAGTGAAACTTTCTCTTTTACTTTTTCGTCAGACCGTCTTCAAACAGCAATGTGGACACATTTGTACAATATAGATGAGGTCATATAAATAAATGATGCAGGAATATTTTTGAAACTATGTCGTATGGATGAAGCCATTTGCTAAAGCCGCGCAAAAAGTTTGCAGATGAACTAAAACTAGTCTGTTGTGGCCGTAATGGAACTATCTTCGATATCCTTCATAAGAATATTAAAACTCTCCGAATGTCCCAATTATGATACAAATCCTTATTGAAAAATAAATAAATTTTATTAAAAGAATTGTTTTAAAGAAAGAGTAAACTAATTACAAAGTTTTGCTACCAGCAAAGCCTCAAAATGCTAATAATATGACTAAGAATTTTATTATTTAACGTGTAGGTCAAATGGCAATAACACAATACAAAACAAAATATCTGCTAAATGGCAGCAGTACAATACAAAACAAAGTCTCTGTTCTCTTGGCACAATTGGTGCCAAAATATAACTGTTTGAATGGTTGAATCAGCACCAGTTCTCATCAGGGTCCTTGTATGCACCAAGTTTTGTTCGATTCCATGCATTACTTTTTTAAGATGCAGTGGCCACAAAAAAAAAAAAGTTACGCACATTTTTCTAGAAACCGTCAAAATGGGTTCAGCATGCCTCAAAACATGTAAATCCATCGAAATTCGAGAATTTTCTTCAATACTTTCATCGATATATCGGATTTGCAAGAAAGAAAAAGAACATACGCATTTTGAAAAGGGAAAATCATATTGACTAATATCTTAATATTTCTTTGCTTTTATTACAATTAACAATTATTACTGTCAGGGATACGAGGGATTAGTCGGGACAGGATGCTGGAAGACCCTTAAAATAAAGACAAATGGAGGGCAAAGAAAATTTCCTAGAAACAAATTTCTCTGTAAAACTGAGATTTTGGTAAAATATACAAATTAAGCAGGGGGCGGGGAATGGGAGGATTATGCAGATGAATGTAAATTATACGTGTTTTTGCATCTTCCTCATCTTTGCATAATTTATGTGGCCGTATGTTATGGACAAGAAAATTTTCATGTTTTTTTGTACACTGATATTTTAGTCGAGAACAAATACTTTTGATTGAAATGAAAACTGTTACTGAATATTGAGGGAGAGAATGATGATGATACCAGATAAAGACAAAGCCACTTTGTTTATTTATTTATTATTATGATAAGTATTTCCATGAACTAATCGAAAATCAAATTCGGCATTGCACTGGAGACCTAATTTGTTGCAACTCATTCTAAGGTAGAAGGCCAACAATATATGTGGCATTGTGAAGCAACTTATTTAGCACAAATTTAGGACTGTAATAATACTAAAAAAGTGGGGAGATGGCAAAACCCATCTCTTTTTCTCCCGAATGTAAAATTTTATAATTTAAGAAATACTTAACATTTTTTAAATTTTAATTTAACAATGATATCAAGTTTTTAAAGTTCTTTAACTAACATTGAACCCCAATCTAACTTTTAGTTATTTTAATTTAGTTATTTTATTTAGTTATAACTTTAGTTATTTTAATAAATAATCTACATCCAAATTTTTTACTTTAAAGTAAGAGATGAAGTAAAGTAATAAGTCAACATTACTTACCTAATTGTTTCTTTAAATATTACATGCAATATTTTATTTTAATGAAAATTCCAATCCTTCAAAATAAAGTAAAATTTAAATAGTAGTTTTTTAAATGCCATCTAAAGTGCTAAAATTATTAATATATATCTATATATATATTTAGTTATTTTTAATTGAAGTTTTTAAGCAGTAGGGAAATAGATTTTGGTGAAAAAGTTTTTTTTTCCTTTCTAATGGGCCTGCATATGGTCGCTAACCTTTGCAGACCTAGTGCATTCCCCAGAAACTGGCATCCATTCTTTCAAGTAGCACCACTATCGGCAGATGCCATTGCCACGTGAGAATTTAGACTTCTAGTCTCTTATCTTGAAGGTAAAGCACCTGAACCCGGACGATACAAGACTGCACTAGGAATCTAATTTTGCGAGAGTATCCAAGCCGAATGGATACTGAAGGGATCACTAACATGCCGCATTATCATACAGCATGTACACTGGCGATTTTCCGTCTCTCAAACTCACTGACATTGGTCTGGTTTTGAACCCGCAATTATTTTGGTGAAAATAGAAGTGGATAGACCTATGGGGATTTTTTTTTTTTTTTTTTGGCGAGATGCTTAACTTATCTCTAACCACAGTTCTAGCATTGATTGTAATTTGTTTAATATTTATGGTTCCTTTTGTAAAAACTAAGATTGCAGGGGGCATTATTCATTTGCAAGTTGAATACTAGTATGAAATTGTTCGATTACTGTAGCTTTTTTGTTCTTCAGAAGGTTCTTGATGTTTTTAGAATTTATATTTATTAAAAATAACAGTTTTTTGATGTTTCATTTTGATTTTCAGAGGCTTCATGAAATACAAGCGACAGACAAATCCTTATAGAAAACCCGCTGAAAGGCTTCATGATTGGAATGAAATTTATGATTCTGAAGGAGTAAGGAAAACCATAAAAGGCCAAGCAGCTCGGTATGTTTGCTCTTTCTTTATATTTAACTAGCTGTACCCGGCCAGGCGTTACTGTGGCTCAGTCTGGTTCAATGGAAAATCAAGAGAAAGCCTATATTTCTAATATGTTTCATTTCACAGTGGGTCATGTGGCACAATTTGTGCCATCACCCCCAACCCCCCTCCTGGTTTAATGTTAAATGAAATCATAGTGCAGCTCCTTTCTGAATATAGGTATAAGTTATAGAAGTATATAGTTTTGAAACAGATTCATGAGAATCAGTGGGAATTCAATGTAAGAAAATCTTGAATGGTGCAGCTATGTATGGGTCTTGAAGAAAAATTTACTGTTACATATTAAATGAGAATAATATTACAAAGTAATTAGTATTGCATTTTAGTATTGAAAATTTGTTGCTGTTTTATTTTTCCTTTTTAAAAACATCATTGTTTGTAAACAAATAAATTTAGAAGTTTTTTTATATCACTGCAGAAAATAGGTGCAATAAAATACTAAGAAAGTAAACAAAGATTATTTTTAAGATAAATTTCAACCGCTTTGATGAAAATAACGTTAAAGCCTAACGTTGCCTACTCATATTGGCATATTTTATTCCTTAAATGATAATTTTTTTCTATATTTTGTGTTCATATACATTTGATATACAGTGGTACCTTGAGATACGAGTGACCTGACATACAAGTTATTTGAGATACGAGCACTGTTGAGCAGCAAAGAAAAGCTGATACTACTTTTTTTACCGTAGATACAGTTTTTCTTTTAAAAGCTTTGGATTAAGGTGAAAAAATGAAATATTGATTAAAAATTTAATTTGCTAGAGTTTGCGGTTTTTATTTTGCAATGTGAAATGAAGGGATTTTGTAACTGCACAACTTGATCTCTACTTCTGTAAAGTTATACGGTTTTTAGAGAATTGCTTTAATTACACTGGCAGTTTAGAGGTCTTCTAATATAAAACTAAATATGCTTTGTATGGCTCTGAGTGTGAGTGTTTGATTTACTCTCTTTGTTCACAGCTGTATGGATTGCGGTGTCCCTTTCTGCCAATCCAGCCATGGTTGTCCTCTCGGCAATATTATTCCCAAGTGGAACGATTTAGTATACAAGGTGAAAAAAAAAAATTTTTTTTGTTGCATATTTTATAAATGTTGTTATTTGGGTTTTCTTACTTTAATATGTGCTTTACGGGATCATTCATAAATGATGTCACGCTTTGAGGGGGGGAGGGGGGTTCGGGAAATTGTGACAAAGTGTGACAAGGGGAGGGGAGGGGGTAACAAGAAGTGTGACATCATGCATTATGCAACATAGCGTGATGCGTGACAAAGGGGGAGGGGTCCGCTGAAGTGTGACGTATTGTGACAAAGGGGGGGGGGGAGGGGGTCAAATATATGGGAAAAAAGCGGGACGTCATTTATGAACGGCCCCTATGAGGCTAAATATTGTTTGTTCCAACTTACAGTGGTTAAAAAGAGGAAGGTGTAGTTTGTACAAGCAGGGGTTTGTAACGGGCTCTGGGCCCAGCTAGGCTTATCCTAGTCTATTTACCAACCCCCAATGAACTCGTAACCCTTTTTAATCCACTATTGAACCCGATTGAAGTAGTCATTTTTCCTACCTTCAAGATTTGCCTGAGATTTCAAAAACTTAAAACACTGACCTATGGTTCTACCTCCTGTGTAGAAATGTAACCCATCAACATTTTCCATTTTAATCAATTTAAATAATCAAATTTTTCCCCCTATAACTCTCCTTTGCTTGAGACTATACAGATAGAGCCTTTTATTAAGCCTGACCCCAGGAGCGGAAAGTGCTTAAAAGTGCAACGTACGTCGCAGAACAAATGCGGTCTCTGCAGAACATTTCATCCTTAAAAAGAAGAAGAAAAAAAAACGTGAGCACAAAACAAGCAGCCATTGTCACAATGTATGGGCCAATTTTCTATAAACATTTTGTAAACATTACAGCTGCTTTAATGTCGCAGTATCTGACTTCAAAAGTCATTGACAGAACTGCAAATTCTGAATGTATGCCTTGGTTTTAAATAAATAATTTAATATGTTTTGTCAAAAATGAGTAATAAATATTCTACTAGTTAATTAATATTCTTTTATCTATTTTGTGTACTATTGTGGTCCATCAAATTTGGACGACATTCCTGCAGAACATTTGGAACTGCTCGAGGTCATGTTGCAGAACACTGAATATAATTCTGCTCCTGTTAGCCGGACCTCATAATCTAAGCCTGAGAGAACACTTACCAACCTAGTTGCCCTCCTTTGAACCCTTTCTAATAAGGTAATATCCTTCTTTAGATAAGGAGACCAGAACTGAACAGTATGCTCCAAATGAGGTCTTACAAAACTTTTGTATAATGGCAATACAACTTCCGTAGACTTGTTTGATATAGCTTTATTGATGAACCCAAACATTAGCTTTCTCACTTATATTGCTGACTAAACTGGAAGTCGTGACTAATTAATACTCTTAGATCAACAACTGCTTCTGCTTCACTAATAACAGAACCTTATAAATAATCGTCGAAATATATTTTTATATACTGTGTTGTTCCATTGCTAGTCATACATTTAATATCAAGTTGTAGTAAAATTTTTACTACCCAGTGTTAGGTGATAAATGTTTTTTTTTTTAGATCTTTTATTCATCTGCTCAAAGTTAGAAAATTTTTCTCATTGTTTTACCTCTACAGGATGATTGGCGTGAAGCACTCAACCAACTGTTGCAAACAAATAACTTCCCGGAGTTCACCGGCCGTGTTTGTCCTGCTCCTTGTGAGGTAATTTCAGCTTTTGATTTTTATTTATATAGAAGTAGAATTTATATTTTGCTTCTTCCCTCCCACATTTAAAAAAAAACAAAAACAATATGAAGCATAACAAAGATAGATCTGTGATTATGTAAATCAAAACAAAGCTATAATGTAGGCGACATTACACTTCCTATGACATCTCTTGTTTCTTTAAAGCTCATGAATATTATTGTACCTGAAGTTTGGTACAGAATCGGATCGATCCAGCATTTTTAACAGTCTGGTTTTTGTAAATTTTAAAAAGATTTTTGTGGAAAATCAAATAATTTTGAAAATTCAAAATTTAAATATATAGTGATAACTTTTTCTTTGCTGCTTATTTAGCAAATCATTCTGTGAAAAGTAAGATTTGGTAGCTTGGAATTTTGTGGAGGGTCCATTTTGATTGACTGGAACTTTGGGAAAGCTCCGAATACGGACCTGAATTTCCTCTGGCGCGACCCCTGATTTCCAGCTTTGTTCTTTTCTTTTTTTTTTTTTTTTAAGTGGGGGGTAGTAGAACAATCATTGAAGAGTATTCATAAGATTTTGGTTTATTAAGTACTAAAGAAATAATTTGTTCCAATTTGGGTCCAAAAATGGACCCAAATTTCCTCTGGCGTGACCCCTGATAATTATTAATCTTGTAAATAAATGTTTAAGCAGTCTGTACATGGAAATGTTAAGCAGTCTATCAACTACTTTGCTACAAAGAAATCAATACTTTTATGGTCATAAACCCAATTTTAAATTAAATCTGAAAGTTAAGTGTTTTGTGAGTACACATAACATAAGAACGTAAATACCTGGTACTTTCCAGTGACTGAGGATTTTAATTTGTAATTTTTCAGTTGCAAATGCGAAAACAGGTTAAATGTGAGGAAATGCTAAATAGTAATATCAATAATAGGAAATATTTTTTTAAAATAATAAAATTTTTCTACATAAAAATTTATTTATTTATTTATTTAGTTATAATTTTTTTTTTTTTTTTTTGTTTGTGTGTTAAGGATTTGCATGTGAAGAAAAGCTTTAAATGGATGCAAGAATTAAAATGTATTAAAAAACCATTTAAATGTAATTTTTTAAAAAATTAATTATTCTAAAATGATAATCGAATCTTTAAAAAAGCAGTAATCATTTACTTTTGTGTAGAGAAATAATGTTGTGATGTGCAAACTTGCAAAATAAATTGCATCCACATGTGGTTTGGGATTAAAAGGAACCCCATTTTTAGTGTGAACATTTTTTTTAGCATTTTTTAACTTACAGCTTTTTTTTTTGTTATCTTTATTATGACTGTTGTTTAGTATCTTGAAACAGAGCTTATTTGTATGCAATTTATTGTGAAAGTTTGTGCACCAAGTGTAATCATTCAGGGTAACTTTGAACCATGATGTAATTTTTAGTATATTTGGTTTTAAAAACTAGAAAGTACAGTGTTACACTCAGCTGGCTAGGTTATAAAATCAATTTTCTATTCTTCATTTTACGAAATAAGTTTGCAACACTGTGCACAGATAATTGTATAATTCTGAAGCTGCTGCTTGGAAGCTAATTTTCAACAGTGGCTTGCAGTTGTTGCAACCTTTGAAGTTACCAAAAGTCTTGAAGCTGTTCTATGCACTATCATAAATGATGGAAATCCTTTGATGTTTTGAAATAAGCTTTTTTTGAAATATTTGGAAATATTATTTTTCTGGTTCAAAGTTGCACAACAATAATACTTATATTAAAATATTGCTTTTTAAAATCACTTTTCTGACATGGTTCACAGTGACCCTAAATCCCTTCCAATGGATTCATAATTTATTTTAAATGGTTTTTTAATGTTTTGTGTTTATTATTACTTAACTTTGGGTGACTATGCAATACTTTAGGTGTTTTTCTTTGGTTTTATGCTAATAAATGCAAGAACACTACCGTAAAATCCCGAAAGTCACCCCCCTCTTTTTAAAAACCAAACTGGCAAATTTCAGATAGGGGGGGTTATAATCGAGATTTGCGAAAAAAATAATTTTAAAAAATGTTTTTAGTATTAATTAAGAGCATCTACTGAAGATAAATAATAAGTATAACCCATTTAAAATTATTTTAAATAATATAAAACAAGATTCAAAAAATAAATAAACAAAAATCTGTCTTATAATTTTCTAATAGAAAATTGATCGCATGGGGATGGAATCTTTGACTGAAGAAAGAATTCAGCACTTACGTTAGCAGAAATCCCTATAATTTAAATTTAGAACTCATAAAACACAAATTTGGCACGTTCGGTGCCAGCGCTACATCGGTATTTCGTAATGTGCCGAGTTTCAAAACACGACCAAAAATGGCGGACTTGCACGATCAAAGATGGCGGCTAATGAACGAATCAACGCGAAGAAAGAATTTAGCACTTAAGTTAGCAGAAATCCCTATAATTTAATTTTAAAACTCATAAAAAGCAAATTTGGCATGTTCGAGGCCAGCGCTATATCGGTATTTCGTAATGCGTGGAATTTCAAAACACGACCAGAAATGGCGGACTCACAAGATCAAAGATGGCGGCTAATGAACGAATTAACCCCGAGTACACGAAATTTATTTTTAAGCAGCATATAGACCTTGAATGTTTATGAATAAATAAACAAATAAAATAAAACCCAAAATAAAAAAAGAAATAGGACATATTTAATCTTTATCATAAGAAAATAACACAAAATTTGTTTTAAAATCGTCAGCCATTTGGAGAGGGGGGTTATATTCAGGAATATGGGAATGATTCCACTTTCGGTGCGAAAGGGGGGGGGGGGTTTACATTCGATGGGGAGCTACTTTCGGGATTTTACGGTATTAAAATACTAGTGGGAGCAATTGCAAGTAAAGAAATCGTGGATCAAAGTTGCCCTGATTGACTGCAGTGTTTCTCCCACATTCAGTTAAATCTTTAACTCAAAAGAAGAGTGATTCAGCGAGTTTCCTTTTCAGGGAGCCTGCGTTTTGGGGATAAACGAGCCTCCCGTGAACATCAAGCATATTGAATGTGCCATCATCGACAATGCCTACGAGAAGGGCTGGATGGTCCCCCAGATTCCTGCCATCAGGACAGGGAAGAGGATTGCCATTGTCGGTAGTGGACCAGCTGGGTTGGCGGCAGCCGCTCAGCTCAATAAGGTTAGTGTTTCGGAGCCATCGAATATTACCTGGTGTTATCCATCTACTGAGGTAGATGTTCTAATATGCCTATTCATTGTTTAAAGATTTGAAAGAATCATTTCTTTTTAGCCTACTTTCCCGTAAAAGTAAAAAAAAATAATAATAAAGCATGAAGGAAGGCTTAATGTATCGTGAAAATATCGTTAGAAATCAAAGTCAAAAATAAGTTAAGTAATTAAATAAAGATTGAAAATAAAAAATTTGAAAGTAGGGTTTTGAGATGGGGGAAAAGTGTGTCGGTCTGTCCCCCCCTAATAACTTTCGAATGAATAGTCCAATTGGAAAAATGCTTTTTGCATTCGAAAGATCTCGGCGAGGACATCTCATTTCCATATTTTACTTTTTGATTTGAACAATTTTTTGTTCAATTTTGAACAGTTCAAAAAATTTTAACATTAGCGCCTATGGGTGAAAATGAAGCAAATGATGTAAACTCTGGGTACAAGATATAAGTTCCCATGAAGAAGCTCACTGGAAGAAGTTCTTGGCGTGAAATATTCATTTGAACAATTTTTGTTCATTTTTGAACAGTTCAAAAAAAATTAACATACCGCCTAAGGGGAAATTTCAATCCTATATAATTTCTGATCTAACGGACCGATTTGCTTGGAACAAACTTTATCGGAAAGCTCTTATGAGGTAAAACATGTACAAATAGAAAGTTCATCCAGAACTAACGAGCCTATTTTCCTATGAAATTTTTTGATCGGGATTTTCAAGAATATTTTTGAATTAATGAATGATTAAATGAATAAGCAAAATAATGAATGAATAAATGAGTGAATAAATACACGAATAACTTAATAAATAATGATTGAATGAATATCTATTAACCGTTGAAAAAGGTATATTTGAAGCAATTAAGAACTAAAGCTAAACGAGAAAGACAGAGAGAGAGATAGCTAGATTATAAATTTGAATTCGGTGTATACGGGAAAGTAGGCTCGTATAGTTCTAGACGGAACTTCTTGTTTTTTTTTCTGATGATTCTCTGAAAACAGAAAAGCAGGTATGAAACCCCTATCCTTTACTGTGACAAACGGTTGCCCTCTTCATATAAACCTAAAGGTGCTTTAACAGGAATCAATCATAGAATGGGTATCGCAAGTGTTCCTGTTTTGTATGCAAAATGAATGAAATGAGTTTCATTAAAATGAAATAATTAGCAGTTAATGATGCGTCTAACCGCCCCCGCCCCTAATCCTGAAGTCATGTTAAACAGTGTTACACCCTTATTAAAATTTTGTGCTGCAATTATATTTATGGGATGTAGATTTTACTATCCCTTGAACAAAATTAATTACTAAGTTGTTTACGAAATGAGCTGAGGTGGTTTTTTTCCTTTACTAGAAGTAGTCCTTGTTTCCAAATTTTCCAACTTCATTGTCAAAAAAAAAGTTTTATTTTTAATCCCCTAAATCAGCAGCTCAAAACCAAAAATGTATGATTGTCCCATTAGAGGCTCCTAAAAATCATATTAGTAATGGTGGAAAACTCCCCCCAAAAAATTTAATAGAAGCATTAGGCATAATTGAATAACTATCCCCCCACCCCCCCCCCCCCCATAAGCATGCAGCTCAGCTCTCTTCCCAGGGTTTGCATAAACCCGGGTTTGTAGGAAGAAGCTCAGCCCACCTGGGTTTTTGATACAAAAGATCCCCGACCTATAAAAATTAATATGTGAGAAATATAAAGTAAAAAAATAAATAAATAAATTAGCATTAAAATAATTAGCATTTTAGCATTAAAATAAGGGTTAATAATCACAATTGGAAAAAATGTTTAGATTAGGGTAATAATAATAAATCACTATAGAAAATGTACTTTAATACCAGAAATTATTTATAAAAATTATTTAAATTAAAGAAAATTAAAATACAGGTTGACACACAGCAACATAAAAAGGAAAATAAAATAGGAAAATGTCGTTTATGTCAGTTTTACCAAAGTTGAGTTTCTGTTTAGTGTGTTTCAGCGTTGTCTAGCTTGATGTAATGAAACAAATTTGTTTCTTAAAATATCAAATTGTGAGTTTTAATTATTCTACATTTTATTTTTAGGCTGGTCATACAGTTAATGTTTATGAACGTAATGACAGAGTGGGCGGTCTTTTGGAATATGGAATCCCTACTATGAAATTGAGCAAAGAGGTATTGGAACATATTTTTGTTTTCTGTAAAATTGCTCAAGTTTCCAAATTATTTCTCTTTAACTTTTATTAGAATTGAAGTTGTATTTGTAAACAATATTAACTAACATTTTTATCTGCTCTATAAGGTCTCATTTCATACGGATGTTTTCCACTGGTTAACACGTTGAGGATGGGGCAGATTTTTGCTACCTGTAAAAATAAGCTTTTCAATTTTTCAGTAAAAAAGTTATTTGTAACCACGTGAAGTTTTTTTCACCTACAAAACTGTGTTATAAGACTATAGCTGATGTAAGCCGCCAGTGGTACACGCCACCAGATGAACCACTCGTGTGTGAGCCGCCAGTGGTATGCGCCGCTCTCAATGTGTTAATCACAATAGAAGATTAGGGGACCCATATTTATTTTACCACCAGGGGCTCCGAAATTTCTTAATAGGCTCCGGAGTGCTTGCTTTTTAGCATGTACAGAAGAAAAATGTAACTTGGTGTTCTAGATATTCTTACTATTTAAAAATAATGGTTCAAGTGGTCTATTGAACTTTTTAGGGAAAATTTATTTACGAAATTAACTTGTGCAGATAACTTCTGCCGCTCGTGCCGGCGAGAGAACGTTGGGAAGATAAACAACGAACAGTGTTGCCAATTACAGACAAAGAAAAAAAAAGAGTACATACACACATGGAGTAGTTCTTGAGTATGGGTTGAACACAGTATTAACAGATGTCTTAGATAGGAATCATAATTTCCAGAATTTTTTCAATCAAAATTCAAATTTCTGAGATGGGATTGCATAGCTATACATACAAACATATACATGCATATCCTTATTTCAGCATATCCAAATTTAATTTCTCTGATTTTCATACCAAAGCGCCTATCTTCAGGCGGCTTTCTAATCATAAAAACTGTATGCCATTTAATCTGCAAGGTTGCACCATGAGATGCTCTCGTGCATTCAATTTCTGCTCAAAGTAAAAATTATATTCTTAAGATAATTTGAGCTTACGAAATTCAAATTCTTATTGTATCATATATATTTAGAATTTTCTTATTTTCTTGTTTTGATCTATTATTTGTGTTTTAGTAGATATTTAATGCTATTTATGCAAAGCATTAAAAAAAAAAAAAGTTTGAAAAATCAAGAATAAATGAAACAAAGCATTAAAACGGCATAAAGCAATATCTAAAAGAGCCTTACATTTTGTTTACGTTTTGTTTTGTTGTCATAAAGTTAGATTTCTGCTTTTCGTGAAATCCGTAAACTACATTACTTTTTATGCATTTCAGGTGGTTAAGAGGCGTGTAGATTTGTTGACTGAAGAAGGTATAACATTCCACACCAATGTAAATATAGGAAAAGACATTTCTGCAAAGACTCTTGTTGAAGATAATGATGCTGTGTTGCTAACGGTGGGAGCAACGTGGCCTAGAGATCTTCAAATCCCTGGTAACTTCTTTTGAACTTTTTTTTTATTCAATTCTGTTTTATCCTAACTGATTTATTTCTTTAAATGAGAAAAAAAAAATTTTTTTTCGAAATATTTTATTATTTTTGGATTTTAAAAAGTAATACAATATTATTACCATTATTTATTAAAGAGGAGGAAAATACTAATGAAAATTTTCATCACTATGTATTTACATTTTCAATTCAACATTCACAAACATTTCTTTAAAATTCACAGAAAAATGGACCCGGTTGAAATTTTGATTTCCCGTTAAAAAATGTTGGATCGATCCCTGAGTATATTTAAATGTAGTATTGTTAACTTAATGTTATTTCTCATTCAAGGGCGTGAGTTAAACGGTATTCACTTTGCAATGACCTTTTTGGAGACTTGGCAGAAAAAGCAGCTTGGAAACAAAATTGACTATGGGAAGGTAAATGCCAAAGATAAGGATGTGATTGTCATTGGTGGAGGCGATACTGGTAATGACTGCATTGGAACATCTTTGAGACAGGTATTTAAATTAAGATTCATTTATGTCCTATTTAAATGCTGAGAAAATTTGAAATGGTGTTTGTTTTGAGGTATTTCTGAATCGAATTATTGGAAGCTTTTTGAAAGCTAATAAACTTCTGTTCAACTATCTCAAAAAAAAAGAACTTATTTTCTTGGATCTTATTTTTTCCCTCTCCCTCCCCCTTTCTTGAATTTATTAAAAGAAAGTTGCATTTTTAAATTGAATGCATCGTGCCATCAGTGTAAAAAATTTCAAATTTGGCTACTTTTAAAACTTTACAAAGCATTGCAAATCATTTTAAAATTGCAATGATAATCTTAAAATCTTTTTTTATTTTATTTTTTTGAAAAATTAATTTACCTGAAGCTAAAAAAGGTTTTAGATTGTTACAATCTTGTGTGCTCATTATTGTTTTGATATGTATATACAATTTGGCCTGATTGTTTGTGTAATTATCTCATAATTCAGTTCAGCCAGTACTTACATTATCTTGAATTAACTTTAAAAGTAATCCAAATAAAGACGTCATTATTATATAAAGAACTCCTCAGTAAAACATACTTAATTCTATATTTACTTTTTTGAGTCATGACTTTGTTTCACTGGACATGCGATATGGTAACTACTAAATATTGATATTACTCATAATGCTTATTACTAACCTTAAAAAATTAAAAAAAAAAAAAGGGTGAAGACATTTAAAGGTTCATCCCTTTTTAAAAAATGAAATATCTGAAGCAGAGTTGGGAACAAAAAAAATTTTTTTTTTTTTTTGTTTCAGAAAAAGTTGAGTTGTCATCCCTCCCCAACACCAACACTACCAAAAAGAAAGGTTAAAGATTTTTGAAAGGATATGAAAGCTATACCAAACCAATTTTTTTGAGAGTAGACAAATATTATTTTAATTCAATTTTGACATGAGTATTTCTAGCAAGTTAAGGAAGGATTGCTTAGTGTAACATTACCTTTAGAATTAATTGAACTAAATTTGTACAATGTTTGGTATAGTCTAAGCAAGCAACGAAATAAACTCTGATGTAAACAAGTTTTGAAATAATACTAATAAAGGTTAAGCCTTAAAGTTTAGACCTGAATTACTGAAAGAGATTGGTAAATTCAAAAGAATTACTACTGCAATAAATTTTGTAAATTGACAAGCACACAAGTTATACAGAAACAAATCATAAAATCACAAGAATAATGAGTTTATTTCAGTATTTGTTTTCATTTTTATTTTGCCAAATGCCATTAGTATTTTCATACAATGCTCGTGTAATAATTTTTTTTTCAGCATGGATTTTTTAACACCTTTTGTTGCTTAGAAAAAAAAAACAATGTAGAGTTTCTATCAAGTTTATAATATCATTTTTGAGTTACAAAAGCCAGACTATGTTATCACTTTTGTTCCTTAATGATAACAATTTTGAAGTAATTTCTTTCAAACATACTGTTAATGCATTCAAGAACTATTAAATTACTGAAATATTCCAAATCATTATTGCACTTTCAAATGTGACCTGCAAAGTTTTCTTTCACACATTCTTGTCTTTTTGTGTCACCATCAATTCAATTTAAACATTTTTTTCTTAATTTTTATTTGTAACTAAAATAAAAAAAGAATAGTTTTATTAATTACTAAAATTGAATATTATTGTTAAATGTTATTAAACTAAAATTGAATGTTATAGTTAAATTTCCCTATAGTTATAGGGAAATCATGACTATATTTTTTGAATACCGTATATTTCCGAAAAAGCCCCCCATCTCCAATTATCCCCCATGGGGCAAAAAAGTAAATTTTCAGTGAGAACCTAAATTCCGTTTTCCCCCCATCCCATAAGAACAAAGAAATCCGATTTCAGTTGCCCTCTCTCTTTAGAAACTAGGTATAAGTCAATCAGGGTTGCCAAATTTTTAACCCAACGAGCAGTCAAAAACATCTGGAAAAATAGCCAAATACGTGAGCTTTTAATCAATAGCGGCGGAAAAAAGTAGCCCGATCGGCAAACTTTTGCCCAATATGGCAACCATAGAGCCAAGGTAGGAGGAAGAAAGAGGCTGCGCTCCAAAGACTCGACCAATCAGCGAGCAGTTGCATTGGAGCGCCGTTTCCCTGCATCGATGCACGTGTATTTGAGTTTGAATGAGCCATTTTAGGTTAGCATTCAGCTGTGAATTCTAAGAGCAACTTTTCTTCTGTCAAAATGCTGCGCTTGTTGAGCTATACTGTGTCAAAAAAGTGAATGTCATAGTGAATTTAATTATTAGTATTACCTACAATTAATATATTCTCATTTACTATATATTTCTTTAGAAAAAATAAAATAAAAGAGTTAGTCCTACTACAAATCGGGTATAGAACTTCCGATTATCCCCCATGCTATAATGCTAAATTTCAAGTTTTGCCGAAATTTCGATTTTCCCCCCCCAGGCAACACTTTCAGGGGGAAAAGGAGTGGGGGGATTTTCGGAATTATACGATATATTGATGAGCTCTTTTTGACAAATTTATTTTTGAAAGTGTCTTCTCGGATGAAAAATGCTATTGTGCTCTGCATCATCATTGTTCCGTGACGTGTCATAATTATCTTTCTATACAGAAAAAATGAGTTTGATAATGAGAAAGAAAAATGTTTTGTAAATTTTATTTTTCTTTTTATCAGGGGGCAAAGAGCATTGTGTCATTTGAAATTCTGCCTGAACCACCTGAAAGCAGAGCGGGAGACAACCCATGGCCTCAGTGGCCGAAAATTTTCCGGGTAGATTATGGCCATGCAGAAGTCAAGCATAAATTCGGGGATGATCCAAGAACCTTTTCTATTCTTAGCGAAGTAAGTCTTAACAGTTTATTATGCTGTAGAAATATAAAAAATTTCGCTTGCTGTGAAGTAAAAGTTATCGATTCAAGATGTTATATTTCTGATCAATAAAATCTTTAAAAGATTATGATAAACGAAATATTTTTTCTGTCAACATTATATAAAACAGAGCTCCTACAGTCCTCAAAAACCGTGAAAGTCCTTGAATTTCATTTGAAAAACTCGGGGCTCCCAAAAGTCGTTGAAAATGTCTGTAAGGTACTTAAAAAGGCCTTGAGGCTTTGCTAAAAATCCTTAAGTAAAATTTCTACTTAAGGGTGGGGTTTTGAAGCTCAACCCCTTCCCTTAAGGCTTAGCGTTTACCCAAAAAATATTATATTTATTACTTTATTTATTTATTTATTTTTATATTTTATGCTTTTTCTGTGTTCATAAGAAGGAAGTCTGGTATGTGGATGCCAATTTAGAGACCGAGAAATTCTTTCCGAATTCCATAAATTTCCGAAGTTTAGGTCTTCTCGAAAAATAAGGCAAATTCGGGATCATATGTCTTTAGTGCAAAAATAAAACTTCTTCCTTGAGAAAATACTGCATACATAGCTGAGAATTGCCTCTTGAAAAATTTCGTTTGGGCCCTTGAAAATTCCTTGGATTTTTTAGTGAAAAATGAGTGGAAACCCCGTAAAAGCAGCCAAGCACTAAAGTTTGAAATTTTTGGGAAAAAAAATTAGTTTATCTTTATTCAAGAACAGCGAAAGATTTTTAGAAACATATAACTTTACATTGACAGTTAGTTAGCATTCAGAAGCTGAAAACTTTTTCTGGATTGAAAAAAGAAGAGATAATTTTGGGAAATTCATTGCATGCAATATTTTTGAACTTTGTGCTTTATCATTTCATCATTTATGCTTACATAGTGTTCTTTTTACATGTGTTACAGAAACTATTGTTTACATACCATACAGTATTTCATTATTTACGTTAATTGAAAGAATCAAATAGTTGAATTATAGATACCCATTTTTTTTAAAAATGCAAGGGCAAGAAATTCTATAAATATTCTAAGTTGAAACTTTGTTTCATAAAATGCCGATAAAAAAATATAAAAAAATGCCGGACTAAATGTTCTCTCCACAGAAAGAACTTTCCTTCCTACAAGTGCTCTGCAGCTTTTTAATCACAAAACTTTATATTGGCACAGCGTAGCTTGTTGAGCCCTTCAGCCATTAAACAGAAAAGCAGAAATATGTAGTTCTGATCAGTGGTCATTTATTATAAAAATCCTTGAAATGTCTTTAAATTGTTTATTTTTTATTTTATTTCTGTGCAGCATTTCTTGGATGATGGTCATGGTAATGTTGCTGGTATCAGCACAGTGAAGGTAGAGTGGAAGAAAGATGCATCTGGAAACTGGAAAATGGAAAAAATTCCTGGAAGCGAAAAGGTTTACAAGGTGCGTTTCTCCCGCCTCGTGTTTTTATTTCATTTTCAATTCTTTTGAAAAGAATAATTAACTCTATTGTTGTTAAATAAACGTATGTGACATTAAAAAAGTGTGTGCAGCATAAATGAATTATTATATGCTGTATATTAGTGTAATATTATACATAGATATATTAGCTGTTCCCAAGACTTTGTTTGTGTGAAGATTTTGATATGTATGTGTAAGAACAAAATTAAGGGACATTGAAGCGACACTGTCTTAAAAACCGGAACATTATGGCGCTATGCAAGTTTTTTTTTAAGTGAGCGAGCAAATGCCCACTTCTAGTCGCTGATTTCTGGCCGGGAAATAGCTTGTCAATTGTAGGCCCATGTTCTCGTCTTATCGGGTAAACAAGAAATCTGCGTGGAGACTCGTGAAGGGAATAATTTTCGGCCTTTTCCCTATCTAACCAGTTTTTCCTTCTCTCGAGCTACGACTGCTCGGAGCTATTGAGCAGTTTTGGTCTTTGTGTGCTGCGGATAACAAACCATTAGAATAACGATAAATTTGCTGCGGAAGGACTCTGTTAACATTCCTGCTGTAATCGATTAACAATTGTTTTATTTTTTTAAACTTTAAACAAGTTTAGAAAACCTTTATTACGCTACAATCAAATTTTCAAAAACTCCCCTTCTAATACCACTTTTTGAATATTGTTAATTATGCAGCAATTTCGAGAATATTTGATTGGTTGTCTGTATCTCATATTAACTCTAATTGGGTAAGAAAAACAAGGAATGTGTGTGGACTAACATTCGCTTATTTAACAGCAATTTACATTAATAAAACTGGGCAAAAATAAACTATTCATATGGATTAGTGTTTCTACATAGGATTGATATTGTAGTTGTGTTGGAGTAGTGTAGGAAAAGGGATCTCCGAGTCCCTCCCCCTCCCTTTCAGCAGGAAGTTCAGGTGCACTCGGTTAAATTTCAAGCACGCCATATTATTTTGGGAGCGTGAAGGCAATCTACGATTGTGGGGGCGCTTTCATGTGAAGCACCAAAAAGACGAGTTTTGCAAAAAAAAAAATCGATATTTTTTTAATTTTATATTTAAAAAGAATATGTATTTAAGATTTCAAAAATGTTTGGTTTTTGTTTCTACGATACATAGAAACGAAGTTACACGCAATTAAGTTAACCAGCGGTCGCATCGCAAGCACATAAAAGTGGAATTTAAAATGCGTTTTCTGAAAAACTACTTTTTTCGATATCTTTGTTCACGGCTGATCTCATAACTCGAAAAGTTTTATACCCATTACTGTGATTTTTTAAAGTATTGTTTCACACGTTGCTATCTGTGTTTTGAACTAAAAGCTAAGCTCTATGTCAGTATTTAAAATTTTACAGGCCTTTATTTGAGAAATATGGTGTTTTTTTTCGGGGAAAAAAGTATTAATTTCTACAAAACTGCTATATTTTTCTCAATTTTGGACCTATTATAAAACTTTTAGTTCAGAACACAGTTAAGTAATATAGGAACATATATTATTAAGGATTTTAAAATATATCGAGTTAAAGTGAGTATAGAGTGTTTGGCGTAAACTGTAAAATTCTCCTATTTTTTGCTGAAATTTCCCAATTTTTCAAAATTTTATAAAAATATAGCTATTATTTTGTTTGTTTTCTTAATTTTAATTACTTTTTAACTTAAAAAAAATATGCATTTAGTAATTATTTCATTGTTTTGAAAAAAAAGCCTCCGAACGTAGGCAGACCCCTTAAGAGGAACAAGGGGAGGGGCTGCACAAACAAGTCAAGCCGCTTTTGAATGCTAAGCAACAATAAACACTCCTAAGTAAAATTTTGGATTTGATTTTCTTTTTCCACTATGTTAAGAATTTTTAAAAATGTTAACTGAAAATGATATTAAGAAAAATTAATGAAATTATTTAATAACTTGTACAGTAAATAATAAGTACTTTAATTAATTATATATATAACATTGTCTTTATAGTAGGTATTCACAATAGGTTCTAAACAGCAAAGGCCTTTGTTATAATTCTTATTATGCAAAATGAACATTGATATAAGAAAAGGAAAAGTGAAAAATTTAAAGTTTTGATTTTATTTGTTACTAAAGGTTACTTGCTTCCCTGATTTTTTAATAATTTTTGTTTTCAAATAAAAAAGTTCCGACATTAAACATATTAAATGTTTTGTTAAATATAAATTCTAAGGTTTTGTTAAGATTGGTAGTGAGAAAAAAAGCATGCATATTATGTTTACAAATTAAAGCTAAAATCAAAAATTTTACATTAAAAATGTATAGATATCTACTATAATATTACAGATATAATATAAATAGTAGATAATTTCTAATTAGAATTATTCTCTGATTTAATATTTGATCATATCAGTTGGTTATTATAAACATCAACTAAAATTGCAGAACATGCTTTTAATATTACAAATAATGCTTTACATTTGCAATAACAAATGAAAAATACCTGCTTTTCTGGTACTACCAGTGTGAAGCACAAATAAATGCCTTAATTTGTGGTATTAATTTTTAAAAAATACGCAGTAAAAGTGTTTGTTTAAAACTGAGAATACTGAAACATATGGAGTATTATATCATGGGGTTAATCCAGCATTATTTTAACAGGGTCCGTTTGTTGTGAATTTTAAAACCATTTTTATTAAAAAATCAAATATTGTTGTAAAAATTCAAAATTTAAACATTCATTGACATTTTTTTTTTTTTTTTTGGTATTTTTTGTGCTTATTTAATATATAATTCTGCAAAAGGTAAGGTTTGGAAGCTTAGAATTTTGTGAAAGTTCCGTTTTGATTGATTAGAATTTTGTAAAAGGTCCGAAAACAGACCTAAATTTTCTCTGGCGTGACCCCTGAATATGATATTATTATACAGGGTGGGGCAAAAGTAGTGATCCGGTTTTGAAGGTTTATAAAAGTATAAAAAACAATACAGTTTGAGACTCGAAACTTTTTTTATTTACATCTGTATGTAATCCCATATTGTTACATTAAGTTTTGAATACCACTTCAGCAAGATGGCGGCCTTCTGCAGCAATACACTGATTAAGTCTATTTTTCTACACAGAGAGAATAGACTGCATCTTTGTGTGCATTTCAATATCCCGTACAATGTTACGATCCCTAAGCTTTTTTTTTTTTTTTTTGTGGGATTATTTGAAGGAGAAAGTTCTTCATGCTTTAGAAGAGCTGAAGGACCGATTTATCGAGGAAATATCCGCCTTACCCCTTGAAACGTGCAAAAGAGTTTCCCAAAACTTCAGAAATGGACTGCATCAGTGTATTGGTGCTGAATGCCGCCATCTTGCTGAAGTGGTATTCAAAACTTAATGTAAAAAATGAGATTATATACAGATCGAAACGAAGAAAAAGTTTTTAGTCTCAAACTGTATTAGTTTTTTTTATATAACTCTACAAAACTGGGTCATTACTTTTGCCCCACCCTGTATTGTGGGTTCAATGTGTACACCAGCCAAAGCTTTTTAGCATTCAACACTTCATGCCAACGTTCCAAGCCGCCAACATAGGAAACTGTCTACTTTCCATTCAATGCATAGCATTTTTATAGATTGTGACGGCTACTACATCTAGTGAGGCCACGATCTATGTTAACTTTTGCTTTTTTTTTCCCCACCATAGGCTGACTTAGTCATGCTTGCCATGGGTTTCTTGGGACCAGAACAGTATTTGTTAAATGACATTGGGGTAGAGCAAGACCCCCGAAAGAATGTCGCCACTCCTCAAGGAAATTTCCATACGTCCATGAAGAAAGTTTACGCTGCCGGTGGTAAGAATCTTCGTTGATCGAAACATTTTCCTGTACCTATGTACATTTCACTATATTTCACAAAAAGTTTACAATCGGTTTCATCCCGTACCGCTCCCGAAAACCCATAAGCCAAATTTATCGTTTTATCATAGTTTTCCGTGATTAAACTTCATTTATAAATTATATATTAATATATAATTTCATTTAATGTAAGTATTGACAAAAATCCCTTAATATTAAAAACAAAATGTGCTACGTTTTTATCAATTGTTTCAGTGTGGTAAACAATATTTTGTACAATGATCTTTCATTTTTGCATAAGTTAATGTATGTACAATGGTTTTAAATAATTGGGAGAAAGGGGAAAATATTTTTCCTGAAAATCAAAGTAAGATTGTAACCCTTGTGAGTTCATTTAAAAAAAATATATTTTTTTAAATTTTATAATTATGTTTTAATAACTTAAATATGCTAATATTTATGAAAGTAAATACTTAATTGGGTTAAAACACCTTTGTGCATTTTTCATCGAAAAAAGGGGCCACTGCTTCAAAAGAAGTGGCCAGTACAAAATCTGCCTCTACTGGCCACTGGCCACATTTCCCAATTTTGCCCTCTACCCACCAGTATCTTCCGATTTCATGACTTTAATCCTCTGAATCAAGTACCTTCCTAGTTCTTGAGTTGTAATCCTAAGACAATATTTCCAATTATTATGGCTCATTTTTATATCATTTGGTAAAATTATCTCTAGGGTTTAATGCTTAATTGGCTTGAAATGTTCAGAAAAAAGTATATTTTTTCATTTGAAGTAAGTTGTTTCATATTATTTCTATACTTTAAAGTAGATGAATTGGTCACAAAAATTCTAAAAAACATAAAAACATTCTATAAGAACATACGTTAATTAACTTAACCAAAGGTTTTTTTTCTTCAATTCTCTTCTAAAAAACTAAAAAATGGGCGAAAAAAATGTAAAATAACCCTGTAAATGTAACGTAACCCTGTTCACTTACAACTTTCTTGTTGTATGTTGTGCACTTTCCTTTCCTTGCACTGCACTGATGAAGAGGCTCCATTGTAGTCTTGAAATAACTATTTAGATTATTGCTTTGATAATTAATGCTTCATTTATGTTTTGTTTTCTTGTACTCGTATTTTACCACAAAGCATTTTTTGATCATTTGTCTTATAAATGCAGAAAAGGTTTTAAAGGGAAATGCTGAATTTGGGAAAGGTCCTTTCTAAAACTTCATTAGTTGAATTGTGACTTATGTAAAAACATTAACATTAGGCACAAATTTTTGCAAAAATTGCAGAAATGTGTTTTGAGGTTACAAAGAACCCCCTTTTCAATGCAAAAGAATGAGCTTCTTGATTAATAACATTTAACTGAAGCTTCAGTTGGAAGCAGGGGGGAAAAACCCACTTTTTCCTTTAAAAAATATAAAAAACTTGCCTTTCCCTGATGTGATTAAAACTGGTTTCGGCTGGGTTTTTTGATTTTTTGTTTGAAAAAAATCCTGGGTCTATGGGTTAAAAAAAAAAAAAATAAAACATTTTTTCCAATCTTGACCTCCAGGCAACAAGGTACATCAAAAGTCGACAAAGAGTGTTTTGTTGCTGTCTCAGTGGGTAAACCTGCTGGGGTATTGAAGGGAGCAAGTCCAATGCTTGCGTTAATAAGAAAATCTGAAGCCAAAATCTTAGATCATGCGACTACTTGTGCCAATACTTCTAAACTTTTTCAAAAAAAACAGTTTTCTTCTAATGATTACAGTGGTGAAAAGTCATCACGTGACTTGAGATTCCCGCTTCGAGAATGTAGGACTACCCTCTCTCTACCTTTTATCCCTTCTCATTGGTATTGAATGAATTGTTTTTGGGGCGACTCTAAGGAGCACTAGCATTACGACTAGGGATGTAACGAACAGTGATTTGGCCGAATAGCCGAATACCGAATATTCGGCCACTTCTTCTAGGCCAAAGCCGAATATTCGGCTATTTCTTCTAGGCCGAAGCCGAATATTCGGCCAATGTCTTAGGCCGAATATTAAAATTTCTAGAAAATTGTTGTAGTAGACAGTATTTGACAAATTTAAAATTATTGACAAAGTCAAACACCAATTACACACAATCTATGATGTATGATTTAATTTTGTTTGTTAAGCATTTAGAACTATTTAAAATTAATCTATTTTCACTATTGTTTTGAATGCAATAAAACTAAGAATTTCACCTACAAGCAAAATAGAAATAACAGGTTTTATGGTAGTAAGCATTAGCATTATTTTACTAATTATTTAATTCAAATTAAAGAACTACTATTAGTGAACTTTTACCTTGGGGATCATTCATAAATGATGTCACGCTTCGGGGGGGGGGGGGTCGTGAAATTGTGACAAAGGGTGACGAGGGGAGGGGGTAACAAGGAAGTGTGACATCATGCATTATGCAACATAGCGTGACGCGTGACAAAGGGGGGGAGGGGGGTCAAATATATGGAAAAAAAGCGTGACGTCATTTATGAACGGCCCCTTGCTTAAAACTGTCTTATGGAGATATTTTATAAAATTTAATATTTTTATTTTATGGGTTTTTTTACATACCTATTTTTAAAAGAGCTATTAAAAATTAATACAATTAACTGGAATATATTTTTTTTTTTCAAAAACCCCAATAACTTATGCTATCTAAATATCCATGATATATTCTAGGCTTTCCACATTTCTCTCTTACCCAATATTCACAATAAATCAGTCTACCCAAACAAAGTCTGACTTCCACTTTGTTAATAATAACAAAATTAATTTCTCATACATCATAATTAACTATTGTCAGCTTTGGGAGCCAATTCTAAATATAAAATTAAATATTACAACTTTGAAATCTGTTTTTGCTCAGTCAAGCCTAAAACAAGGTTTTAAAAATGTAGTTTTTTTCTAAATTATTTTTATTTATTATATCTATAAACTAATGTACTCTTTTGCAATAATTATTATACAATTTTAAATGTTTAAAATCTACTAATTTCTTATTTTTTTTACATTTTCACAACAAGGAGAACTATTCGGCCGAATAGTCCATCCATATTCGGCCAGGCCGAATTTTACCTTAACCATTATTCGGCCAGGCCGAATATTCGGCTTGGTGATGAAATGACTATTCGGCCAAAGGGCCGAATAGTGGCCGAATATTCGTTACATCCCTAATTACGACCACAGGTCTATTGTACTAACAACCCGATTTAGTGAGCCTGAAGCAGGCCAATGGCTGAAACAAATTTCAGCAGTCCTTTGGCAGGGAGACTGGGTCGTTCCCAGGGCTCAATATAATGATACCCAATATATTCAAAACGTTGTGCAGAGAAATAGTCACATTCACATAAAATGTGTGTTGAGCTTTCCTCTGCATAGTGGATCAGCAAAAATACCCATGCAGTCGAGGTGTCTTTTGCGATTGCGATGACCAGTTAATAGACCAATGATCACTTATCTCATTTCTACCGAGTTTCAGCAATTCTTTTGAACTTAACCAGGGATAATTTTGCTAAAGTTTCTTCGCTTGTCTTTGATTGTATACTTTTAAGCAATCCCACTATAGTATGTGTAATTACAATCAGCGTGTCAAGGTCACACGACTCTACCTTTTCCCCCTTCTGGTGGCCACGGTTTCCGTGCTAGAAACTTTTTCCCCCACTTGGTTTGGGGAACATGATAAGTCTGCTGTTTTAGTTATAATAGTAATGGGCGGGTTCAAATCGGGATTTATTTCTTGACGGCAAAAATAGATTGCGTCCGATGAGGTACTCTAATATTTTGAACCAATCTAAATCTTATTCTAATATTTTGATGTGTTTCGGAAAGCTATTGTGTAGCTAATTCAATAAATTCTTTCTTATTACCTTTTCTCAATTATCCTAATATTTTGAATTGGAGGAGTATTAATGCGATTGCCTTAACTGCAGGGCCAAAAAAAAAAAAAGTCTGGCTCTGTTATCTTTCCCGCAGTTGCCTTGGTGACGAAGCAGGAAACGCGACCTCGATGCGCCCGTTCTAATTACACAGACTATAGTATCAATGCGCCCTCATTTTTTATGCATATTCTGATCTTGGAACGTTTCTCCGCAGACTGTCGACGAGGTCAGTCCCTCGTCGTCCACGCCATATCCGAGGGAAGGCAGGCGGCCCGCCAGATCGACGCAGATCTCATGAAAAGTTCCTCATTGGCCGGCCCGGGCGGAGTCATCCCGTACGTAACCCAGCTGTCGGTCCCCGCCTAATCCCGGAGGAAGGACGGCGACCCCCCCCCTCGACGTGTCCGCCACGGACGTCTCTCGCCGTCACCGATTTAAAGATGCACTCTGTTTAGCCGTAATGCATCGGGGCCCGGATATGTACATACTTCCTCCGAGCGGTCGTTTTTCGAACGTTACTTAGAACTTCCACATTTATCCCGTAATTTGTAGCTGTCATATTACATGTAGTTATGGAATGTGAGTGAGTTATTCACTTGTTTCAGCTCTCTCTCTCTCTCTCTCACGTGATTGTCTTTCGAGTTAAAAAAAAAAAAAAAAATCCTGCACATAAACACCAATCCTCTTCTCGATTAGGAAATCCTCCGTTTCGTTAAATTACGCATGGGAGTAAGCAAAAAACCCGATTTTCGAATGATGTCTTCCATTAAAGGTGCTGACTGTTTAAAATGTTGGTTCCATTGAAAAAAAAGAAAATGCTTTTACCTGCTTTTAACTGTATAATTGAATGTTGTGATGCGCCCGAAATTCGGAAAAGTCTCGATTCTGTGATTTTAGTTTAGATCATGTTGCAGGGTTCTCTACGTAACATTTATGTTTAGGTGAAAGTGTTAGTGTCATCTGTAAACTATTCATGATCATGCTGTGGCCTCGGGGTTAAAAAGGATCCGCAGAATTTTCGGCTCGACCGAAATGAATGGAGCGTGAGCTTCTACGATAAATTGCTGTCATTTTGTGCTAAATTTAATGGACTGAACTAACGGTTGTTTTAGAGAAAACCTACGTGCAGTTTAACTTTTGCAATGTTTGTAATTGGAACGATTTGTAATGAGTTTGTTTTGGCTTTTGATGGTATTGTATCAAAATTAAAATTTGGCTATGTGGTTTATTACAACGATCAGAAAGATCAATTAATGCATTGCTATTATTGGTTTCTTACGAAATAAAGTGTATGTCTCATGTTCATTTGATTTTCTGAAGTTATATCAGTTCAACTGACTAACATTTAAATATTGATATTATCAGTTGTTTATTTATTTATTTATTTTATTTTTTCACACTGTCTCTTACTGTGAAATGTGAACACCTTATTGTAAAAGACATCAGACAAAAAAAAAGCCACACGCTTAAATCTGGTATTTTCTGCTTTTAAAACTTGCATTCATTAAATTCGTCACATAAACAACCGATTCGAAAACCACTCCAACTCACGGGTTCTACATGGAAAAGCATCAGTATGTACTAAATGGATTGGTGGTTTTATGCAGTTCGTTAGGCGCAAACAGCGAAAACGATGTTATAATGGTCAAATCATTGTACCAGGGTTAGGTTCGGTGTCAAATACCAATGATTATATCATTATGTCTTTAGCTGAAACTAATTGTAAGCGGCTATGGAAGCACAATACTTGCCTATTAGAACATCATCATATAATTAGAAGCTCTTTAGCAGTACTTTTCTTAAACCAGAAAGTAATAAAGAAATATTTTGAAAAAAAAAATGTGGTAGATTGAACTTACGTCATTATTAAGATCAAAATCAATGTAACGTCATCATTTTCTGGATTAGTTAGAAATCTTGCTGTGGCGGTATATCCATATCATGTACAGCTGCTTGCCAAAAAAAAGTGATAATTTTGTAGAATAACCACCTGTCGTAGGACGAGCAAAAGTTATCACATTCTCCGACATAAAATTGCACAAACTTTCAGTGAATTTGCGATTTATTACTTCCTCGGTTTAGGTGCGGTATCGAAAGGGAAATGCTACATTTTGTGTTAAAAAAAAGAAAAAACTTTTAGAAATCGAGTTGAGAGCCCTGTGATATACTTGCAGCAACATTTTACTTTTAAGAAACAAAAATACGGAAATTGTAAAAAGTATTTTTATTTAAAATAAGGTTTGAAGTGTTATTGTAGAGTACAATCATGCCGTTCATGTTGTTGGATGTTTTTTAATGTCCATGATATAGTTGTGTATCAAGTGACAAGTTTGTTGTGCCTTGTTGAAAAGTAGCTTGTTCCAGTGACTGGCATTTGCCTGGTTGTCGCAAACTGTAACTTGTCGTAATAGATATATTTTCAAAACTCTCTCTTAACCCTTCAGGACTCGCGCTAGAGAATTTTCCTCTCACCAACTATTTCCCTCAAAAATGCTGGTAAATGAAATATTAACGTTTTCATCTAATGAGGCGTAACTAACTATTGAAGATAATCCAACTATAAAAGATAATCCAACTATAAAAGATAATCTAACTATAGAAGGTAATCCAACTATAGAAGGTAATCTAACTATAGAAGGTAATCTAACTATAGAAGGTAATCTAACTATAGAAGGTAATCTAACTATAGAAGGTAATCCTATTATGGAAGGTAATCTTACTATTGAACATAAGTTCTAATCAATGAACAAAATCCAACTAATGAAAAGTAACCTTCTATTGAAACATTACTAACTATTGGAGGTAATCCTACTATTGAATGTAAGTTCCAACTAATGAATGTAAGTCCCAACCAATGAACATAATCCAACTAATGAAACATAACCAACTATTAAAACATAACTTGGAGGTAATTCTACTATTGAATGTAAGTTCCAACTAATGGATGTAAGTCCCAACCAATGAACGTAATCCAACTAATGAAACATAGCCAACTATTGAAGGTAATCCTACTATTGAAGGTAATCCTACTATTGAAGGGTAATCCAACTGTTGAAGGTAATCCAACTGTTGAAGATAATCCAACTATTGAACGTAAGTTCCAACCTATGAACGTAATCCAACTAATGAAGGTAATCCAACTGATGAAACATGACCAACTATTGAACGAAAATAAAACGAATATTATTCAGAATTTATCGCACAGGTAAATTATGCTTTTATAAAACATTATGATAATGTACCAGATATATATTTTTTTCTTCTTGGTGTGAGTATTTTGCTAACGCGCAAGTTCTGAAGGGTTATCCAGCTTGTATGCATGCCCTTGATTCCGATTTGAAAGTGCTTATTCTATGTGTTCCTTTTTCTTCCGTAAGCATTCCTTTTTCGTAAGCAACTGTGAAGAAACGTGATGCACTAATTTTATTCTACTCATGTAATTAGTAACAGTTTGGATTAAATTAACACCTGATTTACACTAACATGAGAAAGGAAAGGAAAACACTTCTTAAAATGACCGTATAATAATCCAGTTTGTGAAAGATTTCAAAGAATGTATTTTTAAGAAATATCCTTGCATTAATTCAGTAGGAAATTCTCCTTCAGTGCTTTCTTATTACACACATACAAACTGCACAAAGTAATATTTTTGTTTGTAAAACATCAAAGATATAAAACGGAAAACATTGGATTGTAGATACATTAATACATGTTTGTATGTACATAAATGCATATATTTAAACGAAAAATTTAAATATATTATGAAATATTTAAATTTATATATATATGTGAGATGTATAAATTTAAATATATATTATATAAAAGCTTAATATATGTTATATAACAAAATCAGGCATGTGAAATAAAAATGGCAATTTTGAATGTAGCAAGATCGAAAATACATTGATGAACCTAATTTATGTATTTTTTTTATTTTATTTATTTATTTTTTTTTTTTTTTCAAATTTTGAATCCTACATGTTTTCAATATCTACTTTTGAAGCAATCTTTTTCCCTGAAGAAAAGGCACAAATATGCTTATTACTATTATTAATGTGATTGTGCATTTCAATGTTTCTTGTGGAATGCCTGAGAATTAAGACCTTACATTTGGTCTGACAAATAGTAATTTATTAGTTTGAAATTAAAGTGTTAAAAATATTTTTTAAGTTGTTCAGCTACTCTAAGGTTTAATTACAGTCTCAAAATAATATTTCTAAACTAGCAATCGCAGTTTTGATCCTTAATTTATTTGTTTTGATGAGTATCCTGAAATAAATTTTTTGCTAAATATGTGCACCACTTATGGGTCTTTGCGTGAAGTGCAATGTAGTAGGCTGAATTATATATTTTCTATTCAAATACATTTAGGCATAAAATGCATTTTGAAATCATCCACTCTTACTTAATGCATTTTGTTCGGCCGTCCATCGGTTTTTCGGAATTTGTTATCAGCAATAAATATAAGAAGCGCGTGCATCTGGTTATGCCCTCGTCGAGGAAACAGTGTATTGAATTATCTTTTCCAATTTGTCCTTTTGTTATGTTGGACTCTGAATGCCTGGCCAAAATCATTCTTCATGTCCTCAAACGAAAACTGGTAACCTTTTACCAATGCATCTACAATACCTGCTGCCTGCCCTGAACTTTTGGAAGAGTAGTTGTAAGCTAGGGTAAAGGTATTTAAGATGGCATTTAAATGTCTTTACCCCAGCTTGTCCGTGGAGCTGGAAGACTGTATTTAATATTGTTATAAACCAATACTAAATATAAACAAATGGTAAAATAATCAAACTTTATGCTTTTCAACAAACATATTTACACAATACTATTTTCATGATGGATTAAGAGTAGACGTCACCCATGTGGCCGCGGCCGCTTTGCGTAGGAACAAAATTTTCTAAATCCTATTGCTACGAGAAAAGAAAGCGTTCTGAGCAGTTTACTAAGCTTCCGCTAGAGGGCGTTTGCTAAACTAAGCGGTAACAAGTTGAGATGTAGGATACAGCAACTATTTCTGGAAGCAGTATTCCGCAATAGCCGAAAAGGATGTCTTAATCATGCCTCAATAAAAAAAATAAATAATTTGGTTTGAATTGAGACCTTGAATTTTTGTTTTCGACTTATTTTTGAACAATCATGTATCAAATTTCCAACTTTTTTTTATTACTTTTACTTTCACTTTGAGTAAGCTTCAGTAACAGTCTATCTTTTTTCTGTTTTTCTTTAAATTTACATCGATCCTTCTGACGAAACTTCATCCTTACATGATTCAGATATTTAATCTAATTCTGTATCTAAAGTTGAGACGCGTTAGGAAGTTGAATTACTGCAGAGGTGATCTGGAAAGTTGCCCGTGTCTAAATTGAGTCTGTGAGACATACTTTCAAAATGGAAATGACCACCAAAAAAAAAAAGACTTGGAACCTACTTTTAAGTTTAGTATTGAAAAAACTTAATTACAAATTAAATTAAAAAATTCAACCTGAGAACTTACTCAAGGCCTTAACTCAGGAATTTCTCAATTTTGTAAATGTTGCAGTTAGATGACCTTAAGGTGTAAAAAAATTTCGCCGAAGTAGTATTATATTCAACTCATTAATATTTTTGAAGAATTAAATATTTTAAGTAGATCTACAAATGACCGAAAGTTATACATTATCACATTGTTTGATTGAATCCCTAGGTATTAATAAATATACCAGCTAATTCAGAGCATATTGAACCTCCTCTGCTTATTTTTTCTTGTGTTCTATCCATATAAAATTTGCATTAAAAAAATGAGGCATTTCGTATTTTTTAAAACTCTCGTTAAATGTTCCATCCATACTAAATGTATTTTGTTTCGAGTGCATGCATTTTTATACGCTCTCGAGTTTTAGAACGTATTTTTCACGTCCATTTCCTTTTATCGGCGATAGTATTGGTGCTTCACACAAGAACCTTTTGTCTCAAAATGGCCGACGTGTCGATGTGTTGTTTCGGTATCTAAATGTGAATCTCGTGAGGGCTCAAGGCAATCAGAGTTCAGGAATTTGTTTGTAAATGTAATATTTGTATATAATTTATCAGTGTTTTACTTTTTGTAAATTATGAAGTTTGTTCACACTTAAGCGAATGTCCTTTCTCAGATTAGTAGTGTGTCCGACGCAGCTCACACTTGATTTGAAAAAGTACATAAAAATATATACATATATATATTGTTCATTTACAGCACTGTGTTAATATTAAATGTTATAGATTTCAAATGGTTCGTTATTTTATTTTGTCTTCGCAACATGACATTGCGCAATAACACGGTGTGTCTGTCCTTTTCACAAGTTCATAAGTTTTTTTTTGTAAACGTATTGAGTATAATCAGCGGTGCAACCGAAAGGGGGGGGGGGGGGTTAACCTCTTCATTCCTTGCCCAATCGGGCTGTAGCGAATTTAGGCTTAAGCCCGTGAGGCGGGCCGGGCCTAGGGCGGCAAATTTAGAGGGGCGCCAAAATTTTTAAGACGACTAAAATTAAAAATCGATTGGGTTTTCCATAAACTGTAAGACCAAATTTGAATGTTTATTTTATTGCGCGCGCTCGTACTATCTAAACATAGTACCATTTTGAGGGTAGAATTTCTTTGTTAAAATAATTAATCAGGCTAGTACTAAAATCTGAAATATCCAACAAAAAGATTTTAAAAAACTTTTCTTTAATGCTAGCATATGTTTAATTTATACCTGAATTAGATTTATTATTATTATTTTCATTATTTTATATACACACATATATATGTATATATATGTGTGTGTGTACTGTTACGAAAGAGAAAGGATGCCATATCGTCTCGGGCCTAGAGCGCCCCCAAACCTAAATCCGTTACTGCAATTGGGTACAATTTAAAATACTGTTTATTAACTACTGTTTGTGCATATAGAAAGCTAAAACCCCCAATTGTTTTTGAAAGGAATCTACCAATAGTTTACTTCGTTTTAAACGTGGAAAACATGGAAATTGGGCATTAATTATTATTTAAACTGATTATTAATTAAAATTTTAAAAAAGTTTTAGTTATTTTGTTTTGTAATTATTTTTAAAATCAGAGAACCAAAAAATTGCGTCAAAATTGTTTGTGCTGCTTAGTTCTGGGGTCTGAAGAGGTTTTAAGAAAGAATATTTGATCCGTTTACTTTGAAAGTGGGGAAAGTCTATTTTTGAAAAAATAGAGATAACGACAGTTCAAGATGAAACGTACTCTCCGACTTTCTTAGCCAAAACTTTCCTCGAATTTACGCATGCGTCAGGTCTGCTTCTATTTTATCAAAATAGGGGGAGAGCATGAATAAAGATTAGGAAATGTTTAGTTTTTATGAAGAACGAGTCGACCTGTGCGGAATTCCTCACCAAATCGTTTTGTGTGGTATTCCATTCTTAAAAAATTTGGGAGAAAGGACATTATGAAGAAGAATAGAAAAAAGTAAACGGGTGTTGGCACAAAAGAAGACATGTAATGGAGGCAATTCATACAGCGTCATAGGTCACGTGACAAAGATGTAAGGGATGTAAACAAAAGAAGCTGTAGTATCGCTTTACTTCGAGTTCGCTTGTTTAACATTACGTTATTGAGTTGTAGAACTCGAGCTTCGTAAGCATTGAAATCTATGAAACAATAAAACGTCAAAATAAATTGCGATAAATAAACAATAACAAAATTAACTTGCATTCGGTTGAAATCCTAACTTTTGCTGTGTAAGCTTCTTTCTTCTTCATTTCAGCTTTGACAATAGCCGATATGTCAAAAAAAAAGAATTCATTGTTTTCTGACGGTTCGAGGAAACAGATTTTAGAAACGAATTTATTATTAAATAATAATGATCCTTTCTTTACTTTAGTAATCACGCTATTATTTCCAGTTAGTGCCGGAAACTGCTTGGCATATTCCATTATGGAAAAATTTGTAAAATCCGTTAAATACAACGGTTTATCAACAATAGAATTAGCCATTAGGCCCAATAAATCCTGAATTATTACTAATTAAAACTTCTTTTATGAATTTAAACTAATCTAAATAAAAAGTAGGCCTAAATGAAGTTCTACGTTATATAAAATTAACACTAAATAAAACACTACAACTATTGTAATAATTAATAAATTTATTTTATAATGATTAAATTAAAGGTAAATTACTTGGTTTATAGTCAGAAAAAGCTATGAAACTAGTCTAATTTTAGGATAGCTGATTTTGCTTCCGGAACTCCATTAAAAATTTGGTAAACAAATCAGCGAGCATCTTTGTCACGTGACGCGATAAATTGCCTCCATTGAGCACATCAGTACAATTAGCTGATGTTTCAAGTGGATATCCGATTCGATATCTGTCGAAAAATCGTCGCATCCATTAAAGGGCCTTTTCTTAGATGATTTTAAATCTCAAATTTAAAAAAAAACTACATTTTTAGTCCAAGGGTCTATTTTTCGTCATTACCCGGCACGATAAGCTTTAAAATGAGGGGTAAGGGACCGTTCATAAACATGTCACCGCTTTTTTCCCCATATGTTTGACCCCCTCGCCCGTGTGTGACAATATGTCACACTTCAACGGACTGCCCCCCTTTGTCACATGTCGCTCTATTTTGCGTAAAGCATGATGTCACACTTCTTGTTACCCTTGTCACACTTTGCCACAATTTCACGAACCCTCCCTCCCCCTTCGAAGCGTGACATCATGGAATTTGATAAAGAAATAAGGAAGATTTCACGGGCTGGCAGAAAATAGGCTAGAGAAATAGTATCGTCGCCTCAGAGCAACAGAAGGATGTGTGTAAAACCAGAATTTCCTATAATTTGATTTTAAAAATGTGCTGTTTTTTTTTTTTTTTTCTTTTCTTTTTTTTTTTCAGTTCTAAATATCTAAGGCTGTAGTTCAGGGATCTTACTGAAATTTTGAGGACTCCCCTAGCTTTTGATTACATCTTCAGTGGTGTTTTGAAAAATTTAATTGCTTTTATAGGAAAATGATTTAGATGTCTAGGGAATTCTGGACTTTTTTTTTCATTTTTCAATACATTTATAGAAAGTTAGTCATTTTTTACGTAAAAAATGTTTTGTACAATAAGTTTTAATTAAATTAAACTATCGTCTGGAGATCCGTAAACTAAACAGCGCTGGCAGTCAACGTATTAATAAATTATAAAAATCAGTACCAATCACCTCAATAAATTTTTACATTTTAAAATGTTATTTTAATGTGATAAAAATAAACACATTTTAACACGAAAAAAAAAAAAAAAAGATTTGTTTTAACGAACGTACTTTTCACAGCCAATGACTATATTTCGAAGTAATTTTTATTTTTATTGCAAATTATTGATTTTCAAAATGTTGCATTAATAACAATCAAAGAAATGAAGAACAGCTTCACTATATCGTCACGTGATTGCAATCTGGAATGCTTTCATGTTCGCAGCCTGAAATGAACCCTCATAATCAATCCACTCTGTATTCGATCCAGATCTCCTATTTCGTTCATTCAAACTTCTGTTTAAAGCCGCTTAGCCACTGCTGGTTTTTGCGTGTACCAACACCAGCAGTGTTTCCAGGGAGTGCCACGTGGAGGTAGGCTGCTGTCACTCCCCGTGGGGGTCGCCCCTCCCTCCGATGTTTCCCTTTTGCGACCCCCGAGCCGAGATGTTATGGCTCATGTATGATCTTTCAGGCTGATTAATGAAATTCTTTCAAAGGTTTAAATACTTGAAGTGAAGGAATTGTGGAAAGTTTGACTATTGAGAACTGTCCTTGTGTTATTGGAGCTCATGTTTTGTTGGTCTATTGTATTAAATGATGCAAAAAGTGGAGCGAAAACTTAAACAACGCAATCTTAGTTGCTGATTTAAGAGCATCCATACGTGAATTTGAAATAACATTCTCAGTCTTCGTTGGCTTATTGACAATTATGTTGTTCTGTTTGAAAATCTTGACTTTTACATTATCCACAATGGTCCTAGCTTCTCTCAACACCTTGCGAAAACGGATGAAGTCATCATATTGTAATTCAGTTTGGGTTCCACGGTTAATCATTTTCAATCCTTTTTGTCGATTTAATGTTGGATTGTTCTCAGCATCAGATGAAGTTTGAAGAAGGTGCTTGATGTCACGATTATACTCTTTGTCATTAGTTACAAAATCTTTTTCTGGTGCTGGTGATACATCATCAGCCGTCTTCATTTTGATAGGTATGGGTCGTATCATGTTGTTAGAAAAGTTTTTATGGGCGTCATCTATTGCTTTTCCAAAATCTTTCAAGCATGCCTCAAATTTTTTAGCGTCTTCAGCTGGATTTCCACTTTTTGGTGGGATAATCAGGAGACTGTTGTAGACAAAATCAGGAACAGGAACCGTTTTTTGCTTTTTCCTGTCGGCAGTAGTCGAAATCTTTTCGACTTTCATGATATCCATTTTATAATCTTTTTCTTTTAGTGCACCTAGAAGTAAAATGGCATCCATAAATAAATTTAAAAATGAAATTGTCAGTAATGTCCTAGTAAACAAGTTTGACTTAATCATACATTCTTTTTATTCCAATAAATAATTACAGGAATGGTCAAAATTACAGTAGAACCTCGATTGATTGTTTCTCTGGGACTCTGATACCAGACGATAAATTTTCAGCATTTGTGATTCTATTCTCTCTTTCGCTTAATTTATTATATAAATACCGATTATTAAAAACCATTTCAAATCCCTCAAGTTATTCAACAAATGTGGTCATCGGCATCATCATCATCAATTTCTGCGTTTCCGTGATCATTTCTTGAACAGATATTAAGATATGTGTCGTAACTTCTTGATCTAGTGATGCGTAATAAAGGATGGGAAAGGTTGACTTTACCATTTTTTTTTTTTTTTTCAATCGGGTTAAAAATATTTCGACAATTGATACAGGAATCTGCTACTTTCAGAAACGATGCAAGATGGTATAGTTAACATTATCTAAATAGCATTCGTAAAGGGACCTTAAAACAAAACTCTGCGTACGAAAAAATGGAATATGCGGGAGCGATTGATAGAGTCTCTACTGTATTTTCATTTCTTTTAAAAATTTCTTTCGAGCAGTGCATTAAGAAAAGAATAGTATTTTGGTCTTTGCCCTGTGAGTTTTAGACGCTTTTTTTAAAAAATTCAAAAAAAAAAAAATAAATAAATAAATAAATAGTCTGGGTTTTTTAGTATATAAGTGTTCATATGTAAAATATGAAAAAATAAAAAATAAATGAAAATTGGTTGGCAACCGGACAGTTTAAATTTTATTGAAAAGCTGCGAACTTAGAATGCAGATTGACACAGTACATAATTCGCACAAAAAATTCTTAGTTTCTTAATTCCATTAAACTGTACTGGCATTTCGAAAGCGTCACTTTCGACTTTGAAAACTTTACACTGAGATATCGTGACCCTGCATTGACTGAAATTGAATACAATAATGCATTTACTTTACAATGAGGGGCTATACAAAAATCATGGTCACTCCAAATTCAGGTGAAGAAAATAGTGATTCTTAACTCGCGTCTATTTGTTGTTATTATCATTTTGTTTTTCAAACTTTTTTTCTCATTTTAAACTGCCAGATTCATTTAGTTTTCATGTAATTCAGTTAGTTTAGTTTCCTTCATTCGCCATCTCAGATTTTGCCAAATTTGGAGGAACCGCTTCCGACATTTGAAAAATGATATTAATGCTGAAATACTTTTATCTACTATTACGTAGGTTTGGTATCAAAGATAAAAATAACGTTTTGCTCACTTATCGCACAAGTTCTCATAAGTTCGCAGAATTATTCGAATTTCC
This sequence comes from Octonoba sinensis, assembly GCA_038502835.1. Taxonomy (NCBI): domain Eukaryota; kingdom Metazoa; phylum Arthropoda; class Arachnida; order Araneae; family Uloboridae; genus Octonoba; species Octonoba sinensis. Next base: position 14,153,422 of record CM076604.1, read on the forward strand.
ACAGAGCATAAACTAAATTCCACCTAACAGGTTTCTCATTAGCTTAAAAGTGAAAAATCAGTTTTCGATTCGCTCTGTTGGAGAGCTGTAGTATTGTTGCAACGAAGAAATAACGTCTTTTGTGTTATAGTATTGTTGCAACAAAGAAATAAGTTTTATGTTGAGTTATTTTTGTTCGTTGTATTTTATAGCAATGACTAAAATGGATATTGTTGGAATTTCGTAATGATACTAACGTCAAACTTCCTGCACCTCTACAAATCTATACTTTAAATATAACAAAAAAGAAAAAGAAAAGAAACTTTACAAACGCGGTAAACTCCTAGGAGAGCCCACCGCTTTTCAAACTCGCCAATTTGGCGTCCATTTCGCAGAACGATAGAAGCTGGGTTTCTATCGAATCTGGGTTACCAAGATTGCGTACTTATCGCCGACCACGCCAATGGGGTGGGCTCTTCTAAGATCCAACCTACAAACGCATACATAAATACATCCAGGATGGGTCGAAAATAATTTTTAAAAAATTTACGAAACTCATTATGTTTTAAGCACACCAGCATGATGGTGTCGTGGTAAGACGCGGAGCTCGTACTCCCCAGTCTGAGGATCGAACCTGGTAGTGTCGATGAATTTTCAAGATGCAGAAAATCGTCTGCGCGCATGCCGTGTGATTATGCAGCATTTAAAAGATTCCTTGAGTAGACATTTCGCGTAGACGCTCGCGTCTAAATTAAATTTCTAGTGCAATTCCGCACCAACCGGGTGCTCGCCCTTTCAGGTGAAGAAACCGGCCGTCAAAATTCTCATGCGGCGATGGTACCACACTCATTAGGGTGCCGCTGAAAGAGATGGTACCCATCTCTGGGGAACGCACTAGGTCTGCAATTGGCAGAAGCCAACAGCAGCCCATTAGAAATTTAAAAAAAATATTTTTTAAGCATGCGTTTTTTTTAACCTGGCGGTATATTTTTCTGAATCGAACCTTAAGTGAAGAAGAATTTAAAAAAACTCAGGTGGTACTTTATTCTTTAATAATAATATAAAGTAATTATCTTCTCATTTGCCCTACCACCCCCATTCCGATGAAATGGAAGCAAACTTGAGGCACGTGCAAAATCAAAGGGTTTTGCCAAATAGAATCAGACCATTTTTATGGAAATGAAATGAGGTCGGTATGGTGAGAGTAATAACTAGAATTTCAAAAGTATTTTTTTTTTTTTTGTCTTATTATTGAAACGAATGAGGTATATTTTATGTAATTATCAAACGCGGAGTCCCGCAGTGGACCAGTCGATAGAAGCTCGGTTCCCAGAACACCGAAAATGAAGCAACATCGACTGCGGTTAGTGTTTGGGAGGGTGACAACCTCTCGCGGCTGGTTGCTGTGGTGTCCGTGTACGCTAAAGGGGGCTAGTGCACAATAAATAGGTCGTGGCTCCAATGTCCTCCAAGTGAAACGATACCTCTGGGGGTGCCAATCCCAGGTGACGATCTCTAATCTGGGAGCTGGTTCAGAAATTAAGAGACCTTTCAAAGGGGCGGAAATCGGACCCCTGCCCATAATGGCAGCAGTCAGCGTGTCGGCAGCAAACGTGTTAAAGATGCTATTTTATTTTTCGTGTGCACCTTTCAATAAACTACATTTATTGTCAGTTATATCTTAAAATAGCATCAGTAAAATTGCACAATTCAAGTAGATGCATTTTTTCGAAAACTTTATTTTATTTTAGGTGTTACCTCACAACACCCCCAAAAGGGTGCCACCCACAGCGGAATCCTCCCCCCCCCCCCCCGGTTGTGACGCTACCACTATAGCAAAAGATGGACTTTCCCTGCTTTCAAAATAAACTGCTCATTTTGTTTTTATCTAATCTTATTAAGCTTTATCGTTAAACGGGGAGACTTTCAGTAATGAAGGAAGTCCTTCCAACTTGAGAAACTATCCAACGACCAAGGTCAAAGGGTTGCCGTTCCCATTTTTGAATATTTATTGCCAAATTTAGATAATGAAGTGATTTTCCCAATCACCGAAATTCTCCTATGAGTGCGTATCGATATCGTTGTAATTTTCCCTAAAAGGAAAAAAAGTGTTTTTAGGAGACAAGACTAAACGAGGTTAACTTGTCACACATTGTAATGCTACACACCAGGTAGTGAAAAATTTTTTAAATTTAAAAATGGTGATATTTTCATCTTTGAGTTCGCTGGCACCTCCTGTTGACAAAATGAAGAAGAAAAAGAATCTGTTTGAAAGAAAGAAGTGTGCCCCCCACGCCCCCTCTCGCTTTTCAAACTAATGAAATCAGAAAAATATCTTTCTTCCAGACAAACGTCTATGGCAGTGCTTCGAACCTTTTTTCCTTGCGAACCTCTTCTAAGATCTGAAAAAAATAGCGAACCCCCCCCCCCCTTTTGTTATTGTTAGTAACGGATAACAAAACTATAAATTTACGAGCATGTTTATTTTACATGCTGCACAATAGATCATTACAAAAATTTAAATATTACCTGCAATTTAAATGAAAACGCAAAATTATTTTTTACTATTATTTGCTCTTGAATTATTAATAGGACAATACACATATGTATTCGCGAAATATCTAAAGAATTATTTTCCTGATTGTGCGAAAACGTTATGGAATGGCATGCGTACAAAATTTTGAAACAATAAACATCGTTTGGTTTCACTTTCAGGTTGAAATATTCAAATTTCGCAAAAGTTGGAATAAAAATGCGATAGATGTAAGTACAAATTTTTAAATTAATGGATAAATATCTTCCGGTTCCACTATAGGGTCTGTAAATAAAAAAGCCGGAAATAATGCAAAATTTTACATTTTAGTACATTTTCATACTTCCGGCTCTTTCTTCGCGCTAGCAAAGAAAAAGTTAGAAATGGTAGGAGAAACAATTCGAAATTTGAAATAAATCAATGAATATCTTTTGAGATTTAAATTTTAGAAATCAGGCAATAGTAGAAATAAGTGCGTTTCAAATTTTGTACTTATGGCCAGTCCACAAATTTCACGCATTTATCGGAAAAACAATTTATTACAAAATAATAATTTTCCTGCTCGTCCTAATACATAAGTAAATTTGTTGTTTCGTTTTGTTTTTACGTTGGCAGAGTTAAATGTTTCGCCATTGCAATATTATTTGCAATGGCGATTATTTGCATTGGTTGTGGAACGCTGGTGTATGAGAAATGAGGAAATATTTCGAACATATTGAGGAGAAAGTGTATGGAGTCAAAGTAAGATTTCTCGCTTGAAGAACGTTTGTAAAGACACTAGGGAATCGTCTACAAATTTTGCCACGCTTTCTATTCATTTATTTGACCCCCCACCCCCTCTTTGTCACAAAATGTCATACTTCAACGGACCCCCACCCCCCTACTCCCTTTGTCACATGTCTCGCTTCAAATATTTATTCAATAGTCCCGGCGAATCTTTTTAATAATGCTAAACTGAAATACCGGAAATTTTACTGGCCCGTTTTAAGGGAGTTACCGGAATATCATCGGCTCAACCAGAAGGATGGACCGTGCCCCTCGCCTTTACAATGATGTGAAATTTTTTTGAAAAATATTCTTCTTTATCCAAGAACCAGTGGCGTAAATAACACCCCCGCAACCCCCGCGGTGCGGGGGGGGGGGGCGCAGGAAGTTTTAGGGCGCACGCTCCAGAAAATAAAAGCCCCTCATGAGTTACTATATATAAACATAAATATTTTTATAAAAAAAATTTAACATTTATTTTCTAATCCAATGTCACTCCTGCGCTTTCTGAATGAAATTCTTCATTAATACGTCACATAATGCATAATTAATCCCCACCCCACCCTCTCACTTCCTCTCTCCTGTTTACCTGCATATTATAGTACAGTGATCTCTCACTTATGCGCATAAATGAAAAGCGCGTAGAAGTGAAAAATCCCAAAAGGGAGGCTAAAAGTAAAACATCAGCTCAGCGTACACGCAAAGGCGTGCTAGGGTTTTTAGCGCCTGGGTACAACTGAAGATTTTTCTCCTCCCCCCCCCCCCTCGTGCCACCGGCGGCCTAGAGGCGTCCCTAAAGGAAATTTAACAAAAAAAAAACTTCCTAAATGATAAATAGCTCTAAAAAGCAGCCCTTTTAACTTTCATTTTTATTAGCGACCATTAGCTTTTAAGGGACAAATGGGACACTGTGGCTTTGCAAAGTTATTTGTTTGATTTCCCACGTACTCCTGTGCTACATTGGTCATTAGCGATATGATATGGTGATCCCAATTTTTTCGTCGAACATATTCACACCTATTCAGTTCAAATAGTTTTCTTTTCGCATTTAAAAATAGAATAAATTTGCATTAATTTGGCGCCCCTTGATGCTTCGCCCGGGGACAGCTGTCCCTCCTTGCCCCCCTCCCCCTCTAGCTACGCCTCTGTGTACACGGAAACTGTGAATAAATATTACTATGCATACAGTCATACTGAAAAATAGAAAAAAGGTTACATAGAGTCAAAATGAAAGTACGTACAGGGTGGGGCAAAAGTAATGACCCGGTTTTGAAGGGTTATTAAACAAAATTAATACAGTTTGAGACTTTAAACTTATTTGATCTGTATATAATCCCATTTTTTACACTAAGTTTTGAGTACCACTTCAGCAAGATGGCGTCCTTATTGCAGCAATACACCGATGCAGTCTATTTTTCCACGCAGAGAGAATAGACTACATGTTTGTGTTCATTTCAATGTCCCGCGTAATGTTACGGCCCCTAAGCTTTTTTTTTTTTTTGTGGGGTTATTTGAAGGGAAAAGTCCCCCATAGTTAGTAGAGCTGAAGGACCGAGTTATCGAACAAATATTCGCCATACCCTCTTGAAATATGCAAAAACGTTTCGCAAAACTTCAGACATGGACTGCATCAGTGTATTGGTGCTGAAGGCCGTCATCTTGCTGAGGTGGTATTCAAAACTTAATGTAAAAAAATGGGATTATATGCAGATCAAAATATAAACACTTTTAGGTTTCAAATTGCAGTAGTTTTTTTTTTTTATGACCGTTCAAAACCGGGTTGCCGTTCAAAACCTTTTCGACCGGGGGAGCGTTCAAAATTTTTGCCCCACCCTGTATAATGCAAGTTACGTAAGTACTGTACATTTGCTGCTTATTTTTTTTTGAACTCTGACAATGAAGGTTCTCTGTTGGCGAGCACGAATTAAAGAAAAGAAAGTGGTAATGAAGATTTTGTGCATTGTGCATCACATAATCTGAACTTAGTTAAAAATTATTCAGATGAGAATATAACTGTTATAGTTGTGTTTTACAATTTGAACATCTATTTTAGTAAAAGTTTACCCAGATGGGTCTTGTTGAAAGCATGTTATACGGAATGTGTGGTAACAAAAACACTGAAGAGCTCATTACTAGTTGGTCTTCTAGATATGACTGCTTAATAGCAATGAAAGTTAACTTGCTCAGCTTGGTTAAAATGCCTTTCGTGTATCATTATAACATCAACTAAAGGTATGGAAATAGCAAAAGCAACTGCCTTGCAAAAACAAATGTGTTCCTTCAAATTTATTTTGGTGCTAGTATTTCAAAGCAAAATACTATAAAATATTAGTTTAACTTCAAAAACACTTCAAAATCCTGGAGTTACGTTGTATGAAGCCAGTTGCCTTGCAGAAAAGAATATAACTTTTCTTCAAGCATTTCGTATTAGACTTCGATAGCTTAGTGAATGAAGCAAAAGAGCTAGCAGAGATGTGCAAAACTGAAACTTCATTACCCTCTAAAAGAAAGATGAAAGTAAAATGTTTTTTCACTGAACTGGGAAAATATTCTCAGTTTAGGGACCCATACTACTGCGTCAAAGTTCAAGTTTTCAATGCTGCTATTGATATAATGGTCAACCAACTTCATCAAAGGTTTGATCAATTAATTCCTCAATTAAGAGTATGTTCAATTTTTTGAGTCCCAAAACATTGAGTACACTGATAAAGAGCAACTGCTCGTTATTACCGTAATTACGTTATAAAAACTACCGAAGAGTACGCAGTAAAACAAGGGGCATAATTGAAATTATTACGTTATAACCGCAAATTTGCTATATACGACTTCGCTATAAACGAGCACGAATGTATCAGAATTTTCAAGGGGTTTGCAGATAATTACTCAGAAAATTTCGTTGTTTTCTCTTTTCTTTCGCCTCCCCCTCCCCTTCAAAGAGGAATTTCCACATGGAAAAAATATATACAGTGCCTCAGCCAAGGAATCTGGGGCGGAGCGTAGAGGAGGCGCGCGGAGCACTGGAACAACGAGATTTTGCTTGAAACTGGAACAGAACCGGTGCAAAGAAATTTGTTGTGCTTCACTGCTCCATTTTTTTTTTTTTACTTTTTTAAATTTTTCATCACATAAAAAAATAACCCAAAAAATATCATAAATAAGGTAATCTACTAAAATTATTCGGAGCATGGAGCAGAGCAACTCAAAATCCCTGCTAAAACCTTCGTTCTTGGTTGCGCCACTGAGGGTAAATTTTCCTTTTTTAGATCACAAAATATTTTATGACATTGTATAAAAACGTTCCTAAAACAATGATTTTTTTACTTGAACAAACCCTGTGAGGAATAAATAGAGACTTTTCTACTCACATCAAACGAAACTGGGTGAAAATTGGAAGTTTAAAGGTGCATCGAGAACAAAAAGAACTGACAGGAGTACGCTTAAAATAAAGAAGTGCCCATCCAAGTGGACCTATCGCCCTTTTTTAAAGTGGAACTGTACGATGGTCCCAGGCGCGCGTTTCGAGAAATGGCACTAGGTGATGAAAAACGCGATGAAAAAAAAAAGAATAATAAGACCACAGTAAATTGATCTGATTTTGAACTGAAATGAGTTGATGTGCAGCGACGTAAACTTTAATTATTACAGCTTAACTGACCGAGTACTAGAACGGGTGAGTTTTGAACAGAGCAACACTGCTCAAAACTTCGGTCTTAGGTTTATAAATAGAATCTGTTTTGCTAATCAAGATTACCATAGACGCACACATAGCACATTCTGTGCTTCGCTAAATATTCGATTCCAGCAGAATTCTTCACGGCAAACTTTTATGTGCAAAATCGTCTTTTTCGAAGAAGATGCATGAAAAATGCGGTAAGTTAAAAATGCAATTTTATTTTTATATTTGGCTCAATGGTATTTATTTACATTCGATGACTTTACTTTTCGTTTAGTTCGAATTAGACAATGTAATTGGTATTCAGAAAATCGAGCATCTGTAGAATTAGTCACTGATTTGAGATTGTGCAACTCGCTTTTATTTGCAGTGTTAAATGTTAATGATTTTTCTTTTTTCATCTATTAACGCGTTAATCTTTACGACTTTCTTGTGGGTAATGTATGTGTTGCCGACCTTATAGGTTCTGCTTTGAGTGTCAATAGCTACTTTAATAGATCATCATTGCCCACTTGTATGATTTCGTAGTCCACATAGATCCGATGAAACATGTTCAAAAATGAAGAAATTAAAATAGAATTACAAATAAGTGAGCTGCAAACTACTGCTAATTTGTAAATCCATTACCCATCAATGTATGAGCCAGAATCGTAAACTATTAGTTTGTTGATTCTGATTATAAATAAATTAAAGTTTGTTATTAACATTATTATTGAAATTCGTTCATAGCGCTTCGCGTGTTAATACTATAGATGTAACGAATAGTGATTTGGCCGAATATCGAATATTCGGTCCTTTCTCCTAGGTCGAATAGGCCGAAGCCGAATATTCGGCTAGGCCGAATACCGAATATTCGGCGGCCGAATATTAAAATTTCTAGAAAATCTTTGTAATGTAAAGTATTTGTCAAATTTCAAATTATTCACAAAGTCAAACACCAATTATACACCATCTATGATGTATGATTTAACTCTGTTTGCTAAGAATTTAGAACTATTTAAAATTAATCTATTTTCACTATTTTTTTGAATGTAATAAAACTAAGCATTTCACCCACAAGCAGAATATAAATGACAGGTTTTACGGTAGTAAGGATTAGCATTATTTTACTAATTATTTAATTGCAATTAAAGAAATACTAGTGCTTAGTGAAATTTTACCCAGCTCAAAACTGTTTTATGAAGACATTTTAAAAGTTATAAAAGTTAATATTTTTTTTTTTTTTATGGTTTTTTTACATACCTATTTTTAAAAGATCTATTAAAACTTAATGCACTTAACTGGGATATGTTTTTATTTTCAAAACCCCCAATATCTTATGCGATCTAAATATTCATGATATATTCTGGGCTTTTCACATTTCTCTCTAACCCAATATTCACAATAAATCAGTCTACGAAACAAAGTCTGGCTTCCACTTTGTTAATAATAACAAAATGAATTCATCATATTCTCCATCATAATTGACTATTGGCAGCTTTTGGGAGCAAATGCCAAATATAAAATACAATATTACAACTTTAAAATGTGTTTTTGCTCAGTCAAGCCTAAAACAAGATTTAAAAAAAGTAGTTTATTCTAAATTATTTTCTTTATTAAAACTATAGTGGACTAATGTATTCTTTTGCAATAATTATAATACAATTTTAAACGTTTAAAATCTACTAATTTCTTTATTTTTTTACTTTTTTACTGCAGCAGAACTATTCGGCCGAATAGTCCATCAATATTCGGCCAGGCCGAATTTTACCTTACCCAGTATTCAGCCAGGCCGAATATTGGGCTCGGTGATGAAATGACTATTCGGCCAAAGGGCCGAAGAGGCCGAATACCGAAGAATGGCCGAATATTCGTTACATCCAAAGTTAATACGCACGTTTTAAAAACTGCATAGAATGTATCTATAGTACACCCAGGATTTTGTTTTGGGGGGAGGGGCATGGTGAGGATTAGGAAGAATGCATTGTATGTTTCTTTTGTCGAATATCAGGCTCTGATGTTTAAAACCTGATACATTTGAAAGCTTTCAAATTCATTGTGAGTTTTTTATTTCTATGTATTTTGTAAACATTCTAATTAATTAAATTTTAAAAATCAAATTTTCGCTTAAGAGTTAAATTCAAGTCTGCGTCTCGTCTCCAGATATCCATCTTAGCACTAAACCTACCGACAGTTCTTGTACACCTATCCCTACCGCGCTCGGTCAAATTGACTGGTAGTTAAAAAAGTTATCGATTTTAGTATCCAATGCAGATAATGGTAGGTGTAGTGTTAATATGCCGGATAACTAAAACTTTAGTGTAATTGCTAGATCGAATGTTTAAAGATCGGGCAATTTTAACAGGGTCTGGTTTTAGTGAATTTTAAAGATATTTTTTTTTTTTTTTTTGAAAATTCAACATTTAAACTTAGAGTGGTAAAAATTTTTACTCTTTTTTTGCCTCTTGTTTGATAAATAACTCTGTAAACAATACTATTTGGTAGCTAGCAATTTTGTGAAGGGTCCGTTTGATTGACTGCAAATTTGTGAATGGTCCGTTTTGATTGACTAAGATTTTGTGAATGGTCCGTTTTGATTGACTGGGATTTTGTGAATGGTCCGTTTTGATTGACTAGGATTTTGTGAATGGTCCGTTTTGATTGACTGGGCTATTGTGAATGGTCCGTTTTGATTGACTGGGATTTTTGTGTAGGGTCCGTTTTGATTAATTGGAATTTTGTGAAGGGTCTGAAAACGCCCCTGTAATATCCGATGCTTTCTGGGGGAGGGGGACGGTGTCCACTGGGACGAATTCTTAATTGATGGACAGATCCGGTAAACCTCTGATACTAGTTCCCCCCCCCCCCCCTTTTGCGCTATGCTTGTTTAAGTTTTATTCAAGCGCTCGTGTAGGGTGAGCAGAAAATACAGCTGCTGTACTCGTGTATATGAAGTACTGGGTATCGAAAGGCACACAGAAGCGTAGCTGGGGGGGGGGGGGGGGGCAAGGAGAAACCGCTGTCCCCGGGCGCAGCGTCAAGGGGGTCAAATTAATGTTAATTTAATTTTTAAGTGCGAAAAGAAAATTATTTGAACTGAATAGGTGTGAATATGTTCGACAAAAAGTGGGAGCATCGCTAATCATTTCGGGAATGAACAATGTAGCATAGGAGTGCGTGGGAAATTGCCTAATAAGGCTGCGAAACAACTTTTCAGTTGGAGTTGGGATCTTTTGTAGGGAACGAACCCGTGAGGGGCATTTTCTTTGAGCAGCAGATATAAAAGAACCAGACGCACAGAGAATCCAGGAAAAGTCACTTGAAAAAGAAGAAAAAGACAAACAAATAATTTTGTGGAACCAAAGAGTCCCATTTTTGCCCTTAAAAGTGAATGGTCGAAAAAAAATGAAAGTTCATCATTCCTTTTCAACAGTCCCTTCGCCGCCCCCCCCCCCTTTTTTTCAAACAGCAGGAACAGCAAAAAAAAATGCTAGTGTAGTGATATTTAAAATTTTACTAGCACATTTTTTCAATGCATATACGTTTATTCAAAGCCCTTATAAAAGGAACACAAGCTGACGTTTTTTTGCTTTCGCAAATCTGTCTATAATTTTTTCAACGTCCAATGTAATATCTTTATGGATATGCAATAACGCTAATTCAGTGAGTCGATCATCACTCATTCTGCTTCTTAGCCAAGTTTTAAGCGAGTTAGGATTTCCTTCAAGCTTTCTCAAGAAAAATGTAGGCTTGTAAATACATTTTCTAAATTTGAGTTGATATGTCTAAATTACAAAATAATAGCAATTATTAGTAATATATTTTCTAAAATTTTCAAAATGTAATACTAAGTATGTACTAAAAAACCATCAACGAGTATGTGTAATTTATATAAACATCTGTAATTATGAATGTTCAATGAAATGTTTCAGACTCCAGGTTTTAGCGTAAATGCTGCAGGAATTTACACCTCGTGCTAAGGGTTGGCTAGCTGTCACCAGTTTGATAGGTAGAAGAAAAGAGCAGGGAATCTCTTTCCCATTACTCCGAGGATTAGCCACTCAGCAATACTAAAGGACAAAGGGACAGGGGGAAAGCATAGAACTTGAAGGGCTATTAGGCTGGTATTCCAAGAAAATAAAAAAAAAAAGGCTGGTCCCGGGGCACAAAGAGTAAAAACTCACTTAGGAGTGTCGTTGTAGTATCCACTTGAATCAGCCCAAGGGGGGGGGGGGGATCGCCCCTCCCTAGATCCGCCGTTGATGCACACGCCCTAAAAACTGCGGAATCCTCCAACAGCCCCTAAAAACATGTTCCTCAAAAATTTCAATGGCACAGTCTGCGCCATCAAATGGAGAGATGGTACACATAGTAGTACTTATTACCATAAAATAACAAGTGCGTGAATAGACAAATGCTGACCAAAAAAACGTGTAAACTCCCTTTTCAACCGCACATGAAGCGATTACCTCTCCCTTCTAGTCACCCATTAAAATGTTGTAACCATGTGAAATAGAAGTAACTGCTTATCTCCCTTAATCCCACCGTTCATTGTTCGATTCCGCTGTCCGTATCTGACCTGTCCGCAAGTGGCATGTAACCATTATAAAAAAACTGGAGTTCGCCCAACAATCGTAATTCAACTATAATAATTAAATTAGCATTGAAAACATTATGCTGTTTATTTAGTTATATAAGTATTATTCATCACACAGTTGGCGATCATAACGTTGAGTTTTTTTTGATCATCCTCACTTAAAGCAAACGTATTGTAAATCATTTTCCCCGCAGGGCTCATTGCGCTCATAACTGTAGCCGCTTGTACTTCTGCCGATGTCGTACTAAGTGGAGTGGCAGTTGAATAATACGTAAATGTTTGCTTTCGTATAATATTCTCATTTTTCATTTCATTGTTCAGAGAAGCCTTCACTCTAACTCTTATTATAATTGCCTTTAGCCCCTTGCCTCTCGCTCCCGTAAAAATGACGGGATGGAGTGTTTAAAATTTCAAAATAAAAACAAATCAAAAATTAAAAATGAATAAAAATATCGTTCATACACATGTTTTTATATAATTTTTTCAGGGATAAAAAAATAGGCACTTTTATTACCGTTTTCTTGAAAATTATCTGACCGTTAAGGGGTTAATAGTACTGCTCAATGGCAAAAAAAACTCTTTTTAACAATGAGTTATAAATTTATTACTTAATAATTTACTCAAGGAAGAAATGTTGCCATCTGCTATCTATAACAATATAACATTACAATTATAAATGAGGCTTGCCTGACAAATGAAAAGGGGAAATAATTAACCAATTATAAATTGTTCCCGAAAATTTTTAATAGATATCACAAAAACTCGCAATAGTTACTCAACAAAAAAAAAAAAAAAGGTAAGACAATCGGTTGAAAAAGAGGAGAAAGTGCTTATCTGTTTTGTTTTTGCCTATTTCTATTACAGTAAAACCTGTAAAGTTGACCACCTTTGTAAGTTGACCACTTTTGTCAGGAACGGAAATAGTCCTTCAATCTCTATAAGTTGACCACCTGTCTAAGTTGACCCCTTTTGTCAGGAACGGAAATAGTCCTTCAACCTCTGTAAGTTGACCACCTGTCTAAGTTGACCCCTTTTGTCAGGAACGGAAATAGTCCTTCAACCTCTATAAATTGACCACCTGTCTAAGTTGACCCCTTTTGCCAGGAATGGAAATAGTCCTTCAACCTCTATAAGTTGACCACCTGTCTAAGTTGACCCCTTTTGTCAGGAACGGCAATAGTCCTTCAACCTCTATAAGTTGACCACCTGTCTAAGTTGACCCCTTTCGTCAGGAACGGAAATAGTCCTTCAACCTCTATAAGTTGACCACTAAAGTGCTGCACCGCAAGTGGTCAACTTACACAGGTATCACTGTGTATAGATTATTATTATGAGGGAGTTGCATAGTTGTATAAAGATTCGAGATAAGCAACTGGACAGAAGGAATAAATTTTCATTAATCATTATTATTATTCTTTATTTCATTGTAGCGTCCGGGACAGAAACAAACGAACGGGTAGCGTTAATATGGCTTTTATTTTCTTGATTAAAATTCAATTTCAGATATAAATTAATTCAAAATCTTTAATTCAAAATCAGATATTTCGTATTTACAGAGGTTGATAATAAAAATCACACAGCTCCTGGTTTAGGAGACAGATGCGGGGAAAACTTCGCCCGATCTTTAGAACACGAGGCATAAGGGCCTCTCCAAGAACTAACACCCGCAATGTCCGAGCAGCGTTTCGTCACAGCTTAGCTGACGCAATGTCAGAGTAGCCTTTCGTCACATCATACATTTATTCAATGCTCAGTCTTTGGGATCATTCATAAATGACGTCACGCTTCGAGGGGGGGAGGGGGTTTCGTGAAAGTGTGAAAACGGTGGGGAGGGGGTTACAAAAAGCTTGACATCATGCATTATGCAACATAGCTTGACATGTGACAAAGGGGGGTGTGATATTTCTCTTTACCCCGACGACTCCCAACAACTCTCTACGACTCGAAATAAGACATCTTCGATTCACGAACACAACACATTTATTATGTACAAAACTATTTACACAGGAACATATAACTAAAGACACAACACATCGTTGCCTCCGCTCTTCTCAAGAGCATCTCACCAACTCCCCCTCTTTTCCATCCGTTCCCCGAGTCGCCCCCTGCGACGATGCTCTGACGTCATACGCCCACTACTCTGACGTCACACCCCCCACCTAAAATTGAAGCTAGAGTTTCGAAATAGCTTCAAACTCTTGAACACTATAAATCATAAAACAAACAAATTAAAATACTTGCAGATATTAGCAAAGTATACAAATCATAAATATCAAAATAGTAAAATGTTCAAAAAAAGTCACGTCACTAAAAGTTCATCAGTTTAAGGTATTAAGAGTTCACACTATTCACTCCACAGTCTGTAGACGTGACAATGCATCAGCATTAGTTAGTTGTGACCCAGGGCAATGAGTTATCTTAATGTCGTACTTTTGTAGCGCCAGTGCCCATCGCTGGAGCTTTGATGACTGCGAGGCACTCTTCGTTAGCAAAACCAATGGGTTATGATCTGTAATCAACTGTACAGATGAGCCAAAGACCCAGGTTTCAAACTTCTTTAAACTCCACACTACAGCGTAGGCCTCTCTCTCAATGGTCGGCCAAGCTTGTTGAGTCTTCGTCCTTGGCGCTGAGACAGACAAGCGCCGATGCCTATTGATGATGCATCACGTTGGATCACAAATGGCTGACCTAGCACTGGAGTGTGGAGACTTGGTGCGTCTACGAGGCGTTTTTTCATATTGCCAAACGCCTGCTCGTGCTCTTCCTTCCAAACTAATTCCTCTGGCGATTTCTTCTTGGTAAGCTCCGTTAAAGGATAGGCGGTTTCGGCGTAACGTGGGATGTAATCTCTGTAATAATTACAGAGACCTAATAGACTCTTTAATTGTTTCTTCGTTTGTGGTCTGGCTAATTTTTGGATCGCTTGAACCTTTTCTGGATCAGTTCGATGGATACCAGATCCGATGATATGACCTAAATATTTGATGTGAGATTTCGCAAAGTCACATTTCTTTAAATTCACGGAAAATTTTAGTTCCGACAATTTTCTCAAAATAATGTCTAGATGTACCAAGTGTTCTTTCCAATTATTAGAAAATACCGCAATATCATCTAGATAGGCTCTCGCAAAGTCCTGGTATTGTGAAAGAGCTTTGTTCATCACTCTTTGGTATGTAGCTGCGGCGTTTCTTAGCCCAAACGGCATAACTTTAAAGGAGTACTGTCCTCTGTGCGTCTTAAAACTTGCCAATTTTTGATTTTCCGTTTCTAAAGGTATGGACCAATATCCTTTCAATAAGTCGATTGAAGTTATGATATTCGCTTTTCCTATTTGGAACAACAAGTCTGTTGCATTTTCCATAGGGAAGTCGTCGGGTTTTGTGACGGCATTCAAAGTTCTGAAATCTACACAGAGTCTGAGAGCTCCATCCTTTTTCATCACACATACTACAGGATGTGAAATCTCAGCATGGCTTTCTTCTATGAGACCTAATGCCAACAATTCTTCGATTTGTTTCTCAACCTGAGGTTTCAATGCTTCCGGGATTCTGTAAATGTACGGTTTTTTCATTTCAGCGTCAGTTATTTTTATTTTATGTTCCCCGACCTTTGCAATTTGGACTTTGTTTAAGAATAAGGCGTCATATTTCTTCAATAATTCTAAAATTTCTTCCTTCTTAACGTCATCCAAATGACGTAAATCAAGCTCACTAAGTTTGAAAGAACTCGGAGTATCGCTCGTACTAGGTGTGGGCTGAACCTCCCCCAATTCCTCTTCATTTTGGAATATTACGCCCACTGCCTGTATTCTAGGAATGAATTTCCTAATTTTATTTACATGAACCGTTTTGATACTCCCATCTAATAATTTGACCTTATAAGAATCGGGTTTACATCGCTCTAATATATTAGCTGGTCCTGTCCATCTAGCATATAATTTATTATTAGAATCTGGAATCAATAAATATACCTGGTCTCCCTGCTTAAATTCTTTATGCACTGCCCGCCGGTTAGCATATTTCGCATAATTCCCTTGTTTCACCTCAGCTGTTAAAGAAGCCTGCTCCGCAGCCTTTTCTAATTTAATCTTTAATTCCTCTAAATATTCAATTGCGCTCTTGCCCATGTTTAGAGGTAACGGCACTTCCCCTGCCCAAGTAGATTTTAACACTGAAAGTGGACCCCTAGCTTCTCGCCCGTACATAAGTTTAAAAGGTGACACACCCGTGGTAGAGTTTGGAATTTCTCTGTATGCAAATAACAAGTAAGGAATATATCTATCCCAATTTTTTGGATAGTCCCTAATGACGTGGTGTAACATGCGCTTTAAAACTTGATTATATCTTTCCATTAATCCGGAGCTTTGTGGATGTCCCGCAGTAGCGAATCTTGGTGATGACCCTAATCTAGCGTGGAACTCTTGAGTTAATTTCGAAATAAAATTCGTTCCTTGATCACTTGCTATTACCCTAGGAATTCCCGTCCTCATAAATATTTCTAGCAAAGCTTCGCACGTTGCCCTTGCAGTTATAGTCTTTAATGGCACCGCCTCCGGCCATCTAGAGTGTTGATCAATTAAACATAAAACATATTTGTGTTTGCGTGCTGATGCTGGTTCAATCGGACCGATTATATCACAAGTCACCTCATCAAACGGAAATTCCGGTCTATTTACTGGAGTTATAGGAATTTGATCTCTCGATCTTTCCCTACTTCGTAACTGACATTCTTTGCAAGACTTACAATATAGCTCTATTTGCTTTGCCATGTCCGGCCAATAAAATGAATAACGAATCCTTTCTTTTGTTTTTCTCATTCCCAAATGATTCGCGAAAATCGATTCGTGTGCTAACTTCAAAATTTGTTCCCTTCTAACCTTCGGCACTACTAACTGACTAACGGTATCTCCCGAAATCTTATCTTTATGATAAATTAAATTATCCATTTTGAAATACCCGTTCTTTCCTGATTCCGCATCCTTAATAGCTCCCTGTAAAGTCTCGCAACTTCTTTGCTGTCTTTTAAAAACCTCGCCTTCCGAAAACTGACCAACGTCCTCTTGCTTCTCCCTCTCACTCTCCGTCGACACGCAACAAGTCATAAATTTCTCCCTTTCACTCTGCGATTTCCTTTCTGTAAACCGATCTGTTTCTTTTCCGCATCCTGTCTGATTGACTCCCCTCGCTACTTCTTCAAAATACGCTGTTTCTTCCCCTCCTTCTATCGAGTCGGACTCCCAGCTCATATGCTCCGTCTGAGGCCATGTGTGTCCAGCTTTCCCCCGTTCCATGCCCTCGTCAGCCCCCTTTTTAGCGATAAGACTTTCTAACATTCCTAAGACTTCCGGTGTTAGAATACAATCGACCACTAGTTTTTCCGTCACTGAAAATAGCACATTACTATATGAACTAGTAAGATTGCTGTCATCATATAATGCTATTGGAAATGTTTGCAAATCAGCTATTATTGTTTCACCAAATGCAGAAATTAATTTAACTTTAGAAGAGTCACTGTTTCTTATAGCTGGTGGAATAACTTTCGAATTAATGATGGGCATATCTGCGGCAGAATCAATTAAAGCTTTAATTTTCCTCCCTTCCAGCATATCTATACTGTAAACCCTCAGATTTTAATGTTTCACAGTCAAAATACTCGGATTTCACTTTCGCTACTAACTTATCCTCCGCTTTATTTTTGATATGCAACGAATCTCTTTTCATTTGTGTAGCACTGGCTGCACTTTTATTTTTAATGGGACAAAACTTTAAATGATTTACATGTTTACATAGCTTACATACTTTTAATGTATCCACATTGTTATAATTACCAAAATTATTTCTTACATGGGGTGGTATATATTTTTCTCTCGACTGATCTCTAAATCCACTTTCGGTTTGGTTATGAGATCTTGTTGATTTATCATACAATTCAGAAAATGTTCTACCCTTAGAGGTAAACCAATTATCACAAAGTCCTGCCATTTCCCTTGGTCTTAACCACGTATCTAATTGTTTGATTTTAATGTAACTACTCATTTCTGGATCTAAAGCATTTAATAACCTATCGCTAACTATTAATTCATTTAGCGTTTCAAAATCTGTTACTTTTCTCAGCTGACAATAGAAATCCCAATTTGCTCTAATTCTACTCGCGAACTGCATATGATTTTCGTTTTTCGATCTTTTCGCTGAGAGAAAATTATCCAAACAAGCTTCTGGGGTCGGTTGAAATTCTTTCAAAATTATATTTTTAACCTTTTGATAATCCTTCATCTCCTCTGCGTCTACATAAACTAGTAAATTTGCCGCTCGTTCACCTAACAAATTGAATAAAATTTCTACTTTAAACTCTTCAGCTACATTTTTTATTTCAAACGCCTTTTCCAAAGAAGTAAAAAATAAATTCCACGTATCACATTTAGTCGGTACTGCAACAGTTAATGTTCTAACACTTCTTATTAAACTTTCTAAAGAACTACCACTCGCTATTTGTTCACCCACACCAGTATTAGCACTCCTGCTTTCTGCCTGAAACTTAGCAATTTCCAACTGTGTTTTAGCTAGTTTTAATCTCGTTTTCTCTAATTCTAAAGCATTTCCTTGATCTTCTTTTGAACGCGCTTTATTTTCGTTTTCTCTTTCAATACGCTCATTAACCGTTGAATTCAAAAATTCTTTCACAAAATCAAAATCATCAGTATACTGAGGACTATTTTCAATCAGTGCTTTTATGTCTACTACTCTATGTTCTGCTTCAACTTTCTGACCTAACTCTTTAGCCACAAGGACTAAATCTTCCTTTTTTAGCCTACTTTCCCGTAAAAGTAAAAAAAAATAATAATAAAGCATGAAAGAAGGCTTAATGTATCGTGAAAATATCGTTAAAAATCAAGAAAAGTCAAAAATAAGTGAAGTAATTAAATAAAGATTGAAAAATAAAAAAATTGAAAGTAGGGTATTGAGATGGGGAAAAAGTGTGTCTGTCGGTCTGTCGGTCTGTCGGTCTGTCTGTCGGTCGGTCTGTCGGTCTGTCTGTCGGTCTGTCGGTCTGTCTGTCTGTCGGTCTGTCGGTCTGTCCCCCCCTAATAACTTTTGAACGAATTGTCCGATTGGAAAAATTCTTTTTGCATTCGAAAGATCTCGGCGAGGACATCTCATTTCTATATTTCACTTTTTGATTTGAACAATTTTTTGTTTAATTTTGAACAGTTCAAAAAATTTTAACATTAGCGCCTATGGACAAAATTGAAGCAAATTCTGTAAACTCTGGGCACAAGAGCCAAGTTCCTATTGAAAGCTTATTGAAAGGAGTTCTCGGCGTGAAATATTGATTTGAACAGTTTTTGTTCATTTTTGAACAGTTCAAAAAATTAACACAGAGCTTACGGGGAAATTTCAACCCTATATAAATCCTGATCTAACGGACCGATTTGCTTGGAACAAACTTTATCGGAAAGCTCTTATAACGTAGAACATGTAGAAATAGAAAGTTTATCCAGAACGTACGAGCCTATTTTGCTATGAAATTTTTTGATCGGGATTTTCAAGGATATTTCTCAGTGACTCAATGAGTGAAATAATGAATGAATGAATAAATGAAAGAGTGAAAGAATAAATCAATGAATAAATGAATGAGGAAAAGAATGAATGAATAAATTATTGAATAAATGAAAATATAAATAAATGAGTGAATAAATACATGAATGCGTAAATGAATGAATAAACACTTGAATGAGGTAACGAATGAATGAATAAATGCATGGCTGAATAAATGAAAGAATGAATGAGTGAGTGAATGAATATGTATTATCTGTTGAAAAAGGTATATTTTCAATAATTAGAACTAAAGATAAATAATAAAGAGAGAGAAAGAGATAGCTAGATTATAAATTTGAATTTGGTGTATACGGGAAAGTAGGCTCGTATAGTTCTAGACGGAACTTCTTGTTAATCCTTTTATACTAAACATTTTCTTCTTCAATACAACTCTTCGATACAATAGTAAATACAGTACTTCTTCTTACCTTTATACAGACTCTGGTTCTCGAATTGGAGCGTGTGATATTTCTCTTTACCCCGACGACTCCCAACAACTCTCTACGACTCGAAATAAGACATCTTCGATTCACGAACACAACACATTTATTATGTACAAAACTATTTACACAGGAACATATAACTAAAGACACAACACATCGTTGCCTCCGCTCTTCTCAAGAGCATCTCACCAACTCCCCCTCTTTTCCATCCGTTCCCCGAGTCGCCCCCTGCGACGATGCTCTGACGTCATACGCCCACTACTCTGACGTCACAGGGGGGATACGCTGAAGTGTGACATATTGTGACAAGGGGGGGGGGTCAAATATACGGGAAAAAAGCGTGACATCATTTATGCGCTGTCCCTTTCATACAGTTAAAGATACATATACTTTTAGCTTTGCTTAGGTATGTATTAATAGAGGCCCCAAAAAATGGAGAGTTCGGAACGGTTATTGCTTTTCAAGAATTGTAGCTGATGATACCGGTAATCTGAATAGCAGCAGGGATGGCACCTTTTTTGATTAGTGTGCAATTACATTACGGTGCACTATTTTCAAGTGTCGCGGGGGCCTTTTGTTATCTTTATTGTTGAAAATAATCTTTGAATCACACATTTATGCAAAACGGCGGGAATCTTCTTTTTTCTTTCTTTTTAGCCTACTTTCCCGTAAAAGTAAAAAAATAATAATAATAAAGCATGAAAGAAGGCTTAATGTATCGTGAAAATATCGTTAAAAATCTAGAAAAGTCAAAAATAAGTGAAGTAATTAAATAAAGATTGAAAAATAAAAAATTTGAAAGTAGGGTATTGAGATGGGGAAAAAGTGTGTCTGTCGGTCTGTCTGTCTGTCTGTCGGTCTGTCCCCCCCTAATAACTTTTGAACGAATTGTCCGATTGGAAAAATTCTTTTTGCATTCGAAAGATCTCGGCGAGGACATCTCATTTCTATATTTTACTTTTTGATTTGAACATTTTTTTGATCAATTTTGAACAGTTCAAAAAAATTTAACATTAGCGCCTATGGGCGAAAATGAGGCAAATTCTGTAAACTCTGGGTACAAGAGCCAAGTTCCTATTGCAAGCTTATTGAAAGGAGTTCTCGGCGTGAAATATTGATTTGAACAGTTTTTGTTCATTTTTGAACAGTTCAAAAAATTAACACAGAGCTTACGGGGAAATTTCAACCCTATATAAATCCTGATCTAACGGACCGATTTGCTTGGAACAAACTTTATCGGAAAGCTCTTATAACGTAGAACATGTAGAAATAGAAAGTTTATCCAGAGCTTACGAGCCTATTTTGCTATGAAATTTTTTGATCGGGATTTTCAAGGATATTTCTCAGTGACTCAATGAGTGAAATAATGAATGAATGAATAAATGAAAGAGTGAAAGAATAAATCAATGAATAAATGAATGAGGAAAAGAATGAATGAATAAATTATTGAATAAATGAAAATATAAATAAATGAGTGAATAAATACATGAATGCGTAAATGAATGAATAAACACTTGAATGAGGTAACGAATGAATGAATAAATGCATGGCTGAATAAATGAAAGAATGAATGAGTGAGTGAATGAATATGTATTATCCGTTGAAAAAGGTATATTTTCAATAATTAGAACTAAAGATAAATAAGAAAGAGAGAGAGAGAAAGAGATAGCTAGATTATAAATTTGAATTTGGTGTATACGGGAAAGTAGGCTCGTATAGTTCTAGACGGAACTTCTTGTTTTCTTTTCAGTTTATATCAGTGAATAAAAGTTATTTAATATGTAGTAATTTAATTTGGGCGTGCCACTGAAATGCCTGTTGCGTGTCACCTGCTGGCCCACGTGCCATTGGTTCGCCGTCTCTGTTTTATTGGATTCGGATACTTAACAAATGAAATATTTATCCGAGAGCCAGGCCTGTCA
The DNA here is from genome assembly GCA_038502835.1 of Octonoba sinensis. Lineage (NCBI taxonomy): Eukaryota > Metazoa > Arthropoda > Arachnida > Araneae > Uloboridae > Octonoba > Octonoba sinensis. Next base: position 14,174,911 of record CM076604.1, read on the forward strand.
TTTCGAAATTTCCTCCGGGGGGGGGGGGGAGTATATTTTCAACGCATATTACAAGTAAAAAAACAACAAAATACAAAATACATTTTAAAAAAATGTATAAATTCAATGTATTTCTAAAAGTCGGTGGGGGGGGGGGGGGGTGTTCCCTTTGATCGCCCAAATGACGGGCCTGCTGAGAGCCATTGTGTGTCTTACGTCCATTTTTCGAGTTTTTGCGATGAAGTAAAAAAATGAACATTTTTAGTACTATTGTCCTAGCCTTGCGAACTTGAGAATAAAGATGTTCGATGGAGAGCTTTTAAAAGTTTGGAACCCTCATGTAGCTAGTGGATTTGTCGTCGGTATTCTGCATGTCCGTTATGTATAAACTCGAAAAACGAACCACGGCTCTCAGATTCAGGTATATATTATTTTCAATCTTTTTCTTTAAAATAATGATTCCAAGAAATTCGTGTATGTACCTATAAAATATTCATAGTAAGTCGTTTATGAAAAAGAATTTTTCACCGTTGAAGCGTTTATATTTATGGGGGCTGACGGGGGGGGGGGGGGGAATCTAATAAGCAAAACCAAAAAAAAAAAAAAAGATCTTAAGATTAACTGTAAGCTATGGTTTTCTGCATGTGTACATATTCATACATATAAGCACAATATAGTATGTCAAGCATAATGTTTTTGTGTAAATGCTTGTTCATGAACAATAGAACAGTTTATAAATCAGTGTTAGAAATGATAAATAAATAAATAAAAAAAAATGCTATCTTTTGTACTAGTAAATATGAAGAACACTGTTACTCGTGTATATTTTTGTAGTTCATAAATAAAATAATTTAAAGATTAATGAATCAATGTTACATTCATTATTCAATTGTTTATACTCTTTAATAAAAATATAGACTTTTCTCTATAGACAAAAAAAAAAGTACGTATGTTCAAACATTTCTCGATGGAATTCTTGGAAAGCGTTCTATAGCATCACAAGGAGCTAATTTCAGAAATTTAATAGTTAAAAATGTATATTCGAAACAATTTGGATAGAGCGTAAAATTAGAAGCGGAGGTGCTATTGTTAGAAAATTGAAGTCGATTTTCAGTCGACTAGATTCGTTTAGTTTTGGACGAACTTTTTTTTTTCCAGCTGGGCCAAATACATGAAAGTTAATTGCCCTTTCGATCAGTCCCGTCATTTCAAAATTTTCCAGGGAGGAATGCATATTTTCGGTAAAAAACAACAAATTACATAAAAACATGCATAAATTCAATGTATTTCTAAAAGTGAATTGATCCCCCCCCTCCCCCGACCGCCCAAATGACGGGCCTGTTTTCGATTATCCACTATGCAATTTGTCTTCCTCTTTGGCGAAAAAAAAGCGAGCTCGCCATTGTTGGAACGTCGCCAGCACTTACTTCCTTCTCATTCTAGAAATTTCCGGTTCCCCATTATCTGTATTGCGTCATCCCGATTGCAACTGCGTTTCGAGGAAAAGGTTTCGGTTTGCGCTCGGCTCTCTCGACGTCAGATGCTCGATCATGATTGGATAATTTTACACAAAATGCCGTGTGCAGCAGCAAAACGATTGGTTGTAAGAGTGTTCCGAGTGCAATTTTGCACACGAATTCCGCAGGTGGGCTTCCATCATCTGCACACGCCACCCGAATTCTTTTGCAAGCGGTGTCAAGGGGGTGGATAAAACGATGGCGAGATTTTGGAATGGCAGTTATCGTGGTTGAAGACGTTCCAGTTGATCTTGTATTCAGCCAGACCTGAGAATTTTTGTCAAGAATTTTTCTGGTAAGCATTGCTTTTTAATTTTATCATGTTACTATTATCTTAGCTTCCGTAAATATTTTCTTTGAACTTATTTTGAGTTGCATTAGTTAGTGGTTGAGTTATTTTAAAACGAATTTTAATTATTGCTCCTTGAAATGTGAGGGGAATTGTAATTTTTTTTCCCCATTGTGGTCCACTTGTTTACTACTTAAATGAAACTTTAGATTCACAAATACGTACATTGAATTTTAATTATTACTTTCCTTTTGTTATACTTTTAAACTTTCTTTTTTTCCGTTAAAAAAAAAAAAAAGGTTGTATTTGCATCCAATGCCTGTTAAAATAGTTTTTTGCATCGTTGCAGTTTAACAGAAATTATACGGTGTCTTTGGTTAGCTTAATTCATATTGTAAATATAGAGTATACTGAGTGCAATTTTACATCAATAACAGGGCCCGACTTAGCCTAATTGGGGCCCGGGGAAAAACTTATTTGTGGGCCCCCTCTGCTTCACTTTAAAGTTCATTAAAGAAGGAAACTCAATATAAACTTTCTATTCGATTTGGGGCCCCCTGCCTTAACCAGGCCCGGATGAAATACATTTGGTAGTTTGAGAGTTACGGAACATTCTTTTACTTGTAAAAATAAAACTTTTACATCTTGTTGAAAGGCTATTCTTGTTATAAACTTGTAAATCTTCTTTATATTAGAACACTAGTATATAATATGTTATATTTAATGCAAATGGCATTTAACTAACAGACCAGTGATTCACAACCATTGTGTACCGCCAAATTTTAGAAATGTATGTTGTAAAAATTGTAATTGTTTTTTTTAATTGCGAGTAAAGTTTGTTTAAATTAAAGTACACTGTGAATGAAAATTGTTGTTTTTACAGTTAAATACCATATTAAAAACTTATAATTATTATAAATTATTTTAGTATATAATACCTAATTAACAACTTTTAAACCTATCTTTTTTTTTTCTTTTTCGAGTGTCTCCAAATTTTGAAATCGTTAAAAGTGTGACTCGACAAAAAAGGCGTTGAGAATCACTGTAAAATAGACAAAAAAAAAAAAAAAAACTAATATGCCTGATTTTACTAGCGACGATAAGTTGCCAAACATGGCAATCCTGTAGTCATCTCTTCTCGGTGAGTTATGACTCATTACGATTATAGGAATTTTCAAAGCGCGTGGAAATCATTTGAGTCATTCTCATCCCTTGTTCCTACTTCCTAGAAATATGCGGTGTAAGATTTTCTTTCCAGCACGAAACATATCTGATATAGAATGTTTATTATTTCTTTATCAACACGAAATTAAAAAAAAAACAATTCGGTAAAAGTTATGTATTAAAGCAATTGCTAGTTTAATTTTCGCGCATTTTTTTTTTTTTTGAAATGTTTTTATTGATCAACAAGTTTAATTATGCTCCATATTCTAATTCGAATGTATTTCTCTTTTTAACTTTGAATGCTTGTTTGTGCTCCATTATTTATTATTTCTGCAGTCAAAATTCAACTAAGCGCACCATTTTTTACGTTGCCATTCCACAATTAACTGTCGCTAAAAATTCGTCATAAAATTGTGTCGTCTGTAAAGCAGTAGAAGTTTAAATATCGCGAAGCTGGGGCTGTTTCAGCAATAGCATGATTGAAAACTTTTTCCAACTCTTGTATAATACTGCAGATTAACATTTGCACTGGAAAATAAGTCTTTATACTTTTTGCAATATTATTATAAATCTGTCAAGCATGCATTGATAGTTCACTTGAATTTCACTAACGAAATAATTTCTACGCCGATATGATAATGAATTTAAAAAAAAAAAAAAAAAAAAAAAAAAAAAAAAAAAAAAAAAAAAAAAAAAAAAAAAAAAAAAAAAAAAAAAAAAAAAAAAAAAAAAAAAAAAAAAAAAAAAAAAAAAAAAAAAAAAAAAAAAAAAAAAAAAAAAAAAAAAAAAAAAAAAAAAAAAAAAAAAAAAAAAAAAAAAAAAAAAAAAAAAAAAAAAAAAAAAAAAAAAAAAAAAAAAAAAAAAAAAAAAAAAAAAAAAAAAAAAAAAAAAAAAAAAAAAAAAAAAAAAAAAAAAAAAAAAAAAAAAAAAAAAAAAAAAAAAAAAAAAAAAAAAAAAAAAAAAAAAAAAAAAAAAAAAAAAAAAAAAAAAAAAAAAAAAAAAAAAAAAAAAAAAAAAAAAAAAAAAAAAAAAAAAAAAAAAAAAAAAAAAAAAAAAAAAAAAAAAGCAATCTCGTTGCATCTGCTTTCAGTTTAGAATATTTCTTGTTATTTTATTATTAGTTTACAACATGGAACATATTGATAAAAAATATGAATCAATTTTTCAGTACAAATGTTTATTGATCGAAATTTTATATGTCTAAGTTCGACTTGCAATTTTCAAAAATGTAACTCTTAAGAAACGAGTTCGTGCGACAGGGTGGAATAATATCTTAATGCAAATGCTACCAATTTCTTTATTTTCAAAAATTGACAATGTATACAGTATGGGACTCCAAATTCGGAATTCCAAAATCCGGAACTTATTCGAAAAAAATCGGCAGTTGAAAAAAAAAACAGCTATTGTTTTTTTGAAAAAAAATCGGGAAATGTTTGCACCGTTTGCTTGGAAATGGGCGTTTTAAAAAGAAGGAAAATAAAATGTAACGAAGATGTAGATCGGAAATGTGCTGTTTTTGAAAATTTTATTTCGCGATTTTTCTGAAAAGGGTTCGTTTTTGCGGTTAGAGTTTTCATCAATTGTAGCTTTATAATTCTGAGTTAATATCATTAATTTTTGCTCTTTTTATATTTCTTGTAGTTTTGTTATATTAATTTTTTGAAATGAGCTTTAATTTTCACGCGATACAGAACATTCGCGAAATTGAAAATCAGAGTTTATCGTATTTTCCCGATAGTCTTATCTTTAACTGCAATTTAGTGGCTAGAGAATATAAAGTCACATCAGAATTTGATTCTTTTCTTTTATTGTTTATTTAAAGAGGCTAAAACAATATCGGGAAGAGTGTAGATGTTTCGATGTTTTGCCACGAATGCAAGCTTAGTCCAATTTCGTTTTTTTGTGTTAAATTTCGTGACTTATAGGCGAGAATATACGATCATAAAAATGCTATAATGAGAAAAATGCTGATAAAATCTTCCAAAGCAAATTATATGGGCTCTGATGCTACTTACAAATTTTTTTGAATGAAGACTCGAAATCCGGAAAATTCTGAAATCCGGAAGGATCGCAGCCCTGAGCGTTCCGGACTTCAGGCCCCATACTGTTTTTTTTTTTTTTTCAAAATACATCTTAATTTTTATAATCGATGACGTGTTTTTCAGATTATTTGTCAACAGAAAACGGCTGGTGCTCAGAATCTTTTTCACGTTTACAAAATATTGGTTTATTTCAGTGACCTTACATTGTGCTCATAAAACTATAAAGAATATGTCAAGTACTTCAGTGTAATTTTCAATTCCCAAGAAAAAAGCTAATACGATTGGTTCTTAAGAGACCCCATCATTCATTTGTAATGACAAAAAAAATCTCACGTCTATGTTTGTAAAGCAATTTTCGGTACTTCTTGGTTATGAAGAGGGAGGGGGAGATGCGTTACTGCGATCGAAACTTTTTAACATTTTATTTTTACTTTATAAAAAGAGCTATTTTTAGTCAAAATAACTTTTATAAAGAAATAAAAACATAGAAACTTTTCCGCTTTTCTTTTAAAAACGGAGGAAAGAATCCGAGGAGGGGGGTTGACAATTTTGTTACAGACTAATGTGGGTTTGTATCTTTATTATAAAATCTGCATTCCTCGCCATGAAAAAAAATAAGAGAATAAAGGCAGCTGCACATGGCATTTGCAGTGCGGGAGTTATAAAGAGAAAATGTTGAAGGAAAGGGAAGGAGACCCGATGAAATCCAACAGTTGTTGAGTTTTTTTGCAAAGATAAGGAAAAAGAATTAAAAATCCAGTGATTTAGCTTTTTTTTACCGCCAAATAGTTTAATTACTTTACTAGAATCGCGAATGATTCTTTTAGTTTTAATTATTAGGCAAATATCCCCTAAATAGTCTTTTATGGTGCTTGAATAATGCATTTATGGTTTTATAAACATAAAAACAAATGATTTAAATGGCATTTTTGACAAGCCTTCTTTCTACACGTTTTGCTGGTTTAAAGCGAATTTTTTCCATCGGCATCGGCCATCGGCCGATCTCGAAACAATCGGCCAACAATCGGCATCGGCCCATCGGCCAAAAACTGCCATCGGTCGAGCTCTAGTAATTATTTTTAAAATATAAACAAGCATTTCTGATACTTTTTTTTTACACAATTATACTTATTCACGGTTGTTACGAATAACGGCTAATACGAACAAATTCGCGAATTTTTGGCATTTCGTATTAAGCGAGTTAAACTGTATATAGGCCGTGGTAGCCTAGTGGTTAGGATGTCGGCGGACTCTTATTCATGTCTACGTTTGATTGACACAAGTAACTATTTTTGTACTAAGTAAAATACTAATACATTTGTTTTCTTGTTTACTTTTTTCGTTGGTGTGGAGCCACATATCCGGCTGCTTCCTAGATGGACTTACCTGAAGTTTCTTCCCGGATGGACGTACCTGAAGTTTCTTCCCGGATGGACGTACCTGAAGTTACTTCCCGGATGGACGTACCTGAAGTTACTTCCCGGATGGACGTACATGAAGTTACTTCCCGGATGGACGTACATGAAGTTACTTCCCGGATGGACGTACATGAAGTTACTTCCCGGATGGACGTACATGAAGTTACTTCCCGGATGGACGTACATGAAGTTACTTCCCGGATGGACGTACATGAAGTTACTTCCCGGATGGACGTACATGAAGTTACTTCCCGGATGGACGTACATGAAGTTACTTCCCGGATGGACGTACATGAAGTTACTTCCCGGATGGACTGTACCCATGGACGTACATGAAGTTACTTCCGGGATGGACTGGATGAGGGGCGTACATGAAGTTACTTCCCTGATGGACGTACATGAAGTTACTTCCCGGATGGACGTACGGATGGACGTACCTGAAGTTGCGATTTTTAGGAAATCAGAGCCAATCATCATACGCTGCATGCTGAGCCGAACAAAAGTAATAATATTTTGTTCTTTATTTTTATAATGACCATTTATAATCACTAACGAATTTTTAAGATTTGAATTTTATGATTATGAGAACATACTGCAGGCGGAAGTTGCAGTTAGAACTTTTCTATTATGGTATACAGGGGCGGCGTTAATGGGGGGTCCGGGGGGCCGTGGCCCTCCCCCCCCCCCGTCGGGCATTCCTGGCCCCCCCATCGGGGTAAAAGTTCAATTTTCGTCGGGGAAATTTTGCTTCAATTAATACTTTCTACCATATCCTTAATTTTTTGCGGTAACACTTTCATCAAAAATGCATGGTAAACCTTTCGAAGCCATCAACCAATCACAAATGAGAAAACTGTGAGTCAATGTTTTCGTTTGGTGAGAGTTGAAGCTTTGGCTCTAAAAGAACCGTTACTTTTGGCGATAAGAAGCAGTTCCTTCGTTTTTTTCTAAGGAACAGTTGCAAGAAACCGGTTCGTCCTTTTGGAAACATCGTGCCTTCGTGCCGTGCTCTCTCTGGATCGATTGGCGATTAAATAATTTTTTTTAAGCGATTTTTTTTTCGTCTCTTGTTTAAAAATGTCCGCAAAACAGAAGGCTAGTTCTGCTAAATGTAATCGATATAAAGTGGAGTGCAACATATGTAAAGAAAAGTTTGATAATGATTATGTGAAGAAGTACACTTCTGTAAAGCATCCAGATCTTGCGCAAGAAAACCGCTTAGCTCCAGTTTCATTACCGGGAGAACATAAGAGGAAGAACCCGTGGTCTACAGCTCTGCCACTAAAGAAAAGGGAAACAGATAACGAAGTTCTTATGGACTTAGATGCTTGCAGTAATTCATCAAAAAGTGGTAAGAAAAATTTGTTTCTTAAAATTAATGTAACTAAAATGCAGAAAGAGCATGGAGTAAAAGTTATCGAACTGAAACAAATATCAAATACTCCATGGGCATGTCAAGCTACAATGCTTGAAGCAGTTTGTTCCAGATTTATATAAATTACTACATGATGTGAGTACGAATGAAACTAACTCCGACAGAGTCGTAGAAGCACGTGGTTTGCTTTACCAGTTTTCCCCGAGCTTCATAAAAATATTGTTCCCTTGCGACACATTTTTCAATATACGAAAAGTGCATCCAGATTGCCTACAAAACTCAAAACTGGACTATTCCGAAGCTCTTGAACTTTTGGAAACCCTGCAAGACAAATTATCTGAATGCAGACAGGATTCTGAAATTGAAAAGATTTGGAATCAGTCAGAAGAGATTTGTATAGAATTAGGCTTGTCTAAAGTAGAAGATGCGGATGTTACAGTTACAGAAAGGCGTTCTCAACGCACAATCCGAGTCCCGAATCATCTGCAAAACTTTATTGTTGAGGCCCCTATACACTGAGATAAACTAGAAAATAAGGAGGAATTCAAAGGTATATTTTTTTAATATTTATGTAGATGTACATTTTATTAATTTTTATTTTATTCATTTGAAAAAAAAATCATTTTGCATGTCTTTTATTATCTTTTATAGTTAAATCTTCTCGCTAATTGACAGGCTGAAAAATGAAATAGAACGGCGCTTTTTTACCGAAAATAAATCCATTATATTAGGAATAAAAGTGCTAGTTCCTAATTCCGAAACTTTTTTGAAAACGGATGATGTCATAGCCTTTGGTAGAATCTACGATTTAAACACAGACGATCTCAAGATCGAAGCTGAAAATCTGATTCGAATTATAGCAAGGAAGGATGACACTTGCAGGCCAAAAACCTTGTTAGAACTCCAACATTACGTTTCAAAAGCGTCTGATGCTTTTTATCAGATGGATATCCTTTTGAAAATTGCATGCACGATGCCAATAACGACATGTGCTTGCGAAAGAAGCTTCAGTACACTACGTATTGTGAAAAACTATTTGCGCACTTCAATGACTGAAAATAGGCTACAAAGCCTTATGATTTTAGGAGTACACAACAGCAGGTCAAAAAAAATTAATTTGAACGATATTGTTATCAAATTTGACAGGTTATATCCACAAAGTAGGATACAACTTCATTAAAATGTATCAAGTGTTTAGAATTACATAATTAAAAATGTAAGCTTTTCTATTCTTTATTATGTGCTTATTTCATTGTTTCATCTTATTCTTTATTCTTATTTATGTTCTATCTTGTTATGATACCTATTATATATATATATATATATAAACAGGTATGTATGTAGAAACTCAATGTTGCCCCCCCCCCCCCTTGGGGACACCATGCCCCCCCGTCGGGCAAATTCTGGCGCCACCCCTGATGGTATAAGAAAGTTAACGACCTTGAAGGGTATAATTTATACATTTTCTCTTGTATAGGGGGAGGCACGAGAGGCAGACATTTCTGGAACGTATCATACTCGGCAAGCTCCTTGGGGACATGGACATTCCCGTCTGGTTAATCGTCTGTCTCTCCTTTCTTCAAGACAAAAAGCCAGACAGTCACGCTGCTGGAGAAGAGAGCAGTTATCTTTGAGTTGCATACGAAATTGCAGGTTAGTGCTAATATCGTAACTTTCTCTTCCTCGAATATGGCCATTGCCTTCTTTTGGCATTAAATAAAAAGTTCTAAGAATGCAAGAAAATTTTTCATATAAATAATGTGAAAATGCTGCATCGGTCGTAGTTTTCCTCACAACCTAGGAAGTCCCGTCTAAAGTTTAGAAAAAAGTGGTCTGAGAATTTCTTTCCCCATCCCCAAGACTAGGGAATATTTACTCATAGTTTTACAGATAATTTTACTACTCTATTTTCTAGTCAAAATTGCCCATTTGCACCAAAGTTAGGTTTAAAAATTTTTCACTGAGTATTTTTAAAACAAAATATCGTTAAAATCAATGGAGGCAACACACCGCTAGAGGGACTCATGAGCGATCATCGTTGTCACGTGATATCCGCTCTTTTTTTACTAAGATTTTCAATCGAGTTCTACGTGGAGTTCACTAGGCAAAATGAGTTATCTTAAAAGTAATTGGACTGTTTTCACAGCTATTTCTGATTATAACTCAGTATTTACATTTAATTTAATCATTATTAAAGAAATTTACTAATTATTACAGTAGCTATAGTGTTTTATTTAGTGTTAATTTTATGTAATGTAGAAGGACTTTATTTAGGCCTAGTTTTTTGATTAGATTTGTCAAACTCTAAGTAAAGCGATGCTACGGCTTCCTTTGTTTACATTGCTTTCATCTCCGCCACGTGACCAATGACGTTGCTTGAATTGCCTCCATTGACTTAACTTGTAAAAATGGACGTGGTTTGACGATTTAAGAATTTTCAGTGGGGTTAAAAATTCGTAAGGGTTTGGTGCAAATGGCAATAAGTGTTTGAATGAACAAGGAGTAATGAATGCTCTTTCTGCAAACATAACTGAACATAAACTTACAAAAGTGCATTTTATTTGAAGAAAATATGGTTATTTGCTTTGGTTTGCCGATTTGTTTTCAACAAACAAAATGTGAATAAAATTATACACTTTATTTGATATTTTGTAAACACTTTTGCTTTACTTCAAATACTACAAACGTATTTGTCGTCATTTGCGTAGTTTTAAAACTAATAATCAAATTGGTGGTGATAGACAGCATTTAAATTGCTTTTGTGTCGATGCAGTGCGTGAAAAAATACAAATGGAATATAAATTATTCACAGAAAATCTAAAAACCAGCGCAAACAAACAAAGTTGCCTAGCATTCGTGGGTCAGTTAACGCTTTCTACGGCGGCGGGAAGTATGCTTCACTCCAAATTCATCAAAGTACAGATGTTTATAGTAAGCTATTTTACCCTTTCTGATTGGCAGAATCTTGCCAAAGACTTTGGGATATATATTTACCACCACATGCATCAATATTAAAATATTATAACTATCCCCCCTCAAAGGTGGGTGCTGGAAAAAATCATGCTAATCTTATTTACTGTCATATATGACTTTCTTTTTAAAACAAAACAAAATTAAAAAATTTTTAAATTTTAACATTTTAAAAAACCCAAATTTAACCCCGAAAAAAACCCTTTTTAAAAAAAATAGCCCTTTTTTAAAGGGTTTTTTAAAAAAAAAAGTTTTTTTCCCTTTTGGCCAAAAAATTTTGTTAAAAAATTTTTTTTTTTATATTTGGGTCTGGTTTAGAATTAATTGGAGTAAAATATCGAAATTAAAAAGGGAATATTTATTTTTTGGGTCAAAAACACTTATTTTTGTCTTCATTTTCAGCGTTGAAAAAATGGACTTTTATTCCCGTTTTTTTGGGGGAAAAATTTTCAAAAACCTTTAAAATGAGTTAACCGCAATTTGGGCCTTTTTGGTTTTTTGATTGCTTAACCCCTTGCCTCTCGCTCCCGTGAAAGTGTCGGGCTGAGGTTTGGCCTTCGATTTCTCGCTCCCGTGATATTTCCGGGCTGGAGTGTTGAGAATTTCAAAATGAAAACAAATCGAAAAATAAAAATGAATATATATATTGTTCATACACATATTTTTATATAATTTTCAGCAATGAAAAAATAGGCACTTTTATGACCGTTTTCTTGAAAATTACCCGACCGTTAAGGGGTTAACACATTTGCCCGTGTCTGACACGGGCGAAAATTTCCGGAGAATTTTCCCATGCCTGTGCGTTATTTTATTTCTAATGCCCGTCTGAGATCCGTTCAAACTTTGTTTGTATAATATTTTTTCTCTATGTAACCTTTACCCCACCCCAAGCTTCCTAGTCAACACCCACAACCTGAAATTGCAAAGAATAACTTACACTATACTAGTGTTCGTCAGTAGTTAACTAGAAGTAGTTAACTACTATTGGCAACTACAAGTTAACTAGTAGTTAACTACTAGTTGTAACTACTTTCGTTTTGAACTAGTTAACTAGTAGTTAACTACTAGTGGCAACTACAAGTTAACTAGTAGTTAACTACTAGTTGTAACTACTTTCGTTTTGAACTAGTTAACTAGTAGTTAACTACTAGTTGTAACTACTTTCGTTTTGAACTAGTTAACTACTAGTTAAACTTTTTTTTTCCAAACTACTAGTTACAACTGCTTTTAAAATTCCAACTACTTTCGAAAGAAAAAAAAAATTAATCCATTTTTTTGAAAGAAACTATTTTTTAAGCATTAAATTATTTAAATTTTTAGTTTATGAATATTACTCACGCAAATGTATTTTTTATATTATGCTATATAATAAAAAAGTACTATTAAAAAATCATAATATTAATTGCAGTACTTACGCAAATTAGAAAAAGCTTTCTAGTTTAGTCAATAAATAACGCCCGCACCAGCACAATGAAGTTTCATTTAAAGACCATTTTTAAGCTTCCTTTATCTTCATTATAGGGAAGCTTTACCCCTACTCCAGTAACATGCATGCATTTGGGATACCATAAAACACAAAATGAAAGAAAAAATACTCAATCTTATGATTTTTTTAGAAGAAAATGCTGGTTTTTATAATTTTCTTTTTAGAAAAAAAAATACTGATTTTTATGATTTTCTTTTTAGAAAAAAATACCGATTTTTAAGATTTTTTTAGAAAAAATTGATTTTTATGATTCTTTTTTAGACAAAATATTGATTTTTATGATTAAAAAAATACTATTTATATCAACTTCTTCCAAATTATTAAAATATAGATACTTTTTGTTATAAATTTTAATATATTCTGGCTTCAAGTAATTCCTTAGAATTTTAACTCACTATATGGTAGCCTTAATGCATCTGGTCCTCTAGGGAAAGGTGGAATAGCTTCGTTAAGGCGTCAGAGAATGACATTTTATCAGAGAACATTAAGTTTTTGGACATGCTGACTATAGCATCAACATCACCTTTGGAAATGATTTTTTTCTACCTTTGGAATAGTGCCCTCAAAATGATGAAACATAATGGGGGTTTATGGGCATCAAAACTGGTATTCTTGAGGAAACATCTAAATAGTAAAAATGATCAAGCTGTAGTAAACATTTTATGTGACATTTGCCATCTATGTTTATATGTTCAAGAAATTTGTATATACTCAAAAAATTATAATAGTCCAGTCAAGTTATTTGTATATATTCAAGAAATTATAATACATTTAGTCCAGAAAAATAAGCTTTCTCTTCTGTGTCTTGTAGTTCTCGGTTTATTAAGCATACATTTTTATTAAATATAGTTAATTAGTAATTAATTTTGAACTTGAAATAAATAATTATTTCAACTGAAATAGCTCAAAATTCTTTGAAGACATAAATAAAGGTTGTCTTTATTCATATTCTCTTTATGTATTAATTGTTCAGTGTTATTTGGAACTATTCAATCTTTGAATGTTTTACAGAAATTTCCTTAAAATTGTTTTCTTAATTGAAAATAATATTGAGTTGAATTATTAGGATTAAATATTTAAGAACAAGCTTAGAAATGGAAATTCAAATGAATTAACTAGTAGTTAACTACTTCTGGAGAACAATTAACTACTAGTTACAACTAGTCTCAGAAAAAGTCGTTACCTACTAGTTGCAACTAGTTTTGTTTAGGGTAGTTAGTAGTTGGTAGTTAACTACTTTTTGACGAGTAGTTGCCGAACACTACACTATACTTGTTTTTCAGAAAAAAACTCGTACTTTAAGAGGGTTAAATCTATCCACCCAGCGACTCAGCCCTATCTTTAAATAATCGTATTTTATCTATGTTCACCGTCTGAACAACATCTTTCTTTACCATTAAATTTCCATTCTATACTTCCTTAATCAGATCGACAGGGTGGTGTAGTGGTAAGGCGTACGCCCAAGATCGTAGGTTCAAACCTGGCTCACGGCGGTGGATTTTCAAGATCCAGAAAATCATCTGCGCCCATGTTGAATAATTATGCGGCTTGTTAAAGATCCCTTGAGTATCCGTATGGCATGGATACCCTCGGCTAAATTAAAATTTCTAGTGCCGTTTATATCAACGAGACCTCAGGTGCCGCCATCTGGGGGAAACTGAGTGTCAAAACTCTGAAGTGGTAATGGCATCCGCTAATAGTGGTGCTACTTGAAAGAATGGATGCCGGTTTCCGGGGAATGCACTGGGTCTGCAAAAAGGATGTAACCATATGCAGCCCCGTTGGAGTAAAAAAAAAAAACACTTAACCGACCGATAGTCAATTAATTGGCTTTTTATCGCCAACGCCTAGTGACCGATAGCCTAGTAATCGCCAGTCGGTAGCCATGGCGATAAAGAAATGCGATCCGCAAGCGGTCGGTAAAGTGTTAAGGGAGCCAGTACCCAAAAATGTTGAAAAACCCTAACAATTTTTTATTGTCTTAAGTAGTAAAATAAATCTTTAAAAATGTTCCCTGAAAGTTTCAGAAAAATTGAAATCATATTTATTGATTTATCATTGATTTTATTACGGTGTGATTTGCCACCTTTTCATTCCGAAACTGTGCTGAATATAAGCCACATATTTATTTTTTAACATATAATAAGCGAGAAGAAGCAATTTCATCGTGACTGTAACTGAAAAAAAAGTTCCTTACTTGAAATTTTGATAAAGAAAGGACTTAAGTTTCTACAAGTCGAAAAACGCCTTAAACTGCTATTTTTTCTCACTTTGTTTTTTGTGCATTTCATCTGCATTAAAATAAAAAGGCCTTTTTAAAATTTGTATCTATAATGTTGAATTTTTCCCCAAATGTTCCTCAAACTATACATGACAAATTCATGCTCTACTTTTATGATAACTTAAGTACTTTTTTTTTTTTTTAATTTTTTTCGAAGATGTTTTGAATTTTTCGTTTTTTGCTTTACATCAGTTTTTATTTTTTTTCTCAAAAAGTATTTGACTTATAAAAAAATCAAAGCATTTAAGTTTTGCTTTTTGAGTAATGAATCAATAAAAAAAAAATTGAGACTTAACGCCAATTTTCAAAAAAGAAGATGCATTTTTTCAAGTTTCTAATTTTCTTTAAAAAAATAAAATTGTTCAAATTATCTTTTAAAAATCCATTTTTTTAATATTAACTTTCTTATGAAGTGATGTAACATGACATGAGAAAAAAATTGTAAATTTAAACACGATAGAATAAAAAAAATGGTCTCATGGTACCCGCCCCAATTAAGAACGAAACGGATAAATGTCACTGAAAAAAAAAGTCTGAAAAGATTTCTTTTAAGATTCTATGACTTATTTTGGTGCATAAATGCAAACGTTTTACTTGACATAACCATATCGCGTTCCATGCTTAAGCAACATCTGTAAATTAAGTCTATAATATTTCTTTTTCTAATTGGGTTCCGTGTGGTCACTAACCTTTGCATACCTAGTGCACTCCCCGGAAACTGGCACCTATATTTTCAAGTAGCACTACAATGGGTGGATGCCATTGCCACATGAGTAACAAGTACCGCGCATTTTGTATTTTTATTTTGAAATTCAACAGCATTTCTTGATAAGCAATCCGCGACCACGTTTGAATTTCGGTATTCTATTACGTAGTTAAATTCTGACAGCTTTAGTGACCATTGGATCATTTTTGGACTTAAACCTCTCCCATTCGTTAATTGTGTTAAAGCTTTGTGATCAGTTATAATTCTAATTGGTAAATTTGACCAATATTTCTTAAACTTATTCAGACCACAAAACTGCCAAACATTCACATTCAATAATTGAATAATTCCTCCCAGCTGAATTCAAAATCCTCGATGCAAGAGCAATTGTTTTTCCTTCTTGCGTTAAAATTGCACCTTCTCCAATCGAGTAGCATCTGCATACAACTGAAATTCCTTTGCATAATCCGGCGAAGCTAACACTGGGGGCTTTTTTTAGTTCCTCGAAAGCATTCTGTGCTGCAGAATTCCGCACGAGCCTTGGGCCATTTCTTTTTAACTTGTACAATAATTCACATATGGAAGGTTCAGAATACAAGAGAACCAAGTCCGCTTTTGTCATTTTCGAGTTAGCAGCGCAATAGCAGGCACTGACTGTAAAATTTCAGTTCAATAATGAACTCGGTCTCTCTTTGGACTTTTAAAATGTAATTTATAATTTAAATAATTTTCAGAGGTAATTTTGTTACAAAACTTTGAACATCTGTAGCAGAAAGAAACTTTTTATGGACTTGGTTCACTTGTATTTTGAGCTCTCCATATGAGAATAATTTTTAATAAATCTCATATACCTCATGCCTAAAATTTTTCCACATCCATATCTTTCACAATTCTTATCTGAAATCATTTTTTTAAATTTACTTTTTTTTATTAGTGTCTCTTCTATTTGAACTAAATTTATCACCAAAAATCGAAAATGTCTATTATTTTAGAATGGGAAAATTAAGTACAATTTTTGTCCGTTTCTTTTTTATTTTTTATTTATTTATTTTTTTTTTGCAATAAAAAAAGTTTAAATGTTTAAATGGGGTCGCAATAAAAAAAGTAAAAATGAAGATTTGTATATGATCCTAGTTCAAATAGAGCTTACATATATAAAGAAAATGTGTCCTAAATTTGATAAGGATTCATCAAAAACACTGCGAGCTAGAGTGCACACTAATTCGAAAAAAACCGGTTCGAGAAAAACTCGTTTGAAAGAAGAGTTGTAGTGAAGGTAGATTTAAGGCAGTGATTAATCCGTTTAAGACTGAGTTTAAAATATGAACGTCATCACAGGGTCACTAATACTTATAGAAATTTCTATTCGAGGTCTCAATTGTTAAAAGAAACTAAAGGACATCTGCTAACGTTCTTCTGTGCCTCTCTAATACCCTTCAAGTCATTCATAAATACTGCCTGCTCGACCGCTCCAGAAAAACGCTCGAAAAAATGCATATAACTTTTAAACTGCTTGGAATTTTGCTTGAAATTTTCATGGTATATAATTGAATGGTTGTAGAATCGATATATATATATATATATATATATAATGAGAGGAAAAACATATTTTTTTGAGACCTCTACACCTATTTCCCCCCTTAAATGATCTTCAAACGTTTTTGATGTTATTATGATATTATCTAAGTAAATACTTACGAACTTTCCCACCAAAGGCTATAAAATGTATTCCACGGTTTTCTGGAAAGTCATTGGGGCCGAGCTGAAACCGAAGGCTAAACGTTTAAATGCGTAAACCCCATTGCTGGTAGCAAAAGCCGTTTGGCGGAATATCCTCAACTTTTATTGGAATCTGCCAATATCCACTTGTTAAATCCAATGTTGTCATGAGCTCAGTACTATTTAAGTTACGCAATAAATCATCAGTTAAGGGCATTGGATATTGATATATACTTTTAAGACACAGACAGACGGAAGGACGAACAGACAACTTAGGCTATTATTATATAGGGGATGTGTTTAGTTCATGTCTTTGTTGTTTTTTACCTATAATTAGCATTGAATGTAACTCCAACCCTTCTGGAGAATTTTTAGATGACGCTCTTGTGCATGTTTGTTTTGTTGTGTATATAATAATCCCCCCCCCCCCAGGAAAAATTTAAATGCTCAGTCAAGCCCCGATTCAGCTCTTAAATTAAGCTTTATACAAGAGACGAATTAGCGCTCTTTATGTAACAATAACTGAGAACAGCATTCAGCAAGTTTTCGCTAAATAATTTTTTTTAATTTTTTTTTTTTTTTTTTTTTGAATATCAAGCAATTTATCTCAAATTTTGATTGATCAATTAGTACTGAATTAGGTCTAGAAGCAAGTTCTCAGAAAGACAAACCTTTGTTTTAAAAGTATCGTTTACATTTTCATTTTTACAGCACTAAATACGCAATTTACAAACAATTTGGGAGAATGAAAGAAGGGTAACAGTATGTTTTCTTTTCGTTTCAACTCTCAGCCACAGAGAATTAATTTTGGAACCGGAAAACTAGCAACGTTGTGTAAGTAGTAGAAAACACGTGCATGCCGCTAGCGACTGCACTAACTGCAGGGGGTCTCGGCCTGAAGTGACCGGTCAATTATGGGGGACAGTAGACCCTTCTTCTAAGAGCTATCGTACATTTCATTGGTCGTTGAAATGTCAATCACTTGAGGTTGACACACTCCCCTCATGCCCTTCGAAGGCCATCTTAAGCCTAACCACGAAATTTTTTCTGACTGAAGAGCAGCCTTAAGGCTGCCCTCCCCCGGGCACGGGTAAGTGAAGTTTATCAACGTTCACTCCCACCGGGATATTGAATAGCTGGGCACCAGCCCAGCCTTATTACTTTGCTGTGGGGACCTGGCCCTCCTTGATACCCCGATGCTTGAAGAGTATCATTGGAGGGTTGTGGTTCCCTTACAAATGTCAAACCAATTTATCAGGGTCAAGAGCCAATGATGTGAAAGGGACACATCTGTCGTCATGAATTAAAATAAGGAAATTCTATAATGAACGCCATGTAGTACTAGCATCAGGGTGGAAGTGTCATTTGATGTATTGTAGTCTAAAGAGTACTGAGATTACGTAAGAGATGCGGGGTCGTTGTAAAAATCTGGGCTTTGCGGAGATGAGAAGGTACGCGTTCTGTGATGAGAAGGTTCTTTCTCCAGATCATGCTTTAAGTTGCCTTTGTTAATCGCCCAAAATCGCTTCCTGTAATTGTGTTGCAACAGCTCTTTGACTAATTTTTCGGATTTTATTGAATAGAGGAGTTAAAAGATGTAATAAAGTTAAAATAAAATAGTATCATCCCTAAAACTGAGATTCCTCTTCCACATCACCCAGGAGGTGGGAATCTAGATGCGTTTTTTTTAAAGAGGTTTCGCCAATAGCCCTAATCCTCTTAAAAAGCACGCTTTTTTTTAAATGGGGTCGCATCCCATTCTTGGCACGCTTTTTTTTAAATGGGGTCGCATCCCATTCTTGGCACGCTTTTTTTAAAATGGGGTCGCATCCCATTCTTGGCACGCTTTTTTTAAAATGGGGTCGCATCCCATTCTCTGCACGCTTTTTTTTAAATGGGGTCGCATCCCATTGCAGCACGCTTTTTATAGTGGGTCGCTTCCACTTGATGAATGCTTCACGTTTTTTAGCGACTTTTTTGTTGTTATACTTTTCTTTCGCGAGCCAGATGGATCTTTACTCTTTTTGTTCTTATCCTTTTTTTCTTTATTTCCTATATCATTTTTATCGCCTTCTTCGGCATTCTTTTTTTTCTTCAGTAATTCTTTCACGTCTGAGACCATTTTTGCGATGCCATTCCGCTAGAGAGAAATTAAAATGTTTTAACTGTAGTACGAGTTTGTCTTTGTGCGTATATTTTATTATTGACATCACCATTTGGAGAGAAAATAAAACTCTCATTTCACTGTAATTCTTACACATGCTTATTGAGCAAAAAAAAAAAAAGATTTTAAACGAAGATATAAAAGGTTTTCCAATCAGCGAATCCTCAAAATTTTAGAATTTTATTTGTTACCATGTGGGTCAGATAGCAACAATACAAGATAAAACAAAGTCGTATCTCCCTTGGCGTGATTGGCGCTATAATATAACTATTGAGTTTCTGGATTCACGAGATATACGCTTAGCGAAAAAACGTTCGATTGCACCACCCCTCTCGTAGCGAATGGAGCTAAAATCCAATCAACATTATTTCATATCAGGATGAAGGTGTGTACCAAATTTCCTTTAATTCTTTGCATTACCTTTTGAGTTACAGAGCACACAAAAAAGTAATAAAAAGTTCGATTGTCCCTTCTCCCTTAAGGAATCTGCCTACGTTCGGAGGCTTTTTTTTTTTCAAAACAATGAAATAATTACTAAATTCATATTATTTTAAGTTAAAAAGTAATTAAAATTAAGAAAACAAACAAAATAATAGCTATATTTTTATAAAATTTTGAAGAATTGGGAAATTTTAGCAAAAAATAGGCGAATTTTACATTTACGCCAAACACTCTATACTCACTTTAAATCGATATATTTTAAAATCCTTAATAATATATGTTCCTATATTACTTAACTGTGTTCTGAACTAAAAGTTTTATAATAGGTCCAAAATTGAGAAAAATATAGCAGTTTTGTAGAAATTAATACTTTTTTCTCCGAAAAAAAACACCATATTTCTCAAATAAATGCCTGTAAAATTTTTAAATACTGACATAGAGCTTTTATTTTAGTTCAAAACACAGATAGCAATGTGTAAAACAATACTTCAAAAAATCACAGTAATGGGTATAAAACTTTTCGAGTTATGAGATCTGCCTTGAACAAAAATATCGAAAAACGTAGTTTTTCAGAAAACGCATTTTAAATTCCCATTTTATGTGCTTGCGATACGACTTCTGGTTAACTTAATTGCGTAACTTCGTTTCTATATATCGTAGAAATAAAAACCAAACATTTTTGAAATCTTGAATGCTTATTCTTTTTAAATATGAAATAAAAAAATATCGATTTTTTTTCGCAAAAATCATCCTTTTGGGGCAGGCAGACCCCTTAGAGACTGGCGACGAAATGCAATCAGTAACAGTTCTTATATTGAGGTTCACTTGTATTTGAAGTTTTATTTTATTCTTCTATTACTTCTTAAGATATAACACTCACGATAATCGAGAAATACGTTCGATTCCCCCTTTCGAATGGATTCGCGTCAAAAACTAATCAGCACCAGCTCCCATTAGGGTCCATGTGACAAAATTTTGTTTGATTCCATACTTTACTTTTTGAGCTCCCGCAAAAAAATAACAAAATACCACAGACAAACATTTTTTAAAAATGCTCGGAATGGGTTGCTTTCGCACACCTCAAAACGTGTAAATTCTTCAAAATTCGTAAATTTTCACGAACCCAATACTTTCTTCTATATATGAAATATAAAAAAAAGTAAAATAAAGTTATGTAAATTGAAGCCATAACGAGTGCAATAATATAAAAATTCCTAATTTCTCGTTTTTTTTTTTTTTTTTGTTACTTTCGACACTTTTTACGCAGTTTTCAAAAAAATTGTATTGAAACTTCAGAACAGGTTTCAACCAGAGGTTATAACAGATATAACAAGAAGTTCCGTCTAGAACTATAAGAGTTCTAGTCCGTCTAGAACTACTTTCCCGTGTACACCAGCGTCAAATTTATAATCTAGCTATCTCTCTCTTTCTCGTTTAGCTTTAGTTCTTAATTGCTTCAAATATGCCTTTTTCAACGGTTAATACAGATTCGTTCAATCATTCATTTATTCACTCATTTATTCATTCATTCATTATTTTGCTTATTCATTCAATCTTTCATTAATTCAAAAATATTCTTGAAAATCCCGATCAAAATATTTCATAAGAAAATAGGCTCGTTAGTTCTGGATGAACTTTTTATCTGTACATGTTCTACGTCATAAGAGCTTTCCGATAAAGTTTGTCCCAAGCAAATCGGCCCGTTAGATCAGGATTTATATAGGATTGAAATTTCCCCGTAGGCACTATGTTAATGTTTTTTTGAACTGTTCAAAAATGAACAAAAATTGTTCAAATCAATATTTCACGCCAAGAACTTCTTCCAGTGAGCTTGTTCATTGGAATTTGGATCTTGTACCCAGAGTTTACATAATTTGCTTCATTTTCGCCCATAGGCGCTAATGTTAAAATTTTTTGAACTGTTCAAAAAATTGTTCAAATCAAAAAATAAAATATGAAAATTAGAGGTCCTCGCCGATATCTTTCGAATGCAAAAAGACTTTTTCGAATCGGACAATTCGTTCAAAAGTTTTTGGGGGGGGGGGGGGGGGGGGACAGATCGACAGACAGACCGACAGACGCACTTTTTCCCCATCTCAAAACCCTACTTTCAAATTTTTTATTTTTCAATCTTTATTTAATTACTTAATTTATTTTTGACTTTTCTTGATTTCTAACGATATTTTCACGATACATTAAGCCTTCTTTCATGCTTTATTATTATTATTTTTACTTTTACGTTAAAGTAGGCTAAAAAGTAATGTGTAAAGTTATTAAAGAGTAATGATTTTAAGCGATTTTCTCTATGCTAGGAATTTGTTTTAAAATTGAAAAATAAAGGAAATTTAATGTACCTTTTTGTCTTTTTTTGTTTTGAGGCATTTTTCCTCGTTGACAGTCACTTCAGAACTTTTTACTTCGTGATATGGAGCAGCAGAATCAGTCGTAGTACGATTTTCTTTTGTTACATGCACACTTTTTTCGCCGGAATCTATTTCTTTCCTTAGTGTGCTGTTCATTGAATAGTCTTTTTCGCAACTTTTAACAGAGTCATCAGGAGGCATGCAATTGTCTTCTTCGTTGCCAAAGTTCTTCATCGGCATTACGCTGCTTTCTTTTTTTTCCAGAATATCACAGTCTTTAATGTTAGTGATGTTATCGGAGTTAACGTCTGTAGGATGACTCTCTATCTTTTCAGATTCAGCAGATGTTGTACTTTTGGGTCTCAAACTTTCTTTTGTGCTGTGGTATACTTTAATCGTTTTTATTTCATCTTCTTCCGTCTTCATATTGATGAAATGGTTTTCGTCCTTTTCAGTCTTATACCCAACATTTGTCGTTTCAGATTCATACAACTTAAACGTCTCTTTGTTCGTATCTACATCTCCAGCACAGTTACTTTGAGAATCATCTGTAGCGTGACTACACTTTTCAGTTTTTTTCTTTCCTTTAAAGACTTTCTTGACTTTTTTCCATCCAGATTTGATTCCGCTCTAAAAAAAGTAAAAACATATTTAAAAAAGTAGTACAATCATGTTTTTTGCATGTATTTTTCTGGTGACTTGAAATAATCGTTTGAAAAAAATTTTTTCTTTTGGTATTTTTTATGAGCATATTTTTCCATGTTTGGACTTCAATATATATATATGTAATAGAGCTAAATAAGTGGACTCGGAAAGAGTAAAAATCTTCTTCTAGTAAGAAAAGTAACCGAATTTTAACAAAAAAAATTGGATCGAAAAAAAAGGCTGCAATTTAAATCCAAATATGCGGGAAACACTCATACAAATTGAGAATTTGGATGTACTACGTTGGAAAAAAGACCATAAAAATACTGTTGTCGAGCTTGAAAATTAAAAGGAAAATAAAATATGGATCATTTTTAGATGTAAAAAACTTCCAAATAGCAAATGTTCAACCCAAAATATTTCTACAAAATATTTTACATGCAAGTAGATATAAGCTAAAGCTACATAATTAAGCCTTAAAAATCCATATTTATCACTTTTTTTCTTAATTTTTTTTTAGTTATCTGTTCTTTCTTTTTTCCCCCTCAAACTTCGTGTAAAATCTATATAATAACGAAACTCTCTATTATCTTTTTTCCTTTTCTCTCTTGCAGTTCAACTGAATCAGAAGAAGGGCGATATGTCTTTGATAAAAGGGGAAAAGACAAATAATTCGTCTTTCTCATCAAAGCTCTGTAATTGCTGGACATTTAAGGAGCAATTAATACAATTTGAAATTAATAAATGCAGTGTTTGTAGAGATATACTTCCAGTTATCCGGTGTATTTTTTATTTATGCATTCCATAAAGCGAGATTTCGATTGCATTCTATTGTGTAACTTCCCCCCCCCCCCCCCCCAAGTCTCCGTTAGAGAAAAGTTTCCCAAAAAGGAATCGAAACCTTTTCCTATTAACATAGATCTTTCCACCAATTTTTGCTTAAATCCTTGCAATATTTCGTGAAATATGCACTTAAGCAAGGAAAACGTCTTATTGTATAACTGCTTCTCCCAGCCGTTTGAGCAAATGGCTCAAAATTTGTTCAGCTGCAGTACCTGATCAGGTCCACCTGCATAAATTCTTCTAATTTTTCTTGAGATATAGCAGTCATGCTAATCGAGATGAGCGCTCGATTACTCCTTTTTTTCAGATGGATTCGCTCGAAAAACTAATCAACACCACTTTCCGTCAGGGTCTATGTGTGCAACAAATTTCGTTAGATTAAATAGACTAAGATTTAAATCACTGTGGTCACAAAGAAAAAGACTACACACACACACACACGTACATTTTGTTAAACTGGTCAGAATGGGTTGCTTCAGCACACCTCAAACCTGTAAATTCTTCAAAATTCAAAAAATGTTCACGAACCCAATACTTTTTTCTGCATATTTAATATAGAAAAAGTAAAAATAAAGTTATATAAATTGAAGTACTAACAAGTGCAATAATATTTAAAAAAACCTAATTTCTCGTTTTTTTTTTTTTTTTTTTTGTTGCTTTCGACACTTTGTACGTAGTTTTCAAAAAAAAGTATTGAAACTCCAGAACAGATTAAAACCAGAGGTTATAACAGATATAAAAAGTAATGTGTAAAGTTATTAAAAAGTAATGATTTTATGCGATTTTCACATGGTTAGGAATTTGTTCAAAATTGATAAATAAAGGAAATTCAATGTACCTTTTTTCCTTTTTTCGTTTTGGGGCATTTTTCATCTTTGGCAGTCATTTCAGAACTTGTTACTTTATGATGGGAAAGAGCGGAAACACTTTTTTCGTCGGAATCAATTTCTTTCCTTGGTGTGCCATTTATTGAATAGTTTTTTTCACGACTTTTAACAGAGTCATCAGGAGGCGTACAATTTTCTTCTTCGTTTCCAAAGTTCTTCATTGGTACGCTACTGCTTTCTCCTTTTTCCAGAATATCACAGTCTGTAATTTTAGTGATGGGATCGGAGTTGACGTCTATTGGATGACTCTCCATCTTTTCAGATTCAGCAGATGTTGTAATGAAATAGTTTTCAACTTTTCCTGTCTTATTCTCAACATTTGTCGTTTCAGATTCCGACAACTGAAATGTCTCTTTCTTCGTATCTACATCTCCATTCGATTTATTCTTATCATCAATAGTAGCAAGACTACACTCTTTTTGTGGCTGAGTATTTATCATTTCAGAGCTTGCCATTTGCTCTTTGTTTGCTCCTGGATGATCATTTATGATTTCAGAGCTTGCCATTTGCTCTTTGATTGCTCCAGGCTGAGCATATATCATTTCAAAGCTTGCTTTTTGGTGCTCTTTGTGTGCTCCTGGATGATCATTTATCTTCACAGAGCTTCCTATTTGCTCGTTGTTTGCTTCTGGATGATCATCAATCATTATAGAGCTTGCTGTTTGCTCTTCGATTGCTCCAGGCTGAGCATGTAGCATTTCAGAGCTTGCTGTTTGCTCTTTGTGTGCTTCTGGATTATCATTTATCCTTATAGAGCTTTCTATTTGCTCTTTGATTGCTCTAGGCTGAGCATATATCATTTCAGAGCTTGCTGTTTGCTCTTTGTATGCTGCTGGATGATCATTTACCTTTACAGAG
The DNA here is from genome assembly GCA_038502835.1 of Octonoba sinensis. NCBI lineage: Eukaryota > Metazoa > Arthropoda > Arachnida > Araneae > Uloboridae > Octonoba > Octonoba sinensis. The sequence continues at coordinate 14,200,058 of CM076604.1, forward strand.
CTTCCTATTTGCTCGTTGTTTGCTTCTGGATGATCATTTATCATTATAGAGCTTGCTGTTTGCTCTTTGTTTTGGCTTGATTGAGCCTTTTCAATTGATGAATTTGCATTTTCATCTTCGTTTGCTCCTAACTGAGCATTTTCTTTCGAGGAGTCAGTCTGAACTCTGCATGTGTCCAGCTGACTTACTTCAAGAGGTGTTGGCAATTCAGCGATCGAGCTTTTGACTGAAGCGCTCGTTTCCTGGTCACAATCCTCGTTCACTTCTTTCAGTCGAACGTAACCCTTTAATCGGGAAACGATATTTCTAATTATAAACATCTGAAAGAACATAAAATATTTTAAAATTAATTAACACTCTTGGCGAAACTTTTTTTTTTTGAATATTTATGAGCATTTGTAAAAACGAAATGTATGTATGTACACGAAAATCTACAGGTAGTTTTTTACATTGAAAATGATAAATACTTTAATGCACTTATCGGTTGTAATTTTTATAATTATGTAATATAATTTGGCGAAATGCTTTTTGGCGCTTTTTGGTCACTGTTATGGTAGACAAGTACAAATTTCCATACAATTAATGCAAGTATACGAAAGACAGTGCGATAACCAGAAAAGTTCAATTTTAAAAATTTATAGAACTACTAATGTAAATTTTTTCACACATTTCGTACAAAGACTCTTAATCGCAAATCATTAAAATTGTTCATAGCCTTTGAAAGAAGTTTACTTCCATCGTTTGTTTCTACACAGACTAGAACTAAATGTACTGATGCAAATATGAACTTTATGATAAGGGACTACACAAAAATTTAGATTCCTCAAATCTGGTAACAAATATAGTGAATTACCCTGATGTTTGCGCAATCAGCCACATTCCCAATATTTTGCTGGTATATGCCCGAAAACTTCAATTTTGTTACAAACCAAATCCTATTGAAAAGAACTTATGTCCCGCAATGGATCAGTCAGTTAAATGAAGCTCAGTTGCTTCGCGAATAGTACTCAAATTAAAATTAATGGATTTGGCGACAAATTTCTAATTTGTACCATACAAGGACTATCAAGAAAACTTAAATTATTGAATGTATTCTATGTACCTGATCTAAATCAGGTTACGGAAGTTAACTTTGTATATCATTACCAACTTAACCCATTAATGCCTACCGTCCCTTTTTAGGGACAGTCTGAGAAGTACGTCTGAAGCAGCCAAAAATAAACATTGCAACAAGAAATTGTTTTTTTGTATTGCTAACCTTAAAATAACTGGTTAGAAATTACATTAAAGCAATTTTTTCTCGTATTTTTTTTTTTTGGGGGGGGGGGGGCTTCAGACGTACTTTTCAGACTGTCCCCCCCCAAAAAAAAACGTCAGGAATTAATGAGTTAAAAACGAATACCAAGTTAATTTTTATGGGAACAAGGCAAAGTTATGAAAAGCGAAACAATATATGCATTGAAGCTAAAAGAGATACCCATATTTAGGAATAAAATTGCACGAAAATAGTATTGAAAATATCCTAACGTAAAAATCGCATTCATACTCGGATTCATACATCGTAGATTCGGGCATCGTGATGTCGAAGTACTAAAAACGTCGCTAAGTTAAAAATTATTTGACGGAATGCATCTGCCTCAATGCAAAGAGAAAAATAGATGCGAATATCGTATAAATGTCAGTCAACATCATAAAACGTAAATATGGGCTGTGCACCCCGCTGTTTTGCTGTTACGTGTACCTTTTATTCTCTTTCGTTGAGAGACTTGTAATATCGAATTTTGCAAGAAAGTTGCTTTTAGGTAAAAAACGAAGTTTAGATGACATGCAAACTTTACAAACAATGTTTATCTTCCTCAATTTATAAGTAGGTTATTTACAAACATTACCGTCCTTCTAAATCGGAGAGGAAAAAATATCGTGGTTGAATCTAAAAACTCAGTTATAGCATTTTTCACTTAAGCAAGTTGCTCCAACAAGGGTACTTCAAAGTTTGACAAAAGATGAGATTTTTGCTAAATATTTTTTAAATCCAAGCTATCTATTTGTCGACGAGAGCTTGTAGAGAGGGTTTTCACTTACTTTTCATTCAATTTCTCGTAGAAATAAGTAAAATTATTTAGATTTCACAGGAGCATAAGTGGAATTCAACACTATGGAATCTCATCACACTTAAAGTGAAAATTTAGGAAAAGGTTCAACGAAGCAAACAAGTGATGGTATTGTTGCAACAAAGAAATTGCGTCTTTCAAATTTTTAAGTCTGTTCGCTGTGTTTTGTAACAGTACTCGATATTTACATTGTTGAAATGCTATACTCTTAATAATCCTGTTGTTTCATTTTAAAATAATTGATTTTAAAAAAGAAAGAAAGAACGAAAACTAATGAACTCTTCCTCTTATATTCACATACCCACAGAGGAAACTTATACAGTAGAGGATCGGTAATGGGACGATCATTTATACAACCTTTGCACTTATACAGGGTGGGGCAGAAGTAATGACCCGGTTTTGAAGGGTTATAAAAAAAACTATTACAGTTTGAGACTTGAAACTTTTTTATTTTGATTTATATTTAATACAATTTTTTTACATTAAGTTTTTAATACCACTTCAGCAAGAGGGCTACCTTCTGAAGCAATACACTGATGTAGTCTATTTTTCCACGCAGAGAGAACAGACTGCAGCTTTGTGTGCATTTCAATATCCCGCTTAATATTACGGTCCCTAAGCTTTTTTTTTTGTGGGGGGTTATTTGAAGGAGAAAGTTCCCCATACTTTAGAAGAGCTGAACGGCCGAATTATCGAGCAAATATCCGCCATACCCCTTAAAATGTGCAGAAAAGTTTCCCAAAACAACAGAAATGGACTGCATCAGTGTATTGGTGCTGAAGGCCGCCATCGTGTTGAAGTGGTATTCAAAACTTAATGTAAAAAAATGGTATTAAATACAGATCAAATTTTAATAAGTTTTAAGTCTCAAACTGTATTAGTTTTTTTATAACCCTTCAAAATCGGGTCATTACTTTTGCCCCACCCTGCACGGCAATTCTAGTTTGTGGCATCAGATTGTACTTGGTTTAACAAACTTTTTTTTTTTGTACTATACAATAGAAACTATACAATTTACTATTTAATTACGACATGCATAAAAGGTTTAATTCTTTTAGTTCACGAGATTCAGAAACTGGAATTTTGAGTAATATTCTCTAAAGTACTCAATTTTTATTTTTTAAATACAGGTAATACAAATCTTATAAGAACAAATCTTAGATTTCAAAAAACTGTATAGAGTTTAAATCTTGTTGATATTTTGTTTAAGTAACTACTATTTGAGTCGTCTAGGTTCAAAACCAGATTCATCCACTTTTTTTATGATTTCAACTTTTTTACATTTTCTAATTGTTTAAAGTAATCTTCATATGGTGTTAATTTTGTAAGTTTCAGAAACAGCTACATCATGCTAAAAAATGTGTTTAAAATGTGCCGGGTAGTTACAAAACCAGTTTCTTTTTTCTCTCCAAATATCTTCCAAGGAAAAATTATTTATGTATTGAAATTTCAGCAAGTTAAAAGTCGGTCCCAATGCTCTTAGCTAGAAATTCGAATTTCTTAGATATTAGATTTTTGCCCGCGGTGAAAAATGTCGTTTTTTGGATGTAGCTGGTTTTGAAACTAGACGACTCATTTCAAGAATCACATAAAATTTAACAAATTATTAAATACAATAAGATAAAAACCCATTTGCAAATGAATTTTTGCTTCTTTAGTACATATCGCGTATAGAAATGAATTGTCATATATGTGCAAAATAAATATTTTTCAAGAAAGGAGTTTGAAAGTTTTACAATTTGTTTTATTTAATTACCTTATTTGGTTCAATGATTAATATAATCGATTTTGTTCAGAAAATAGTGATTGTTGTAGTTTTCTCTCGCATGATGGTTGTTAATGATGCCGAAAAATTAGAAATGGCTATAAAAAGTAGTCATGACAGTTTTGCACCAAACAAATACAGTTGACCTCTAGCCTTAATTTTTGAACATTTCCTTACGGTAGTATTCCCAATATACAGAGCGCAAAATTTTGATATAAAAAGCAAAAAAAAAAAAAAAAAGTTTTGCAGATATGACACTGTTCATTTCTATAAGCTATATGTTTCTACACACAAGTATGGTACATGAAAAATATAGTGCGACAGTAAGATAGTTAAATCTTTGTTCAAATTCCGAGTTAACACGGTGGCTGCCAATTACGAGATAACTCGTAGATTGCGTTCTTTTCTAGGATGCCAACTACGAGATAACTAGTAGATTGCGTTCTTTTCTAGGACGCCAACTACGAGATAAGTCGTAGATTGCGTTCTTTTCTAGGACGAGATAAGTCGTAGATTGCGTTCTTTTCTAGGACGCCAACTGCGAGTTATCTCGTGTTGACTGGCCGTTTTTGGGCAGCTATTAGTAAACTCAAAATATATCAGTGTTAATATCGATAGATGGCTTCTTGGAAAAGAACAGAAAATCAATGCTGGCTTGCATGAACAAAAAAATTATTAAAAAACGATTTAAAACTTAACTCTTACGAATTACTTCGTTTTTTATTTCTTTTTAAAAAAACACATTTTTTTTTTTTTGCTTTTTGATGATAACTATGCTCTAGAATTAGAGTTATTATTAATATAATGTGCCTAAATCAAATTGTCATTTTAGGCCAAGTTCCTAAAAATCGCCGTGGCAGTCAACGTGTCAAAGACATAGAAATGCACGCATTTCATACCACTGTACACATGTTTCACACAAATAGGTTAGTTCCGTGATTAAGCAAGATTGCTTTTAACCTTTGAAAGCGGTCCGCTGCAATAGTTTCTTTCTACACAGACTAGAATTGAATGTACCAATGCAAATCTTAACCTTATAATAAGGGACTGTCCTAAAATTATGATTCCTGTAAATCGGGCAACAATATTGTGAATTAATCTGAAATTTGCGCAATTCAGTTATTTTGCACACAATCCAATTTCCTTCAATCGTCGTCTTAACACGACTACCAAATTTGGCTAAAATGAGATTTTCGCGGAATTATTTTGGAATCGAAACTCTCTCTTAGTCGACAAAACTTAAAAAACCACTTTTACTTACTTTTAATTAAAGTTATTCACATTAGGTCGCAAAATAACTAAAATTTTCTGGAGCTAAGCTGAATTCGTCTGATTACAGAGTCTCATCGGCTTAAAAGTGAAAATTTAGAGCTGCAATCGCTGTGTTGAGGTTTAATGGTATTGTTGCAACAAAGAAATTGTGGGTCTATTTTGATTTGTTGTCTCGTAACAATGCGTAAAGTTTATATTGTTGGAATTATGTACGCTTCAAAGTACTATTCGTATTCATTTATCTTCAAATTATATGCTTGATATAAAAAAAAATAAGGAACCACACCTCCTACACTTACATACGCTGGTAAATTATAGAACACTTATACGAAAATTAAGTCAACCTTCAGCTGCGCACCAATCTAGACTGGGCACAAGTTTTTTTGTTAACAAAATAATTTACTATGCTAGCTGGAGGTGCAAAATACTCACAGATTTTAAGAAACGGTGATAAAAATGCACAGAATTCCAGGGGAATATTCCTACTCGCAATACCCATTTCATTTTTTTTTTTTTTATGACAAACTCATTTTCCCCTTCTTTGGCAACCCTAGTCTTAGTGCTACTCCGGCTGAGGCTTCGCTGCATTGCGTTGCTCCAAGCGTTTTTCATACAAAAATGACAAGTGTATGCAATCAAAATATATCTTTAACAGATGAACAAAAACGATGCGAATTCAAAGTAATTTTCTTTTCACTACAATTTCAGGCTTGACATTCTTTACGAAGTTTCTTTCGTTTTTTAGACCGTTTCTCTTTTTCTCGATGTTTGAAGAAGTACATAATTTAATATGTAGGGTCAGTTGGGGTAATTGTAATCAAGCTTCCTAACTACACTTATGGTGGTTTTGAAAACTTAACTGCTTGTGAGTGATAAACTGACAGCATAGGGAACACATTGAAACAGTTTCCTAAGTTTCGAAACAACTGTGGAGGCGTCACTATTGCTTGAAAATGGCACAGCGAAAAAGTTGTTTAACAAAATTTAGTGATCTTACATTTTCCTCTCCAGCTCATCTACAATAGCGATGTAAGCGGTTTTAACCATTTTTACTGGTCATATGGAATGCTGCTAAAAACATTTAGTTATGAATTTAACCTTCCCTGTTATTTTTCATGTGCAAGTTCTGTGTTTACAATTACCCCATGTATTTCGCACTCTGGGGTAATTGTAAACACTTAAATTTATCCTATTTCCAATATTTTGGGGTGACAATAAATATTATATTTTGATGTAAATTACAATTTTGTGTCTATTTTGCATAACTGTTGTTGTTGCTAATGTCACTTGGAAATCCAAGCCCCCTCTTGCAGAGCAACCATGAATTAAGGACACTCCTACTGATTATTAACGAGCTCTACTAGAATGAAGTACACTTGGCTCAGAAGGGCTTAATGATTTTTAACCAGCTCCCAGATGAGAGACCGTCACCTAGGTTCGTCCCTCAGCGGAAATTATTTCTAACTTGGGGGACATTTGAAGCGACGATGTATTTTACGTGCATCGCTCTCTTTAGCGCACTCGGTCTCAGAGTAATCAGTCGCGGGAGGTGGTCACCCTCCCAAGCGTTGACCACGGCCAGTTGTGCTTCATTTTCGGTGCTTTGTGGGATCCAAGCTTAACCGACTGAACCACTGTGGGACAAATTATACATAAATTTGTCGCATTACTTGATTTTTTGCAAGACATTTCTTGTTAAATGATCAGAGCAGACTCATAACATAACTCAGCGGACCACATGCGGCCTGTTGGCCGCACATTGAGAACCATTGCTCCGGAACCTCTTAAGCCTTCAAGCAGACTGTGTATGAAACAATTTTCCATTTGCATCAACCTTATTCGAAAATAAGTCACTGTTTACAATTGCCCCAGATTTCTGGGGTAATTGTAGACACGAGCTCATTCGCTAACAAATAGTCATAAAGTCAACATTTTTGTACACATTTACTCACAAGAAGTACAGTAATGGCTACAATGCTCACAGTTTTATCTCTGAATTCATTCAAGAGGTAGGGAAGGATCAAAAATTAAAACGTTGGAAAAGCGTTTACAATTACCCCAACTGACCCTACTTAAACAAATGCGTGTTTTGTGAATTTATCAGGATTTAGAAAGTTCAAAGATTCTTTTGTGAGAAAATACAGGGTGGGGCAAAAGTAATGACCATGTTTTGAAGGGTCATTAAAAAAGAACTAATATAGTTTGAAACTTAAACTTTTTATATTTTGATCTGTATTTAATACCATTTTCTTACATTAAATTTCGAATATCACTTCAGCAATATGGCGGCCATCAGCAGCAATAAACTGGTGAGGTCTATTTTTCCACGTAGAAAGAATAGACTGCATCTTTGTGCATTTCAATATTCCGCGTAATGTTACGATCCCTAAGTTTTTTTTGTGGGGTTATTTGAAGAAGAAAGTTTCCCGTACTTTAGAAGAGCTTAAGGACCGAATTGTCGAGGAAATATCCGCCATACCCCTTGAAATGTGCAGAAATGTTTCCCAAAACTTCAGAAATCGACTGCATGAGTGTATTGGTGCTGAAGACCGCCCTCTTGCTGAAGTGGTATTCAAAACTTAATGAAAAAATGGGATTATATGCAGATCAAAATTTAAAAAGTGTAAAGTCTCAAATTACATTAGTTTTTTTTTAATACCCCGTCAAAACCTGGTCGTTACTTCTTTGTGTGCATTTCAATATCCCGCGTAATGTTACGGTCCCTAAGCTTTCTTTTTGTGGGGTTATTGAAAGAGAAAGTTTGGAAACATCACCCGCATACTTTGGAAGAGTCGAAGGACCGAATTATCGAGGGAATATCCGCCATACCTCTTGAAATGTGCAGACACGTTTCTCAAAACTTCAGAAATAGGCTGCATCAGTGTATTACTGCTGATGGCCGCCATATTGCTGAAGTGGTATTCAGCACTTAATGTAGGTATTAAATACAAATCAAAATAAAAAAAGCTTTAAGTCTCAAACTGTATTAGTTTTTTTATACCCTTCAAAACTGTGTAGTGGCTCTGTTCAAAACCGGGTCATTACTTTTGCCCTAGCCTGTACGTTCTTAGTCTACGGTATTGTCTCTCCGGGTTTTAACGAGTATACATGCATTGGGTTTATAGATCATTTTCCAAATGACCACTTTTGAGAAAAGTATCGTAAAGTCACGGTTGGTGTGGGTACACCTTTGGCTGTTGGTTGACTGCGGTAGTGGGAAGTAAAGTTAACTATTTTACTTGCAGTTTAATAATCAACTTCTTGGCTTATTTTTAAGGTCGTCGCTTTTACGACAATTTCAGTTTAGTATGTGTTTTTCTTGTACAGCTGCAAAGAGACGTTTGTTAATATGTTCGAGGAGATTTTTTGAATTTATAAGGAACTTATAATAAAAATTCGAGTATAAACGAACCAAAACTAGTAGGTTCAGTTGGGGTAATTGTAAACGCTTTTTCAATATTTCAACTTTTGATCCTTCCCTACCTCTTGAATGAATTCAGAGATAAAATTGTGAGCATTGTAGCCACTACTGTACTTCTTGTGAGTAAATGTGTGTGAGTAAACAATTACCCCAGACATCTGGGGTAATTGTAAACAGTGATTTATTTTCGAATAAGGTTGATGCAAATGGAAAATTTTTTTCATATACAGTCTGCTTGAAGGTTTAAGAAGTTCCGGAGCAATGGTTCTCAATCTGCTGCCAACAGGCCGCAAGTGGTCCGCTGAGTTATGTTATGAGTCGACTGAGATCATTTAACGAGAAATATCTTGCCAAAAATCAAGTAATGCGACAAATTTATGTAAAATTTGTCCCTCAGTGGATCAGTCGGTTAAGCTTGGATCCCACAGAACACCGAAAGTGAAGCACAACTGGCCATGGCCAACGCTTGGGAGGGTGACAACCTCCCGCGATTGATTACTCTGAGACCGAGTGCGCTAAAGGGAGCTGTGCGCGTAAAATACATCGTCGCTTCAAATGTCCACTAAGTTAGAAATAATTTCCGCTGAGGGACCATCCTAGGTGACGATTTCTCATCTGAGCCGAGTGTACTTCCTTCTAGCGGAGCTCATTAATAATCAGTAGGAGTTAGTCCTTAATTCATGGTCGCCCTGCAAAGGGGCTTGGATTTCCAAGTGGCATTAGCAACAACAACAACAGGTATGTAAAATAGACACAAAAGTGTAATTTACATCAAAATATAATACTTATTGTCCCCCAAAATATTGGAAATAGGTTTTACAATTGTGTTTACAATTACCCCAGAGTACGAAATATATGGGGTAATTGTAAACACCTATCTCGCACATGAAAAATAACAGGGAGGATTAAATTCATAACTAAATGTTTTTAGCAGCATTCCGTATGACAAATAAAAATGGTTGAAACCACTTACATCACTTTTGTAGATGAGCTCTAGAGAAAAGTGTAAGATCACTAAATTTTGTTAAACAACTTTTTTCACTGTGCCATTTTCAAACAATAGTGACGCCTCCACAGTTGTTTCGAAACTTACGAAACTGTTACAATGTGTTCCCTATGCTGCCACTTTAGCACTCACAAGCAGTTAAGTTTCCAAAACCACCAAAAGTGTAGTTATGCAGCCTGTTTACAATTACCCCAACTGACCCTAATTTAAAAAAAAAAGTTTATAAAGACTGAAATATGAAACAAAAAAAAAAAAGGAACACGAAGTGAAATTGAGGTGAAGCGAAGAATTCGAATGGTCGTTATGGGAAAGGGGGAAACTTCGACATTTGGCATTATCAAATTTGATAACACAACAAGACGACTAATAGCTTGCAAACTGCGTGAAATTATTTATTACAACACATTTGACGAAAAATTATCACTCATATAATTTAATTAAATATATAAAAAATTAAATTGCAATAAATCTAACCACTATTGTCAGAAGGGCTGTTTCTGTGATCTGCCTATTCCATGCCAAACTCTGCCATTATCTATTTCATCATACTTACTATTATCTCTTAATTATTCAGTAGCGAGACTTGTTCCATTTTATAGGTCCCGCCTAACTAGTTTAACTGCCCCAAAGCAGGCATGGTTTGCTCTCAGATGTCATGTGGTGCTGTCTAGTATTTAGGGATTTTTTTGCCAGTTCAAGTTGATTTTAACTTCAACTCTGCCTTATTTTGAATTCTGAGAAAACCCAGAAAAAAAAGAAAGAAAAAAAAAAGGTAGGTATAGTTGTATCTATAGTATGTTAAATGTAGATGAGTATATTAATTTGTGTATTTGATGTTGGAGAATTAACGGAACAAACCAACTGTGTCAAAGGGCGAAGCACAAGGCCCGCGACACTCTACAATTTTTTTCAAGAATCTTCTACTTCTGTTTAACTGTTAATCTTATATATAAGCCGCTTAAGAATATGTTTGTCGCCGATAGCGTATACCGAATTTCTTACTCAGAGAAAACTGCATCGTGCTGCCATCTACGCAATTGTTTATAATGAAAACGACTAATAATCAAAACATTTCTCTAGCATTTTGAGTGAGGCATCGTTATCTTTGCAATCTCCGTTAAAAATGAATGTAAACAGGAATTCAATTTAATCCTTCTTTCTTAGTTTAAATTTATTTATCGTCTGCGCTTTTTATATACATATATTAAAGTGGCTGCGCTCTATTTTCCAGTTTCGTTCAAACCATTGCTTTGACGATGGTTATGTTGGATATAAATAAATATTTTTCACAAACAATTTGATTATATAGTAAATAATATTTTTATTTTACAGATTATTATAACTTAGATGTTTCGGTCAGAATATTTTTTTTCCGAAATGATTATATGCTTATTATTTATTCATTAAACTTTACTGTCCTACCTGACAAATATCTCATTGATTTTATGCGGATTTCCGGTTACTGGGAGAATTGTATACTAATTATAATATCTAGAACAGCGATCATTTCGTATGACCGACGGGCTTACTAGAGTATATATAACCACCGATTCATTTTTACCCAGTCCGGTTTAAATCTCAGAGTGGCATAAGAATCGTTTCATAGATTTTCTCGGGTATGCGTGGAAACTGGAGGTCTGTCCCCCTTTACCCTCTGAGGACCATATCATTAAGATCATAAAGATCGGTGGGCCACTTATGTGACAAACAAGTGACGTAGGAAGAAATTTTAAGAGTTGAAAAGGAGGTACAACATTAAAACTTATTTTAAGGTGAGGGGTGAGGTTGGCGATTTTTAAATGTATCCAATAATGTGTACTTTCGTTCACATAATATTAATAATAAATAAATTAATAATACTTTGTTCTTTATTGTTAATTATCAAATATAATGAAAGTGATATAATAAACAACGATGGTGCAAAATTCATTGACAATTTTAAAAAATTCTTTCACTGGCGAGATTCATTTATTTTTTGTCTAAATGGGAAACTTAGCATTGTGTTTATTTTATTAACCTTTTGACTACCGGAATATATTCACAAATCTGTTTGTTTGAACGCCAAAAAAAAAAAAAAAAAAAGTATCCAAAAATTGCATAAATGGCGATACATCTCTTTCTATATATATGTCATGAGTTTCTTGCATGAACTTTCGCCATAGCAAATTTTGTTATTGGCTAACCAATAAAATAAGTCAATTAACGTCAATAAATCGCTTATTGACGTTACCCGTACCACAGAAAAGTTTCGCCAAATCTCTATTGACGTTACGCGTAGTTAAAGGGTTAAAGTTTAGCTCTCCGATAGAATCGCTTTTTTTTTTTATAACGAGGAGGCACTTGCCCTTTTCAACACTACGGGAATTGCTGGCCATTTGTGAAGGGTCACCTGTTAGGTGGCCAGTATTAACCTTAACATGCTGTAGTCGGGTAACCTCAGACGGCTCCACCACAGCTACGCGGCTACGCCACCTCCCTTTTTGGACTTGAGACTGAAGGGAAAGATTTTCTTCAGGTCTCCGGTACCCTTGGAACTACCTCGGGAGTTCAGGCCCCGTGGGTTTTACATGTACATGACTGGGTCTTCAGCGGGTGGGGTTCCGAACTCCAAACCTTTCAGTATGAAGAACTGCTCCCTGGCCATTTGGCTACCATGGCCTTCTGATGGAATCTCTGTTGTTGCAAACAGCATTGAAAAAATTTTCAAGGATCTATCCAAACTGATAAGGAGTTGGCGGTTGGGGAGGTTCTAGTGGAAGTAGGTGATATGAAAAGGGGGAAAACGTGGAGGATGCTAGTTTGTTGGGCCAAATAGGTATCAATAACCTTCGCGGACAAGGTTACAAGGGGTTTTTTTTTGAGAGAGAGAGGAAGGGGAAGATACATGACGGGCAAATTGTATATCATATCTTTTTTACGGCCGAAGGTTTTGCATTAAAGGGTTCTTTTTGCGGATAAGAGTTTAAGGTTCTTTTGGCGGATTTTTTTTTTTTTTTTTGAGGAGTAACATTTACACATCCTGCAAAAAGTTGTAGGATTAATATACTTTGCCGCACAGCACAAGGAAATAGTAGATTTTTTTCCACAGCTACGGCTCGAACGAGGGTCATCAGTGAAAAAAAAAACTATTAGACCACATGGGACTCGGAGTTATTGGGTAGGTTGGTTTGGTTGAGTATCTCAATACCCATTATGGTAAAAGTAATCTTTATTTTTCTTTGCTTTATTTTCTATAGTGTCGGAAGATGAAGAGAAATGCTGCCGTCTTCGTATGGGATGTTTCGTAGAGCTGTCGAAATAAGTTTATAGGTAACGAAGTAAGTATGCCATTTGGTTCTTTCCTGATCATTACGCGCCAAAAAAAGGTGCTTATAAAGTTATTTTAAGCTAAATAACACTACCAGTTTTCAGTTAATTTCATTCAGGAACTAGAAATAAAAATTACTATTTAGTACAGGATTGTTGGAACTGAGATTTAAATCCAACTGACTGTTGACGAGATGTATTCATTCGTAATTTTTGAAGAAGTCGACATCAAAAGAATTTTTTATATTTTGTTATGATCGATAGTGTTGTTAAAAAAAAAAAAAAAAAAAAAAAAAAAAAAAAAAAAAAAAAAAAAAAAAAAAAAAAAAAAAAAAAAAAAAAAAAAAAAAAAAAAAAAAAAAAAAAAAAAAAAAAAAAAAAAAAAAAAAAAAAAAAAAAAAAAAAAAAAAAAAAAAAAAAAAAAAAAAAAAAAAAAAAAAAAAAAAAAAAAAAAAAAAAAAAAAAAAAAAAAAAAAAAAAAAAAAAAAAAAAAAAAAAAAAAAAAAAAAAAAAAAAAAAAAAAAAAAAAAAAAAAAAAAAAAAAAAAAAAAAAAAAAAAAAAAAAAAAAAAAAAAAAAAAAAAAAAAAAAAAAAAAAAAAAAAAAAAAAAAAAAAAAAAAAAAAAAAAAAAAAAAAAAAAAAAAAAAAAAAAAAAAAAAAAAAAAAAAAAAAAAAAAAAAAAAAAAAAAAAAAAAAAAAAAAAAAAAAAAAAAAAAAAAAATATCCGGAACGGATCCGGCAGACAAGGGACACCCGGATATCCGATATCTGTCAGAATCAATATGCGACGATAACTTAATTCTACCCCTTCTCCCTCCACGGCACGAATACCCAGGTATATTATTGCTTTGAGCAAAATTCTACAGAATCAATCGCAGCAAACAAAATTTACGACTTGTATTTTGCACTTGTGAACCGAATCGAAGTCTAGTTCGTTGAAATCTCGGAAAAGAGAATATACTTGCGTGGTTTCGAACTCCACATTGTTTAGTTTAACACTTCATCGCACGTCTTCACTGATTAACACAACCGTATCAGGGGACGTGACAGAGGACATTTGAGCCCGTTTTCGGGCCCTTCACAAGATTCCAATTAATCAAAATGGGCCTTGACAAAATTCCAAATTAATCAAAATGGACACTTCACAAAATTCTAATTAATTCAAAATGAACCCTTCACAAAATTCCAATTAATCAAAATGCTGCCCTTCACAAAATTCCAATTAATCAAAATACGCCCTTCACAAAATTGCAATTAATCAAAATGAGCCCTTTACCAAATTTCAAATTCTCAAAACGGGCCCCTACAAAACTCCGACCTACAAATATCGTACTTTTACAGAACAATTGATTAAATAAGCGCAATATAACGATAAAAATTTTTATCACTATATGTTTAAAATTTGAATTTTCACAAAATTGAGTTTTCACAAAAATCTTTTTAAAATTCACAAAAGTAGGACCCTGTTAAAAATTCTGGATCGACCCGAGTATAACATCTATTCTACATCTTCCACCTAGTTCGCATTAGCAAGATATGGAGGCAATTCAAGCAACGTCATTGGTCACGTGGCAGCGATGAAAGCAATTTAAACAAAGGAAGCCGTAGCATCGCTTTACTTAGAGTTCGACAAATCTAAAATATAGGCCTAATCAAAGTTCTTCTACATTACATAAAATTAACACTAAATAAAACACTGTAACTATTGTAATAAGTAATACATTTCTTTTATAATGATTAAATTAAATCACAAACACCTGTGAAAACAGTCTAATTAATTTTAAGATAACTAGTTTTGCCTTGTGAACTCCACGTAGAACTCGATTGAAAATCTTAGTAAACAAAGAGCTGATATCACGTGACAACGATGATCGCTCATGAGTCCTTCTAGCGGTGAATTGCCTCCATTAAAAAAGGAGACCGGAAATCAAATTAAAAAAAACATTGTCGACTGCCGATTGTACGACAATAAAAGTAACATATTGAGATCCAAAAATAGTAGGGGATAGTGATCAAGTCATCTTTTAAGCTCACAAAAATACAAACAAAAACAACAACCAGCTGTAAGAAATTTTAGTAAAAACTGTTGTAATGTACAACAGTTATAGCTGATGTAACATTACGAAGTGAATTTTTTTGTATGCGCTGGAAGACTACCTGATTGCTGCCTACTTATTTTAAAGGGGGTAAGAAATGATAAACCTATATCCTTGCAACTTCTAGTACTTTATTATCAACTTATTGTATATCTTTCATCATCGTCAGGAAACGCACACAGAACAGAAATATATACATTTTAACAGAAATATATAGTCTTATCATTTCAGAAACAGTTCGTTTTAAAAAGCTAGTGTTAAATACTCTGAATGATGCTTTCATCGTGAACCAAAAATATCGATCTCATCAAAATGATAGGCAACATTTATATTTAAGTAATGCATGCAAGAAAAGGGAAATATTTTCCATTAAATATGGGTAGCACTAAACGTTTTATTAATTGGTCAAACTATAAAGCCATTTTAGGGATAACTCACAAGTAGACCCCGGATTTTTTTTTTTTTTTTGAGAAAAATGTGTCTGCATTTAAATGAAGAAAAGGTTTACATTTAGACAAACTATTCAAAAGTTCTGATGATAAATGAAATAAATGATAATAAATCACTTATACATTTTCGTACAATGATTGTCAACTCTATAAAGTAAATAATATTGAAAATTATATTTCATCACTAAATTAAATTCATTCGCAGAAAATAAAAACCGTTACTTTTATTTCATTTACTATTGAAACTCGAAAAACCTAAAAACCACGGGCAACTTCTGAAAAACTGGTAACGTTTCTTTAATAAAATATCTAGAAAAAATTTACATTTTTTAACGACTTACAGAAATTAGGCAAAACAACCATTGGACCTTACAAAACAGAATTTATATTTTATTTTTAAAACATTCGAAAAGCAATAGCTCTTAGTTTTAGGATTCTCCATTTATTATTGAACACAAATCCAAACTACAATTTATTTATAAAACTATAGCAAAGAGCAAAAATTAATTCCTTCCGCACAAATTATTAGGTCGTTTCGAAAGTTTTGTCCATTTTAGTGCCATGTGTTTTTGTAGCTCCATATCTCAATAAAGATTTATGCTACTGTGTTGTGGTATATACTGTTCGACGGAGAATTTTGTACTCTATACATTGATGCTGCTCGTTTTTTCTAAATTTAATTCTTTTAATTATTTTCAGCCTATTACTATATGATGTCATTAAGCGATTTTCGGCCAATTTTTCTCTATGAATTCAAATTGAACCAAAGCGCTGCCGAAATAACCCGAAAAATTAACCAGGCATTTGGCAATGATAGTGTTAATGAACGCCCGGTTCGACGTTGGCTTACGAAATTTCGTTCCGGAAATTTTAGCCTCGAAGATTGCCTCGAAGTGGTCGATCTAGAGTAATCCAGTATTTGAGGACCCTGGTGGATACTATTCCATCACAAACGGTGCGTGGGATGGCGGAAGAACTGGGAGTCAGCTCGTATGCGGCTTTTGATGGTTTAAAACGTATTGGAAATGTCCAAAAACTCGAAAAGTGGGGGGCCCCACGATTTAAACGATCGGCAGGAATTGTCACGTTTCGAGGTTTGTTCTTCGTTGCTTTTGCACAACCAAAACGATCCTTTTTGGACCGGATCATAACGTGTGATGAAAAGTGGATTCTCTACGACAATAGGAAACGTTTAGGACAGTGGTTGGACACCGATGAGCCACCCAGGCACTTCCCAAAGGCGAAACACCACCAAAAACAGATCACGGTTACTGTATGGTGGTCAGCGGCTGTTGTGATTCACTATATATTTCTGCAACCAGGCCAAACTATCACAGCAGCGTCCCATTGTGATGAAATCGACGAAATGTACGGAAAATTGCGTCAGCAGCAGTCAGCACTGGTCAACAGAAGAGGTCCGATCCTGCTCCACGACAACGCCCAGCCTCTCGTCTCACAAATCACCGTCTGAAAATTAAAGGAATTGTTCGTTGAAGTTCGGCCCCACCCACCATACTCCCCAGACCTTTCGCCAACCGACTAACATCGTTTTAAGCACTTCAATAACTTTTTCACCGGTAGAACCTTTGCCAATCAGGACCTAGCAAAAACGGCCTTCGTCGACTTCATCGAATCCCGAGCACCCAATTTTTATGCCGACGGAATTATTCGACTTGTGTTACGTTGGCAAAAGTGCACTGATTCAAATGACGCTTATTTCGATTAAATTAAATAAATATTGACTGAGATATTGCAGTTTAAAGTAGACTCATAAAAACGGACAAAACTTTCGAAACGACCTAATATTTTGAAAAATTACCAAATTTGTTCTCTTTCATCGATTGAAAAATACTTATCAGTACTGAGAATTTTAGTCATTTAATACCTGTGAAACTACCGATGCTTGAGGAAGAACAATTTCATCTGAGCTACAGGAATACTTTCATCTGAGCTACAGGAATACTTTCATCTGAACTACAGGAACACTTGTCATCTGAAATATCAGAGGAAAAAAAAAAAAATTTTTTTTCGCAACGTAGTTCCCATGGAGGCACTTGAAACATAAAACACAAAAAATTAACAATAGAAATTAGAAATAATATTTTTCTAGTGACCGGATCCTTATTTCATTAAAATATGATTCAGCATGAAATTGGTAGAACACAATCTACTAAAATTTAATTTTTACAGAAGCAGTTGCCATGGTGATGTTACAGTTCGACCACGAATTTTGAACCCTTGGTTGCTTCTGCGCACGACAGAGAAGGACGAATCCATTCCAGTTTTTGGGCAGCTCGTATTGAAGATGCTTTTCTTACCACTCGAATCAGAATGTTTGTTTCTCTATTTTTTAACAGCAACCTCATTTACACTGCAAAATAGCTTAAGCTCAGGAGAAATAAAGTATGCTAATGGAACTAAAACGAGAGCAGAATACGGCACATTCCTTTTCCAACAGTTTCCCCCTTAAACAAGAATGGATTCTTCTTGGCACTCTGCCAGGCAAAGGATTTTTTATCTTCTTTTTTGCTGGTAGTACTCTAGTGCTATTGTTGTGAATGATGCCTGACCTTACAGCTCATGGAGCTATATCTAGTGGTGTAGTGGCGACTTTTCTCCACCAGACACCCGTGCACTAGAGATGAGACGGGCTCAGTCCGAGCCCGGACCCAACACGGGCTCTACATTTTAAAGTTACTCTCGGGCTCGGGCGGGCTCGGGCTCATGGTAAAACATTCATACATCAACCTACAGTCCGGACCAATTGCTTTTTTGCTAGTCTTGTGTCCACTTTCATTTTCAATTTGCTCTAGACTAGAGACCCATCTTATTAGGTCTCCTAACTGCAATAGTTGCACTGAATACATTCCAGTTTTAAATTCGACTGCGAATCAAGAACTTCCCGAAAATGCTTCCAAACCGAAGATTTTTCATGCAATTTAGCTGAGCAGAATTTAATCTCAACTGGGGCATTTCATGACTGTTTAAAAATATATGTATTCTTTATTTTAAATTAAAAGAAAAATCATTAAAACTAATTGCGATGGTAACAAAAAGCCTACATTTAATCGATGTAGCACCGCATCTATTAACAACACTTTATAAAATAATTCCGGGCTAGGGCGGGCTCGGGCTTTGACACAGAACTGTATCATTCGGGCTCGGACGGGCTCGGACTTCAAATCTTCGGGCTCGGGCGGGCTTGGGCTCATGGTAAAATATTCATACATCAACCTACAGTCCGGACCAATTGCTTTTTTGCTAGTCTTGTGTCCACTTTCATTTTCAATTTGCTCTAGACTAGAGACCCATCTTATTAGGTCTCCTAACTGCAATAGTTGCACTGAATATATTCCAGTTTTAAATTCGACTGCGAATCAAGAACTTCCCGAAAATGCTTCCAAACCGAAGATTTTTCATGCAATTTAGCTGAGCAGAATTTAATCTCAACTGGGGCATTTCATGACTGTTTAAAAATATATGTATTCTTTATTTTAAATTAAAAGAAAAATCATTAAAACTAATTGCGATGGTAACAAAAAGCCTACATTTAATCGATGTAGCACCGCATCTATTAACAACACTTTATAAAATAATTCCGGGCTAGGGCGGGCTCGGGCTTTGACACAGAACTGTATCATTCGGGCTCGGACGGGCTCGGACTTCAAATCTTCGGGCTCGGGCGGGCTTGGGCTCATGGTAAAATATTCATACATCAACCTACAGTCCGGACCAATTGCTTTTTTGCTAGTCTTGTGTCCACTTTCATTTTCAATTTGCTCTAGACTAGAGACCCATCTTATTAGGTCTCCTAACTGCAATAGTTGCACTGAATACATTCCAGTTTTAAATTCGACTGCGAATCAAGAACTTCCCGAAAATGCTTCCAAACCGAAGCTTTTTCATGCAATTTAGCTGAGCAGAATTTAATCTCAACTGGGGCATTTCATGACTGTTTAAAAATATATGTATTCTTTATTTTAAATTAAAAGAAAAATCATTAAAACTAATTGCGATGGTAACAAAAAGCCTACATTTAATCGATGTAGCACCGCATCTATTAACAACACTTTATAAAATAATTCCGGGCTAGGGCGGGCTCGGGCTTTGACACAGAACTGTATCATTCGGGCTCGGACGGGCTCGGACTTCAAATCTTCGGGCTCGGGCTCATGGTAAAACATTCATACATCAACCTACAGTCCGGACCAATTGCTTTTTTGCTAGTCTTGTGTCCACTTTCATTTTCAATTTGCTCTAGACTAGAGACCCATCTTATTAGGTCTCCTAACTGCAATAGTTGCACTGAATACATTCCAGTTTTAAATTCGACTGCGAATCAAGAACTTCCCGAAAATGCTTCCAAACCGAAGCTTTTTCATGCAATTTAGCTGAGCAGAATTTAATCTCAACTGGGGCATTTCATGACTGTTTAAAAATATATGTATTCTTTATTTTAAATTAAAAGAAAAATCATTAAAACTAATTGCGATGGTAACAAAAAGCCTACATTTAATCGATGTAGCACCGCATCTATTAACAACACTTTATAAAATAATTCCGGGCTAGAGCGGGCTCGGGCTTTGACACAGAACTGTATCATTCGGGCTCGGACGGGCTCGGACTTCAAATCTTCGGGCTCGGGCTCATGGTAAAATATTCATACATCAACCTACAGTCCGGACCAATTGCTTTTTTGCTAGTCTTGTGTCCACTTTCATTTTCAATTTGCTCTAGACTAGAGACCCATCTTATTAGGTCTCCTAACTGCAATAGTTGCACTGAATATATTCCAGTTTTAAATTCGACTGCGAATCAAGAACTTCCCGAAAATGCTTCCAAACCGAAGATTTTTCATGCAATTTAGCTGAGCAGAATTTAATCTCAACTGGGGCATTTCATGACTGTTTAAAAATATATGTATTCTTTATTTTAAATTAAAAGAAAAATCATTAAAACT
Organism: Octonoba sinensis; assembly: GCA_038502835.1. Lineage (NCBI taxonomy): Eukaryota > Metazoa > Arthropoda > Arachnida > Araneae > Uloboridae > Octonoba > Octonoba sinensis. The sequence goes on from CM076604.1 coordinate 14,220,444, forward strand.
AATTGCGATGGTAACAAAAAGCCTACATTTAATCGATGTAGCACCGCATCTATTAACAACACTTTATAAAATAATTCCGGGCTAGGGCGGGCTCGGGCTTTGACACAGAACTGTATCATTCGGGCTCGGACGGGCTCGGACTTCAAATCTTCGGGCTCGGGCGGGCTTGGGCTCATGGTAAAATATTCATACATCAACCTACAGTCCGGACCAATTGCTTTTTTGCTAGTCTTGTGTCCACTTTCATTTTCAATTTGCTCTAGACTAGAGACCCATCTTATTAGGTCTCCTAACTGCAATAGTTGCACTGAATACATTCCAGTTTTAAATTCGACTGCGAATCAAGAACTTCCCGAAAATGCTTCCAAACCGAAGCTTTTTCATGCAATTTAGCTGAGCAGAATTTAATCTCAACTGGGGCATTTCATGACTGTTTAAAAATATATGTATTCTTTATTTTAAATTAAAAGAAAAATCATTAAAACTAATTGCGATGGTAACAAAAAGCCTACATTTAATCGATGTAGCACCGCATCTATTAACAACACTTTATAAAATAATTATGGGCTAGGGCGGCGGGCTCGGGTTTTGACACAGAACTGTATCATTCGGGCTCGGACGGGCTCGGACTTCAAATCTTCGGGCTCGGGCTCATGGTAAAACATTCATACATCAACCTACAGTCCGGACCAATTGCTTTTTTGCTAGTCTTGTGTCCACTTTCATTTTCAATTTGCTCTAGACTAGAGACCCATCTTATTAGGTCTCCTAACTGCAATAGTTGCACTGAATACATTCCAGTTTTAAATTCGACTGCGAATCAAGAACTTCCCGAAAATGCTTCCAAACCGAAGCTTTTTCATGCAATTTAGCTGAGCAGAACTTAATCTCAACTGGGGCATTTCATGACTGTTTAAAAATATATGTATTCTTTATTTTAAATTAAAAGAAAAATCATTAAAACTAATTGCGATGGTAACAAAAAGCCTACATTTAATCGATGTAGCACCGCATCTATTAACAACACTTTATAAAATAATTCCGGGCTAGGGCGGGCTCGGGCTTTGACACAGAACTGTATCATTCGGGCTCGGACGGGCTCGGACTTCAAATCTTCGGGCTCGGGCGGGCTTGGGCTCATGGTAAAATATTCATACATCAACCTACAGTCCGGACCAATTGCTTTTTTGCTAGTCTTGTGTCCACTTTCATTTTCAATTTGCTCTAGACTAGAGACCCATCTTATTAGGTCTCCTAACTGCAATAGTTGCACTGAATACATTCCAGTTTTAAATTCGACTGCGAATCAAGAACTTCCCGAAAATGCTTCCAAACCGAAGATTTTTCATGCAATTTAGCTGAGCAGAATTTAATCTCAACTGGGGCATTTCATGACTGTTTAAAAATATATGTATTCTTTATTTTAAATTAAAAGAAAAATCATTAAAACTAATTGCGATGGTAACAAAAAGCCTACATTTAATCGATGTAGCACCGCATCTATTAACAACACTTTATAAAATAATTATGGGCTAGGGCGGCGGGCTCGGGTTTTGACACAGAACTGTATCATTCGGGCTCGGACGGGCTCGGACTTCAAATCTTCGGGCTCGGGCGGGCTTGGGCTCATGGTAAAATATTCATACATCAACCTACAGTCCGGACCAATTGCTTTTTTGCTAGTCTTGTGTCCACTTTCATTTTCAATTTGCTCTAGACTAGAGACCCATCTTATTAGGTCTCCTAACTGCAATAGTTGCACTGAATACATTCCAGTTTTAAATTCGACTGCGAATCAAGAACTTCCCGAAAATGCTTCCAAACCGAAGCTTTTTCATGCAATTTAGCTGAGCAGAATTTAATCTCAACTGGGGCATTTCATGACTGTTTAAAAATATATGTATTCTTTATTTTAAATTAAAAGAAAAATCATTAAAACTAATTGCGATGGTAACAAAAAGCCTACATTTAATCGATGTAGCACCGCATCTATTAACAACACTTTATAAAATAATTATGGGCTAGGGCGGCGGGCTCGGGTTTTGACACAGAACTGTATCATTCGGGCTCGGACGGGCTCGGACTTCAAATCTTCGGGCTCGGGCGGGCTTGGGCTCATGGTAAAATATTCATACATCAACCTACAGTCCGGACCAATTGCTTTTTTGCTAGTCTTGTGTCCACTTTCATTTTCAATTTGCTCTAGACTAGAGACCCATCTTATTAGGTCTCCTGACTGCAATAGTTGCACTGAATACATTCCAGTTTTAAATTCGACTGCGAATCAAGAACTTCTCGAAAATGCTTCCAAACCGAAGCTTTTTCATGCAATTTAGCTGAGCAGAATTTAATCTCAACTGGGGCATTTCATGACTGTTTAAAAATATATGTATTCTTTATTTTATATTAAACTAGCGGTACCCGCACGGCTATGCCCGCGTTAAAAAATGAAAAGACCAGTCGGTTTGCCATATAGTGATAACTTTTTTAGGTGCAAATTATGTTATTTTATTAAAATGTATAGCATTCCATATAATTAAAGATTAGCTGCCCACGGCAATCAGCCGGAGATCCTACACATTTAAGCATTTTTTTTTTACAAAACACACAATAAAAAAGGAAAAAGAAAAAAAAACAAAATAAAACAAAAAAGAAAATATTTGAAAAAAAAAAAAAAACGCATTTTGTTTGTTTTGTTCAAGTACTCACACAAAAAGGAAGATTATAATAAATTAGAATAGTTTTAATTACTAAATTTTTAGTACAATTTATTTTTATCTATTATTTATTGACAAAGCCGGGTCCAGACGCTACGTTTTGTTTAACCTTTTGTCTGCGCAGTCTTAAGACTAAATGAAAACTTTGCAGTTTTTTATGCGTCTACATAGTGCAGAGATATCTGTATATTTCACTCAGTTTTGTGCGATATCGTCATGAAGGAGGTACTACTCTGGTCAATTTTGGCATGGTGTCATGTTAAAAAAAAAGACTGGAACGTCTCAGAAGAACCCGGCGTTCAAAGTGGTCAAATGATTACATAAAAGAAATATTTTTTTGTTGCCTGTTCTGGTGGTTCGACAACTGCAATCTCTTTATTTTCATCCATGGTATTCCTAGACTGCCTTGGTGTCTACTGATCATTTAGGAAATGTAACAAATCAAAGTACCAGAGAGATGGCTTGTAAATTTCGTCTCCAACCCCAGATCGAATCGATTTATTAACGTTTGCCAATTATTTCCGGTAAACACTTCTTAAAGAATTAATTATTTACAAATGTTTCTCTGTTTGCGGTTGCATCAATGTCTTTGATTTTTTCCACTAAACTCTCATAAGCCTCCCCCTTTTTATCCTTGTCACTATACTCCTTGGATTTTACACGCCAAACGCGTGGGAAACTTTCGCATAATGCAATAAATTTTGTGAGAAACTCCCGAGAACATTGCCGAAAGTCGGCCATTGTCGCCTGACGAATTGAAACTGAGAAACAAAATGAATCGGAAAGGGGTGCTACCGTCTACATGTGCCCATTTGTCTGCACAGTTCAAAGACATATGCTTTCTAGCTCAGTTATCGCTGCAACTGTACAGTCTTCGCACCGGACTCAAAACTGCGCACTTTTCCAATCTACACGCAACGTTTTATCTGCAATGTGTTGAACTGCGCAGAAAAAAGGTTGTGCAAAACGTAGCGTCTGGACCCGGCTTAAAACAGAAAGACGAAATTTTGTAGCCTGCAGAAACAAACAGCAGCAAGCAAAGATTTGAAAGCGGAATAAACCTTTCATCCGAGCTCAAATAGGAAAATAACATATGTGCTAATTCACTGGAGAAAAAAAAAGTAAATAAATGAAAGTATAAATATTAATAATAAGCTGGAATAACAAAAATCGCTATAAAGGATAACATTTCTTTTAAAAACCCCTGTGCAGTATGGAAAATAGTCCCGTAAAATACATGTCAAAATAAGGAAATCAAAACAAAGCTATCAATCGCCTGTGAGACGCAGGAAATAAATTTTAATTCGTTTAAAAAAATAATAATCAAAATACAAAAAAAGAAATAAATAAATTAAAAATCGGCTGCTTCTCAAAATGCTAAAAACCGCAAGCAATAAATTTTAATTCGTTAAAAGAAACAAGAAGTTCCGTCTAGAACTATACGAGCCTACTTTCCCGTATACACCAAATTCAAATTTATAATCTAGCTATCTCTTTCTCATTTAGCTTTAGTTCTTAATTTTTTAAAATATACCTTTTTCAAAAGACAATACGTATTCGTTCAAGCATTCATTTTTTCCTTTATTCAGCCATTCATTTATGCATTCATTCGTTTACTGATTCAAATGTTTATTCATTCATTTACTCATTCATGTATTTATTCCCTCATTTATTCATTCTTTTCCTCATTCATTTATTCATTGATTCATTCTTTCACTCATTCATTTATTCACTGAGAAATATCCTTAAAAATTCCGATAAAAAAATTTCATAGGAAAATAGGCTCCTTAGTTCTGGAAGAACTTTCTATTTGTACATGTTCTACGTTGTAAGAGTTTTCCGATAGAGTTTGTTCCAAGCAAATTGGTCCGTTAGAGCAGGATTTATATAGGATTGAAATTTCCCCGTAAGCGCTTTGTTAATTTTTTGAACTATTCAAAAATGAACAAAATCTGTTCAAATTGATATTTCACGCCAAGCGCTTCTTCCAGTAAGCTTGTTCATTGGAACATGGATCTTGTACCCAAAGTTTACATAATTTGCTTCATTTTCGCCCATAGGCTAGCGCCTATGGGCGAAAAAGAATGTTAAAATTTTTTGAACTGTTCAAAATTGAACAAAAAATTGTTCAAATCAAAAAAGTAAAATATAGAAATGAGATGTTCTCGCCGAGAGCTTTCGAATGCAAAAAGAATTTTTCGAATCGGACTATTCGTTCAAAAGTTATTAGGGGGGGGGGGGGACAGACCGACAGACACACCATTTTCCCCATCTCAAAACCCTACTTTCAAATTTTTTATTTTTCAATCTTTATTTAATTACTTCACTTTTTTTTGACTTTTATTTATGTTTAACGATATTTTTACGATACATTAAGCCTTCTTTCATGCTTTATTAATATTTTTTTTACTTTTACGTGAAAGTAGGCTAATAACTTAAAAATCGACTGCTCCTCAAAATGCTAACAACCGCAAGCAATAAATTTTAATTCGTTAAAAGAAACAAGAAGTTCCGTCTAGAACTATACGAGCCTACTTTCCCGTATACACCAGCTTCAAATTTATAATCTAGCTATCTCTCTCTTTTTCTCGTTTAGCTTTAGTTCTTAATTGCTTCAAATATGCCTTTTTCAACGGTTAATACAGATTCGTTCAATCATTCATTTATTCAGTCATTCATGTATTTATTCACTCATTTATTCATTCATTATCTTGTTTATTCATTTAATCTTTCATTAATTCAAAAATATTCTTGAAAATCCCGATCAAAAAATTTCATAAGAAAATAGGCTCGTTAGTTCTGGATGAACTTTTTATGTGTACATGTTCTACGTCAGAAGAGCTTTCTGATAAAGTTTGTTCCAAGCAAATCGGCCCGTTAGATCAGGATTTATATAGGATTGAAATTTCCCCGTAGACATTATGTTAATTTTTTTTTTTTTTTGAACTGTTCAAAAATGAACAAAAATTGTTCAAATCAATATTTCACGCCAAGAACTTCTTCCAGTGAGCTTGTTCATTGGAACTTGGATCTTGTACCCAGAGTTTACATAATTTGCTTCATTTTCGCCCATAGGCGCTAATGTTAAAATTTTTTGAACTGTTCAAAATTGAACAAAAAATTGTTCAAATCAAAAAGTAAAATATAGAAATGAGATGTCCTCGCCGAGATCTTTCGAATGCAAAAAGAATTTTTTCAATCGGACAATTCGTTCAAAAGTTATTAGGGGGGGGACAGACCGACCGACAGACACTTTTTCCCCATCTCAATACCCTACTTTCAAATTTTTTATTTTTCAATCTTTATTTAATTACTTCACTTATTTTTGACTTTTCTTGATTTTTAACGATATTTTCACGATACATTAAGCCTTCTTTCATGCTTTATTATTATTTTTTTTTACTTTTACGGGAAAGTAGGCTAAAAAGGATCAATAGTCAGTCGGCATGGCAACAATTAAAATTAAAGTTAATTACCGTGAAAAAATAATTTCGAACTGCAGAGAAAAATGCTTATAACTTCTTTTCTAGTTAATTTAGAGGGTTCGAATTTTCGCACGTAGAGCAAAACTCTGTCCGGGGTAGTTTTTCACGCGCTTTTCAACGGTATCAAGCTCGAAACGATGCGATAATTCCTTCCTATAGAAAATGACTATTTTATGAAACTTTCGGCTATAAATTGGAATAAAAGAAGAACAAATTCGAATTTCAGGAAAAACTCTCCGAGGTGCACACCCCCATGTTCCAAACTAATTTCGTGCCAAATTTCATGAAAATCCGCTGGACGGTCTGGGCCCTACGCCGTACACAGACAGACACACACACATACTGCTTTATTATTAGTAGAGAAGAGATAGAGAAGAAAAATCATTAAAACTAATTGCGATGGCAACAAAAAGCCTACATTTAATCGATGTAGCACCGCATCTATTAACAACACTTTACAAAATCATTCCGGCTCGGCGGGCTCGGGCTTTGACACAGAACTGTATCACTCGGGCTCGGACGGGCTCGGGGCTGCAAAAGTGAGCCCGAACTCATCTCTACCGTACACCTCTTAGCAGAGGCCTCAGGTGCGCCGAAGCTGGGAGCTGGTGGCCGTCGGTCGACATGTAGTAGTGACTGTAGCAGGGCTCGAAAAAAATCTTTGAAATTTCACATGACGTGCCGGGCATGTTTTTCTAAGAAATACGTTTAAGATAAAATAACGCGGTCAATATTTTTAAAATGCAAACAATTATTATTTACGATTATATACTAAATATCTTTTTTATTGTAAACTTTAATCTCATCTTATAGAAATTAAGTACACAGAATATAATCATTATTATACCTATGCTCACAAATGTTCAAAAATAACATTAGAACGTTATCTTTAACACAGTGCTTTGTTTCTGAACTGCAAGTACATATGCTGATGTAATAGAGCGCGACATGTGACAAAGAGGGATAGGGGTCCGTTGAAGTGTGACATTTTGTGACAGAAGGGGGGAAAAGGATCAATATATTGAAAAAAGCACGAGATCATTAATGAACGTTTCCTAACCAGCACATATTCTTCAAACAATGGACATTGGATATTCGGTATCCGGTAATTACCCCCCCCCCTCCCCCCCAGTATCAGATATATCCCCAAATCAAAATCCTGAGTTTGTTGCTAATTTCAATTCTCTTCTTTTGACCCCTTATAAGACCGTTTTCTTCCTGTAGTGATATATGAAAATATGTTTTTTGGATTTCGATTGGTTTGAAGCAGACAATTCCTATGTGTCATTTAGTAAAATTACCATATTTTCCCCCCTCTTTGGGGGGTTAGCCTTGAAGAGGGCTCAGTACCTCCTTTCAAATTTCTTTTTCGTTTAGCAATCAGATGAAAAATAATGCGTGCATTTAATTCCAACTATGATTATAAAAGGAATTTGAAAGTGGAACCTCATTGTGATCACCCATTAATTCAAACTTTTTAAAAAAAAAAACTTTTTTTCAATTTTCAAAATTTATTTTAACTTTCTCAATTATATCTTTGTCCAAAACATTTTATTTTCTTTTGCTACCCAAACATTCTAGCATGAAAGTTAGCATGCAATCAACTATTTGAATCTTAGTTGAATTTTAATAATTTTTTGGGGGGATCGTTCAGAAATGATGTCACTCCTCGAGGGGGAAGGGTGAAATTGTGAGAAGGGGAGGGGGTTACAAGAAGTGTGACATCATGCTTATACAACACAGCGTGGCATGTGACAAAGGGTGAGGTGGTCAAATATATAGGAAAAAAGCGTGACGTAATTTGTGGACGGTCCCTTTGTTTAAAACTCAGAAAAAAAGGACAAAAAATTCAACAAAATAAAGACAAACTACAAACTTCTGAGTCAAACCCATGATAATTTTTGTTAATCATACTCCAGGGTTCACGCTAGGCCGCGCGATTCCCGCAATATTTTTTGAAATCCAACTCAAAAAAATTTTTTTTTTTGGGCTTAAACTTTAAAAATCCCACTTAAAATTTTGGTCAAGGAGGAAAATCCCACCTTGTATTTTTCCCCCAGTGTGAACCCTGTACTCCAATGAATGCAAATACGAAGTTTAAAAGCCATAACTTTAGCTGAAAAAAAAGCCTTAGTGATTTTACTACACGTACTGAATACATTCCAGTTTTAAATTCGACTGCGAATCAAGAACTTCCCGAAAATGCTTCCAAACCGAAGCTTTTTCATGCAATTTAGCTGAGCAGAATTTAATCTCAACTGGGGCATTTCATGACTGTTTAAAAATATATGTATTCTTTATTTTAAATTAAAAGAAAAATCATTAAAACTAATTGCGATGGTAACAAAAAGCCTACATTTAATCGATGTAGCACCGCATCTATTAACAACACTTTATAAAATAATTCCGGGCTAGGGCGGGCTCGGGCTTTGACACAGAACTGTATCATTCGGGCTCGGACGGGCTCGGACTTCAAATCTTCGGGCTCGGGCGGGCTTGGGCTCATGGTAAAATATTCATACATCAACCTACAGTCCGGACCAATTGCTTTTTTGCTAGTCTTGTGTCCACTTTCATTTTCAATTTGCTCTAGACTAGAGACCCATCTTATTAGGTCTCCTAACTGCAATAGTTGCACTGAATATATTCCAGTTTTAAATTCGACTGCGAATCAAGAACTTCCCGAAAATGCTTCCAAACCGAAGCTTTTTCATGCAATTTAGCTGAGCAGAATTTAATCTCAACTGGGGCATTTCATGACTGTTTAAAAATATATGTATTCTTTATTTTAAATTAAAAGAAAAATCATTAAAACTAATTGCGATGGTAACAAAAAGCCTACATTTAATCGATGTAGCACCGCATCTATTAACAACACTTTATAAAATAATTCCGGGCTAGGGCGGGCTCGGGCTTTGACACAGAACTGTATCATTCGGGCTCGGACGGGCTCGGACTTCAAATCTTCGGGCTCGGGCGGGCTTGGGCTCATGGTAAAATATTCATACATCAACCTACAGTCCGGACCAATTGCTTTTTTGCTAGTCTTGTGTCCACTTTCATTTTCAATTTGCTCTAGACTAGAGACCCATCTTATTAGGTCTCCTAACTGCAATAGTTGCACTGAATACATTCCAGTTTTAAATTCGACTGCGAATCAAGAACTTCCCGAAAATGCTTCCAAACCGAAGCTTTTTCATGCAATTTAGCTGAGCAGAATTTAATCTCAACTGGGGCATTTCATGACTGTTTAAAAATATATGTATTCTTTATTTTAAATTAAAAGAAAAATCATTAAAACTAATTGCGATGGTAACAAAAAGCCTACATTTAATCGATGTAGCACCGCATCTATTAACAACACTTTATAAAATAATTGGGCTAGGGCGGGGCTCGGGTTTTGACACAGAACTGTATCATTCGGGCTCGGACGGGCTCGGACTTCAAATCTTCGGGCTCGGGCGGGCTTGGGCTCATGGTAAAACATTCATACATCAACCTACAGTCCGGACCAATTGCTTTTTTGCTAGTCTTGTGTCCACTTTCATTTTCAATTTGCTCTAGACTAGAGACCCATCTTATTAGGTCTCCTAACTGCAATAGTTGCACTGAATACATTCCAGTTTTAAATTCGACTGCGAATCAAGAACTTCCCGAAAATGCTTCCAAACCGAAGCTTTTTCATGCAATTTAGCTGAGCAGAATTTAATCTCAACTGGGGCATTTCATGACTGTTTAAAAATATATGTATTCTTTATTTTAAATTAAAAGAAAAATCATTAAAACTAATTGCGATGGTAACAAAAAGCCTACATTTAATCGATGTAGCACCGCATCTATTAACAACACTTTATAAAATAATTCCGGGCTAGGGCGGGCTCGGGCTTTGACACAGAACTGTATCATTCGGGCTCGGACGGGCTCGGACTTCAAATCTTCGGGCTCGGGCGGGCTTGGGCTCATGGTAAAATATTCATACATCAACCTACAGTCCGGACCAATTGCTTTTTTGCTAGTCTTGTGTCCACTTTCATTTTCAATTTGCTCTAGACTAGAGACCCATCTTATTAGGTCTCCTAACTGCAATAGTTGCACTGAATACATTCCAGTTTTAAATTCGACTGCGAATCAAGAACTTCCCGAAAATGCTTCCAAACCGAAGATTTTTCATGCAATTTAGCTGAGCAGAATTTAATCTCAACTGGGGCATTTCATGACTGTTTAAAAATATATGTATTCTTTATTTTAAATTAAAAGAAAAATCATTAAAACTAATTGCGATGGTAACAAAAAGCCTACATTTAATCGATGTAGCACCGCATCTATTAACAACACTTTATAAAATAATTATGGGCTAGGGCGGCGGGCTCGGGTTTTGACACAGAACTGTATCATTCGGGCTCGGACGGGCTCGGACTTCAAATCTTCGGGCTCGGGCGGGCTTGGGCTCATGGTAAAATATTCATACATCAACCTACAGTCCGGACCAATTGCTTTTTTGCTAGTCTTGTGTCCACTTTCATTTTCAATTTGCTCTAGACTAGAGACCCATCTTATTAGGTCTCCTAACTGCAATAGTTGCACTGAATACATTCCAGTTTTAAATTCGACTGCGAATCAAGAACTTCCCGAAAATGCTTCCAAACCGAAGCTTTTTCATGCAATTTAGCTGAGCAGAATTTAATCTCAACTGGGGCATTTCATGACTGTTTAAAAATATATGTATTCTTTATTTTAAATTAAAAGAAAAATCATTAAAACTAATTGCGATGGTAACAAAAAGCCTACATTTAATCGATGTAGCACCGCATCTATTAACAACACTTTATAAAATAATTATGGGCTAGGGCGGCGGGCTCGGGTTTTGACACAGAACTGTATCATTCGGGCTCGGACGGGCTCGGACTTCAAATCTTCGGGCTCGGGCGGGCTTGGGCTCATGGTAAAATATTCATACATCAACCTACAGTCCGGACCAATTGCTTTTTTGCTAGTCTTGTGTCCACTTTCATTTTCAATTTGCTCTAGACTAGAGACCCATCTTATTAGGTCTCCTGACTGCAATAGTTGCACTGAATACATTCCAGTTTTAAATTCGACTGCGAATCAAGAACTTCTCGAAAATGCTTCCAAACCGAAGCTTTTTCATGCAATTTAGCTGAGCAGAATTTAATCTCAACTGGGGCATTTCATGACTGTTTAAAAATATATGTATTCTTTATTTTATATTAAACTAGCGGTACCCGCACGGCTATGCCCGCGTTAAAAAATGAAAAGACCAGTCGGTTTGCCATATAGTGATAACTTTTTTAGGTGCAAATTATGTTATTTTATTAAAATGTATAGCATTCCATATAATTAAAGATTAGCTGCCCACGGCAATCAGCCGGAGATCCTACACATTTAAGCATTTTTTTTTTACAAAACACACAATAAAAAAGGAAAAAAAAAAAAAAAAACAAAATAAAACAAAAAAGAAAATATTTAAAAAAAAAAAAAAAACGCATTTTGTTTGTTTTGTTCAAGTACTCACACAAAAAGGAAGATTATAATAAATTAGAATATTTTTAAATTTAAATAAATTTTTAGTACAATTTATTTTTATCTATTATTTATTGACAAAGCCGGGTCCAGACGCTACGTTTTTTTTAAACCCTTTTTGTCTGCGCAGTCTTAAGACTAAATGAAAACTTTGCAGTTTTTTATGCGTCTACATAGTGCAGAGATATCTGTATATTTCACTCAGTTTTGTGCGATATCGTCATGAAGGAGGTACTACTCTGGTCAATTTTGGCATGGTGTCATGTTAAAAAAAAAGACTGGAACGTCTCAGAAGAACCCGGCGTTCAAAGTGGTCAAATGATTACATAAAAGAAATTTTTTTTTTGTTGCCTGTTCTGGTGGTTCGACAACTGCAATCTCTTTATTTTCATCCATGGTATTCCTAGACTGCCTTGGTGTCTACTGATCATTTAGGAAATGTAACAAATCAAAGTACCAGAGAGATGGCTTGTAAATTTCGTCTCCAACCCCAGATCGAATCGATTTATTAACGTTTCCCAAAATTATTTCCGGTAAACACTTCTTAAAGAATTAATTATTTACAAATGTTTCTCTGTTTGCGGTTGCATCAATGTCTTTGATTTTTTCCACTAAACTCTCATAAGCCTCCCCCTTTTTATCCTTGTCACTATACTCCTTGGATTTTACACGCCAAACGCGTGGGAAACTTTCGCATAATGCAATAAATTTTGTGAGAAACTCCCGAGAACATTGCCGAAAGTCGGCCATTGTCGCCTGACGAATTGAAACTGAGAAACAAAATGAATCGGAAAGGGGTGTTTACCGTCTACATGTGCCCATTTGTCTGCACAGTTCAAAGACATATGCTTTCTAGCTCAGTTATCGCTGCAACTGTACAGCCCTTCGCACCGGACTCAAAACTGCGCACTTTTCCAATCTACACGCAACGTTTTATCTGCAATGTGTTGAACTGCGCAGAAAAAAGGTTGTGCAAAACGTAGCGTCTGGACCCGGCTTAAAACAGAAAGACGAAATTTTGTAGCCTGCAGAAACAAACAGCAGCAAGCAAAGATTTGAAAGCGGAATAAACCTTTCATCCGAGCTCAAATAGGAAAATAACATATGTGCTAATTCACTGGAAAAAAAAAAAGTAAATAAATGAAAGTATAAATATTAATAATAAGCTGGAATAACAAAAATCGCTATAAAGGATAACATTTCTTTTAAAAACCCCTGTGCAGTATGGAAAATAGTCCCGTAAAATACATGTCAAAATAAGGAAATCAAAACAAAGCTATCAATCGCCTGTGAGACGCAGGAAATAAATTTTAATTCGTTTAAAAAAATAATAATCAAAATACAAAAAAAAAAATAAATAAATTAAAAATCGGCTGCTTCTCAAAAAGCTAAAAACCGCAAGCAATAAATTTTAATTCGTTAAAAGAAACAAGAAGTTCCGTCTAGAACTATACGAGCCTACTTTCCCGTATACACCAAATTCAAATTTATAAAACTAGCTATCTCTTTCTCATTTAGCTTTAGTTCTTAATTTTTTAAAATATACCTTTTTCAAAAGACAATACGTATTCGTTCAAGCATTCATTTTTTCCTTTATTCAGCCATTCATTTATGCATTCATTCGTTTACTGATTCAAATGTTTATTCATTCATTTACTCATTCATGTATTTATTCCCCCCATTTATTCATTCTTTTCCTCATTCATTTATTCATTGATTCATTCTTTCACTCATTCATTTATTCACTGAGAAATATCCTTAAAAATTCCGATAAAAAAATTTCATAGGAAAATAGGCTCCTTAGTTCTGGAAGAACTTTCTATTTGTACATGTTCTACGTTGTAAGAGTTTTCCGATAGAGTTTGTTCCAAGCAAATTGGTCCGTTAGAGCAGGATTTATATAGGATTGAAATTTCCCCGTAAGCGCTTTGTTAATTTTTTGAACTATTCAAAAATGGGAAAAAAATCTGTTCAAATTGATATTTCACGCCAAGCGCTTCTTCCAGTAAGCTTGTTCATTGGAACATGGATCTTGTACCCAAAGTTTACATAATTTGCTTCATTTTCGCCCATAGGCTGGGGCCTATGGGCGAAAAAGAATGTTAAAATTTTTTGAACTGTTCAAAATTGAACAAAAAATTGTTCAAATCAAAAAAGTAAAATATAGAAATGAGATGTTCTCGCCGAGAGCTTTCGAATGCAAAAAGAATTTTTCGAATCGGACTATTCGTTCAAAAATTATTAGGGGGGGGGGGGGACAGACCGACAGACACACCATTTTCCCCATCTCAAAACCCTACTTTCAAATTTTTTATTTTTCAATCTTTATTTAATTACTTCACTTTTTTTTGACTTTTATTTATGTTTAACGATATTTTTACGATACATTAAGCCTTCTTTCATGCTTTATTAATATTTTTTTTACTTTTACGTGAAAGTAGGCTAATAACTTAAAAATCGACTGCTCCTCAAAATGCTAACAACCGCAAGCAATAAATTTTAATTCGTTAAAAGAAACAAGAAGTTCCGTCTAGAACTATACGAGCCTACTTTCCCGTATACACCAGCTTCAAATTTATAATCTAGCTATCTCTCTCTTTTTCTCGTTTAGCTTTAGTTCTTAATTGCTTCAAATATGCCTTTTTCAACGGTTAATACAGATTCGTTCAATCATTCATTTATTCAGTCATTCATGTATTTATTCACTCATTTATTCATTCATTATCTTGTTTATTCATTTAATCTTTCATTAATTCAAAAATATTCTTGAAAATCCCGATCAAAAAATTTCATAAGAAAATAGGCTCGTTAGTTCTGGATGAACTTTTTATGTGTACATGTTCTACGTCAGAAGAGCTTTCTGATAAAGTTTGTTCCAAGCAAATGGGCCCCGTTAGATCAGGATTTATATAGGATTGAAATTTCCCCGTAGACATTATTTTAAATTTTTTTTTTTTTTTGAACTGTTCAAAAATGAACAAAAATTGTTCAAATCAATATTTCACGCCAAGAACTTCTTCCAGTGAGCTTGTTCATTGGAACTTGGATCTTGTACCCAGAGTTTACATAATTTGCTTCATTTTCGCCCATAGGCGCTAATTTTAAAAATTTTTTGAACTGTTCAAAATTGAACAAAAAATTGTTCAAATCAAAAAGTAAAATATAGAAATGAGATGTCCTCGCCGAGATCTTTCGAATGCAAAAAAAATTTTTTTCCAATCGGACAATTCGTTCAAAAGTTATTAGGGGGGGGACAGACCGACCCGCCCAAGACACTTTTTCCCCATCTCAATACCCTACTTTCAAATTTTTTATTTTTCAATCTTTATTTAATTACTTCACTTATTTTTGACTTTTCTTGATTTTTAACGATATTTTCACGATACATTAAGCCTTCTTTCATGCTTTATTTTTAAATTTTTTTTTACTTTTACGGGAAAGTAGGCTAAAAAGGATCAATAGTCAGTCGGCATGGCAACAATTAAAATTAAAGTTAATTACCGTGAAAAAAAAATTTCGAACTGCAGAGAAAAATGCTTATAACTTCTTTTCTAGTTAATTTAGAGGGTTCGAATTTTCGCACGTAGAGCAAAACTCTGTCCGGGGTAGTTTTTCACGCGCTTTTCAACGGTATCAAGCTCGAAACGATGCGATAATTCCTTCCTATAGAAAATGACTATTTTATGAAACTTTCGGCTATAAATTGGAATAAAAGAAAACAAATTCGAATTTCAGGAAAAACTCTCCGAGGTGCACACCCCCATGTTCCAAACTAATTTCGTGCCAAATTTCATGAAAATCCGCTGGACGGTCTGGGCCCTACGCCGTACACAGACAGACACACACACATACTGCTTTATTATTAGTAGAGAAGAGATAGAGAAGAAAAATCATTAAAACTAATTGCGATGGCAACAAAAAGCCTACATTTAATCGATGTAGCACCGCATCTATTAACAACACTTTACAAAATCATTCCGGGCTCGGGCTTTTGACACAGAACTGTATCACTCGGGCTCGGACGGGCTCGGGGCTGCAAAAGTGAGCCCGAACTCATCTCTACCGTACACCTCTTAGCAGAGGCCTCAGGTGCGCCGAAGCTGGGAGCTGGTGGCCGTCGGTCGACATGTAGTAGTGACTGTAGCAGGGCTCGAAAAAAATCTTTGAAATTTCACATGACGTGCCGGGCATGGTTTTTTTAAGAAATACGTTTAAGATAAAATAACGCGGTCAATATTTTTAAAATGCAAACAATTATTATTTACGATTATATACTAAATATCTTTTTTATTGTAAACTTTAATCTCATCTTATAGAAATTAAGTACACAGAATATAATCATTATTATACCTATGCTCACAAATGTTCAAAAATAACATTAGAACGTTATCTTTAACACAGTGCTTTGTTTCTGAACTGCAAGTACATATGCTGATGTAATAGAGCGCGACATGTGACAAAGAGGGATAGGGGTCCGTTGAAGTGTGACATTTTGTGACAAAAGGGGGGAAAAGGATCAATATATTGAAAAAAGCACGAGATCATTTAAAGAACGGTTTCCCAACCAGCACATATTCTTCAAACAATGGACATTGGATATTCGGTATCCGGTAATTCCCCCCCCCCCCCCCCCCCAGTATCAGATATATCCCCAAATCAAAATCCTGAGTTTGTTCTAATTTCAATTCCCCTTCTTTTGACCCCTTATAAGACCGTTTTCTTCCTGTAGTGATATATGAAAATATGTTTTTTGGATTTCGATTGGTTTGAAGCAGACAATTCCTATGTGTCATTTAGTAAAATTACCATATTTTCCCCCCTTTTGGGGGGTTAGCCTTGAAGGGGGGCTCAGTACCTCCTTTCAAATTTCTTTTTCCCTTTAGCAATCAAGAAAAATTTTTAAAAAATGATTATAAAAGGAATTTGAAAGTGGAACCTCATTGTGATCACCCATTAATTCAAAATTTTTAAAAAAAAAAACTTTTTTTCAATTTTCAAAATTTATTTTAACTTTCTCAATTATATCTTTGCCCCAAAAAATTTTATTTTCTTTTGCTTCCCAAACATTCTAGCATAAAAATTAGCATGGAATCAACTATTTGAATCTTAGTTGAATTTTAATAATTTTTTGGGGGGATCGTTCAAAATGATGTCACTCCTCGAGGGGGAAGGGTGAAATTGTGAAAGGGGAGGGGGTTACAAGAAGTGTGACATCATGCTTATACAACACAGCGTGGCATGTGACAAAGGGTGAGGTGGTCAAATATAAAGGAAAAAAGCGTGACGTAATTTGTGGACGGTCCCTTTGTTTAAAACTCAGAAAAAAGGACAAAAAATTCAACAAAATAAAGACAAACTACAAACTTCTGAGTCAAACCCATGATAATTTTTGTTAATCATACTCCAGGGTTCCGGGTAGGCCGCGCGATTCCCGCAATATTTTTTTAAATCCCAAATCAAAAAAAATTTTTTTTTTTGGGGTAAAACTTTAAAAATCCCACTTAAAATTTTGGTCAAGGAGGAAAATCCCCCCCCTTGTATTTTTCCCCCAGTGTGAACCCTGTACTCCAATGAATGCAAATACAAAGTTTAAAAGCCATAACTTTAGCTGAAAAAAGCCTTAGTGATTTTACTACACGTAATTTAAAAAAAAAATACAAAGCAGAAAAAAAAAACGTTTAAAGATTTTAAATGCAGAATGAAAAAAAGTTGGTGGTAAGTATACTTAGCCCCCTTATAAAAGATTATAGAACTCATATGCTAACGTCCTAAACAAAAACTGAGCCACTGGCGTAGCGATGCCAATGCAAACGCTTCCGCATTGGGGCCCTTGCCTTTGCGGGACTCGTTGCAAGTAAAGGCTCCGAGAAAAAAAAAAAAAAAAAAAAAAAAAAAAAAAAAAAAAAAAAAAAAAAAAAAAAAAAAAAAAAAAAAAAAAAAAAAAAAAAAAAAAAAAAAAAAAAAAAAAAAAAAAAAAAAAAAAAAAAAAAAAAAAAAAAAAAAAAAAAAAAAAAAAAAAAAAAAAAAAAAAAAAAAAAAAAAAAAAAAAAAAAAAAAAAAAAAAAAAAAAAAAAAAAAAAAAAAAAAAAAAAAAAAAAAAAAAAAAAAAAAAAAAAAAAAAAAAAAAAAAAAAAAAAAAAAAAAAAAAAAAAAAAAAAAAAAAAAAAAAAAAAAAAAAAAAAAAAAAAAAAAAAAAAAAAAAAAAAAAAAAAAAAAAAAAAAAAAAAAAAAAAAAAAAAAAAAAAAAAAAAAAAAAAAAAAAAAAAAAAAAAAAAAAAAAAAAAAAAAGTTAATGATTTATGATGCCACCTTCCCTTATACCTTTGGAACTTAGTCATGCATTGTGAGAAGGGGAACTTGGGTAGCAACATGCAAAAAATAAATTGCATGTATGTGTTCGTAATTTTAAAGAATACCCTTCTTAATGCAAAAATGTATTCACAATATTTGTTTCTCACAAAGGTAAATGTTTAGTTCCTAAATGGTCATATTTTAACAAATAAAGTAATTTTAAAATTTAAATTTCATTTTTTCTTTTCTTCTTTTTATTTTTTTTAAAGGAGTGAAACATAAATACATGATTTAAAAATGACATAGAGTTTTATGAAATGTAAAAATAGCTAAAACACACTGGTTTGGTAATGTGTAAACAGAAATTGAGATTAAAGGGATCCCTTGAAAAAAAAAAAAAACTTTTTTTTCAAACCCTGGAAAGGGGTAGCAAGATGTGTGACATTACACATTTTGGTTAAAATAAAAACATTTAAATTCATCTTTTTATATTAATTATCTATTTGTGTGTGTGTGTGTGCTTCTTGTTAAAAGTCTAAATTTAAAAGGAAATCTTGCACATTCACACTTTTAAGACAAAATACCGCAGTTAATTTTTACAAAATTCAAACAATTAATATTTTTTACTCATATTATATACTAATTATATACTTCTTTGTAAACCCTTAGGGATCATTCATAAATGATGTCACATTTCGAGGGGAGTGGAGGGGGTAACAAGAAGTGTGACATCATGCTTATGCAACATAGGGAGGCATGTGACAAAGGGCTGGGGGGGGGGGGGGGGTCAAACATATGGGGGGGGGGAAGCGAGACAACATTTATGGACGGTCCGTTATCTCATTTTATACAACTTAAGGAGCGCCAGCGCCCAAAAATGCTGAAAAATTTTTTTTTCGACCATTTCCCGATAAGCTATTGTTCTGAAATTTTACATATAGCTCAGAACCAGATGGCAATGAAATATTGCGCCACTTTTATCATGATTTGATTAGTTTCCGAAGTATTTCCAATAAAATAAAATTAAATATGGAGATTAGTTCCGAAAATTGCGACCAAAATTCAGTAGCGGCTTTGCGATCGTATTTTTTTACTACGATTTTTCGTAAGCTTTTTTTACAATTATTTTTTCTTTTGTATTTTTTTTAAAATATCATTAGAATTATTCTTTTTTATCAACTGTATTAGCAGGCCAATTCAAAAGGCTTGGCAGGCCAATTTTGTCTTGAGGGCCACAGTGCGTGCATCCCTGAAATAGAGGAACAATAAAATACAACACAGGAAACTTTTACAACACTAGGTTTACGGGACACGTCTATTTGATGCATTTCTAATTTTATAAGGAAAATTTTTTGCAGTTTTATTTTATCTCTTGCACTGACTTTCATCTATTGAACAAGGTAAATATATATTAAAGTTTATTTTCTTCAAAAGTGTTGAAATATTGAAATTCTCCTAGGTGGTATACCTATCTCTAGGGATATGCGTCAATTTGAGGCGATCGCAATGTATGCAAAATTTTTAGTAAATTATTTCTACCCATGCATACATTACAACAATAATAAATAGGAATGCATCGACAATATTTTGATCTGAAACGAAACAAGCGTTAAGCAACAGCAGAAAGAACAAAACGCAGAATGTCAATTGAAGTCTGGGTGCGAAGAGATTCTGAAGGTTTTAGAGTTGCTTAGCTCGAGTATTGAAAAATAAAATACTAGATTTTTTTTTGAATTAGCAATATTAATGTGAACCCCAATTTTATACTATTTTGACAAAAATCCCTTTTTTATCATCTAAATATGTCTAGAAGAGGAAATAAAATTTTGCAGGAACATAGTCACTATTTGAACATGTGTCAAATGGCGTGCTCGTACAGATAGGTATAAAAGAAACATCCATAAACCTTGTGTTAAAGAAAAGTAATCATATTTTTCCCATAAGTTGCAGCTCAAGGCTATAGAAAACTTCGACACTTAGAAAAATAAAAAAATTCTTAAATGTTGTTGCATTGTACTTTTAATTCAAACATTTCTCACTTACCATAGCTGCAGTACGTTCGTCAAACCGTTTCTTTTGCTTCAACACCTTATACAGTTCTCCACCAGCTGCGTATTCCAGCACAAGATACACCCGGAAATCATCATAAAAATAAGCATAAAGTCGCAAAACATTTGGATGCCTGGAAGTAATAAATACGGTAAAGATCATTATGTATATATGTACATTAAGTCTATCAATGAATCATAATTTTCCTTAAAACAAACAACTTTTCAGATGCATATCGTAAATTGTGCAGTGAAAAAAAGCTGTATATTATGCACTACAAAAAAAAAAAACAGCAGATCCTAGAAAATTAAATTTAAATGTTCCATCATTTCAACTTAATTTAAAAGCTTTTAAATGAAAAATAGCATTCCCAGTTAAAAAAAAAAAATTACTGTAGAATCTTAAAAATCTGAGGTAATTGTGGCTGAAAACGACCTGGAGTTCAGGGAACTCCGACTACCAGAAAAAAGGGAAAAAATAAGCGATTTTAATTTCATACAATACAAGGGAGTCCTGTGTCCTCTAATTACCAATTTTCTGTAAAGTTTCGAGGCTTTGTACTCTAATTATAATGATTAACAACGGAATTTATAATTCAACATACCATTTTCGATAATTTTTCATGAAAGCCTTCTTAACTGAGCTTGTTAGATTTTTGGTCACTGAAACCAGGACACATTAATATAAGATGGGCATACCGGGGGTCTGGGGAGCACGGGGGTGACCCTGACTGGGGAGGGGGGCAGTGAGGAAATTTGTAAAAAACCTCAAAGCAAAATGGTGAGTTTTAAACTTTTTTTCCCAGCCTCACAAGTAACGGGAGTGGGGAATCTGGAATCCTAAATTTTTAGTGTACCCACCTTTTAAAAATAAAAAAAGAATTTTAGCTACTTAATTTACTTAAAAAGATATTTTTTTTTCTTTTTAATGATAATTTTTTCTGGTCTACCATCTACAAAGAAGTCTTAATAAAATAAAGTTTGAAACACTTCAAAAAATTGTTTAATTGAACAAGTAATTACTAAGTCTTATTTTTTTAAACTACAACTTTTTATCTAACTACAAAAACTATTTTAAAAAACATGTTTGCCAAACTAAAAAAGCAATTAATAAGTTAACAATGTTACTCTTTGTTTTCAAACCACTCATATTTCTGACTTGAATGTACTTTTTTCAAGATGTCTTTGTTAAGCTTGACTTTTTCATAAATAAAAGTCAAAGCAAGAAAGGCCAAAGTTTATTTTACATACAATCAATGCTCTGACAGTGGACTCCCTCATTAATGCTGTTATCTTAAAGATTCTTAATGTCTTCATAAAAGATTCTTGAAAACATAAATTCATTACTTTTTACATCTTACAGCCATTTCCGGGACATTGATAAAACTGGGTGGGACACCGGGACAAGAGCAAAATACCGGGACTGTCCCGGTCAAACCAGGACGTATGGCAAGCCTATTCTTAACTGTTTCATTATCTTATAATTTTAAGCTTTAACTTTTTCCAAACAGGAGGTACTTTCTGAAAAAGTCTTTCCGTCTAGCAAGGTATGTGATTTTTTTCTATTTAAAAAAACCCTTAAATATTTTGGATATTTATTATGTTACATTCATAGAAACAATATGGCATGTTAATCAATATGCAAAAACACACTTTAAGCTATTTCACCAACATTTTAAGCACAATAAATATTTTTTAATAATAATAATGATAAACAAATTTTAATACAAATGCAGGACTCAAATGAAACTTAACCCTACCAGGAATAACAGTACAGAGCAAATGAACAAATTTAATCTGATTTATTTTGCTGTTAAAAGCTGAAATAAAGCAACAATTGTGTGTAATTTAATTATTTTTCTATTTTATAAATGAAAAAGCCGGAAATATTTTTACCGATTTAGTAAAATCATATGCTCACACCATTACTAAAAACTGAGACTTCTTGTTTTAATCGAATATCTTTATTGAAAACTTCTTTGATAAAAACATTTTAGAAGGAAAAAACCATAAGCTATTAGAGAACATGGATGAAACTTTAAGGATACATATTCTAAATTCTAACAATTGTTCTTTTAAACACTATCATTCTGAATTATTTATTGTGTGGCATTTATTAAACTGATCTAAAATACCATTTTTAAGATAAAAACACAGAATGGTTCATGATTATTATGAATTCCAAATTGAATGATTGAATGAATTATGCTTTGCCGTTAAGATGCTTGAAAAATAAGAATATTGTAAAATGAAAAAAAATAGTAATTCTAAGTTTATGAAATATGTTATGCACAGACAGATGGACCTAGAAAGTTTTTTTTGAAACAGTGGTTATAATTGCAACATATTTTTTTTATAACACTATCTAACATTAAAACCAATGATTTTAATCAACAAACCCTGCCGTCTGGGGAAAAAATCATCAAGTGCTATAAAAAATCTTCAAGTGCCCTTTAAAGAATGGTGTTAATGTTCTGCTCTTGATGGACTCATCACAATGTCTGAAAAGGAATTCATTCCCGGTATAATAAACTATGCACTTGTTAAGTGCTGCAAAACCCTTGGGGGTATTGTTGAGACTTCTAATGTTTACGGTAAGACACGATTTGAAGCAGGGGAGTTAATCACCTCTTAACCAGTTTCACCATAGTTTGGATCTTCGGGGAAAAACTTCAGGAACCAAAACCTCCTAGCCTGTGTTTGTAGAACAATGGTTTTTTTTTTTGGGGGGGGGGGGGGGATATATGTCATTCCAGGCGTAAGGAGAGGGTTAATTACTGTAGGTGTAAATCAAAACGACATTAATATGAGCAGCGTACTTGCCAGAGAGAATACAGTCTACTTTTTGATAATTCGAATTAAACAAAATTTTGGACTTCTGAGATTCAGATTGTGGAGACTAGTGTAGTACCAGATTCAGTGGCATTTCTAACACAGGTGTCACCTGGCACGTAAAGGTCAAGATTCGCTATCGCCACTTGCCAACCTTGTTTGAAAAAGTGGCGATTCAAAAAATTAGGAGCGATCGCCACCTTTCCTTTTTTTAAATTTTCTAAAGTAAATCCCTCCTTTTCAAATACCTTCTATGGAATTTTCAACTCTTGCTTCTTTCATGTATGCAAGCACAATAAAAATGCATCAATTCGGCATTCAAGTTACCGAATTTCGGCCAATAGTCTTCATTTCCCCTTTCACAAGAAAAAAAATGACCAAAATTTTTCCCTATTACACTATTTTTTTTTCTTTGAATTTTTTTTTCATAACTTTCATTTCAAACTTACATTTCAGATCAGCCATTTTCGCTTTATAAAATCGGACTCAAGTGTCGTGCCATTTTGAAAATAGTGTGAAAGCTTTAAAAAGAGTTTTGAAAAGAATGAAAATTAAATGTACTGAACAAAACTAGAACAGGAAATATACATTTTTTTATACTTGTGTTCGAAAATGGTTCGTATTGGTGATCGCGGTTTTTGTAAAAGGTTCGTTTTTGTGAGGGGGATTTTTGTTATCTGTTGCTTCTATGATGAAATAAGTAAAATTTTGCATTTACATCTTTTGTGCTCTATAACATTAAACATGAAAAACTGTATTGAAAAAATTCATATTCCCTGAATTTACCATCGCCAAGGAATCAAGTTTTTTCTTTTTCCAATTTGAAAGTCATATACATTTTTTTTTTTTTTTTGAAGACTTGATAGTTTTAACACGTAAGGAATTGTAGTGCACTGATGCACCATTCATCCCCCCCCGCTTTGCACTTTTGCTTTATGATGCATAGGTGGCCACCAAGTTAATCAAGTTTAGTGGCCACTGGCCACTTGCAAAATTTCTGAGTCTTGACCATTACTGGCACGGCAAACTGAGGTGTCACCCCCCCTCCCCAAAAGACAATGTAATGTTGTACATCAACATGTAGTTTAATATCATTTTCAACACAGTGGAAAAAAATCTTCCTTACTCCAATTTTATACATTTGCAAATGAACACACATTTATTGAAAAGTATTACAATCCAATTAATTATTTCAAACTAATACTAAAGTACAACTGGTAGCCGAGATTAAACTTAAAATTGGGTCTTCATTTTAAAATGAATAGCGTAATAATTATAACATGCGGGGCAACTTCTAACTATTTTCCCACCTCAAAATGAAAGAAAAGAAAAGTTTGCCACAAGAAACTCCAGAAAATAGCAAGACACAAACTTTCTAACCATGAAACCCTGGGGTATAGGTGAAAACTGGGAAATTTGGACTCAGTTTCATTAGTTGTCACTTCTCAAGGTTAGTAGCTACTTTTAAAAATGCTAATAAGAACTAACAAACAAATTTTTACATTAAAAAAAATCCGGGAGATCTACACTTTTAAGGAGTTTGGGTATTTAAGATAATTAACTCTTGTATCAACGTCATTGTGGCGATTGCTTTCCATTTGTAAAGTCGGTCGTAGCCAAGTTCAATTAAACATTAGTTTATTTGCAACGTCTACATTGTAAATGAACACATTCCAACTAACAAGACGACAACAACACAAATCTATTTACAAGTTCTGACACCAAGTACATCTTACATTTGCCACAAAAATTAGTTTCGTCTCCATTACATAATATTTTGAGCTATCGGTCACGTGATACCGCTAGTTTTAAGCTATTGACTGGTTCTGGAAAAATTGTCTGGGTCTCAAGTTATATAATTTCTTTCGTGCCATGAAAAAGGGGTAGAGAAAGGGGAAATATAAAAAGTACCTACAATTGTCTGTAAGTCACTTTAGATTTTGCGTTTTAAAGTCGAAACTGAATTTAAAAAAGGGTTGGAAAGAGTTATTTGATTTTAATATTATAAATACAGATATTTAAATAATAAATTTTTAATTTGATTTAACAAAATAATTATACTCCTCACTTTAAAGGTTTTTATAAAATAATTTCTAAACTTACTTCAAGTGTGACTGAATTTCAATTTCCCTTCTTAACTGATGCTGGACTCCATTGCTTTCTAACTGAGATTTAAATAAAACCTTAAAAATAAAAAAATAGGAAACTAATAAAAACATAATGCTTTAAAAATTCAAAAATCATGATTTTAAATTTGTATCACATAATTTAGTTATTACACAGAAATAAGTCCCGGTACATGAAAAAACAATTAAAAATGCAGCGGTAGAAGTGATCAACTAAAAAATATTGGATTTTTTTTCAGAAAATGTAGGACAAAAAATAAATAAACAAATAAAAAATAAAAACAAATGCATTCACATATAAGTAAGCATATTATGAATTCAATTTTACATTTTTAAAGCACAAACTGAATTAATTACATTTGCTGTAAAAATTTTAAATTTCAATGATGCACAGCGAAAAAAAATTTCAATAAAGTAAAAAGACTAATTTTTCAGCAGACATTGAATTACAATCCCTTAAAAGTGCAGGGGTCGGTCGATCCAGCATCTTTAACAGAGTCCGGTTTTTCTGAATTTAAAAAAGATTTTTGTGAAAATACAAAATCTAAACGTATAATGATCAAAGAAAAAATGTTACTATTTGCCACAATTTTAATAAACAATTGTGTGAAGTACAATTTGGCAGCTCTCAATTATATGAAGAGTTCATTTTGATTGATTGAAATTTTGTGAAAGGTCCATTTTGTGATTAATTGGAATTTGAGAAGGGTCATAAAACGGAGCCAAATTTTCTCTTGTGAACCATAGTGAAAACTATAGTTGAAAAACCATTAAACCAAGATTTTTCAAAGACAAAAAGCACATAAAAACTATAGTTCTTCATTGGTAGAGGAAAGCCTCATTTTAACAGTAGGTCAACATGTACACTATTTGATTTTTCTTCATGTTGAGATGCATTCTTAGAAGTTTAACTGAAGCTGAAATTTCCGTGCTTGAGACATTCTCTCCACTGAGAACAGAATAAAGCTGGAAATAAACCAGTTTTAAAATAAAATACAAATGGCCTATCGGCAGAAAGATAAGGAGACTTTCTTTTAAATGATGGAATTGTCCCACTACATTAGTAATGCCTTCATATATTAAATTCAATACAGCAAATGTGAAGCAAAATAGATATTCTATTACATTTATGCAGAACATCTAAAAAATTTGAACTAAAAAATATTTTTCGTAATTTAGGTAACATCTCACCTTTAAAGCCACAGTATATTTGCTACTTTTTTCTCTAGCTAAATAAACATTGCCAAATTTTCCTTTCCCCAAAGGCCTTCCGATATCAAAATCTTCAAGCGTCCATTTCTTTTTTCTGTTGGGAAAAAATAATTTAAGTAAGGCACTGCTGTGAAAAACTATCCAAACACATGTAATCACTCTGACCGGAATGAACACATCGCTAGAAATACATTATAAATATATCTATCTATATCTATAATATATATGTGCATTAAAAAATTAAAGACTTTGCTCTCCGTAATTATTCACACTCACAAATATTACAATTAAAAATTAGACTCAAAACTAAATTAAAGAGCTTTTGATGCATTTTTAAGTTTTTAAAATTACTTAGCCTAGTGATTCCATAAAAGTTAAAGACTTTTATTAACTTTCGGAAAACTAGATAGCATACAAATGAAGCATCATGCTGAAATTCAAAATAAATATCTTGAATCAGTTATGGAAATTTAGAAATTCATTTTTTACTGTACATGCACGAAATATACCCTAAAATCCCGAAAGTAACCCCCCTCTTTTTAAAAACCAAACTGGCAAATTTCAGATACGGGGGTTATAATCGAGATTTTCGAAAAAATTATGAAAAAAAAATGTATTTAGTATTAATTAAGAGCATTTACCAGGGCTGGCAAGTTTCTGCCGGGGTGGTTAAAACCAGTGGCTATAACCGGTTTAAACCGGCATGGCAGAAACTAGTTTCTGATGATTCTTGTCTTGAATATTTATGAAAAATAAACAAATAAAACAAAACACAAAATACAAAAAGAAATTGAACATATTTAATCTTTATCATAAGAAAATAATACAAAATTTGTTTTAAAATTGTCAGCCATTTGGGGAGGGGGTTAGATTCGATGGGGGGGGGGGGGGGGCAACTTTCGGGATTTTACTAGTAATTTTTAACTCCAATTCAAGTATACAGGGCAACTCATAAAAAAAGTTCAGTTGAATACCTTGAAAATTCAGAAAAGTATTAGTGAGGTGTATTTTACCATTATTTAGAAAAGAGCTGATCCTTAACCTCTTCATTCCAAGTGTACCCAATTGCAGGGCTCCCACCGCTTAACACAATTTGTAGCAGCTTTCGAAGCAGGTAAAATGTCCTTTTTTGTATCAGTTTGGAGCAGAAGAATTTAACTTTTGCATCAGTTTGGAGTAATAGAAATAGACTTTTGTATCAGTTTGAGCAGTTTAACTTTTGCATCAGTTTGGAGTAATAGAAATCGACTTTTGTATCAGTTTAGGAGCCAAAAATATCAACTTTGTACTATTTTTGGAGGATTTTTTTTTCTTTATTTTTGAAATATTAAATGGCTGTTTTAAAGCAATGTCATTTTCAAACCAGAGTTGGAAAAAAACCCAAAAACCAGGTTTTTTTTGGTTTAAACCGGGTTTTTTTGGTTTAAACTAATGCAGCACTTTTAAAGCTTAAAGAAATTATTTAAAAGATTAGTTATTGTGTGTTATTGTTCTATTTGTCCCTATTTAAAATAAATAGTTAATGTTTCTTTAAAATATCAATTAATTTTAATTAATTTCTTGTCAATATAGTAAAAAGAATCAACTTTATGTAATACCAAGCCAAAAATTCTGTATAACAATGATAGCTAATCTGTAATATTTTAAA
This sequence comes from Octonoba sinensis, assembly GCA_038502835.1. Taxonomy (NCBI): domain Eukaryota; kingdom Metazoa; phylum Arthropoda; class Arachnida; order Araneae; family Uloboridae; genus Octonoba; species Octonoba sinensis. The sequence continues at coordinate 14,248,344 of CM076604.1, forward strand.
AGTGAATGTTGTTTAATGAAATTGGGAATAAATAAATTATTATTCATTATTAAAACTTCAGTTTTAACTATAGGGATGTAACAAATAGTGATTTGGCCAAAATATTAAAATTTCTAGAAAATCGTTATAATAGAAAGAATTTGTCAAATTTAAAAGCATTCACAAAGTCAAACACCCATTCCACACATTAATCTGTTCTTGTTTGTTAATAATCTAAAACTATCTAAAATTAATGTATTTTCTGTATTGTTTTGAATGCAATAAAACTGAGAATTTCACCCACAAGTGGAATGGAAATGACAGGTTTTAATGTAAGCATTAGCATTACTGTACTAGTTATTTAATTCAAATTAAAGAAATACTATTGCTTAGTGAACTTTTACCTTGCTCAAAATAGTTTTATGAAAATATGTTAAAAGTTATAGAAGTTAATATTTTTATTTTATGGGGATTTTTTACATACCTGTTCTTAAAAGTTTTTTTAAAATTTAATGCATTGAACTGGAATATACTTTTATTTTCGAAAACACCAATAACTTATACTATCTTAATATTCATGATACATTGTAGGCTTTTCACACTCTCTTACCCGATATTCACAATAAATCAGTCTAACCAAACAAAGTCGGACTTCCACTTTGTTAAAAATGACATAATAAAAATGCTAGCTTTTGGGAACGAATGTCAAGTATAAAATACAATATTATAACTTTAAAATCTGTTTTTGTTCAATCAAACCAAAAACAAAGGGTTAAAAAAGTAGTATTTTTTAAATAACTATATACTATTATATTTTTATAACTATTATTTTTATTTATTAAAACTATGTACTAATGCGCGCTTTTGCAATACCTATAACACAATTTTAAATGTTTAAAATCTACTACTTTCTTTAAGTGCTACATTTCTACCATAGCAGAACCATTCTGCCAAACAAAAAGTCCATCAATATTTGGCCAGGCCGAGTTTGACCTTAGCGAATATCTCGGCTTGGTGATGAAATGACGATTCGGCCAGGCCAAATATTCGTTACATCCCTAGTTTTAACTTGCATTTTAATATTCATTCAAGCTGGAATTTTCAGGAACATAACATTTCTCCATGTGTTTCTTCATTCGCAGAGCCTTGGCCTTCAATTTCTTTATTGCATACTTTGCAAACTGCTGTTGTAACTTTCCTCTTATCTGATTTTATTTCGGTAAAATTAATCCAAATTTCATGTTTTTTGATGCTTGACCCAGACATTTTTATAGTTTAATCTTTGTGAATTTAGCTATTTGCATGGGTGAAAGTAAGAGGATTTCAAAGGACAGAAGTTAAAATTAATTTCTGTAACTCCAAAAACATGCATTTTCTAGAAATTTTGTTTGCATTGCATATATAAACTAATTATCTTCCCAAACCCCTGATGATAGATTAATATTAGCAATAACAATATTTAATAATTAAGGTGGGAACTCAAGTCGAACATTTTAAAAATCATTCCTCAAGTATTTTAACAAATTACTAAATTTACCATAATTAGCAACATCATAACATATTAAGCTTTTAAATGAAGAAATCGGAAAAACATTTACAGCACATTTAAATCTGTATTAAAATACTTTAGTTCTAAGTATTCTGTCCTTTTCCATCTAACAACTAACAATTTACAAAAACAAAAAAGAGACGGAAATCCGCCTATAGACTGAATACTTTACCCATGGCTATTTGATTCAGAACATAGAATGGATGGAAATTGTTTGAAAATAATACTACATGTTCTTGTAGAATTGAGATGTTTCATGAGAGTAGAAGTTCATAAATAAAAAGGTTTTATTTAAAATACCAAAACTATTATAAAATATTCAAAAAATTAATGTGGTTTTTTAAAAAAAACCATTTGGTTTAAACCGTGAAAACCCTGTTTCAAACATTAAGGGTAAGAGCAGTTTCAAGTCTTCAAAATGATAGGAAATGTAAATGCCAGTCATTCGTCAAAAACTGGATTAGATTATTTCAAAAACTGGATTATTTTTATATTTCTTATAAGAAATTATTCATAACCTATTTAAAAAGTAAGACTGATTAAATCTATAATCCTTATAAAGGTGTTTTTCAATACTTTTCTCAAGAAACAGATTACTTAAAAAAAGTTTTGTTGTTTTTTTTTCTTCTTCTAATAGTTAAGAATAGCTGGAAGAAAGCTTGAAATTTTCTTCTTTTCAAAAATCATTGCATGCTCTCTGTTTTGTTTAATAGCTAAAGCACTATTCTTTCAAGAAATTAAGCAAAAACAAACTAATAAGAAAAGTTTAACTATTTTAAACTATATATCATTAATTAAAATGTTTTTTAAATGGAACTTATTTAGGTTTAATCATTGTGATTATAGTAACAGTAAAATTTTGAATGAATTAAATATACAGTCGAACCTGTTTATCTCGAACTTGTCTTTCTCGAAAACCTCCCTATCTCAAAAATTTATATTTTCCCTGCATTTATACCCTAAATTCAATGTATTTTTACATGTTTATCTCGAAATGTTTTTCCCCAAAACCTCCATGTCTCGAATTCTGGTTTTGCTGCCATTTTGGAATTCGAAGCCGAGTGAGCTTTCGGCACCTAACAAAATTGATACGGAAATCGTAGCGAACGTAAAAGATGATTCTGAAGTAGAAGAGGAGGTGGAGAAAAACAAAGATGTCGCGAAAGTCGCTGTAAAAAGAAGCAGAGAAAGCTATTGAAACATTAACTTTCCTCGAATTTCAGGAAAATGTTGGTCAAGGTGAATTTACAGCGATCGCTACCCTCAAAAGTATAATCGAGTCGAAAACAACCAGACAACAAAACCCTAAAAGTCTATTTTTGCTGGTACTTGCTAAAAAAAGTAGTAGTACTTGTCTTGTTTTTGAGAGACTTGCAAAAGGGTATGCTGAATACTATTTCTTTATTGTCGATGCTATTTATACGAGTATAAAATTCGTTAAAAAAATTAGTATAATATTACAGTAAAATGCTTAATAAAACTAAGGCAGCAGATTTTTAACCACCTACAACATATAGTCTTTGTTTCAATTGCAAATTTGAATAGTTTTATCAAAACCTCTGTATCTCAAAACCTCTTCATCTCGAATATTTTTTCCTTCCCTTGAAATTTGAGATAGACAGGTTCAACTGTATTTTCATATTTTATCAAAAAATATATTTGAAGCCGATCCTATTTTCTACCTGCAGTAATATTTATTATTTTTCTGATTAAGAAATATTCCTTTAAATTTCAATCCTAACTGCTCACTTAGATGCTTTGGAAGTAATTAATAGCACTAAAATGGAAGTAATTAATGGCACTAAAAGTAAATTGCCGAGTTTCATAATTTTGCAGCAAGAAAATTTAAGAACCAAATTATATTTTTCAGTTCTATAATAGAAAGGCAAAATGTATTTCTTATTATATGTTGATAATTTAATATCTAATGATTTATTTATTTTTTCAACAATTTATCTTTGCATCTTTCAAAAATTGTGTAATAGAGTTAAAAATTGAAACTTTAAGCAAGAGTACTTTTATGAGGTCATTCATCATCAACAAAATTTCTATATCTTCTAATAATATTGCTTATCATATTTGCTAAAGATCATCAATTCATTAAGATATACATGATTTTTTTTTTTTTTTGATGATTTTCTAACTTAACTAAATTTTTTTACTTATTTTGTTCTTTGTATTTATGTTTTAAGTTTTTTAATTGCTTGTGGTTATATGATACAGATTACAGAGCTTAAAGAGTAATGAGAAAAGAAAAAAGCTGCAATTCAATGCATAATTTTACAGCGTTTGAAAGTCTACCTCTAAACACTTTCGGGAACAGATATATATTGTCAAACAATGTTTTTAATTAAAATAAATATACATTTTATTTATTTACTTTAAGAAGAAACATTATAAGTAGTTGAAAGGAAAAAAAATCCGATTTTTGTAGGGGATGCAAAAAGATTGTAGAACGTATGCGCTACTTTGCCTGTACGTGGAAAGTAGGCTTTTAAGGAATTTTGAAAAATTGTTATAATGGAGAAGCAATCTTTTTAACATCTGTTCTGCTATTGATTTTTCACATTGATTAGTATTTTCTAAACATTATAAAACAAAGTGCACTGAGGAAAAACGCTAAGTTTATTTTTTTCACGTTCCATGAAATTGTAAACTTTTTTATCTATTTCAAGAAAAACTTACTAAATAGAATATTCAACATAAATTGTGATAAGAGGAATGATTTTTCTCTTTATAATACGACAAAATACTAGAAATCGTCTCACTGTTTCTCCTACAAGCGTGGGAGATATCACTCATTCTGCTCAATTTTCTCATCCATATTTGATTTTCTTAACAGAGGATAGAGCTAATATTCAGTAATAAACTACTTTAAAGGTAAAAAATTGATTGACTAAAGGAAAAATGTAACGAATGATGTCGATTTTAAGGTGACAAAAAATAATATCTAAAAATTTTTTGATTTTCCCCCCCAAATAGCGATTTGGCGCAAATTTTCCCGAAAAAACGCATTTTGTAGCAGTTTTGCGCAATTGGAGCAGCCGCGGGAGCCCTGCAATTAGGTACATTTTAAAATACTGTTTATTAACTACTGTTTGTGCAATTTGAAAGCTGAAACACCAATTTGTTTTTGAAATGAATCAACAGATAGTTTACTTCATTTTAAACTCGGAAATTGGACATTAATTATTATTTAAACTAATTATTAATTAAAATTAAAAAAACAAAATAAGTTATTTTATTTTGTAATCATTTTTTAAATCAGAGAACCAAAAAATTGCGTCAAAATTGTTTGTGCTTAGTTCTGGGATTTGAAGAAGTTAAGGGATTGTTCACAAATCGGTCAAATGTGTTTTCACTCATTTAGTGGATCTATGCTGTGATTTCCCAAAAAAATGTTGAAATGCACCTCATAAAATTGCCGATATTTTCCCGATTTTTCAAGGTATCCAACTGAAATTTTTTATGAGTTGCCCGGGGAGAGGGGGGGTGTACACTTGGGTTTGAGATTATGAAAGTTAAAATTTGCTATCTTGTGCGCATGAGCAGTAAAAAATTAATTGCTTTAAATGTCCATAAATTTGAAACACAAATATTTCCCAACATTTTTTTTTTTCAAATTTCAGTATAATGTTTCACTTCTATTGGAGAAATGCCCATATTGTAGCGAGTATAAGCACATTTTTTACAAAAAGCACAGAATAATTGTACATAGGAATTTAGCCTTTTTCTGAAATTTACAGCCTATACGCAGTATTTTATGATGCAAGATCACAGGGTTCCTACTCTCATCACTAAGTCAAATTTAAGGCCTTTTTAGTGCCTTTTTAAGGCTACGTGTAGCTTTTCTAGGGCCACATTGCAAATAAACATTTAGAATGATTTTTCTTTGAAGAAATAAGAATGATATTGTATGTCATGTAAATTTAGTTAAACGTTCAAAATTGAAATTAGCTTTAAAAAAATAAGAATTCTGGAAATGACATTAAAACTTTGCTATCACAACTAAGAAACTAATTTCTTTCCTCCAATGGATTTTAATGTACATTTAATGCATCTTTATGCACAATCAATTCATTGTTATGAATAAATGCTTTCCTCAGAATGATGAAGCAGCAACATGATCATCTCACTGAATTAAAATCTTTTACATGAGTCAACGTTTTCAAAATTTATCTTAGATTTAAAGATTTATTCCTTTAATAGTTATATTTCCTTCAGAGTTATATTATGCTTAGCTAAGTTTTCAATCTATAAACCACAACCGGATTTTATTTTGCCTCTAACAACATTTCTCAGCACATAATCTGCAGTGCAGCAGTGTATTATCCAAATAATATGATATGTCTTATGATTATGCCTTTTATACATGTATATCCATGCAACTAAAAATTTTGCAAACGATTTTGAGGCTGCAACGAACTCCTTTTTCAATGCAGAAGAAGGGCACTTCTAGGTAAAAGCATCCAACTGAAGATGTATCCGTTTATTGCCTCAAAATAAATGTGTCTTTTGCCTCATAGAAACAAGCTTTTAAAGCATTATAAAGCAAGCAATAGCAATGTCTTGAATCAATGTTCTTTCTAAAGGCAGATTATTAAAAAAATAATTTAAGTATTGCATTTTAATAAGGCTACAATAATGAATACTAATAATTATCAACATGATCATCGAAAGTTTGGGTTAAGTTAAATATAAGGGAAAAAATGTTGACTGTAGGTATGTTTCTTCACATTCTTTTTTATTTTCCCCATAACATAAGATTTCTCAAGCAATTTCATGGTATCCATGGGGGCTACTAAAGTGTGTGTGTGTGGGGGGGGGGGGGGGCACTTTCTTTCAGATTTTTCCATTTCTTTCGGAAAAAAATTCAATTTGCTTGGTAACAAAACGTAATAAATAGTTGAAATAAAATAGTAATTAAAAAAATAATAAGATTTATGCAAGTCGGAAGAATTAAATCTGCAGAATTCCGCTATTTAGAGAAAGAATCACGTGTATGACACACACAAATACCGATTTAATTTAACACGCAAAGCATAATAAAAGAATTGAACAAAGTTCGGCAATTGCTGCCAATTAACTTCCCAATTATTTGCCAAGCAATATAATGACAACTCACTCTGTTTGTGAAGATGAAGGGTTACTACTTGCAGGTTGTACAGCAGCAGGTTTCTTGAATGCGTCCTAAAGCATACAAAGCAAGGAATTAGATACAATAAAAAGGTAGATCATGACATACCTCTAAATAAAATATAATGCACATAGTATGCCATTAACTTTCTGTCACAAGCAAAACAAAATGCAATATTTCTAGAAAGAATCAGGATTTTGGACGCACTCACACAAGCCCTCTCTCCCAAAAAACTTTTAAAGAGCAACAAAATTGCAACTCAGTTTTATAATTTATAATTTATTTGTGTGCAAAAATAACAATTTACTCTAAATTTTAATATCCTGATAACTTTTATTAAACACAAAAAAAAAAAAAAAAAAAATAAATAAATAAAAAATGTATTGAACTTAACAGAACAAAGGCACGCATGGATAGATCTATTATTCCATTAAGAACCAAATTTTTCCGAAGTAAATAAAATATGCACATATCACTACAAGTATCAAGACAAAACTTTAAAAATAAGTGTTTTGCATACTTTTGACAACCTATTAAAAAATGTTTTATACTCATTCTTAGTTGTACAAGAGTTTTTACATATAATTTTTTTTATTTTACACATAATAGAATTTTCTAAATAATAGCTTTAATACATTGTTTTAGACTAAATTAATCTAAAACATATATATATACACACACATAAATAAAAGTTGAATTATTTGATGTCTCTTTGCAAAATGAATGTGCATTGTAAAAGTTTGGATGATAGCTATTCTCAATCTTTAAAATGTGTTATCCATGCACCCTAATCTATTTTCAAATTGTTCACTCATTTATTTAACATAAATATCAGGGCTGTCGAGCTGCCGAGAGCCAAGGCAGGCCCATGTGAATTTTGTCACCTCCCCCCCAATACCCTTGCTTCTTAGCCATAAAAACTTTTTACCATCTGCACTACAGAAATGCCGGGCCCATAAATCAGCCATTCTTGACAACCGTGATGAATAAAAAAAAATTAAAAACAGTGGAGGAAGAGGCATTTTTAGCAAACATAAAACATTTCAACCTCTAATTCACAGCCATCCGCATAAAAATTAATAAATCACAAAACTTTCCTTTTTCCAAAAACACAAAGTTTAAAACAATTCCTTACATTTTTTGAATCAGCCACTACCTTGGATGGGTGAACTTCTGCAACAGGCCTCGGATGGCCAAGAGATTTCTCAACTCCTTTGCCAGTAGCGGGTTTCGGAGTCCTGCTCACCGGAGTAGGAACTTTAAATTCAGCAACGGTAGTAGGCTTGAGAGTAAGCTTGCTTGCAATCGGTTTTGCTGTTGTAGGAACAGCAAACTTACTTGTTACTTGATTACTCTTTACTTTAGACTCAGCAGAAACATTGCTTGACTGCAACAAAAAGGAAATAAATAGACATGCCTGTCACTTTATTAAAAACGAAATGCAACTTGGAATAATAATAATCATGTTCTGAAATGTATTACATGTACTGCCATTATACAGAAGTTTGGTAAGACCTCATTTGGAGTATGCTGTTCAATTCTGGTCTCCTTATCTAAAGAAGGATATTACCTTATTAGAAAGGGTTCAAAAGAAGGCTATTTAGGTTGATGAGGGGTCTCTCAGACTTAGATAATGAGGTTAGGCATAAAAGGATCAATATGTATAGTCTACAGCAAAGGAGAGTTAGAGGGGACATGATTTAGTTGTTTAAATTCATTAAAATGGGAAATGTTGATGGGCTGCAGGTATGCACTGCAAATCTCGGGAAAATCTTGAAATTAAAAAAAAAAATGACTATTTCAATAGGGTTGTCGGCAGTTGGAATAATTAACCAGGAACGACCGACTTGCAATGGGGTAAAAACTTTCAAGAGGGCTCTTGTTCATAAGGGATTCGGATTGTTAAATTCCCTAGGACAGGCCTGTTGCTGGTTGTCACTTTTGTATTTGTATTTATATTCTAAGTTAATGGAATAATGAAAATACAATTATGTAAGAGAAAGCACAATGGAACTAGAAACATAGTAGTGTGCTGAATAAAATAATGACAAACTGAAAATAAGGAAATTCGCACTTATAATGATTCTCTGTTTTAAAGTAACTTTGACGACTCCATAAATTAGACAAATAACACACCCAACTCATAGTTTATACAGTCATTTTCCTTATGTTAATTTTCTAATGTGAAACATGAGACGGATCAATATCAGTAAAAACTTTTATAATTATATTTCTATAAATATGGTGTCATAATCATACCAAAATTAGAAGTATGTATCAGATATAGAATACTTGATATTTTCTAATTATATGATGAATAAATTTACATTAGTTGTTACACAAGATTTTATATTAAATGAAATTTATCAGACAACATAGGGGTACACATTTATACGAACCTGATTTTAATAAAGTGATAATTATTAAAATTCATGGTACATAAATATTTTTAATAAATACAAGCAAATTTAATGCCTAAGTAAGGTTTAATTAGTAGTTAACTGATTTTATAATATTCTGGTTTATATATCACGTATTTAACATGGTTTGTAAATAGTTTGCATGAAAACATCTGTGATTTATATCATAAATATCCGACATTTTGATATAATTTATAAAAATATGTTTTCTACACAGTTGCTTTCGACTCAAAGCTGCAGTTAACAACACATTACCTTTGAATATAAATATTCTGTAAGATATATTTACAGTATGGATTGAATAGTAAAAGTTCTATTTATCTATAAAATTGAAAGAATTTTCGGAACTACTGTGATATAATCCCCCTTTGGCGATTTTTATGTCGCCAACTTCAAATAGAATGCAACACTCTTGGCGATGATTTTATCGCCAACAATGTCACATCATAAACATAGCAAACATGTCAAGAAAAATCACTAAAAAACAGTAAAATACCAAAAATTGCAAATTATATCTTACACACAATATTGACGCTACTATGTAAAGCACGTACAGCATTTTTCAACAACAATTCAATACATTAACGGCTTAATAATTACTCGAAAAATAGAATCATTTACTTTACCAAATCACTTAAACTTGAATAAAAACCCTCCGTTAAAAGAACACGCAATTTATGCCCAATAATTACTACCGCAATGATTCATCATTGCATAAAATGATATGCATTATTTAATGAAAAACATAATTAAAATATCGCGCAAATCAACGCTATCCCAATTTTAAAATACCACCCTAGATAACAAAATTAATAACGGTCATCACTTCAAGTATACATCTTGCATTAAACTATTGGAAGCCTACCATTAAAAATACCATAAAAACCATTCATTGAAAAAACACGCATTTGGAACTACTGTGATATAACCCTCCCTTGGCGACTTTTTCGTTGGCGCCAAGAAACCGTCGCCAACAACAAGATTTTTATGTCGCCAACTTCAAACACAATACAACACTCTTGGCGATGATTATATCGCCAACAATGTTACATCATACACATAGCAAACATGTCAAGAAAAATCACTAAAAAACAGTAAAATACCAAAAATTGCAAATTATATCTTAGACACAATATCAGCGCTACTATGTAAAGCACGTACAGCATTTTTCAACAGCAATTCAATACATTAACGGATCGATAATTACTCGAAAAATAGAATTATTTACTTTACAAACACTCAAAGTTGAATAAAAACCCTTTCTTTAAAGAACACGCAATTTATGCCCAATAATAACTACTGCAATGATTCATTATTGAATAAAATGATATGCACTCTTTAATGAAAAACATAATTAAAATATAGCGCAATTCAACGCAAAACGAATGTTTATTAAAGCTGTGGGAATTTTAAAATAAGAGACTCCATTAGAAAATATATAACATTGATCAATTAAAGCACATATTACATCAATTTATTGGAAGCCTACACTAAAACTAGCATAAAAACTAGACAACAAAATTAATAACGGTCATCACTTCAAGTATATTTTGTCTTAAACTATTGGAAACCAACATTAAAAATACCATAAAAACACTTCGTTGAAAGAACACGCATTTCATGCACAATGACTATTGCAATTAATTATCATTACATAAAATGACATGCATTATTCAACGAAAAACATAGTAAAAATATCGCGCAATTGCACGGAAAACTTCAAATATTTTACATTAAAATAACGGAAACCCACTTTATCAAAACTAGCAACGCCCCTAATTACTGCAGCTAATATTTTAAAACAATTGAAAATTCATTGTTTTATAACCTTACAAACACATAACATAAGCAGATAATAAACTAACAAAAGTAAAGAACTCACTTTAAACCAGTTGGCTTTTCAATGTTAATCCCAAATAGCATCAAACTTACAATCCAATACGACGAAATGGTCCGAAAATTACCACTTTATTTTTCTTTGCTTTTAGTCACAATTAACCAAACTTATGCACTTATCAACCAAAACAATTTCGTACTTCAGATAGCACAAACTACAAACCATGTTTCCGTCAGATTCGAAAAATGGCGCCTTAACAAACTAATATGAATTCATCTATCTCGCCATAATACAAAACAATTGAACTAAATTAATTAAACTAATTCACTTTAACACTTTACATTCTTCCTTTATCAACAGGAAATAACTCCACAAACTTTAACGATGAAATTAACTACTAAAAAGCTACCTATTAGTTAAAGAGAACTTTCTAAAGGTCCAATCATCACACTCTAAAAACACCCATTGCATAATCAGGGTTGCCACACATTACCTCAGCCAACATCGATGGCGCTGGGTAAACGAAAAGATATCGCCAACCGAAAATCATTACAAATTGGCGCGCTAGCTCGAATGTCGCCAAGGGGGGATTATATCACAGTAGTACCCACGCATTTTAGGCACAATAATGACTATTGCAATTAATTATCATAACATAAAATGATATGCATTACTCAACGAAAAACATTGCAAAAATATCGCGCAATTCCAAGCAAAACTTCAAGTACATTTTACATTAAACTAACGGAAACCCACTTTATCAAAACCAGCAACGCCACTAATTACTACAGCTAATATTTTAGAACAATTGAAAATTCATTGTTTTATAACCTTACAAACACATAAAATAAGCAAATAATAAATTTAGAAAAATAAAGAACTCACTTTAAACCAGTTGGCTTTTCAATATTAATCCCAAATCACTACAAACTTGCTATCCAATATGACGAAATGGTCCGAAAATTACCACTTAATTTTTCATTGCTTTTAGTCACAATTAACCAAACTTATGCACTTATCAATCAAAGCAATTTCATACTTCAGATAGCAAAAGCACCAAATCACGTTTCTCTCCATTTTAACACATTCAAAAACATGGCGCCTTAACAAACTATTGTAATACAGAATCATTCCTCTGGCCACAATTGAACCAAATTAATGCACCTTAACACTTTACATTCTTCCTTTAGCAACAGGAAAAATCTCCACAAACTTTAAACATAAAATAAACTATTAAAAAGCTACTTATTCGCAAAATTTTTTTTCTAAAAGTTCAACAATCACACCGACACAAACCCTTCCGCATCATACACTGAGGGTTGCCACACATTACGTCAGCCAACATCGATGGCGCTGGGTTGCCACTGAAACTATCGTCAACCGAAAATCATTACAAATTGACGCACTAGCTCGAATGTTGCCAAGGGGGGGATTATATCACAGTAGTACCGAATTTTCATCTTATTCTCATACTCTAAAACACACTCAATCTCAGTCGATACTCTTGTAGTAGAACAATGCTACAAAAAACGAATAACATTTTGCTTTTTTCTTTTTGCAGTTTTTTTAAGCACTTTTTCTCCCCTTAAAAAGAATATTTCATTACAGTTTTAAAAGGAGCATACAGAAGCGTTGAATAATGTGCTGGAACATGCAAGAATTGCACAATATTTTATCCACATTTTTTTTAGATACCAAGAACTGAAAATCTAAACATCATGATAACCAGTACTTGGTATTAGTGTAGCCCTGAATAGTATACAAACATATAACAGTTTTTGAGAAACTCAGAGAAAAATTTTATTTTCCTACCATTTTTAATTAATTTAATTGCTAATTATTAGTTTTAATTTTTGGAATAGACTCAATTTCAAAAAATTCTCAAAACAAATAGCTTCAAATTGTCAAATCAGAATCTTTCAAAAACAAAAAAAGCATGATTGAACTTACTTGTAATGGCTTAGTAGTCTTCAGTTCAAAACTTTTAGTAGGTCTGCTAATATGAGCATATTTGTTTCTCACTGTATCCAAACTGTTTTTGTTCTCTTTACCAGGTTGTATTTTATTACCATTATTTTGAGATTGCTTAGATTCCTTCATGAGGGGAGTTTCCAAAAAATTGTTCTTTGTGGCCATATCTTCAAAGAAGCTAAGATGAACAAAAGTGAATAATTATTTCTCTACTTCAAAACTAATTAGAAGTTGTCTTTTAAAAGACATATTTTGAAAAAAAAAAAAAAAGCAGAACAAGATTAAAACACACTGTAGTATATTAAATCAGTACCTCACAAACTTTGTGTTTCATTCATAATAAGCAAAATTCAGGGCATGCTCAACGTTAGGTCCCAGTAGCAGAATTAGTGTAGAATGCGAGCAAATGATGAATATTTATTTTTGCCATGCAGCCTTTTTTTTTGTAGGTAAAATTTAATCAAATTAAAATAGTAAGGGAGTAGGGGGGATGGAATCAAGTTTGCAAATCAATTACTATGCACGAAAGAAATTATTGTAAAATTGTATCGAGGATGGTGGTCAATCTTAGCCAAATTTTACTGCATATTGAACGCTTTTTTTTTTATGTTGTAAAAAAATCATTCTTAAATACATTACACTCCTACAGTTTAAGTCCTATTTGCCAAACTGAGTTTTTAGCAGGGTTCGTGATTTTTTTTTTAATATAAAAAAAATCAGATTTTTTAAAATTTATTTAAAATTACCTTAAATATTTTGAATATTTATTATGTTACATTCATAGAAACAATATGAATCATTAATCAATATGCAAAAACACTTTAAGTTATTTTCACAACAATAAATATTTTTTAATAATGATAATGACAAAAAATTTTTAATACAAATGCATGACTAAAATGAAACTTACTAATTCTACCAGGAATAATAGTACACTCATAAATATACAGATAAAATGAACAAATTTAATCTGAATTTTGCTGTTGAAAGCTGAAAAAAAGTAACAATTGCCGGGTTCGCGCTAGGCCGCGCGATTCCCGCAATTTTTTGAAATCCCACTCAAATAAAAAATTTTTTTGGGCTTAAACTTTAAAAATCCCACCTTGTATTTTTCCCCAGTGTGAACCCTGCAATTATGTGTACTTAATTTTTACTTCGAGTGTACTTTAATAATTTTTCTATTTTATAAATGAAAAAGCCTGAAATATTTAGTAAAATCATATGCTCACACTATTACTAAAAACTGAAACATTTTGTTTTAATCAAGTATCTTTATTAAAAACTTCTATGATAAAAAATATTTTACAAGGAATAAAAACCTTAATCTATTATGGGTCAATAGATGAAACTTTAAGGATACATGTTCTAAATTCTAACAATTGTTGTTTTAAACATTATCATTCAAATTATTTATTAAATTGATCTAAAATACTATTTTTAAGAAAAAAAACACAGAACGGTTCATGATTATGAATTCTAATTTAAATGATTGAATGAATTATGCTTTGCCATTAAGATGCTTGAAGAATAAGAGTAATATTGTAAAATTTAAAAAATGGTTATTAGTTCTATACTTATGAAATGTTATGCTCACAGACAGATGGACCTAAGAAGTTTGGTTTGAAATAGTGGTTGTAATTGCAACATATTTCATTTTTACAACACATTTTAACATTGTAAAATCAATGATTTTTTTCGAAAAAAAAAAAAAAAAAAAATCACTCGATATAAATCAACAAACCCTGGTTTTTAGTACATACAGGAAGCTTATTATATGTACAGAATCCACGATATATGCGACTCACCCATTGATGATGCTTCTAACCTGACGAGCAATAGTGATTAACGTGCCAAAGTTGTAACTTTAAAAAGTTCAAGTTAAAGGTACAATCTTGCTTGTAGCTTAATTAAGAAGAAGCAATATAACTTTAGTATTTTTGAAAGAACAAACTTTGAGATTTTAAAGAGTAAGAAAATCTTTTGCTCGAGAATTAAGAAATTTATGACTATGATCATTTTTCCTGTGATACTTCAAATAAAATGTTTTAAAATAGAATTACAATTCTTCAGAAAACAAGTCTAGGACCAAGATGAAAAAAAAATATTGGTTCATTATAATTATTTTCTACAATGGGGGAACACAATATTACTATTATGATTCACACTAAGGCTCATATTTTATTTTTATGAAATAGGAGTTTTTGCCCAGTATTATTACTGAGTGTTATACATTTGTTTTTCAAAGGTATAAACATTTTTAGGATGACGTTTCCGAAGTTATATAAATTAGCAAAACCATATCTAACTTCGATTTAACGATTTCCTCAAACTACTTAGCGACAATTTTTAAAACTCCCGGTTTGGATTTGATGAATGTAATATTTCTCCGATTTAAAGATATCCTTGATTAAACGATAGCATTTAAGTCCATATGTAATCGCTAGACTTTTATAATATTATATCAACTAAGAAAGTTTACTTTTGAATTTAACCCTTAAATATGTGAACATATCGCAGAAGACACAACTGACAAAAAATTACGTCTTTCCAAACTTCATAATTTCCCAGTGGTAATACTCTTGCATTGAAAAGCTTAACAACAAACAGGAAACACGATATGGTAGTACTACTGGGATCAGTAACTAATACAACTGTCAGGAGCAATGATTTTAGCAACAAAAGCCTTGTTGGTGTAAACAAACAGCGTGAGAGAGGAAACAGTCAAGTTAAAAAAAAAAAAAAAGAAAAGAACATTAGTTTACAATGCACAATGAGTATAAAAATTAACGTACTGAAGACAAACGAATTCGAATACTTACTATTTATAATAAAGGACTTTCCTTTTCTAAGTTCAATAAACTTTTATAATTTATCAACTAGAGTTTACTTTTGAACATGCATATAAATTAAAGCTAAATTATTTTAATGTGTGATTTTTCAATTTTAAAATATAATACTCTTATTCGAGAATTATTAGTTCCCAAATTTTAAGAAAATAACATCTTAAAAGTTTTTAAAAACATTTCATTTCGTATCATCAATGCTCAAGATTTCAGTTAGCCAATGATGTGAATTCTGGTGAATTCAAATAACGTTACTTCACGAGAAGAGAAATGTTGAGGTGCAACTTTTCTTCTTCTACAGGAAAATAAAATAAAGATAAGACCTTATTCAAGTATGTTGTTTTCGTAATACTGCAATATATATTGATATTTCAATAACAACTCCATTTTTAGCTGTGTGAAATCATTTTCTGTCATGCCGGATGGCTGTTGCATTTCCGAATTCTTGGATATTTTTTTCTTTTGTTGGGGACGAACAGTTAAAATGACAGTTAATCATGGCGGTGTGCATGGTAACGTAAGCAAACAAAAAATTGACGCTGTTCTCTTTAAAAAGTTTGTTGGAATTGTTATTCGTATATTGGTATGTATTTAGTTTTATTATTTTTGTTTTCACAAAAATAAAATTTCACCAAATAAGGTAGAAAAACATAACGTAGTGAAAGATTCTTTTTGACGCATGAATTTGTATTTAAATGATTCTGATCCGATTTTTTGAGAACCTGAACACTTGCATGATTTTTTTTCAATTTATTAATCTTGTGAATTTTTCCATATGTATTATTGCTTTTCTTTCTATCTTGAGACGAGAGAAATATTTAGCTGTACTTTAAATCGCTTACGATTATGTTTCTGTTAAAAGTTCACTTTTCGTTTTACAGTTGGTTGGTTTGTGTCGTGTGCTCAATTGAATTATAGCTCATGATGTGCTTGAATAGTTTTTGCTATCTGTATGGAATTATATGAGTATAAGTCTTCCTCTGTAGGGAAGTTTAAGAGGAGAAGGCCTGCAGGACAATGAAAAGCGTGATATGCAGGGCTGCCACTCTTCCGTCCTGGAGACGGAAATCCGCCTTTTTACGATGATCCAAACGGAATTTTCCGTCTCGCAAATTATTGGTTTAAAAAAAATTGTAAAATAAAAATTTCGGCCTGAAAAAATACTGAATATTCGCTGTCAACTGGAATTGTTATTGAAATTAGAAAGAAGGAATGAAAGCAAACAATCAACAAAAATCGCTTTTGAAAAAACGAACCCTTTAAAAAAATCTCGATCGAAAAATTGAATGCGAGCACAAACCCCTAACTTGGATTGTTATCAAAATTATAAAACAATGAACCAGAGGTGATTGTATTCCGGTAATACACCAGAACTCCGGTGTTTTTCCGCATTGTAATACCGGAAATTCAGTATTTTCAAAATTTTAAAAATTACCGATATCAGCAATTTTTAAAAAATTGTTTTTAATTTACTCCATATTTTCGATGATGACGATTACTATTGATAATTGGAACAGAAGCATTTATTAATTCACATAAAAGGAAGAAAACATTAAAAAAATCCTGTCTTGTGAAAAAAAAACAAGGAAAGTGAACGTAAGCAGCGATGCCGCGGACTCGCTATAGCGTGTCAAATACGCAAAAATTGGAGACGGGATATGAAAAAAAATTATATATTGCGCGTCCCTCGGGACGCGTGATTTTCATCGCGGGAGAAAAATTGCAATAATTAATCAAGCAAAATATATAAAAAATCGATACGCAAAATTATTTTTTGCTCGTCTTTGACCCGCATTTTTCTTGCAGCTTTTTTTATATGAAGAGAAGGTGGGAAAACGGCGCTAGCTTGCGCTGTCGCGGCTTAGGTAAGGGAAACAGGGGAACGATTCGGAGATTCAATGCCCAAAGATTTCTTTAAGGATATAATCAGCCTGATTATATCCCTGGTGCGTTTTTTTAAATATGCCGGTGTGAAAAGGTTTCGTTTTCGCAATTGAGAATTTTCGTAAAGTGTTCGTTTTCGCGATTATGATTTTTGCTGAGCTTTTATTTCGAATTAAAATAATACACAAAATTTCCCTATTTAATTTGTGCCTTATTGCATTCACTATTTAGAGAAAGAATGCTACACAGTTCATGTAATCTACATTGCGGAAAATTCGCGAATCTGGGGCATTCGTCTAAAAGTCAATGACTTGATTTTTAGCTTTTAAATAAGGGATTTTTGTTTTAATTTTGTCAAATTGTTATTGAATCAATTGCTAATTGCATTGGAAAAAAATTTCTTGTCATAAAAGGTTCATTTATATCTCAGAAATGGTAGAGTTCCACAAATACCGGAAATTTTTTTTGCGCAATCTCCCTAAATTGTTTACCGTCATTTTTTTTCCCTTTCAATTGCAACCATATGTATTTCTTGGTGAATTATAGCAATACTTTAAAAATTACGTAGGCCTAATTTCCATGTGCAAGCAAAGAAACGCATGCGTTCCTTTTTGCGTAATCTTTCTGCATCCTTTACGGGAATCGTATTTTTTTCATTTCACTTATTTTGTAGGTTTAATTAAGAAGTAAACAAATAAAAGATGTTCTTATTTTTATCAAAATTTTACTGTTTATACTTGCGTATAAGTAGATTCGCATGTAAGCCGAACCTCCGACTTTCAGACAAATAAACGGAAACCCTCGTGCAAGTCGACCTAACCGTGCAAGTCGGCAAAATAGATGTATTAAATGCATGTAAATAATTTTAATAATGTTTCTTTAACATGCTGATGATTATTTAGATGTTATTGCATTATTTCATTTAATAATCCACACATTTTTATTAAAATAGTACACGATTTTTTAAAACTATTTTTCTGTTTGTCCTATATTTTCTATATTTCCATTGCGACCCCTAGTTAAAATAAGTAGTTTTATCAATTTCTGTTTGATCCCAGTATTTTTCATAAAGTACAACCTTAAAGTACAATCACATTTCGTCTTATATGTCTGACATTTAGTACCTTAGTGCCTATTAAAAAGAATCAAGGTGCAGGATTTTTTTTTTTTTTTTTGAAATTTCAGGAAATGCAAATCTTTACTGCTACCACCCCTGATATCTTTAAAACCATGATATGCAGTGCCGGATCTAGGGCGGGGCAAGCCGGGCCCCGGGCGGCACTTTTGGGGGGCGGCAAAATCAGCTGTGATGCACAAAATTTTTTAAAAAGGTGAAGAAGAAGAAAGAAAGAAAAGAAAAATAATTATTTAAGAGAATTTAACTTTTGGAAGAAAATTAAAATTCTAGTTCGGCGCTCCGATTTGATGATTGATCAGCTATTTTGCTAACGATTAAAACCAATGAATATAATTATTTATTTGTATTAACTGTTGGAAACTCTAAAAGTTTAAGTAAGGGGCAGAAAATTTCAATGTCAAAATTTAGAATCTAAATTTTAAAAAGTCAAGGTCCCTCCCCCCTTGTAATCATGAAATACCTTATGCTATACTCAAATGGTACCAATAGTTTTTCTTTTACAAATTTTCAAAGCATCCTTTTGGGAAGAGAGGGGCGAGCTTGTAAGTGTCGTTCGAGAAGGCAGACACAGGGCTCTTCGTTATGGGCGTTAGAAAAAATGTGGGCTCCTGCCCCCTAGATAAAAGAAAAATGCCAATTTTGTACTGCATTTTTATGAGTAAAAGTGTTTAAATTTTAAAAGTGTTTCTATTACGTTTATTTTTCTTTTTTCCTAATACTTCTGCAATCCCAAATGTGTCTCCAAAGCCCTCAAAATGCACTATTTTGCATATAGTTTTCAAAATTTTCCCGGGGGAGAATCCCCCTGACCCCCTTCAACTCTTGGAATTTTATAGCTCCAGTTTTCAAAGTCTAGCGGCATCACTGCCGAAATATTAAAATATATTGTGCGCTTCTTTTTCTCTCCCTGCAAAACTGTTTGGTTAAATATATTGAATGATATTTTTACATCAGAAAGCAAGAATTTTCAACTTTTTTGAAGAAAATATTATTACATTCAAATATGTGTGTATCTTAAAAAAATCCGCATATATGTAAAAAAATTACGTGATTTGGCTAATATGTGCATGGTGAAAAGTTCAGTCTAAAAATTTTTGAAGAGTGGCACCCCTGATGATATGGTGTGAGCAGGGGTGCCCATCCCCCCCAAAGGCTATGGCGCATTTCCCCCCCAAAAAAGAAATCCTACCATACCCTTCCCTTGGGGCCGTTCAAAAACCACGTGACGCACTTGAAGGGAGAGGGGGGTACAGGCCAGCATCACGTAAATTACGTTTATAAGAAATTTTTCCAAAGTTGCCTCACGTGGAGGGTGGAGGGGGTGAAAATGGCAAAATAAGAACATTTTACGTGGTTTTTTAACGGCCTCCTTCATGCTTTCGCAATTCTATTGAATATGAGGGATGGGGGGAATTGTGGTGAAAAATGGGGGTTTTACTAACAGTTCAATTTCTAGTATTTTCTTTTTAAAAGATTTTACTTACGAATTGCTGAAAAAGAATTGCAAATGGTTCTAAGCTAAGTAATTATTTTTATAACTTTTCAATATTTCTGATAGACATAAGAAATGCCTGAGGTAACTCAATTATAAGTCCTCTACCTTGGAGACATCGGAAAACCAATTGCGTCTTTGCAACTACTAAGTATACATACTAATACTCGCATTAATATTTGCCACTAAAAAGAAAAAAATAATATATGTATATAATATCTATATACTATATATATTTACACTTAAGCTATATTATAATATACTAAGTGTTAGGCACTGGTACACAACTAAAGCTTAGCAATTGAAAAGTTAAATCCCATCAAACATGTCAGTTGAACAAAAACTACAAATGAAAACTCAGAAAAAGTAATATTTGACAAGTGGTGTCTTTTTTATAGATTATTATACATTAATTCTTAAGATCTTGATGTGCTTTAAAGAGAAGTAATTTTGTTCTTTGCACGCTTGTTGAAGCAAATTTTTCTATTATATCAACATTAGAGATTGCCTTCAGAATGTCCTTTTCGGATGTTAAAACGAGCATGTTGGACAACCAAACATCTCCCATGCTGCTTCGCAGCCTGTTCTTAACAATTTTTAATCTGCTCATTGTTCTTTCAGCAGAACAGCTTGTTGCTGGCAGCAAAAGGATAATTTGGTATAGCATTGTTAGATTTGGGAAGCCTGACATGTTTATTACACACCTATATGGTCTAATAAACCCCTTCTTAATCCACTGATCAAGAAATCTTTCCTTTGACATCTTATCTGGGATGTCGTCGCAGTCATGGTCAGGGGAGTCGTCTTCTTCATTTTTATGACTTGTATCTTCGTCAGGCAAGCTGAGCACATCTGATAAGTCAATGGTAGTGTAACTTACTTTATAAAGCTGACTGAACACATTTATTTCTTCAATAACTTCTTCCCCATCAATTGCATAGAATTCGCACAAGTCGTTGATTTGAATTGAGCTCAGAGCTCCTTCCACATTTTCGGCAATATTCATCAACCCTTCATGAGAAAAGTATGTCATCTGTTTGACAATATTCAGCGAGCTTTCAGGAAACCGATCTTGTAACTGAAGTATTAGAGAATCGAGTAATTGAAAGTATACCTCTACTCTAAATTTCGCAATTGGGTCGGTTAGTGTCTCATCAATCGAGAGTTCGTCCATGAACCTTTTTATTTTTCGACTTCTTCGGTTTTGGATTTGCAGGATGTTGTGTTACTTTATAAAACTTGCAATGCGGCCTGTTATTTTGTTCCATTCTTCGTCACTTCTTATGGATTCTAGTTTTGCCTTGGTCTCACTAACAACAGTAGGTACTATTCCGTAATTGATATTTCTTGATTGCAAACAAATAGTTACTGGTGAAAGTATTTTAAAGAGTTCGGCGGCAATTTGCATCGCTGCAATGGTATTATAATCTGATATCGCGTTCAATAGACCTTTGGCCATCATTTTTGTGTCTTTTTCTGTATTTTCGCTTTTAGATATTTCTTCCAATGTTTCTGTTAAGACATTATAGAAACTTAAAACTGTATTTATCGCATCACTTTTGCTTGACCACCTAGTTGTATGGACTCTTTTCAAGCGCTTCTGTCTAATATGAGTTGATGCTTTATGCAACTTTTCAATGAATGTGTGATGTCTTTTGTGGCCGGACATAAACACATAAAGTTCTTGAAGGATAGAGAACATGTCTCTCATTTGACGACACATATCCATTGACTTCTCGACAACCAATGCGAATCTGTGTGAACAACACCAAATATAAAAGGCTTTCGGGCATTCTCTAAGCACAAAAGATTTCAATCCTTTAAATTGTCCTCACATGTTTCCTGCCCCGTCCATACTCTGACCCACCATACCAGTTGTATCAAAGCCGACAGCCCTCAGGGTTTCAAATAGCTTGAAGGACAAATGTTCGCCAGTTGTTTCCTTGTCCGTAAACACTTTGATGAGTCGCTCCTCCGGTTTGACAATTATCTTTTATTAATCCTTGAGTGTCTTTAAGCTCCACATAACGAACTAACACAGCTGTGCATTTTTTTTTTGCTCACATCCTGAGTGGAGTCCAGAATAACGGAATACGTGTTCGTTTCTTTCACGTTTTGGGCAATTTTTGAAACAATCATGTCACTCATGATGGTGATTAAATCAAACATATTTCGGTAACTTAAAAGGTTGGACCCAAGTTTTGTCTTCTTTTTTTTTGCTTTCTCCACCTTTTCTAAATACACTCTTGCATCTGGGTTATATTTTGCTAATAACCTGAAAAGGTTATGAAATTTACCATCCAAAGTGTCCTTTTTTCTAAATGCTAGCATTTCTTCTGTTAGGTAACGACAGCAGTCTATAATCACAGAAAGAACTTCTCGGTTATGATGAACCAATTTATTGGTTTGTTCCGTCAAACCTTTGTCTATTCTTTGATTAGCAATCCACTGAAGCCTTGCAATTTGAGAGGATATATGGTTTTTAGATTTTTCATGGAGCTCTATATCCCTATAACCTGTTGTACCCCATATATTTTGTTCCCTGGGTAGACCAAAGATGAGGCAATGTAGACAAAAGACGGAATCACTAGTTTTACTATACACAAGCCATTTTCTCTCTATTCTTGTTCCATTTGGTAATATAACTTTCTTTACATTCGGGTTAAATTTCCTTCCGCATGAACTTGGAAAGTCTGTTGAAATTAGAGTTTGGTGCTCCAATTTTAATGCTTTGTTTATCTGTTCCGGAGAATGTTTTTTATTGGCATAGTAAGTCGAGTCTTCTTCAACATGCTGTCGCTGCTGTTGGTTGGTATTGATTTCTAAAGCCCATTCAGCTACAAGAGGAAATGGTTCTTCCCACACATCGGCATCAGTAACTGGTGTTGTATCAGGAAAATTTGCTGCAGATGGAGACGATGTCGAATTTCCTTGTTCAAATAATCTATAAAGTAGTAAAGAAAAAAACTCAAGTTTCAAATGGCAACAAGAATGAACAGTTAGTAAATATCTATTTTTCTTTACATTAAAAAAACTGGGTACAGAGAAAGACGCTTCCTTTAAAATTGTCAGGGGGGGCAACAAAATCCAAGGAAAAAAATCCCTGATATTTCCCTGATTTTACAAATGAGTATATAAAAAGTTTGTGACTTGATTCAATATGACATTTTGATTTGTTGAGCATAAAATTTGCCGAGCATTTTGAATATAAATATCCTGCTCTATACTATAAGTAAGAATTTTTTACAGCTCAAATTTAAAATATCCGATATTGGACAGAATTTTTTCAGAAATCCATCACAAAACTTTGATTTTTATAGTTTTCTGAGTAATTTTCCTGATTTTTTTTCAAATTCCCTGATTTTTTTCCTAATATTTCCAGAAATAAAAAATTCCATGATAAATCCCTGATTTCCAGGTTCAGTTGTCACCCTTATTGTGGCATATTTATCCACAAAGATTTTTAAAGGCGTTTCACTTATTGTGCTACATACAGAACATTTATTTAGAGGCCAAAAATGGCCATAGCCTTTTGATTCTGGTGGCCAAAGTGCCCTCCTCGGTGGCCAAAATATATTAGATAGGTCCATTTTACTTTGATTTCCCCCTTTGATTAAATAAATTGAATTGCGATTTTCAAATAATTCTGTGGTTGATCAAGTTAAAGTTAAGGGTCAAGGTCAAGTTAAAGGTGTTATAGGTGTCAAGTTAAAGATTTATTAAAGGATAAAACGCATTCGATAATTTTTGTTCTCAAAAAATACGTGAACAAACAAACAGACACTTTACGCCACTGGAAGGGAGGATTATTTCTGAAAAATAAATTCCACTCACCTCTTCTCAGTTCTTGGTTGTAAAAGATTTCCTGATGCCTCCTGATGTTGGTTTTTCTCAGTGTAGGGGATAAATAGACCATCGCCTTCTTTAACTTCGACAACTTTGTATTTAATGTTCATGTTGTTCTTAAATTTGTACGCATGTTTTTTTTTTTTTTGCAATGTTCGGGCCACTTGTCTTGCCGGTGCACCGTATTGCACATGATTTCCATGCATTTATATTTAAACGTTTTTTTAAGTATTCTAGGCATCGTTTGAAGAAAATGCACTGCTCAAAACAAACTTTTTGAGACGAGAATAACACTATTCCAAACAAACTAGTCCATCCATCCATACAAAGGAAAGTGCTGATTCGTGATTGGTCATTGGTTGGCACAAAACATCAGAAGAGCCGTATTCCTTTTATCAAAGGGGAGGGAACGATGAGTAAATTGATTGACCGTGACATTGGCTCCAGCGGAATTCCAACAACAGCAGGGGTTGGGAGGCAGTGTCGAAAGATAAGAAAAGAAAACCATGTTTTTGATCTATCTCTTTAACACCCGCTGCCACCGAAATTCTTGTTCAGAATTCCCGCAGTAACTATGAAAGCACAAAATCAGAAATGGACTCGACCAGCGTTTCGAAATCGCAAGGAAAGGGAGGGTGGGGGGGCAAAACACCTGTTGACTGAGAAAGAAAGGTTGCATTCAGTGGAGATTCATCCCTTACTAATAACTTTCACTAATCCCTTTAATCAAAGCCGCCAGGGTGAAATCTTCCACGTGGTTTCTTTGGTCTCCATTTTGTAATGTTTCAAAAAGAGTTCCCTTATATTTGATTTTTTCTTTTTGGGCCAGGAATGTGCATAAGCACGAACTCCCCCCCCCCCCTTTTTAAATAGATATATATATCTTCTTGGAACTGGCAATTTTTTCTTATTCAGCCTTTAAAACTTATTTTTTTTCCTAATTTTTAGATGATTTTTAAAATGATTTATATGTTTAGTAACGCTGTTCATAAATATACACTTTTCACTTTGTTATAAATATTTAGAATTTTGATTGGAGTGTTGCACAAATCATGTTAGGCAGGCAATAATGCCAGAAAGATAAAAACATTAACTTTGTTGGGTACTTGAGTTACTTTGTTGGAATTTTGTTCTTTATGAAGGGGGGGGGGGGAAGCAATAATTTTATTATACCTTCATTCTTCTTCCTATATTGAGACCGATAAAAATATCAAAATTTTAATCAATGATGTGAAGCGTAAAAATTCATTAGAATTTTTATTTAAATATTGGTTTCGCTAATTTTTCATTTAAAAAAAGTTTTGTCATTGGGCATGTAAATATATCCAATTTTGATTTATTGTTTTTCAATAGCCTTTATTAATATTGAGATCATTAAAACCATGACGAATCTAATGCAGTTGTTAGAACTTTAATCTTTTCTATAAACTTTTGAATATATGAAAATGTTTTCTACGTCTCGTGATCTGTCAGTTTATTACTATGTTGCTTATTATTTTATCTTCATAGGATGTTGTTTGTTGTTTTCAGTTTTAATTTTTTCTTCCATCTTGAAATATATATATTTTTTTGCTTCAAGTGATCATTATTCTAAAATCTGCATTCCATGGAACAACGGTTTGTTCTTCTAATTATTATGTGAAATATTATTAAAATGTATGTGGAATTAGATGTAACTTTATGACTTTTCTGTAGTTATTATACACGTTTATTTTGGGCCAGCTGTTTGTCATGTAGTCTATGGGGTAGGGGGGGGGGGGGGCTCTTATAGAGAAAGGAAAAAAAAATAAAAGAGTAAACATATGACAACAGTAACTATAAATGCTACATTCCAAAGTGCATTCTTTGCTCGCTTGAGATAAACCTTTCAATTGAAGATTTCACTTCCTAAGGAAAGACCATAGTGTAAGGATTGAATACTGTTTTCTTTGTTTGAAGTCCCATCATTCTAAAAATGTATTGTAATGTTTATGAAACATCTGGGATTTAGTGTGGTAAAGTGTTGAAACGATAATCCCATTGAACTTGTCCTTTAAATGTTTGTGTAGCGGCAAAAAGTAGGCTTGAAAATGAATTTTACTGACACAGACATTCCATTGGCACGTCCTGACTCTTCTCACCGAACTGACCCTTCCCCCCCCCCCCCCGAAGAAATGCCAAAAATACCTTCACCCGGCTACCCGCCCAAGATCGGGGCGGAAGGTCGGATTCTGCCACGGACGGTTGGGTTTTGGGCGGTTTGGGGTTTAAAGAGCTATAGCATTTACCAACCCTGATGAAAGGGACGAATATAACTTATTTTACAATGAACTTCCTCTTTAAACATGCAAACAACTTTTTCGAATATTTCACTACTTTTATCATTCCTCCCCAAAAATTTTTCTGATGGCGCAAGTTGCGCCATGCTTCCCCCCCTGTGGGCACCCCTTAGTGTGAGTTCCGCGCCGAGACAGTTGCCGCAATTTTGATATTTTCTAATCCCATCTACAGAGATTTTCATGTTTTTATGATGTTTTGTTGGTCTGATGAGAGTGGCGGCTGTCTTCCTGTCAATGTCAAGATTAGTTATTTGATCATGGGCTTTGATTTTCAAGGGGGTGAATAGTCTTGACTTTGCAAAAGCATTCTTCGTTTTACAGTACTTTCATTTAATCACTTGATTTTTCCCCCTTACTTTTTCGGGTTTTTTTTGGGGGGGGGGGGGGAGCAAGTAATTTTTGCAAAAACAAACTCCACAAACAAAACAAAAGACATCTAAAATAAAATTATTGACAATGTCATGTTTTTACATGATAATTCAAAAATTATTTCATAGACTAAAATTCTTCCACTATTTTAAAAGTAAACATGCCTATGTGTAAGCTCAAATTTTGAATATTCATAAAAGTATTTGATTTTTCACAAAAATGTTTTTAAAGTTCACAAAAAACGGACTCAGCTAAAAGTGCTGGATTAACCCCCTGGTAATGAAATAAATAGAAAAGCAACTACTGTCCAGCAAATCTCTAGGTTTGCTGAAAAGACTATAGAAGATTGAATTTTTTTATTACAAATCAAAATATCAATTTCATGTATTTTTATACTGTTGTATTAAAATTTACAAATAATAAATACAAAGTATCTTTCAAATATTTTGTGATTAGCAAGATTTAAAAATATTCATATTTTTATACAGACAACTTTTATGCTCTGAAGAATAATATATATATATATATATGAAGAATTCCATTGGATGTGCCTGTGGATGTAAGTACATATTCAATTTTTGATAATTTAACTATATACATGTATTTTCTACATTTTAATTACTCTTGAGGTGGATGGGTTATCACAAGAAAATGTATTCACAATTATATCCAATATTTATTACTTGGTATTCAAAACATATTTTCAGTGTACAAATCTATTTACAAAAATATTGCTTAACGACACAAAAACCGTGGTGAAATTGAAACTCTTTTTCTCCATCTTGATTCGTAGTTAAGTTGAGTTGTCAATGTTCTATTCAGACAGAAATAAAATATGAGTGGCATGCCGGTACTCTTATCCACAATTTTCTGTGAACCACAACGGCTCTTTCGGAGCCTAAAATATGTAGTAGCAATTACAGATAAAGTTAATCAGTGTTAAAAGATACTAGATTTCGTCCTACAGTCAAAATTCAACCATAATAACTAAATTTAGCATTGAAAACATTATGCTATGTACATAATTATATAAGTTTTATTCATCAAATTGGGCAATTCAGCTATCAATCCAGCATTTTTAACCGATTGCATTTCTGCAAACTTTAAAGAGATTTTTGGAAAAGTCAAATAATTTTGTGAAAACTGAAAGTGTAAACGTATAGTAATGAAGAGTTCCATAACTATTTGCTATTTTATAATAAATAATGGTGTGAAAAGTAAGATTTGGACACTTGGAGTTTTGTGAAGGGTACGTTTAGGGCCAGAGCTACCAACAACCTAGGCAAACTAGGCAGTTGCCTAGGGCGCAAACTTTCAGGAGGCGCAAAAATCCAACCACCTTTTAAAGCAACTTGATTGTTAATTATATAATTTTAAAAAATATAAAGATGTGATTCGGTATGTGTACAGTAGATGTGTAGTAAATATTGTCAGCCAAATACTTCAAGAAATTGATGCTGATATATGCTCAGTCACAAAGCACCTGCGAACAACTAAAAATTATTTGTCGGAATGCCGAAATGATGAAAGCTTCGAGCAAGTTTTAGTGGATGCTTCTGAAATAGCAAAAGAACTAGAGATAGAGCCAAAATTCAACACTAAACAGAACTTGCTCGAAAGAGAAAATAGAAAAGAAACTTTTTATATGAAGCCCTAGATGAGGCACCAGAAGATCCGAAGCAAAATTTTAAAAGTAGATTCTGTTACTTAGTTGTTGACATGGCCATTCAGTCCATTGATAAGAGATTCCAACAACTGGAACAGGAACACCATAATAATTTATTTGGCTTTCTTTTTGACATTTATAGTATAAACAAAAAGTTACCATAAGATATACTAATATGTTGCAAAAATTTTGAAATGTCATTGATGCACAATGCCAACAAAGATATTGACGGTGATCATCTCTGTGGTGAGCTTCAAGTATTGGCGAGAAGACTCTCAAGATCATGCCACCACCACCAGTACTCCTCTTTATAGTGCAACAAAAAAATTGAGAATTCCTTACCGAATGTTTTTGTAGCCCTTAACCCTTTCGGGACGGGCGCCGCAGTTAACGAGCTGCAGCCACCAGCCGGGGTTCTACCAGAATACATTGTCACTTGCGGACGGGCGATTTGCGCTGCTAAGCCTAATTTTAGAAAAAAATTCATAAAAAATTAATTTTTTATTCAATTGCTTCAAAATTTATAACAATATAAGAAAAACTTGTTGTCAGCTATCAGGATTAATTTTAAAACTTCATCATATTATTTTCCGTAAAAATTCTATAAAATTAATTTGGAATGATGAAATTTTTGACTTACCTCAAAAAGTTTTGTACGAAAAATCTCCAAAAAACATTCACAGAATTTAGTTTACGCAGCATATACAAATAAAATAATACAAATTATTTTATTGCTAAAAATAATCCCTGCTATCGCGGGATGAAGAAGGCATGGATGCTGCAAGTTCTGTGTCTGATAGTATGTCAGTATCAGAGTCTCTTTCACCTTCCTGCTTCTTTAAAATATCAAAACTATCATCACTATCTCAGAACGAATCATTCACTAATTGGGTGTATTTCTCTTTTTTTGAATATAGTTTTCGCTTTGCCGTTTTAATAATAAAGCATTTTCAAAATGATACAAGAAAATTTCCTCTGAGCGCTAGTCAAATCCGAATATAAATGAAGACAAGGAAGCAAACCACTGAATATCTATATATCGACAAAAAAAGAAACAAAAGTACTTGGAATGATTCGAATCATTTGCATGTGTTTATATCAACTGATCCAGTTAAAGCGCGAGCTTGAGCTTGTTTATTTTCATTACTCCGCCGCTGCTCTCTCATAAATCTTTCCCTCCAACCCGAACCAAAGAAAAAAGAATAAAAAAAAAGCTATGGAAATGAAGGTCAACATTCTCCAGTCTCGACATATTACACCATAACAGTCATAGGGCCCCATCTAATATCAAAGAAAAATACTAATATTTCATTCCATCTGAAATCCCGTATACGGAACACCCGTCCTCAAGACTCTATTAGAACAGCGAGACATATTCGTCACACCCGGCTGTGAAGTGGCTCTCGCTGGCGGTTCGTATACGTCACACCCGTCCCGAAAGGGTTAAAAAGTTCTGCCGACTCTTCCCGTGTCAGTGGCAAGTGGTGAGCGTTCCTTCTTGAAATTGAAACTTATCAAAAATTACTTGCGTTCAACTATGTCGCAAAACAGACTCGTCGCCTTTGCAACAATTTCAATTGGGAGTGATGAAGCTTCAACTTTAGACTTAAAATAGTCAGTAGAAAATTTTGCAAGGATGAAAGCAAGAAAAATTAAATTTTAATTTTGGAATCATGTGAATTTTGAGGAAAGTTTAATTATTGTAAAATACTAATTATTTGTTGATTGCTATTGTTTCTTAATTTATTTGCAAGGAAAATTAAATTTTAATTTTAGAATAAATGTGTGAATTTTAAAGAATGTTTATTTAATATATAAAATACTAATTATAACTCTATTACTGTTTTTTAATTAAAAAATATAAGTTTGTAAGGAAGGGGCGTGCCAATCAACTTTGCCTAGGGCAGTATTTCCCAACCTTTTTTACCTTGCGAACCCCTTCTAAGATCCGCAAGAAAATGGAGAACCCCCTTCTGGAATTAATGACAAAACTATAAAATTTGCTAGCATATTTATGATAGAATACTTCATAACAAGAAATGAAAATATAATTATTGTAAAACATAAGTTTAAACAAAAACTAAAATACAGCTACAAAAGTTTTACTATTATTATTATTACTTTTTCATTATTTGTCCTTTTTGAATTATTATTATTGAAGTATACATATGTATTCCTAAAAAAATATTAATTATTTTCCGAATAGGGTTCCACTTTCCAGTTAAAATATTCAAACTTCGGAAAAGTTTCAGAAATTTAAAGAAAAATTAAAATTTACATATTTTCAAATTTCTAATCGCGATATTGTTATCATGCAGAAAGGTTGGAATAAAGTGCAATAAATGCTAGTGAAAATTTAAAGTTAATGAATAAATATCTTCGGGTTCCACTTTAGGGTTAAGTGGGAAATGATATTAAAAAAATATGTTCCAAAATTTGAAATAAATCAATGAGTATCTTTCGGTACCAACTTGAAATCTATATTGGTCTGAAATGATGAATTGGTACCGAGATGATGAAATAAGTGCATTTCAAACTTTGCATGCATGCTTCCTACGCCAGTCCGCTATTTTCTGCATTACCTGGAAAACAATCTATTTAAAAAAAATCATTTTTGCACTCCCTCTTGGTTCTTCAAAAAAAATTTCTTATTTCGTTTGTTTATTTACGTTAGCGATAAAAAAATCCTCCATTGCAATATTATTTTCATGAACCCCCTTTCTGCACCGCAGGGGTTCGCGAACCACCGGTTGGGAAACACTGGCCTAGGGAGCAAAATTTCCTCGTGCCAGCCCTGAGTCCGTTTGATAGATTCGAATTTTGTCAAGGGCCCAAAAACGCACCCAAATTTCCTCTGGGGCAGACCTTGCAATTGTAGCGTAGAGTTTATTTTGATCATCCTCACTTAAAGCAAACTTATTGTAAATAATTGTCTTTTCAAGGCCAATTTCGCTCATAAATGTAGTCCAAGGTCGTATCCAGAATTTTTTTTTCAAGGGGGGGGGGGGGGGGGTGCCTTCGACACACTTATGTTTAAGGAAAGTTTCAGAGAGGAATGTATGCTTCATTGAGCAAATTTCAGGAGGTCCCCCCCCCTCTGGATACGGCCTTGATGTAGCAGCTTGTACTTCTGCCAATTTCGTACTAAGTTGAGTGACAGTTGAATAAAAAATGTTTGCTTCCATGCTTTTAATCTTACTGCTTGATGGAAACAAACTTTTAAAATGAGTTATGCGTTAATTACCTAATAATTTATTCAACGAAGAGATGTTGCCATCTGCTATCTATAAGTGTAACAAAATAGCATTAAAATTATAAATGGGGCTTGCTCGACAAAAGAAAAGGGGAAATTATTAACTAATAATAAACTTTCTGAAGGTTTTTAATTGATATAACTGAATCTTGTCAATAGCTACTAAACAAAAAACAGTAAGGAACAGGAGAAAATGGTTCTTCGCTGTTTTGTCCTTGCTTATTTATATGTAGATCACACGAATAAATAATATCATTTCATGAAAATAATCCTAATGACACGTGTGAATACTTTTATTGCTTCAAAACCATCGATAGGCTTCAAACTCTTGTGTGGCACATCTCTTTATTCAAAAGTATTTCAAAGTGTAATCTTTTATAAAATGAGAAATGACTTAATGCAACTACATCGATTGCCTCATTTAAATTCTTATTATTATTTGTTTTCCTAGGTGTGTCAAAATCTTTTTGAATTTGTACTCAGCAGATTACTAAGTATACCTACAGAAAATTGTAATTGATTTTTGTAAAATTATGCACAAAGGCTGCACAGTTGTGAACTATTATTGAAAGAATTGCATTTTTGCTCATGTACCATTTTTAAAAGTTTAAATGAGGCGAATTTGGAAAATTCAAAATTTGTTGTGCAGAAGAGTTTTACTGGGAAAGTAATTGAAATTGATTTTAAGAAATGAAAGGAAGTTTGTTGAAGAGAAAGCCTTGATAAGGGGAAAAAAAATATTTGTAGGTAGTCTGGGTATTAGAATAGGTTTGCAAAAAAATAGTTCACCAGCCCTGCTATTGTGCGCAGAAACAAATTTAATCTGAGTAAAAACAGCAAGCTGAATGTGGAATCTAGCCATTTTATTAAATATTCTCTGCCATAAGATGTTTTTGAATTGAAAATGTAAAGCAGATAATACTTATATCACAGAGAAGCAAAACTTCTTTTATCAATATTATTAATAAAAACAGAAATAACAATCATTTATAACTTAAAAGCTATTTACTGACTTATTGCTATTTAAAACAAACAGGCATCATACCAGATGCTGATCAATGTAATAAAGAAAGCATATTTGTTCTGAAAAATAGCATTAAATATTTGTTCAATATGCTTTACATTATAAACTATTGAAAAAAGAATAAGAAATACTGTAACATTTCAAATATTTAGACTTTTGACTTGAATGATTGGGTTTATAATCTGAAATTAATCGTGCCACTCATTTCTTTTTGCAGAGGCTTGTTTACGTATTCCTTGCTTTGTTGCAGTTAAAACATTGTGGATAGACTAATCTTCAGAAACTCGGAGCTTATACTTGAAAGTAAGTAAAAGAACTTTTGATCTTCATTTAATCTTTCTGGGAAGTAAATAAGCAGCAGGGAAGCACGATAAATTACCGTCATTCAGCCCCCGTTCCTGCTCTAAATGCGCTCTTTGTTCCACTACTTTATGCTCCTGTTCCGAACTCCGCTCGAAAATCGCTTAATTTTTGCCACCTAAATTTAGCGTGATGACGTTGATGGGCCATTATCCCTTCAAAAGGACCCATTATTTGCTAAGAAAGTTATTCACAGCTGATACAATTTTTAAAAGTTATAGCAGAGATTTATTTAAGTGAACAACGCAATAACTGATTCAAAAATACAACAGTATAAAAATATCACCTAAAGACATAGTAAAGTAAAGTTGGCTAGATTTTATATTTTTACCAAAAACTAAGCTATCGGGCATTTCACGAAGTCGGTGCAGCTCAAGAAAAACTATCTCTTATAAAAATATCCTAAGATATACGATCCATATCTCCGGGTAAAGGCGTCGACTTCCCGTTTGCTCTCCTAAGCAAACGTAACAAAGGAAGTCCTAAAGGATTGAGAGACTGAAATGAGAGAGCACTACGCTTAAATGCCCAAAGATGATTCGCCGTGGAGCACATGCGTCGATGACTCGTGGAGGTCATTTGAGAAACTTCTCGATCGGGAAAAAGGTAACGCCCACAAGTGGCGGATTCAGCTAGCTAATCATTTTGGCAAAATGTTGAATGCCGGAAGGTACGTCGTAACTGAGCTGATGTTTACCGTTTACAAGATTAAAAAGCTTAAACCTAAATAAAGAAGTAAGTTAATAAATATATACTTTACTTTTAAATTAAGTGGTGAGAATATAAATTAATAAAAATAACATTTCCTATCAGACGTCAGGAGAGAGTTTCATGCATGTCTATGGGTTTCATATCAAGGGAAAAACTACGTAGGTATGATATTTCCAAAATAAGTTTCACTGATGGTGGGATGATTAGGGGAGAAAATCGTTCGAAAATTCAGCTGTTATGACTTTTAGTGGTTTGAAATGACATGTATGTGCTTCACCAAAAAAACAGCAGGGCGCAGCAAAAGGACAATGACGCTGTGCCCTGCCAAAGATGCTCTCAACAATACGCTTAATATTTGTTTGGTTGTAGCAAAACGAGCTCAGTTTTGCATTACATGCTGTACCTGTACATATTTTAAAAATTATATATCATTGGTGTCTCCCTCCCCCCTCCCCACAAAAAAAATTTATGGCGCTGCATGCCACTATATTCTTGGTGTCAGTTGTGGCCTTCAATCTCTTAGAAGTTGGAAACCCCTGTTGTATAAACTCACTTAATCTCGATGTAATAGTTAAAGTTACAAAATATTCAAGCAGTGTTCTCCCTTTGGATATTTTTTGAAGGACTGCGTGTCCAGACTAGCTCATATAATCAAGTTTTTATTATATTCATGTTTTAGAGAAGAAGAGCAAAGCAGTTTATTCCCTGAGCAACACTACAAAAATTGATAGTATTGGTTTTGAAATTAAAGTGAAGCATTCTGAATGTCAAGACAGACAAGGCTTTTTAATGGCAAAAAAATAGATAACTGAGTTTCAAGAACCTTAAATCTGACATTTGTCCAAACCATTGAAATTCGGCCTTTTAATAGGCATCAATTTAAAAACCTTTCCTTCAAGGCATCAATTTCCCCCCATATCGAGCAAAGCCTAAAAATGGGTTTAATTTCCAAGGATTGCGCGATGCATCTGCCTAAAATGTGTTGAAGTGTTTCAGGGCCAAAGTTAAATAGTCTCGCTAACAAATCTGTGTCTATTGATCAGTTTCTTTATTTTGTGTAGCTGCCATGACTCTGAATTTCTTTTTTTTTTCTTCAAAATAATGGAGCACTTTAATCTAGAATTGCTTTTGATAATCAATGCTTAGTGTATTTCTTTGATTTTGTGATTTTGACTTGGAGGACATTTAGTTAATTAATATCAAGATTTGAACTTGAAAAGAAAAAAAAAAGAAAAGTGATAATTTAAATTATAAATTAATAAATAGTTTGAAATTATATCCTGTTGAAATATTTCTAATGTTCTAATTAAAAATGCATATAAAAATTCTTCCGTTTCATAAAAATAGGTTTTGTCTTCGCATTTTTGAAATTAACTCTGCGAAAACATGAAGGCTTTTGTTTTTAAAAGTGCAAGAATTTTATATTTCTTTTCATCAGAATGACGTCATAACAAAAAAATACCAGGTGGCGGATGTCCACCCGAGAAAATACTTTCTAAGGCACCTACTAAGCATTTTTGAAAAAATAATCTCCCTATGCGAACATTCCTACAGAACCCCTGTCAGATCCAGGACTACAATGTCTGATATTTGAAATTGCTTTCCGGAAAGTTTTTTTTTTCTCTATCTATTAACGTAAACTTGCTATTTAAATCATATTTGAGAGAAAGGCTTCTTTATTTATACAAGTCTTTATTTTCACTAGTTTTGTAATTGTGGAAACATGTGGATGTTTTTCTTTTAATTGTACATAATAACTAATTTTAAGAAGTAATTTTATTATTTGAATATAATTATGCAATTGCTATGAAAATGTTCATACGTACTCGAGAAAGAAAGGACTTACAGTGTAGGTTTACCGCTTGCGGTGCAGCACAGTGGTCAGCTTATTAGACAGGTGGCGAACGTGCAGAGAATGTAATTTTTTTTTTTTGTCATTTCTCACACTATGCGTTTGTTCATTTGCAGTTAACTAAAATACAGCTTCATGTATTGTGTTAACGTTGCTTTAAAATAGTGATTAGATTCTTTCTTTTTCGCAATTATCTAAAATATCATTAGAGAAAAAAATCTGAATGACTTACAATGTAAAGTACTTAGTTAAAATAAAGAAAATATCTAATTAATTATGTAAGTTACTTATTTGATGGTAAAGATTTCCTAAAATTACATAATTTTTCAAAATGGCTATGAAGAAAAAAGAAGAAACTTATTTAAAGAACAAAAGAGTGCTTACAGTAGTTTTCCCATACAGGGTTCCCACATGCCATAAAAAGGCCCTATTTTTGAGATTTTTTTATAGGGGCCCCTCTAAAGGCCATATTTAGTAGAAAAAGGCCCTAAAAAGTAATCAAAGGCCCTATTTTTTAGCAATTGCTTGAATCATGTGAACAAAACAAAACACCATAGAATTGGAAAGTACATTTATTTTCCAGTTCGTGTGCTTAGTCTCAGGGGCTCGCTTATGAACTGTCGTCCAATAGGACAGAAAGCACAAGACAATAAATGAAAGATTTTATTACATCACAAAGAGAGGAAATAACAGACATCCACCCAGGGCAAGGTGGGAATCAACCCACTACCTCGTTACTGCGCACAAGCAGCGGGCGGAAACTGGTACCAAGACCGCTCGGCCACCGAGGGTCCAAAAACTAATTTTTCTATGTCAAGCAAAAATTTTTTACAGCGAAACCACACCTATAGAGAATTTAAATTTTTCCAAAATTTTTAGGGTGGGGATTTAAAAAAAAAAAAAAAAAAAAGGCTTCCTTTTCCCGGACAATGATATTTCATTTGCAAAAGGGGGCAACATAAGAGGTAAATTCTTAAAAAATCTATTCAAAAATTTTTTTACTGTTTTTGGGGAAATTTGTTTAATGAACTTTTTATATATGAAACCCAAATGGAACCATCGACCCCTCACATTGTTGCACCCTTTTTACTCCTCTGTTAAATTCTCCTTGAAAATGGTTGCTTTTGAAAGGTGGTTGCTCTAATAAAATTTTTGATTTTGCTTTTTTATGCATTTTCGGGGTTCTTAAACCCCAAAAATTTCATAAAAGGATATAATACGCGGTTAAAAGTTCGGATTATTGGGGACTTTTTTGAAGTTTAAAAATATGGTATGTATACATTTTGTTTTGGATTAAAATTTTTGGGTTATCTTTTTAAAAAATTTTTAATCAAAATAAAATTAAAAAAAATTTTCAATTTTTAAATTTATTGCAAGTGTTCCCTTTTTCATTATTTTTCGAGTAAATCCTAATTTCCTGGAACATTGATTTTTAGCTTTTTTAATTTATGAGAGGTTTTTAAATTTTGGGTTAATTTTATTTAATCCCCAATTTTTCTAATTGAATTAGAGAAAATTTCTTTTTTTCATTATGTTTTTTTTTAAATTTTTTTATTCCCCCTGATGGGAAAGTTTCCTATAAATAAAAACTAGCCCCAAGGAAACATACCCAAAATTTTGGGGGACCCCATTTTGAATTTGTCCCCCTTTAAAAAATTGAGAGGCCCCAATTTTAGACATTTCCCCCTTTAAAAAGGCTCCAAGACTCGTAAAAGCAACCGTAGGGGGCCCCAAATTTAATTAAATTTAATTTTGCAAATTGTGTGCTTGTCTGTACTAGTTTTAAATGTTGTTTAAATAATTGAAAAATAAACAAAAGAAATACACAAAGATTGGTTTACACAAAAAAGAGAGGTAGATAAGACGAAAGACACCCAGGGGGTGGGGAATCGAAACCCAAATGTTTCTTTGCACAAGACTGAGACTGTTAACTGGTTTTTCTAAGAAACACCCCATCGAGGACACGAACGGTTTAAATTTTTTTAAGTGCAATACAAAAAACGGGAAAAGCGTCCCTTTTTACAATAAAAACTCTTCCATCCTTTATGAAAATTTTATTTTTTACATTTTAATTATTTTTTAAGTTTATTTAAGAAGTAAACAAATAAAATTTCTTCCTTTTTTTTAATCAAAATCTTACCATATATACCGGAATATAGAGCTAATTTCATTCCTGACAAAAGGGGTCAACATAGAGAGGTGGTTGGCTTACAAAAGTGTTCAACTTTGCAGGTTTTACTGTATATTGGAGAAATTTGTCAACAACGGTGATTCTTTTTATGCAACCAACTTAATTTGACATTACCTGTTGCACTTTTAACTTTCTTTAACTTGCTACACTTGAAAATAGAAGTGCTTTTGAAAGGTGGTTTTCTTATAATATTTTTCTGTATATTTGTCTTTGTTTATTGCATTTTTGGGATTCTTAAACGAAGCTTTCATAAAATGTTTGGTACTCATATCGGTTAGAAGAGTATTTATTACCTTGGCGACTTTTTCTGAAGTTTAATAAATCTGCTTTGTATACATTTACTTTGTGGATGTAAAATTCTCTTGGCAATCTTAGTATGATAAGAACCAAATTTTCAATCACAAGACTAGAACATTAAAAAAACGTGCAGTTATAAAATGAACAATTTTTAACATAAAATTATTGACAAATGTTCAAACTTTTTCATTGGATCACCGAGTATCACTAATTCTGGAACATTGATTTTTTGTTCATTTTCTGTCAATTTTTATGGAGAGAAAGTTTAAGTTTAAAGAAAACCCTGGAAACAGTTAATGCACTTCTAGTGCTGTATGTATCACACACCTTTGTGCAAAAAAAAAAAAAAAAGAGCTACCTATCTTGTGTGTGTTGGGCATTATGTTTTTGGGTTGTATAATTTATTTTTTGCCCTCTGATGCAAAATTTACCTATAAGTAAGAACGACTAGCCCCAAGGAAACATACCCATTTTGGGGAGCATGCCCCACTTTTCGCAATTTGCCCCCACATTTAAGAATAACGTTGAGAGGCCACATTTTGAGACACTTCTCCCCACCTTTAAAAATGGCTCCAAGACTCAGGGACGTAACTAAGGGGGGGCAGACGGGGCTTGTGCCACGGGCGCCAGATTGAAGGGGGTGCTAAATTAACTAAGTGTGTGTGGCAAATTTTTGCTTGCTAAAAACTGAAAAAAAATATCTAGTTTTATTTTGCTTAAAATAATTAAAGAAAAATACCGAGTCAAAAGTTAAATACTGAGTCAACTTTAGTATTGGTTTAGCACGAATAAAGAGTAGAGTAGATGAGATGGACGAAGAGAGAAACAGGGGGTAGGGGGCTCAGTAAGTAGCGCCAAATGTATTTTGTATTTCTTATTAGACTGAGACAAATGTTAACTGTTTGTATCTTATCTAAGAATCACCCCACTCAGAGGATTCTACGAACGTAAGTTCTTAAGTAGCAATACAAAACAAGGCAAATGCTTGCCCTTTTTCCACAATAAAATCATAAAACTCCCAATGATGTCTTCCTTTTAGCTTACAATGACGGTTGCTTGTCTAGGTCCCTCATGGTCCCTGTTGTAGGCTGTTAGGCACCCGAATTCCTACCATCTTCAGCAGATGAAAATCCAATAGAATCATCCTCGCAGTAGCAGAATTTCTTTTCATGTTAGCACCATCAATTTCAACTCGTTATTCTTTTCCATTTAATCCTATCTCCTGCATATACGATTTGATTTTATTTTAGACGTAAAACGTGTCAAAAAAGCTGTCTGGAGCTGAATTTAGAAGAAGAGCTAAAGAGAGAGAAAAAAAAGCTCAGCAGTCTACACATTCATTATCCTCTTGGTTGAATGTTAAAGACTTTCCTTAGAGAATAGGTGAGATATTTCTTTATCTAATTTTATTGGATGTCACACACAAATATGTTAAATGTTACTTTCTTATTTTGCTCATTTTTGGAGAAAAGTATTGCACTATTATTATAGAGATACCCCTGGGGAAAAATATTTTTTCCCAGGGGTATCTCTATAATTCGGGAAACTACAAGTTTTTTAATTAATATTATTCTTTATTTATTTATTTTTCAAGAAATATATTAAACTGAGCTAGAAATGTTCGAAAAACTATCAGTATATTTTCGAGACGCATCGTTTTAAAGTCTTTATTAAACATCAACACTGATGTGTTATATATCAGTCACTTTTTTCACTACTATTATATTTGAGTTCTTATCGCAATTTTGATGCATAATCAGTGTTGTAGTCGAGGGGGGATTCAGGGGGATGGCATCCCCCAACCTTTCTCTTTCAATACAAGCATCCCCCCAGTTTGTATTTCAATTGTTTATCTTCGTACGTATAAGCGTCCCCCCAACTTTTTTTTCAGGACTACACCACTGTGCATAATATAACTGAATGGAAAGAACCTAGAAGGAAAAGGAAGTTTATTGCAAACAAAATTTGCAAAACATTGCAGACATTACAACAAACCCCTTTTTAAGCTTATGAATGTCGGTTTCTTCGAGGATGTTTCTCATCTATGAGCCCATTTCTTGAGGAGGCGGGGAGGAGTTCCTTATAAAACCCAAGATGCATATTTTTTTTTTTTTTGCAGCTACAGCCTGGTCTGGCCCCTGCCGGAAAATGACCTAGTTACATCCCTGCCAAGAC
Source organism: Octonoba sinensis (assembly GCA_038502835.1). NCBI lineage: Eukaryota > Metazoa > Arthropoda > Arachnida > Araneae > Uloboridae > Octonoba > Octonoba sinensis. The sequence continues at coordinate 14,288,656 of CM076604.1, forward strand.
CCTAAGAATGGCTCCAAATATCCAAACAATCAAATAAATTACAGTGGAACCTCAGTAGCTCAACTACCTCAGTAAGTTGGCATTTCCCTCCCCCAATGGTTGGCCCAAAGCTAATTTCAATGGGCGAAAAACTCTCTAACTTGACACAAAATTTCCAGGAACCCCTGTAAGTTGACCTTCATTTTATTTGTATTCTTATTAACTTTTTCATCCGGTAATTTTTCTCTGGACTCTAAACTGATCACTTCAGGACCTCTAGAAAATAGAGATATCTTAGAAGCTATAAATCAAACTGCAAATCCATTAAATGCTTAAAACGGATCAAGTTTTGATGAAGATGACCAAGTTGCAGCTCCGTTTAGGCGAGAGGCATTGAAAGCTATAGTTGTCATCCATCGCTTTCTACGAACACACACACACACACAAAAAAAAAGAAGTGAGTTGCAAATTGGCATGCTTAATAGTAATAATAAAATTACACGTTAATTTAAAGCACAAATGAGCAAAAAAATGCAGACATATGTTTCGGGATTGCTTGGAATCCCTTTTTCAATGCGACAGGGAGCTTCTAGATGCAAAACATCCAAATGAAGCAGACAGAACAAGAAAAACAAAGCTTATATAGCCTAAGAATTATCTGTAAACCAATGAGAATAAAGGCAGCGTGAAGTGGAAGTAGAAGTAGCAGGAAGACACCAATAAGAGAGCAACAAACGAATCCAGTTGAAAGTACAGGAAGTAAAAAGGAATAACAATAAAAATAAAGCAAAAAAGACGACAGCATGCATAAAAATTGCAAAAATAATAAAATAAAATACAAAGAATAAAATTGAAATAAAAATAAGTACAGAAACTACCAAAACAAAATGCAAAACAAAGTACACATGTAAAGGAGGGGGAGGGGAGGGAGGGGGGAAGGAGAAAAATAGACACAAAAAAGGAAAACAACAAGAAAACCTAGAAAGAACAACAAATTAAAGAAATTTATGCCAGACCTGTGAAAAATAAGGAGTTGAAGAAGAATCATTAACCAAATTAGAACTATTCCTGTTAATATGATAAGCTTCCCAAAAGTCAAGCTCTAAAGGGGAAGAACATTTTTGAATAATTTTACCAGAATTGAAGTCAAAAGAGTGGTTGGAATTCCAACAATGTTGAGCAATGCTAGACTTATTTAACTCTTGCTTTCGTACATAACCTTTATGCTCATTTAAGCGAATTTTCAGAGCACGTTTTGTCTGCCCAATGTAAGAAAGGCCGCAAGGGCAACTAATTTGGTAAATACCCCAAGTGTTAAGTTGATCGACAGGATCCTTAAGAGAAGAGAAGGAAAGTTTGTTACTAGGAGCAAAAACGACTTGAAATTGAAACCTTTTTAGGATTTTAGCAATACGGAAACTGACAGAATGAAAGAATGGTAACACAACCAAATTCTTTCTAGAAACTACATTATTGGGACCAGAAGTTTTCTTAGAAAGTTTGTTATGAATAGAATCAATTAAAGAGTGAGAAAATCCTCTATCTGATTTGGTCATTACCAAAGCAGACAAGGGTGGTCAGATTGTTGTTCTTAATAAATCATCTTATGTTGAAAAAACTGATGACTTAATTGCTTCTGGTCCTTATTCTGAAATTTATAAAGATCCTAGTGACAAAGAGTTAAAAGCTATTTCTTCTGCTGTTAAGTCTGTTCATTCTATTCCTTTGATTGCTAAACGGTCTGTGATTCCTTCTGTTGCTAATTGTGCACGTTTTTATGCTTTACCAAAGGTACACAAGGCAGGTATTCCTTTCAGACCAATTGTTTCCAATATTGGCACTGCTTCATATAAATTTTCCAAGTATTTAGTTTCTGTGTTTTCTCCACTTAGGAGTCAGAATGTTTTCACTGTTAAAAATTCCACCGATTTTGTTAAGAAACTTCATAACTTCGTTCCGAATAATTCAGTTATGGCCTCTTTTGATGTTAATTCCTTGTTTACTAATGTTCCTGTTGATGGCGCTTTGACTTGCCTCAGGAAAAGGCTTTCTGAATTCCATTTTACTTCTGTGGAAATTGAGGAATTAGTTTTCCTTACTCGTGTGTGCTTGCAACAGAGCACTTTTGTATTTAATGGTAAATTCTATGCTATGGTAGATGGCCTGGCTATGGGAAGTCCTCTTAGTCCTATTTTAAGTGATTTCTATATGCATTATTTTGAGGAAAAACTGTTCCAGAAATTGCAATTTCAATTTTATGTTCGTTATGTGGATGATTGTTTTGTCCTAACGGACAGTAACTTGTTAGGTATTGATGATGCTCTTTCTATTATGAACTCCATTGATCCTAATATCCAGTTTTCTTGTGAGAAAGAACTTAATAGTAGCCTCGCGTTTCTTGATGTCTTTATTTCTAAGAGTGAGTCTGGTTTCACTACTTCTGTCTATCGTAAACCTTTCGCTGTTTCTTTACCTCCTCACAGACTGTCGTCTCATCCTCCCAACCAAAAATATTCGGCTTTTAATGCTCTGGTCCATCGTGCTATTAATATTTGCTCTTCTCCTGAGCTTCTCAAGATTGAACTCAACTATCTGAAAGCTGTAGCTGTTGATAGAGGATTTTCTCACTCTTTAATTGATTCTATTCATAACAAACTTTCTAAGAAAACTTCTGGTCCCAATAATGTAGTTTCTAGAAAGAATTTGGTTGTGTTACCAATCTTTCATTCTGTCAGTTTCCGTATTGCTAAAATCCTAAAAAGGTTTCAATTTCAAGTCGTTTTTGCTCCTAGTAACAAACTTTCCTTCTCTTCTCTTAAGGATCCTGTCGATCAACTTAACACTTGGGGTATTTACCAAATTAGTTGCCGTTGCGGCCTTTCTTACATTGGGCAGACAAAACGTGCTCTGAAAATTCGCTTAAATGAGCATAAAGGTTATGTACGAAAGCAAGAGTTAAATAAGTCTAGCATTGCTCAACATTGTTGGAATTCCAACCACTCTTTTGACTTCAATTCTGGTAAAATTATTCAAAAATGTTCTTCCCCTTTAGAGCTTGACTTTTGGGAAGCTTATCATATTAACAGGAATAGTTCTAATTTGGTTAATGATTCTTCTTCAACTCCTTATTTTTCACAGGTCTGGCATAAATTTCTTTAATTTGTTGTTCTTTCTAGGTTTTCTTGTTGTTTTCCTTTTTTGTGTCTATTTTTCTCCTTCCCCCCTCCCTCCCCTCCCCCTCCTTCACATGTGTACTTTGTTTTGCATTTTGTTTTGTAGTTTCTGTACTTATTTTTATTTCAATTTTATTCTTTGTATTTTATTTTATTATTTTTGCAATTTTTATGCATGCTGTCGTCTTTTTTGCTTTATTTTTATTGTTATTCCTTTTTACTTCCTGTACTTTCAACTGGATTCGTTTGTTGCTCTCTTATTGGTGTCTTCCTGCTACTTCTACTTCCACTTCACGCTGCCTTTATTCTCATTGGTTTACAGATAATTCTTAGGCTATATAAGCTTTGTTTTTCTTGTTCTGTCTGCTTCATTTGGATGTTTTGCATCTAGAAGCTCCCTGTCGCATTGAAAAAGGGATTCCAAGCAATCCCGAAACATATGTCTGCATTTTTTTGCTCATTTGTGCTTTAAATTAACGTGTAATTTTATTATTATTGTTTACTTGCACAAAGTTAAATTATTTTTATGCTTAATAGTGTTGGGGAATTTGTTTTCTCTTCAGAGCGTAAAAACGAAAAAAAAAATTGATTTTTTTTCTCATGAGGTGTTCTTATTAGATGTACTATGTTTGTATATTTAGTTATTTGTAATACAAATGCAAATACAAAAGTGATGACCAGCAACGGGCTCAGGGCCCAGCTAGGCTGGTCCTAGTCAATTTAACAGTCCCCAATGAACATCAAGAGCTTTCTTAAAAGTTTTTATCCCACTGCAATTAACAGCCGCTTCCGGTAAACTATTCCAACTGCCTACAACCCTATTGAAGTAGTAATTTTTCCTAATTTTAAGATTAGCCTGAGATTTGAAAAGCTTAAAGCAATGACCTCTGGTTCTACTTTCAGCACTGAGCTGTAGTCCATCAACATTTCCCGTTTTAATGAATTTAAACAACTGAATCATGTCCCCTCTGACTCTCCTTTGCTCAAGACTATACATAATGTATAACTTTTCAAAATAATAATAGTAACAGATAAATAATAAAGGGGTAATTTCATTTACTGGAATTGGCTTTTATAACTAGAATGGTAAGTAAATAACAATACAGAAAAAGGTTGGCAATTGAAATTACTGAACCTCAGTAACTTGGCACCCGCTTATCTTGACATGTTTTCGTGTTCCCTTGGGGTGTCGAGTTATCGAGGTTTCACTGTACTTTAAATGCACAGAATCATTTCCAAAGAATATTACTTAATGAAAAAAGGCTGCTGTTTAACAAGAATCTAATCATTTTTAAAAAAATTTCGACAGTCCTGTTATGGGGTGGCAAAGGGTATAAACTCATTGTAAAAAATGTATAAAATTGACCCCCCCCCCCAAATGATGCGCCTGCCTTTCAACATGAAAATATTGAATATTGCTTTAAGAGAAACATCTATTTCTACTGTTAATTATTAATAATAATCATTAGAAACTTTTTTTAACGAGAAATGACTTAGGATGAAAATTGTTTAGAATATGCGGTGATATTGTCCTGTAAAAAAAAATTGGGGGAGGAGATGACTTATGGTAAAAACACAAACTACTAAAATGAAAAAGTCGGTTACCCAGGCTCAGATACTATTAAAAATTATACAAAATCAAAATAAAACTTTATAATTTTCTCGCTCGGAAACAAATTTTCTGAGAGACAATTAGAATCATAAAAAAAAAATCCCCTCTTCCTCGGCAAAATTTGATATTCATTCTAGAGCGACATTTGTGTTGTACTTTTTAAAAGTTAGGAAGGTGCTTATCTTAACACATTGAAGACGGCACAGATTTTTGCTATACCTGTAAAAATAAGCTTTTCAATTTTTCAGTAAAAAAGTTATTTCTAACCACATGAAGTTTTTTTCATCTAACAAAACGGTGTTATAAGACTCTAGCTGATATAAGCCGCCTGTTGTCCTGAAGGTATTAAAGTAGAGTAGGGGACATACTCCCCTGAAGACACACTACACCAAAACTCAAAAGTAACATTCATACTTATTCTTTTAGCTTTTGTATTGATAAGTATTAATAAAAAAATAACATTTAAATCTCAAGTGGGTTTCTTTCTTACTATTATTCTTTGTTTGTTTTGTAAGTAATTATTACAGTACCTTGTGGTTTTAATTATATGTTTCCCCCTTACCAGCTCAGACTTGATGCCGAATGGAGTCTTATGTTCTGAGTATATCTGGGAGAAGTTCTGGATCAATACTGTTGAATAAAACTTTCATTCCATTAAATGGGTAATTTTAGCGTTTTGATTTGTAGTTAATTTCTTTAAAACATAATTTTTTTAAAGTCTGCTTTTTATTTTACAACACAATCATGGAATGCAAAAATTTACATTTGAGTAACCTGTAAAAATTGTCATAAAATGTATTTTTCTTGTTTTCTATTTTTATTTTGAATTTTTATTTCTATAAAACACACAACTTTTCAGAAGTAAGCAGTAAGTTGTGTAATTGAAGCTCCCTATATTCTACATTGCAAAAATAACATAAAACTAACAAATTAAATCTTAAAATAATTTTTCTTTTTACCTTGTTTCAAAACTTTTAAATATAAAATAGTATTCACATTAAAAATAGTATCTGATAGTCTTTTTAAATGTAATTATGTAAATGATGAAGCAAGCAGGAAGTGTAAATGATGAAATTACTTTTTATTTTTTAAATGGTGAAGCATATTTATTTGAATATAATGAAATTGCATCATTTGTACTTTAATACTCATTGCATTTTAAACTTTTTCTGATCTCCAAATATATTGATATATTTTGAATATTATACATTTGTGAAATTATCTATACTAGGCTAAAATTAAGTTATAAACTGCAAAACTTCTTGTCCCAAAACGTAAGTTAAAATGGTAGTCTGCTAAATTTAGAGGAATTACAGTGCCTCCCCCAGAATTGAAAAAGGGCAGCTCTGCTGTAAAAAGGGGCACTTTTCCAAATTTAGGTCATTTATTCTAAAGCAAAAGGCTTTAATACAGTCAACTCTCTCAAATCCGCGGACCCAAAATCCGCGAACGTCTAAAATCCGCGTAAGATTTCCGATGTAAACAGTGAAACTTAGTTTAAAAAACTAATTCAAAAGCTTAGTGAAAAAATTAGAAATGTCTTATATTTTCAAACCTAATAGCATTTTATCTTGAAATGTTCACAATAACTCACATCTGCCTTTTATACATTGAAAACAATGTATTTTTAGCTTATTTTGATTGCCACGTGTCATGCGCGATAATAGCGTTTTGTTGTAATTGGACATCAATCTTTTTGCATCGGTTTTCGGTTTGCGATATTTCTTATTATTTTTTCATTAGTACACAATTCAAATTGTATTCAACAAAAATATTAAGCTATTTTGAAGGATAAATTTTATATTTGCATTGACTTTATGGTGCACATGTTCTCCCGCCTTGACCTAGTTAATGAAGGCGGTTTTGGTCGCTAACGTGCGATCGGCAATGAAAAATTTGGTCACCATTTAAAATTGTTTGATAGCCAGTAGGCGAGTGGCGACCACCAATCTGCACTTTTACAAAGAAGTAGTTGTATGTAAAAAAAATCATTTAAAGTTCACATATATATACATATATATAGATACATTGCATCTAATTTTTATAAATTTTCTTTCTTTTCCATCACTCTTTTATATATTCATGCCTGTACAATTAGTGGTTTATCAAAACATTTTTAAAGTAATAAGTAAAAAGGTTAATGCAACATTATAACCTCGCAAAATGCGTACACATATTAATGACCCGAAATTCGCAAAATTCTAAAATCCGCACAACCCTTGGTCCCAAGCAGTGCGGATTTTGGAGAGTTGACTGTACTCTATATTACAGAAAAATCTAATTCTGTCGCAATTTTGCGGTTTTTTTATTAAAAAAGTTTTTTCTGCATGTTATCACATTTCATAACTACTACCATTCTTGGATTAAGGGTGAAATTTATGCATTTAAACTGCTTTGAGTGCTATTTTTGGTGCATGGTGATAACAGAATGCAAGAAGAAAATCCGTGATATTACCCCATTGAGCTCCAAAAATTTCCCTGATTTTATAATTTTAATTGGGAGTTACACTGTATCATTGTCATATGTAATGACAATATCACAGTGGTGAAACCAGAAAAATTCTTTGGGGGGGGGGGGGGGGGATGCACATTGCTTTTCCATCAGAACTTTGTGCAATTCCTGTTTTTTTTTTTTTTGAGGGAGGGTTAAAGAAAAGAGAAAATTACATAACTTTCTAAGTACATAATATAATCTGCATCTGGTGATAATTTTAAATCTAAAGTGTTTGTTAAGTCCTGTACACAAAGTGTATGTTCATTACCTGCTGGTGCAAGAGGTGCTGTGCAGTGCCCTCTCATAAAAATATTAATAAAAATCTCCAAAATAAAGGAGCAAATCATGTGATTCAGTTTGCCAAAAGCTAGCTAGTGATTTAACTCTTATTACACCTGATATTTGGGACAATAGATTTAAGTTATGAGGGCAGGGAGCAGACAAGTAGTAATTCCTTTTTTTAACAGACTTCACATAGGAATTAGGTTTTACATTCTTACTGTATGTATGTATGTATGTTGATTTTTTTTTTTTTTTTGTTTGTTTCTACACTCATAACTTCTCACTGAATGGACCAATTTTCATGATTTTTATGAGAATAACCTATGGAATAACTCAAGAAAGAAAAATATTTTCATATAAATAATAATGTTTGCTTTTAATTTCAGATATGGTAGCCACAGAGAGGTGCCACTGGATCCTCCATTCGTGGCACTGCTTGGACGGAACCCGCATTACAAAACATCAGAAGTCCTGAAGGAAATACTTAATGATTGCAAGGTAAGTTTTTTCATGTTGATCTTATGTAAGGTGAAAATTTGTACTAATATGTACTAGACTGCAACGTTTCTTGACAATGACGTCACAACACGCAGCAGAAGAAATGAGTATGCGAGGCTGTTAGGGTTACAAGGACGCGAGTCGAAAAGTCGCACACCAACTTGACGAAATAATCCGCTTAAGCATTCTATTCGGCACATTGCGCATTTGAAAACTCATTTGTCAGTTTATCAGAAAAAGATAAACAGATGTAACAAATTTAAAATCTTATTTCTTTTTACATAATCCTAATTTCTTTTATTGAATCAAATGTATTTCTTGTTAATGTAATCACTAAAAGTATATTTTCTTCTAAAAATTATTTTCTCCTTTCAATAATTCATAAAAACGGTTACACTTTTGAACACTTTCGTTTTTTAAATGAATATTTTTTTTCCTTCCTGTTACCACTGAGCCTATTTTTTTTTTCATGTGTAAGTTTGTTTTTAATGGAAAATTACGATATTAACGAAAATAATAATAATTATGATATTAACGAATGGAATAATAACAAATATTTAGCTTTAAGCAAAGTCACAAGCCAGCGAGTCGGGCATAAACGTAATCCATTCAAGATCTCTCCAAACCGCTTATGGGAAGATCGCCAACTGCTCGTGAGCTGTTATTGGCTGAGTGTTCAGCTCTAAATGAAGGTATTACTACGCGTTGCACTTCTCGTAAAATTGAAAATATATAACATTTTATGAAAATTATGACAAATAAACGCTATATATGGGTAGGTTAAAATGCCTTATCATATTTCTCAAGCGAAGTGCTTAGTTATACTCGAAAATCGTACACCGCGCAGAGAACTACTTTCTCAGAGATGCCGAATGCTGCGGATTCTCCGTAGTATCTACGGAAAAATTTGAAGTTGACTGCGGATTACGGAAAGCGCTTTTTTTTTCTGCGGAAAATACAATATTTTAGCCGAGTTCAACTTTCTGCGCTTGGCGCGCTTATAAACAAATATTCCCCGACAGTCGCCAAAACAAGCGCTCACTGACGATTCATGGTAGCTTAGAGCTGCGAACAATAGGAGAATGGCGACGGTAGAAAGCTCAAAATTCCGGTTCCAACCGGAATTTCTCCCAGCGTGGAGCAATATTTACAGCAACCCTGTTCTACTCGGCGAGACCAAGAGAGTTCGGGCAGTGTTCAGGTTTTTTCGCTTACTTGCACGACATGTGCTTTTAGCAATAGCAGTTGCTTATTGAATTCTTCGTCGTTTGTTCGTTTGGTTATTAACTATTTGGTGATAAATTAATTAACGAATTCAGTTAGAAATTAAATTTGTATTTTATATTGAAAAATAATCTTATTGGGTGGCAACATAACCGGGAAATTAGGGCAGGGAAGTTTTATGTTTCGGGAAAGATCAGGGGATATTTAAATTTTCTCCAAATATCAGGGAAAATTATTCAAACCGGCAAGCGCCCGGAGATTCGCCTGCGAAATTTCCTTTCGTTGCGCGTGGTCGGCTCGATTGCCGATTTCCCATTGGCGGCACAGGGGGGGGGGGGGGGCACAGAGAGCCCATGCCTCCCCTCCCCCAATTTAGAATTTTTTAGACTTTTCTTTACTTGATACAGGAACAATATGCATCTTGAGAAAATAAAGTAATATAAGTATAAAATAATGATGGGGGGGGGGGGGGGGTCTTCATTCTTAAAAAAAGAAAACTTTAGATTTAAAACTCTCAGCAGTTGCAGATTAGATTTACTTAGAAAATTACGTTATTTTCTCCTTCCAGGGGTGGTAGAGTTCTGGAAATTTCCGGAATTTTTTTTTGCCGAAGTTCTGGAAATTTTATTTTGCTTCTTGCCCTTAAATTTTCCGCCCTCATTTCGGTTCTTTTGCTTTAAATTGCAGCAATGCATATTTCTTAATTGATTTATGTAATTCTTTAAAATATGGTTCGCCTTTCCACGTGCAAGCAAGAAAACGTATGCGTTCTTTTCTTTACGCAGTCTTTCTGCATCCTGTGCAAGAATCGTATTTTTTCCATTTTAACTCTTTTTAAATTTTAATTATGAAGTAAGTAAATAAATCAAAATCTTACCGTATATACTGTTAGCCTTAACGCTAACAACATTTTCTCTACATCTACAATTAATTTACTAAAGAAAAGTTTAATCTTTAGTACTCTTTTGAAAACTTACTTTGAGAGTAAAAGCGGGTGTTTTGAAGCATCGTCGACCAGAAACGTTCAGTGTGTAGGAAATCACGTATCAACATGGCTGTGCATGTTGGGAGTGACGTAACTAGTCAGCCGTGATTGGCCGAGGAGGTAGGCGGACATGCCACATGCCAACCTCTCATTGGTTGCTTTAGAACTCGGTCGACATTACGTTATGCTAATGAAGGTGTGTATTTAAGAGGAAGCTCTGGTCGACGGAAGCACTTCTCTTTTTCTCAACCATGTTGTAACTGCATCGATCGAGCATTAAGTTATCGGCTCGTTGCTCGAAAGAGCCTTTGCTAATGTAGCGTTTGCTATAAAAGCCCGATTTTCGCGATGCTAGTCATATTTTAAAGTTACCAGTTTTTTTGGCTTCAGGTTATTTTAACAATGTTGTAGTTTTTTGAAGTTTAAATAAATGTTACAGTTTTTACAAAGTCTTTTGAATCATTTATCTTCAAGATCGGGCAAGGCATACTTGACTCTTCCGCTAACTCTGCAACTATATTAGATTCATAGGATGCTACAAGTTGCAACTTTGTTATCCAATTTGAATGGACATGATATACTGTTATCATATACTTACTTGCGTGTAAGTCAATTCGCATGTAAGCAGAACCCCCAACTTTCAGACAAATAATCAGAAACTTGCGCGTAAGTCGACCTTTCAGAGATAAATCGGGAACGTTTTTGCCGCGAATTTTTAGGCATAAATGTTTTTAAAAGAAGGGGGATGAATTGTAATTACAATTGGAAATTTGTAGGTATGATGTGGATTTTCATTTTTGCGATCGCGATTTTCGTGTTTGCTGTTTGATTGTTAATTGTTGCTTTTATTTTGAATCAATAAAAAAGAGCTTTTGGGTTTTAATTTCTTGCAGTCTTATTAAATGCAATAAATAATTTTAGTAATGTTTTCTTCATCATTTTGATGATTTTTTAGAGGAAATTGTATTTTTTTTAATAATCCACACATTTTATTAAAATAGTACACCCTTTTTGTACCACTTTCCTGTTGTGCTATATTTTATACATTTTCCATTGCGACCCCTGTTAAAATAAGTACTTTTTTCCATTTCTGTCTGAATCAAATAGTTTTCATAAATTTCAACTAGATAAATTACATTTCGTCTTATATGCTAGAAAATACAATACCTATGAAAAAAATTTGAGGTTCAGGAAATTGTTTGGAAGTTCAGGAAATGCAAATCCTTACTACTACCACCCCTGCCTTCACCGAAAAAAAGGGAATTGTACAAAGTTCAGTTGGAAAAGTAGTGTCACCCTCTCTAAACATTTTTTCTGGTTTCACCACTGTGATACTGTCATTACACATGGCAATGATGCTGTGTAACTCACAATTTCATTATAACATCAGGGAAATTTTTGGAGCCTAATCAAGGAGTTATCAGGGTTTTTTTTTTTTTTTTTTGAATTCCGTTGCCTCCATTGCTCAGCTGAGGCAAATATTTAGCTTTTAGGTTGAATATTAGAGTAGTTTTTGCATCCATGTTTCTCGGGTATTATAAACTACTGATAAGCACTGAAAACTACTGAAAATTGTTCAGGTTACTACTGAAAACTTTTAGATTAGAGTGGCATCTCTGCTTTCTTCGTTTGCTCTCAGCATATTTCTCCATAGTCAAGAAACCTTGCAGTTGAGTATAGTTAGTTTGTGTTGTTATTAATAACACATTTGTAAATGGTTGATTCTCCAAAAAAGGAACATTCTTGTGTCCAAGTAATTTTTTACTGACTTCACAAAGGCTATACATTCATATTGTATGTATGTCATTTTTTTTTTTTTTTGTCCACTCATAACATCCCACCTCATGAACCGATTTTCATGCTTTTTTTAAAAATCAATCGAGGGTGCTTTCCCATAGGTCACGTATCTTTGTTTGAAACCTTTTTATAATTAGAAAAAAGTTATGGTCAGAAATGTGGTCACTTTTTGTTTTTTCATCCATAACTTTTTTAACAAATGAGCCAAATTTGATGATTTTTTCTTTAATCAATAGAGGATTGTCTAACTCAAATATCCCACATCAATTTGACTACATTTGTTTTTTACAAAGAGCATTTGTGTGAAAAATAAGTGTATTTTTTAATATTAATAGGGAAGGCGTGGTTTGATTTTTCTTTGTTGGTAAAATAGTTAATAAATAGGAAACTGATTGTTAAAAAAGAGTTTGTTGCCATTAAGCGGTAATATTAAAAGCAATTATAACAAGAGTTTGACTGAAGGCTTCTCTGAAGAAAAAATTAAACCCAATCAGTTTGTTTGCTCTGGTGACCTTTTAAAATCGATTTCAAAACGGAATTTATCATACAAACTGTTAGTTTTTAGTTTCCCCTTAGATATGGGTTTTTTTAAAAAGGAGTATTTATATAAGAATGTATTTACACTAAAAAGAATAAAATAATTTTTAGAAAAAATAGAACCGACTTCTAATTATAAATTGCGCTAAAAAGGAAAAATAAATTGGTTCTTTACACAACGTTGATACGACTTTTAACATCATTTTTGAAGTTGGTGAAAAATTGAGAGTCTAATTATCATCACACCATGCATTATTTTACATTTAAACTGTTGCAAACTCTAGGCCATTTATATTTGTAATGTTGCCTTAATTCATGGTTACAAAAGTGATCATGAATCAAAATCCATCATAATTTTGCATCAACTTCAAAAATTATGTTTAAAAGTTGTATCAATGTTGTTTAAAAAATTAATTTAGTTTTTTATTTTTAGCGCAATTTATAATTTGAAGCTGGTTCTATTTTTTTCTAAAAATTATTTTATCTTTTCAAAGATTTGTCTTTGTTGAGCTCAAATTGGGAAATCCATGTGTGCAGTTTAAAAGATATGGAGCATCTCCATTAGCAGACATGGAAGAATTACGTCTTATGCAAGCTGTGCAAATTACTTTCAGTTGTTTGAAACTACTTTGCAAGGTGCTTTGGAACTCCACGATTTATCCGATGCTGTTGCTGGATCATAAGAACTTTTGCATTATTTTCTTTAACTTTTAAATCCTTTATGTTATTTAAATATTTTTCTTGTTCCCTTTGGTATACATGCAGTAGCACACCCATAATTTTGCTTCAAGCTGGAAAGGGGGGGGGGGATCACAATTAAAGATTCCCTGTGTATTTATTGTATCAAATATTCCCTTTAAAAACAAACGATGTCCTCTTTTTTAGAGTTCAGTACAAATTATAAAAGGCTAAAATATTTCACTGTAATGCATGCTTTGCATCAATACTTAGATAAAATTGTGTCATTGTTTCCAGAAAAGGATTTATTATTGTTTATTATTATTACTTTTTTTTAATGAAAACTTTTTAAACAAGTGTTATCTTCAGCATTTGAGGTTGATTTGCATTACTGCTCCGATAAATTTGATTTGTTTGATTTGACCACACTACCGTGTTTCTGTGCATTCAGAATTATTTCCTTTTTTTCTTTTCCTTTATGTTTCAGCACTTTTTATTTGTTCAGTATATTTCCCACTTAAAAAGTATGTTGATCCTTAATGTACGATACGCAATATAGTCAAAAGTCTCAATGTAAAAACCCCCCTTTTTTTCTATTTCTTTTAGTTTATGATTTTTTTAAAACTTTACAATATTGCTTCAACTTTTTTTTTGATTTTAAACAAATTTATAAAGATCAGTTCATATAATGCTGCTTTTATAAAATATTAAATTCAATTTTGAACTGCAATTGTATGTAACAGAGCACATATAACTGAATTAATCAAAAATAAAAAATGGTGAAAGAAAGTTCAAGGATATAATACAAATTCTTAAATAGTTTCATTTAAAAAAAAGTGCTACATTTTACTCAAAACTATTGATTAAAATTACACTTTAAGTAGTATATTATCTGAGTCTACTAAGCCTATGGAATGCACAGAAGAGGCTACCAAATTTGAGAGGAAAAACTTAACCCAAAGGAAAAAAAAATAGCTATTTTTCTTGCATTACTAGGTTTTGTTGCATTGAAGAATGAATTCTTGGAGCTCCAAAAGACATGTATAAAATTTAATTGAAGATTTGTATTAACCCATTCAAGACCGATTGCACACTGATTTCTGAGGCTATAAGACGGCCTGCACACCATTTGTGCAACAAGCAGTAATGTGTTACTGCTTATTCTGACTTATACTTGATATTTCTATTAATTCTGACTGAACTAGTAGTTGAAATAAGATTTTTCTTGAACTAATGAAATCTGTAAAGTATAGGAAAATTGTACGGTGTGAAATGATCTTATTTATGAGAATTCACTTATGAATTGGGCTATTTCCATAGTAAACATATAAAAAAAACCATAGTGAACAATATAAAAGGAAAAAAAATTTTGCTCCTGGGGACCGTGTTCTAAAAAAAATCGTAGTCTCAAATAGGTTAAAGAATATTGGATTTATCAGTGATTATAATAAAAAATCGAATATAACCATATAATTAGCACACTTCAAAGTGTGATGCTTCTTTTAGAAGGGGTGGGGATTGGTCTGCACATAGAAGCATGTATAATATTTGACTTTTACCGACATCCATCACAATTTAGCAGCTGCATCACAAGTGGTTAGTTTCATATCTCTTTTTGCCATACATTTTTTGTTCATTTCAAGTACTAAATATTAAAGTAACTAAATAAATGTTGGTGCACTTACAATTCGAGGATTAATTCTTTTCTATCTTGTCCTAAACTCTTGTATTGGACTCAAGAATAATACAGTATTGCTGCAAACACTCTACAGCCCTCTCACACGAGTCACTTGCATGCAGTGGTTTTATACAAAAAATAAGCGCCAACGTAGTGATATATTGTATAAAAAGCATGGGGACCTTTCAGAAATGAAGTCACTCTTTTTTCAATATATTTGACTATTCCTTTGTCACTAAGTGTCACACTTCAACATACCCCCTACCCCCCTTTGTCACATGTCATACTATATTACATTAGCATAAAATAAATTTAATTTGCTGATTTTAAATGTTTTTAGAGAAATCAAAATGTACGATGTCACACTTCTTGTTTCCTCCTCCCCTCCCCTGTCACACTTTCTTGAACTTTCCCCTTCCCCCCTCGAAGTGGGACATCATTTATGAATGACCCCATGCCGGGAAAGACATGACAAACATAAGACTTGTTTTTATGTAATAGTTTAAAATATTCATTTCTTTGACAAAATTGCTCCACTATTTTGAAAGTGGGCATGTACCATTTTACTAAAATTTATTTAATTATTTTAATATTTATTGCCTGAAGCAAAACAAAAAAAGGTGCATTTTGTTAAATCTGTAAAATTAATCAACTGTGTTACATGAGGCGTTCCATGCAACAATGGTGAATCCGCCAGTCACTTCATCCCTCCCCCCAATAGAAAGCCTTGTTACAGAAGAAGAGCTAAGGAATACAACAAGGTGATTTATTCGCACTTTTCTGTCTGAAGCTTTAGCATGTACAACTTATGAAACTGCAACTTGCAACACTGCAATAAATGGTGTGTGGGCCAAGGTTCAACAGCTAATCAATCACCAAATAATCTGACTATGCCAACTACGAAAAATGAGGATGATCTTATATATTTTTGTCCAGATTAATTCCATGGATTTTTTAATTTGATTACTTAATTACTGATCTTTACTTATGGTGATTTTCAAATGAAAAGCATTCTTTACATGCATTTTGAAAGGAATTTCGTTTCTCATTTTCATTCTAATAAAAGTAATGATGCAAAGTTCCATCTTGGTTTTCTGCATGACATTGCAATTCACCGTTGTCGCTTTGAAACTAGTTTATTTTTCTTTGACGGTTTTGTTTCTTGAAATACAGTTTTGGTGGATTCGCCCTCGTTGCATGGAACACCTCACATAATACGGTGGAACATTGGGAAGAATAGTTTTATCTTATTTTATTTGTGGTATGTTTGTGTTCATTCAACTGTTTTAAGATTTAATGTTATCATTGCATATTTAATCCTTCAGTATAGATATTAATACTTTAAAAAAAAATTGGTTTCAGTTTTATCAAATGCTATATCTTAATAAACGATTTATGTTCCAATTTGATTTCTTTCTCTCTCTTCACACAACATATATTTTTGTTCCTGAACGTATATCATATATTCAGTTGCATATATTTGTCGCATAAAGGTTATGTGAAAGCAAGAGTTAAATATGTCTAGTATTGCTCAACATTGTTGGAATTCCAACCACTCTTTTGATTTCAATTCTGGGAATATTATTCAAAAATGTTTTTCCCCTTTAGAGCTTGACTTTTGGGAAGCTCATTATATTAACAGGAATAGAGAGTTCTAATTTGGTTAATGATTCTTCCTCAACTCCACATTTTTCACAGGTCTGGCAGAAGTTCCTTTAACTTGTTGTTCTTTCTTGGTTCTTGTTGATCGGTTGGTGGATTTGCTTTAATTTTTCTTTTTGGTCCCCCCTCCCCCCTCCTCTATATGTGTACTTGTTTTTGAATTTTGTTTTGGTTTCTTCTGCACTTATTTCTTTTCCATTTTGATTCTTTGTATTTTATTTTATTGTTTTTGCATTTTCATGTATTTTTGCATTTGTATGCATTCTGTGGCCCTTTTTACTATGTTGTAATTGATACTCCTTTTTTTACTTTGTGTACTTTCAACTGGGTTCGTTTGGTGCTTTCTTATTGGTGCCTTCCATGCTACTTCTACTTCCACTTCACGCAGCCTTTATTCTCATTGGTTTTCAGGTAAATCTTAGGCTGTATAAGCCGTGTTTTTGTTGTTTTGTGTGCTTTATTTGGATGTTTTTGCATCTAGAAGCTTCCTGTCTCATTGAAAAAGGGATTACAAGCAATCCCGAAACATATGTCTGCATTTTAATGCTAATTTATACTTTCTAAACGTGAAATAATTTTTTATTAGTTTACTTAGAACAAAGTTAATTTATTATATTATTTTATTATTGAATATCATATCTTTTAACCTCTTCTATCTCAAACTTTGAGCAGTGAAGTGATAATTTAATTTTGCTAAAATTTTCAAATTACCATTTTCAGGATATTTCGGGCTTGGACAAACAAAGTTAAAGTCCTTACTGAAGAACTTCAATGAATATCCTGAAAAACAGAGGTTTGTTTTAGAACTTGATATTTTTCATTGTTCCTTTTATCATGTCTGGTATTATGTCACAGTATTTTCTTAATGTCATAGGTTCATTGTTTATCATCCTTTTAATAATTTCATGTTAAACAAAATATTATTTTTTTTATGTGTGTGTTATTGCAGTATCAATACCCTTTCCCTTTTACAAATGTCAGCCAGATTTAAAGCCTATGGGAACATACCTGTACCCGAGAGCCATAGCATCTTAAGTCCATTTATCTAGTTTTTGCGAGTTTACACTTAGTGTGCATACAGAGTAATGGTGACAAAGCCACTAGCTGAATGAGGGTTCCAAAACTCCCATCGGACAGTTTTATTCTAAGATTCGGACAAAAAAGTCGAGTGTTATAGTACTAAAAATGTTTATGTTTTAACTTCATCGCGAAAACTTGAAAAATGGACTTAAGATACTATGTTTTCAGATACAGACCTTCATATTTAGGCCTATCATGTATAACCTTATAAGTCTTTATGTAAACAATACATTATTAAACATCTTTAATAGTAATTCTGTCACAAAAGTTGATTAATGTCATTTAAGAAATATGTAGTGAAAAAAGAAATTTGTGCACTTAACAGACTAACAACAAAGCAGTTATGAAAGTTTGTGCATGAAATTTCAATTGACTTTAAATTTATAGTACCAGTGTACCAATACAGTACCAATGGACCATTTTAGTGGAAACTGAATTTTTTATATTTGTTGGCAGTGAGAAGCTGGTTTATTCATTTGTTTAAAATTTATTTAATTAATTACAGGGTTATTAAATACAGGGTATCGAAATACACGACTTTCCAGGAGTGCGAAAAAAGTCATGTATTTCGATTTTGTTCCAAAAATTTGTCATGGAAAGTCATGATTTTTAGCAAAAAAAATTTCCAAAATCATTGAACTTGAAAGTTGATCATGGATTTTTGGCTCTGGAGCTTAACCCTTTATCTACTGACGGTACTTATAAGTACCATTCTCTATAAATTCTATCGAGAAACCATTTTTACCCATTTTTTCTGATGGTGCTTTGCAGGAACACTCTTTGAATTCCACTTTTTCAGAATACGTATCAGCAAGTGTTCTATAAAGAGTATTTTAGCGAGGAAAGGAACATAGTTTTGAAACCGGTGCTGTGTTTTGAACTGCCATTTTGTTCAGATTGTTCCCCTTTTTTAGAGTTTCGCTCCAGAAAAGTGGTAAAATTTTAGAATTAAGGCCCTGGTTTTTTTTAATGTGTTGGTTAAGAACTTAAAAAACTAATTGACGAAATATTTTGATTAAAATGTATGTAATTAATTTCACAGTTAAAATACATTTTGGCACTTATTAGCTGTAAAGAAATAAGTTCTTATAGACTGAGCATTTCATTTATGTAAATCCAGTGTAAATACCCAAACAAACTATCTATGTAAAAAAAGTACTGCAGATCATAATGCTGTAGATAAAGGGTTAAAATACTAATTTGCTCAAATGACATTTTACCATTTTCAGAATATTCAACATATTTAAGGCTATAACCTTAGACTGACTTATTCTGTTTTTTATTTTAATATTTATCAATTTTCTTTATTATTTTGTGATTTTGATTTGCTTATTAATGAACCATCGTGCATTATGCATTATGCCGTAAAATTACGTGCATTTTGGGAACAAACTAAATTTCATAAAAATAAATTCTTCTCTTAGTTTTTTAGTTTTTCATTTATTTTTGAAACTAAATATTTGTGTTAAATTTAAGTTTTGAAATAAACAAAAAATAAAATTTAGAAACAAGCTTATCCAAACATGCGCTATACACTAGTAACTAGTTTCCACAACTTAAGCTCAGGATTATATCATTACTGCAAGAAATGTAGCATATGCTTTCACTTAAAACTTTGCTTTAAAAATGATAATTTTTGTTCAATCAATTTTTCTTATTGATCAAAATGAATATATTGTTTTTCATAAAATATATTTCTCTTTTTTTTTTGGAAGGGGAGAGGGAATCAATCCGCTTAAGACTAAAATTCTTAAATTTGAAAAAGCCTGTATGATGTATTTAATGCACTAGTACTAAATTGCCTTTTTTGTTTGTTTATGATAATGAATTTCAAGTGGGAAAGATGCAAAATACTATACATTTTTGTGGCGATTTAAAACTGCTTAAAAAATATTGCACCTGGATTAACTCGGATAAATGTAATTAGAATTAGCAAAAGACAAGTTCAGGTAAATAGGTTGAGGCCCTTTTGAAATGTGTATGTTTTTGTCAAAACAAATTGTCCTGTGTGTGGCGTGGAAAGTTAGAAGCAAAAGTCATGGAAAATCATGGAATTGAAAAGCTGAAGTGTAGCAGATACCCTGTAATTAATTTATTTTAAAACTTTTAATGAGCAAGGATGTTTCTCTTAATGTTTTGTGAAGAGTAGTTGAATTCTCCACCAGACCCCTACCTGTTAGGCGAGGCCTTAGGATTGCTTACGCAAGGGGAGAGGTAGTGGGGTCTACGGATTTTACATGCACATATCCCCAAGTATACATGGTGGTCTTCAGTGGGTATCGAACGCGCGACCTTCCAGGTGGAAGTCCGACGTGCTAACCACTAGGCTACCACGGCCCAATATTTTAAGACTGCTTTTTGAATGGACACTTAAAACTTGCAATGAACACGGACTTTTTACAATGCTGTACTGCAAAAGTAAATGGTTATCTGATCGCCACAGAAACTCATAAATTAACTCATAGCTGTTTATTATCATCACATGCACATATTTGTGTTCCATTTTTATGAATGCCATTTTGTCAAGTAATCATCATCTTTTTGTTGATTATCACGTTGACTGCAAACCTACGAGGCAACTCGTAGTAGGTGAACTTCCTGAAACACCAAACTGCAAGTGTTCTCGTTGTTGCCGACTTATTTCCATTTTGCAATACATTTATAGAAAGTTTGTAATTTTTTGCTTAAGAAGATGTTTTGAACAATATGATGTGATTAAATTAAAGTATCGTTAAGAGGTCCGTAAACTTCAACAGCGCTGGCAGTCAACGGATTACAATAATCGTAAATGTCTAATTTAAGGTGCCATGTAAATTTTTTTTTTTACAATGAAGAATTAATTGATTTGCTTTTATGTGATTGCTATTTCTTAATTTAATAAATGAGAAATAACTTTGACACTGGTACATGTGTCTAAAATCGAATCAGTAAGTTTGAATGAAAAAAGGAACTTGAATTTTTCTTAACTTTGCATCAGTGTGGCTCCTTAACACTAGATTTACCAGACCAATCATTTTGACTGTTTTGGAACGTCCATTTTGCATCATTTGTTACTTATTATAGTGCAACTTTCAATTGCATTGGCTTTTCCTAATACAAGGTAAGTATTAGGAAAAGCCAATGTGTGACTGAAAATAATGTGACTGAAAGTTTTATTATAATTAGTAGCAACTTGGTGTAAAATGAAAGTTTAGAAATGGTTGAAAACGACTTGGTAAATCTAGTGTTAATCAGAGCAAGAAGATATTTTTCCTTTCTCGTTAAATATTTTCCCTTATATTAATATTTATTAGTGCAGCGTTACCTGACCCCCAAGGGTTCGCACAGTGTTTGAAGGGGGTCGCGAAAATAATGTCGCAATGGTGGAATTTTTAATTGCTAATGTAAATGAAGCAATAAATTCACTTATACATATTAGGACAAAGCGTAATAAGGATTTTTTTCATAGGTTGTATTCCTGCATACTTAACGAAAAAGGCTTCGAGACTCTGTTCCAATTCCTATTCAGGAGGTAAGCCATTTTCTTGTTAATGCTGCAACAATTGAAGGGTCCACTGGAAAAACAACCTGAGACTCATACTACTTGATGAACTTTGCTTTATGTTTTATTCATTCATGTTACAACATAAATGTTAATTTTAACTATACAAGCCTACTTTTCCGTAACACTCAAATTCAAATTTATAATACATAATTTATATTCATTTATAATACATAATTTATAATAAAACATAAAGCATTCCTCAAGTAATATGTGACTTAGGTCATTTTTCCAGTGGACTCTTCAATTGCTTTGTTGGGAAATACCTTTTGAATGACCATAATGAGGCAGTGAGAAGCAAAGGGATGTGAGTGACCAAAAATTATTCTGAGAAAGACTCGTTCAAAGTTTATCTTATCGGACCTTTAATGTTTTTTTTTCTAATCACGTTGGAGCGGAGCATTTGCTAGAGCTATCGCTAACATCGGTTGTCACAGTATAAAATGGTGCTTTCTCTATCATTTGCACAAGTTATCTTCAAATTTTCAATTTTGTCGCGTACATCCCTTTGCTTCTGAATGCCTCATTCAAGATTCATACTGGAAGAGAGTTTTTTTCATGCAAGTATTGTGGTAAAACCTTCGAACTGGAAACATCTCTCCAAAAGCATTTGAGAAACCACACAGAAGCAAGGCCTCATGTACCTCTGGTAGCAGTGCTTGGTTCTTTCGAGCTTTCATTTCATTTCAAGGCCTCATGTTTGCGAATACTTTTCTCTTCCAAGCTCCTTCCCTGTTTGCACTAGGCCTTAGGGATGCCCTCCCTCAGGCACGAGGTAGTGGGGTCCACGGATTTTACATGCACGTATCCCCAAGTGTACATGGTGGCTCTTCGACAGGTTGGATATCAAACACCTGACTTTCTGGTTGGAAGTTCGAAATTCTAACCACTACGGTCTTGCCTCATGTACCCGACATTGCAGTGCTTAGCTCTTTCAAGCCCCCTGTTTCCCCACCTGTATCCCCAAGTGTACATGGTGGTTCTTCGACAGGTTGTATATCAAACCCCTGACTTTCTGGTTGGACGTTCGAAATTCTAACCACTAGGCTACTACGGCCTTGCCTCATGTACCCCACATTGCAATGCTTAGTTCTTTCAAGCCCCTTGTTTCTCCACCTGTATCCCCAAGTGTACATGGTGGTTCTTCGACAGGTTGGATATCGAACCCCTGACTTTCTGGTTGGAAGTTCGAAATTCTAACCACTAGGCTACTACGGCCTTGCCTCATGTACCCCACATTGCAGTGCTTAGCTATTTCAAGCCCCCTGTTTCCCCACCTGTATCCCCAAGTGTACATGGTGCTTCTTCGACAGGTTGGATATCAAACACCTGACTTTCTGGTTGGAAGTTCGAAATTCTAACCACTAGGCTACTACGGCCTTGCCTCATGTACCCCACATTGCAGTGCTTAGCTATTTCAAGCCCCCTGTTTCCCCACCTGTATCCCCAAGTGTACATGGTGGTTCTTCGACAGGTTGTATATCAAACCCCTGACTTTCTGGTTGGACGTTCGAAATTCTAACCACTAGGCTACTACGGCCTTGCCTCATGTACCCCACATTGCAGTGCTTAGTTCTTTCAAGCCCCTTGTTTCTAAACCTGTATCCCCAAGTGTACATGGTGGTTCTTCGACAGGTTGGATATCAAACACCTGACTTTCTGGTTGGAAGTTCGAAATTCTAACCACTACGGTCTTGCCTCATGTACCCCACATTGCAGTGCTTAGCTATTTCAAGCCCCCTGTTTCCCCACCTGTATCCCCAAGTGTACATGGTGCTTCTTCGACAGGTTGGATATCAAACACCTGACTTTCTGGTTGGAAGTTCGAAATTCTAACCACTAGGCTACTACGGCCTTGCCTCATGTACCCCACATTGCAGTGCTTAGCTATTTCAAGCCCCCTGTTTCCCCACCTGTATCCCCAAGTGTACATGGTGCTTCTTCGACAGGTTGGATATCAAACACCTGACTTTCTGGTTGGAAGTTCGAAATTCTAACCACTAGGCTACTACGGCCTTGCCTCATGTACCCCACATTGCAGTGCTTAGTTCTTTCAAGCCCCTTGTTTCTAAACCTGTATCCCCAAGTGTACATGGTGGTTCTTCGACAGGTTGGATATCAAACACCTGATTTTCTGGTTGGAAGTTCGAAATTCTAACCACTACGGTCTTGCCTCATGTACCCGACATTGCAGTGCTTAGCTCTTTCAAGCCCCCTGTTTCCCCACCTGTATCCCCAAGTGTACATGGTGGTTCTTCGACAGGTTGTATATCAAACCCCTGACTTTCTGGTTGGACGTTCGAAATTCTAACCACTACGCTACTACGGCCTTGCCTCATGTACCCCACATTGCAATGCTTAGTTCTTTCAAGCCCCTTATTTCTCCACCTGTATCCCCAAGTGTACATGTGGTCTTGACAGGTTGGATATCAACCCCTGTTTCTTGAAGTTCGAAATTCTACATGGTGCTACGGTTGCTATGTACCCCACTTGCTGCTTGCTATTTCAAGTTTTCCCCACCTGTATCCCATGTACATGTCTTGCAGGTTGATATCAAACCCTGTTTCTGGAGTGAATCTCCAAGGTACACGGTGCTTTTTTTTTTTTTTTTTTTTTTTTTTTTTTTTTTTTTTTTTTTTTTTTTTTTTTTTTTTTTTTTTTTTTTTTTTTTTTTTTTTTTTTTTTTTTTTTTTTTTTTTTTTTTTTTTTTTTTTTTTTTTTTTTTTTTTTTTTTTTTTTTTTTTTTTTTTTTTTTTTTTTTTTTTTTTTTTTTTTTTTTTTTTTTTTTTTTTTTTTTTTTTTTTTTTTTTTTTTTTTTTTTTTTTTTTTTTTTTTTTTTTTTTTTTTTTTTTTTTTTTTTTTTTTTTTTTTTTTTTTTTTTTTTTTTTTTTTTTTTTTTTTTTTTTTTTTTTCTTCGACAGGTTGGATATCAAACCCTGACTTTCTGGTTGGAAGTTCGAAATTCTAACCACTACGGCCTTGCCTCATGTACCCCACATTGCATGCTTAGTTTTCAAGCCCCCTTTTCCCACCTGTATCCCCAAGTGTACATGGTGGTTCTTCGACAGGTTGATATCAAACCCCTGACTTTCTGGTTGGAAGTTCGAAATTCTAACCACTAGGCTCTACGGCCTTGCCTCATGTACCCCACATTGCAGTGCTTAGTTTTTCAAGCCCCTTGTTTCAAACCTGTATCCCCAAGTGTACATGGTGGTTTTCGACAGGTTGGATATCAAACACCTGACTTTCTGGTTGGAAGTTCGAAATTCTAACCACTACGGCTTGCCTCATGTACCCACATTGCAGTGCTTAGCTTTTCAAGCCCCCTGTTTCCCCACCTGTATCCCCAAGTGTACATGGTGGTTCTTCGACAGGTTGATATCAAACCCCTGACTTTCTGGTTGGAGTTCGAAATTCTAACCACTAGGCTACTACGGCCTTGCCTCATGTATCTTCGACAGGTTGATATCAAACCCTGACTTTCTGGTTGGAGTTCGAAATTCTAACCACTAGGCTACTACGGCCTTGCCTCATGTACCCCACATTGCAGTGCTTAGTTCTTTCAAGCCCCTTGTTTCTAACCTGTATCCCCAAGTGTACATGGTGGTTCTTCGACAGGTTGGATATCAAACACCTGACTTTCTGGTTGGAAGTTCGAAATTCTAACCACTACGGTCTTGCCTCATGTACCCACATTGCAGTGCTTAGCTTTTCAAGCCCCCTGTTTCCCCACCTGTATCCCCAAGTGTACATGGTGTTCTTCGACAGGTTGGATATCAAACCCTGACTTTCTGGTTGGAGTTCGAAATTCTAACCACTAGGCTACTACGGCCTTGCCTCATGTACCCCACATTGCAGTGCTTAGCTTTTCAAGCCCCTGTTTCCCCACCTGTATCCCCAAGTGTACATGGTGTTCTTCGACAGGTTGGATATCAAACCCCTGACTTTCTGGTTGGAAGTTCGAAATTCTAACCACTAGGCTACTACGGCCTTGCCTCATGTACCCCACATTGCAGTGCTTAGTTCTTTCAAGCCCCTTGTTTCTAAACCTGTATCCCCAAGTGTACATGGTGGTTCTTCGACAGGTTGGATATCAAACACCTGACTTTCTGGTTGGAAGTTCGAAATTCTAACCACTACGGTCTTGCCTCATGTACCCCACATTGCAGTGCTTAGCTCTTTCAAGCCCCCTGTTTCCCCACCTGTATCCCCAAGTGTACATGGTGGTTCTTCGACAGGTTGGATATCAAACCCCTGACTTTCTGGTTGGAAGTTCGAAATTCTAACCACTAGGCTACTACGGCCTTGCCTCATGTACCCCACATTGCAGTGCTTAGCTATTTCAAGCCCCCTGTTTCCCCACCTGTATCCCCAAGTGTACATGGTGCTTCTTCGACAGGTTGGATATCAAACACCTGACTTTCTGGTTGGAAGTTCGAAATTCTAACCACTAGGCTCTACGGCCTTGCCTCATGTACCCCACATTGCAGTGCTTAGTTCTTTCAAGCCCCTTGTTTCCCCACCTGTATCCCCAAGTGTACATGGTGGTTCTTCGACAGGTTGGATATCAAACACCTGACTTTCTGGTTGGAAGTTCGAAATTCTAACCACTAGGCTACTACGGCCTTGCCTCATGTACCCCACATTGCAGTGCTTAGCTCTTTCAAGCCCCCTGTTTCCCCACCTGTATCCCCAAGTGTACATGGTGGTTCTTCGACAGGTTGTATATCAAACCCCTGACTTTCTGGTTGGACGTTCGAAATTCTAACCACTAGGCTACTACGGCCTTGCCTCATGTACCCCACATTGCAGTGCTTAGTTCTTTCAAGCCCCTTGTTTCTCCACCTGTATCCCCAAGTGTACATGGTGGTTCTTCGACAGGTTGGATATCAAACCCCTGACTTTCTGGTTGGAAGTTCGAAATTCTAACCACTAGGCTACTACGGCCTTGCCTCATGTACCCCACATTGCAGTGCTTAGTTCTTTCAAGCCCCTTGTTTCTAAACCTGTATCCCCAAGTGTACATGGTGGTTCTTCGACAGGTTGGATATCAAACCCTGACTTTCTGGTTGGAAGTTCGAAATTCTAACCACTAGGCTACTACGGCCTTGCCTCATGTACCCACATTGCAGTGCTTAGCTCTTTCAAGCCCCTGTTTCCCCACCTGTATCCCCAAGTGTACATGGTGGTTCTTCGACAGGTTGGATATCAAACCCCTGACTTTCTGGTTGGAAGTTCGAAATTCTAACCACTAGGCTACTACGGCCTTGCCTCATGTACCCCACATTGCAGTGCTTAGCTCTTTCAAGCCCCCTGTTTCCCCACCTGTATCCCCAAGTGTACATGGTGGTTCTTCGACAGGTTGGATATCAAACCCCTGACTTTCTGGTTGGAAGTTCGAAATTCTAACCACTAGGCTACTACGGCCTTGCCTCATGTACCCCACATTGCAGTGCTTAGCTCTTTCAAGCCCCTGTTTCCCCACCTGTATCCCCAAGTGTACATGGTGGTTCTTCGACAGGTTGGATATCAAACACCTGACTTTCTGGTTGGAAGTTCGAAATTCTAACCACTAGGCTACTACGGCCTTGCCTCATGTACCCCACATTGCAGTGCTTAGTTCTTTCAAGCCCCTTGTTTCCCCACCTGTATCCCCAAGTGTACATGGTGGTTCTTCGACAGGTTGGATATCAAACACCTGACTTTCTGGTTGGAAGTTCGAAATTCTAACCACTAGGCTACTACGGCCTTGCCTCATGTACCCCACATTGCAGTGCTTAGCTTTTTTCAAGCCCCTTGTTTCCCCACCTGTATCCCCAAGTGTACATGGTGCTTCTTCGACAGGTTGGATATCAAACACCTGACTTTCTGGTTGGAAGTTCGAAATTCTAACCACTAGGCTACTACGGCCTTGCCTCATGTACCCCACATTGCAGTGCTTAGTTCTTTCAAGCCCCTTGTTTCTAAACCTGTATCCCCAAGTGTACATGGTGGTTCTTCGACAGGTTGGATATCAAACACCTGACTTTCTGGTTGGAAGTTCGAAATTCTAACCACTACGGTCTTGCCTCATGTACCCGACATTGCAGTGCTTAGCTTTTTTCAAGCCCCCTTTTTTCCCCACCTGTATCCCCAAGTGTACATGGTGGTTCTTCGACAGGTTGGATATCAAACCCCTGACTTTCTGGTTGGAAGTTCGAAATTCTAACCACTAGGCTACTACGGCCTTGCCTCATGTACCCCACATTGCAGTGCTTAGTTCTTTCAAGCCCCTTGTTTCCCCACCTGTATCCCCAAGTGTACATGGTGGTTCTTCGACAGGTTGGATATCAAACCCCTGACTTTCTGGTTGGAAGTTCGAAATTCTAACCACTAGGCTACTACGGCCTTGCCTCATGTACCCCACATTGCAGTGCTTAGCTTTTTTCAAGCCCCCTGTTTCCCCACCTGTATCCCCAAGTGTACATGGTGGTTCTTCGACAGGTTGGATATCAAACCCCTGACTTTCTGGTTGGAAGTTCGAAATTCTAACCACTAGGCTACTACGGCCTTGCCTCATGTACCCCACATTGCAGTGCTTTCCTTTCATTTCAAGGCCTAATGTTTGCGAATACCGCAATAAAGCCTTTAGCCCTAAGGGTCATTTGGCTCTGTGTGTTCAGAATCATAAAGGCGAGAAGCCATATGTTAGGGAGAAGTGTGGGAAGACATTTGTCAGGTGAAGTTATTTGGCAGCCCATCTGAGAAATCATGAAGGGGAGAAATCTTTTCTGTGCGAGCTGTGTGAAAGACATTTACAACCCAACGTCGAATTATATTTACAAGTGAAAAGCTGTTTTGCAAATTCTGTGATAAAATAATACACCAGTAATAAGCCTTGCAAGTGAATAGGGCGTACAAGGAGGTAGGTCTTTTGCTTGTAAGCACAGTGAGATGACTTTTCACATGGATATGGTTTCTCTCCCATATGAATTCACATGTGAGGCACACAGAAGCAAAGGGATGTACGTGACAAAATTGAAAGTTTGAAGAAAACTTTTGCAAATGACAGGGAAAGCATTCTATATTGTGACAAGAAATGTTAGTGATAGCTCTAACAGGTACACCATTTCAGCATGATTTAGGAAAAAATTAACATTAAAGATCCATAAGCAGTGGTATAGCCGAGGGGGGGGGGGGGGCACAGGGGGACCGTATCCCCTACCGTTTTATTTTAATACAAGCATCCCCCCAAACGTTTTATATTTTAAGATAAGCGTCCCCCCAGCTTTTTTTTTTTTCAGGACTACACCACTGCCCATAAGATGCAAACTTTCAATGCTTTTTTCTTGGAATGGTGGTTTGGTCACTTACATCCCTTTACTTCTCTCTGTCCCATATGTTTTTGCAACACATTCTTCACAGGAAGAGTGCGGGAAAAAGTTTCCCTATCTGTCAACTTTCAAACATCTTCAGGAAAGATTTCATTCTGGGGTAAAGTCCTTTTCTTGCAATGGAATGTGAAATGTTATTCTGAAAGAAAATCCACCTAAATTTACTTTTAAAATCCTGCTAGGAGAAGAAATGAAGGACTTTTTCATTCCTATTTGCCATTCCCCTCACAGCAACATGTTTACTTTTTCGGAACCCTTTTTGTCATGTCCAAATTCCAGGGAACAATACCACCCCTTGTACTTAAAAAAAAGTTTTTTTTTTGAGTCAGTACAATAAAAAAAGGACAGAGAGAGTCAGATTGTCAATCATAAATATTTTCTTTATGTCAAACTGGTTACAAACTGGTCAATATGTTCAACATAAGCTTTTGCTATTGATGTGGAATTCATTACAAAGGGTAGTCGGATATTTTTTACATTTGTCAAATTTTGCAAAAACAATTATATTTTTACAAATTGCTCTGTCAAATAAATTTGCATTCAATATTTACCATTGAAGTTAAAGTTTATCCTGTAGAAATTTTCCAATTTCAAATAAAAAAATTGATATAATTGAAATTCCAAGTTTCGAAAGATTGAGTTACACAAATCATGTACATCATATTACAACTAATGTTCATCAAAAGTATAGGGCTCGCTTTTATGTTTGAATTAAGTACTTTCTCTTCAACTTATTCCTTTTTAACAGAAACTATAGCAGTATTACTTAAAAATGAAATATTTATTTTATTATTCTAAACATAAAACTCAGTCCTTTCATTTCTGAAAATATAAATCTTATAACTATTATTTCTCCTTTTAAGAGGTATAACTAAATTTTTGACCACTTTCAAGTTTCGAAACATTTCTCACTGGAATCGCAAAAGTCCCAACATGTGTTAGGCATGCCCCCAGTTTCAATATCATCCGAGTCCACTCATGACAGGAGGTTTTTATACAGATGATGCACATGGTTACAATGTATGGTATTTCAGTCTCTTGATGGACAAGAAATTCAGGTGATGCCTGTTAATGACACCAAAGAGTAATTCTGCAAAATCGAAAAGAGACAACTGAACACAATGAATGAAGTGGTTAAAGTTAGTGATGAACCATCTTTTGGAAGCAAAATGGAGCCTGACGAATGGATGTTGTTGGCTCCTTGGCTTTTCTCATACCAGGTTTGGAAAGCTTGCTGCGGGCCGTCGAGATCCGTTTTCGGGTCGTTTCCGTCTTGATTGGTTTTCCTGGAAAAGGAATGGACATACAAATAAATAAAGTTAATTAATTAGTCAATAAGTAAAATATAATAGTAGAATTTGTTTCTGAGAGCTTTCCGAATCAAGGGTTGCTGTTAGGTTTCTGTTTCTTGTATTATAGTTTTATAGATTAAATGTATAATTCTGCTTGAAGATCAAAATATTGACTTTGGTAATTTGAAAGTTAATGCCTAATTAAAAGAGAACTTTATAATATTTTCATCTCAGAATGTTAATAGGAATAATGTGAGTGCCTACATTCCCTTATTTGAAAGTGTAGTGTAACAGATATGGGGGGAAAGAATAACTTACCTAAGTAAAAAATAATTTAATGATTTTATTGGCATCTGAAATGACAATATAACAAAAACTATGCTTCACGCTTGCGCACAGAGGTAGTTTAAGGAAGAATTATACATTTGCATTTTATTGGTTTTGATTTCAGCAGGAAATTTTTGTCTTAAGTCGCCACGTCTTAATTTTTTTTTTTTGCGTAATGCTATGAAAAGTCAAAGTATCAACATGAATGTAGAATTTGAAGGAAAATTAGTTACACAAATCTCGTCTCGGGTTGCACCAGAGGAAATTCAGTTTCGTTTTCAGACCCTTAATAAAATTAAAACAGACCCCTACTTACTGGTCCACTGCGGGACAACAAAAGAATTACCTTTGTATATTTATAAATGAAAGTAGTTAAAACTTGCATCTTTCAAATACCTGTGTTCATTAGAAGACTGAGTGAAAGAAGGAAGATGAAGCACCTTTGAAAGAGAATATTATTACTGAATCCTCACACTGAATCACCAGAGTGAGTAATTTTAGAAATAATTTTTGAAAATGCCTTAAATCAATTGACAATAAGATATTTTCATAAACAACAAATTCATTGAAATAACTATATCTGGCCTGCTAATGTACATATCAAAGTATCATTTATTTTAGTCTTGTTGGGTAGGAACCCATAATTTTATTAGTTCTCAGACACACATGTGTTGTTTGAAAGTATTTTTAAGTACCTACTTTCTTTTCTGTAGTCCCTGTGTCTTGTTGTCCCCGTAAGTCACGATCCTTTTTGTGAAATTGTTTCACCATTTGGGAGAGATATGTTTACTATTTTAAAACTATTATAAAAATCTAAAGAACTCAACTCGCTTTTAAGGGTTTTTAGTCAAAGATGTTGACCATCGAAATGCTACTTTGGTGTTTTATCTTCAGAACCGTATTTTTCCTGGTGTGAAATTACCGGTGATAAGTTCTTCTGAGGTGATAAGTTCTTCTGATCGTCATTGAAGTTTACTGTGCCGTCAAACTGAGGGACTCACAAATTCTACTGAACCAGCGCTGGTTTCCACACATGTGGAGTGGGCTTGGAACTATCGTGAATTTTGATCAGCACATACGTGTGGACGAGTGAGAAGAACTATGATCTTTTGTAAATGTTCTACTTTAAGACATTTTTTTTTTTGAGATGGTCAATTTGCCTTGACTAAATATTGTGATACCGGTTCTTATCGGATGTCCTGTGGTAACGTATACTAAATTTATTGTCTTGTTAAATGCTTTAAAATAAATCCAATTTTTGTTAAAATGTTTCTTGTTTATCTCCATCTGACACCACCTCTAAAAATTCATGTTGGGAATTTGAATTCGGAATTTTTGAAATTAATTCTAAATTTAAATTAACTTTTTAAAGCCCAACAAGTCTGTCACAACAGAGGCTCTTCGTAATGAAGTTAAAGCTGACCACATAGACCATCTTTTTGGAAGATCCTTCTGTATAAGAAAGGGCAAAGAATTCCCTCCATATTTAATGGTTCAAAGATACGTAAGTTTACTTTTGCATATTTACAATAATATCAGCCTATATATAATTTTATGTTTAAATCCAATAACACGGTGCAACAAATTTGAACCTTTTTTCTGCCCCTTACATGAAACTATGTGGTGCTATATAAACAAAAGGTGCTTGATTCAAATATCAAAACCGAAATGGTCAATCACGTACAATTTTTTTAGAGACCCACTCCTCATATTTGTACAATTTGGTTATAGAAGATTGTAACCGAGGCTTACTTATTGAAAACGCAAACACTAAAATGATTTTTTTTTGGCCGTTTGCTGTTTTTTGGCGTCTGGTGTGCCCTGGTAACAGACCAGCGATAAGCTATATTCAGTTTGCATGCTTCCATTCCATTGACCGAAGAAACGCTTTTCAAACATGGATATGTCCTGATGAAATCCTTCCCCATGCTCATAACCTTACTGAGGCTTGGCCTAATTGTGCCAAGATTTTGAGGAAAGAAGTCCATATGAAAGTCCAAAAAGTGTAGTTTTAATGACATGACAACCTAATAATACAAAAGCATTTTTTCATGCCACCAACAAGAACTTCGTAGGTGTCAGCTTTCTCTTTTCCTAGGAAAACGTGAGCACACGGATTTGAAGGCCAGCCAAGCGGACTTTTCTGCTTCTAACAATTTGTTTTCAAACAAAAATTTGAAAACAAGCAAATATTTCATAAAAGACTTCCCTTAAGTTGCTGTCCAATAAAAACCCTTTGTTTTACTTTTGCCTCACTTAAATTTTTGAATTTGTTCCTGGGATGCAAGAAAGGCACTCCTTTGTCCAAAGCTTTTACAAATACTTTCATTAAACTTTAATGTGCAATGGTGGGAGAAAGACACATTGTAGACTTAAAAATTGTCCATTTGATATGTTTTTGAAGCCAGGGATGAAGTTTTTCCCAGGAGGCCACAGTTTATGGATGTAGTAATTGTTCCCCTTCCAACTCTATTTGCAGAGAAAGCAGCAGAATTTGGTGCATCCCTATTAATATTCCAATAACTTTTAAACTTCTAAAAATGTGACAGTTGAATGCAGTGTACTCAATTAACTTCAGAATAACTCATAACTTTGTAAGTTTCCGTTGTGTTGCTGAATATGCCGCAGGAATAAATGAGAAAAAATTTCTTATGTGGAGGAGCACTGATAAACAATTGTCACTCTGCTGAACTGTGTTCATGTCTCATTGCCTGAAATAGTACATTTACATCACAGCAGCATATGATTTCTTCTTGCTCCGCAAAATAGTGTACAAGAAAATAGTCTTCTAAATTACTCGAAACTTCGGGAAAGTAAATAAAGATTTTGTTGCAAAAAATGTCGCTAAAGTAGCCAAGTTTGTTAAAAAGCACAAAAAATATGTCACTCTACAAAGTATTTGATAAAAAATTCGGAAAAATAGTTTAAGCGATCGCTGCCCGAAAACCGTCATTATTAAAATTATTTCTCTTTGAACAGGATGCTCGCGAAATAGAATATGTCAAAGTAAAAGAAATAGAGGCGTCTTATGAGTGTTATTTGTTTTTCGCACTAGGTTAGTTGCCTCATTTTTGTCCGTTTTTCGTTTAATATTGACTTGGTGCATTAGATGTCATTGTGCAATAATATATTATCTGCTTTTAGTTTGTCATGGTCTCATATTATTCCAAAACTGTAAACAATACAAAGTCAACTCTATCAAAGTACGATAATAATGTTAATTTTTACCGGCGCAAACTTTTTCCTCTTAGCGTGTTTTTTTTTTAGCTTTGATCCCACGGGTTACAGTTTTTCTGCAATTGTGCAGCAATCTCGTTGCATCTGCTTTTAGTGTGCGGTTATTCTCATTATCTCATTTTTAGTTCACAACATAAAAAAGATTGGTCAAAATAAGAAAACATTTTCCAGTATAAATGTTTATTGATCGAAATTTTATGTGTCGAAGTTCAACTTGCAATTTTTAAAAATTGAGTTCCCTCGACAGAATATTTAATATCTTAATAAAAATGCTAAAATTTCTTTATTTTCAAAGATTGATCAATGCATATTTTTTATCAAAATACATCTTAACTTTTTTTATACGATAATTATTTTTATTTTTCCCCGTTTATAATTCATTTTTTTAGCGCATTTTTTTTTTTTTATTTTTGTCTTCTTTGATGCCACGCGTTAGACAGTTGACAGTTTTTCTGCTACTGTACAACAATCCGTTGCATCTGCTTTCAGTTTAGAATATTTCTTGTTGTTTTATTGTTAGTTTACAGCATAGAATAATTGATAAAAAATATGAATCAATTTTTCAGTATAAATGTTTATTGATCGCAATTTTATGTGTCCAAGTTTGACTTGCAATTTTCAAAAATTTAATTCTTAAAAGTTCGCGCGACAAGGTGGAATAATACCTTAATAACAATTCTACAATTTCATTATATATACGTTGTCAATTTTTGAAATTAAATATTTCAAAATACATCTTAATTTTTATAAATGATCACGTGTTTTTCAGAAGATTATTTGTCAACAGAAAACTGCTGGTGCTCAAAATATTGGTTTATTTCAGTGACCTTACATTGGGATCATGAAAATATAAAGAACATGTCAAGTATTTCAGTGTAATTTTCAACTCACAAGAAAAAAAAAAAAAAAGGTAGTAAGATTAGTTCTTAAGACCCAGCATTCATTTGTAATGACAAAAAAATCTCACGTCTATGCTTTTTAAGTAATATCCAGTATTTCTTGGTTATGAACAAGGGGGCGTTACTGCGAGCGAAATATTTTAACATTTTATTTTTATTTTAGAAAAAGAGCTATTTTTAGTTAAAAAAGTTTCATAATGAAAAATAAACATATAATCGTTCCCACTTTTCTTTTAAAAACGGGGGGAGGGGGAAGAATTATGAAAAAATCTGAGAGGAGGGGGTTGTCAACTTCGCTAAAGATACAAACCCACATTATTTGTTAGTCGTATTATAACATCTGTATTCCTTTCCATGAAAAAAATAAGAAAAGAAAGGCAGATGCATTTGTCATTTGCAGTGCAGGTGTTATAAAGAGAAAATGTTAAAGGAAAGGGAATTAGACCCGATCCGATCCAATAGTTGAGTTTTTTTGCAAAGATAAGAAAAACGAATTAAAAGTCCTCTCATATAGCATTTAAAATTTTTTTTAAGCACCAAATAGTTCAATTACTTTACTAGAATCGCGAGTGATTCTTTTTGCTATAATTATTATGTAAACTTCCCCCAAGCAATTTTACGGTGCTTGAATAATGCAATTTCGTTTTTATAAACATAAAAATAAATAAATGATTTAAAGGACATTTTTGACAAGCATTCTACACGTTTTAATGGTTTAAAGCGACTTTTTCTTCCATCGGCCATCGGCCGATCTCGGAACTATCGGCATCGGCCCATCGGCCAAAAATTGCCATCGGTCGAGCCCTAGTGTTTTACTGCCTTCATCATAGTTATGAGTTATATTTACCCAAGTAATTTGAATTATTTTAAAATTAAGCAGAACATTTTAGACAACTAAAACAAAACAAACAAAACAGCTAGGAGGTGACAATGAGGCCTAACTTTTACATCATAATTTCAAACCTTGATTATAAAGGTTTTGTGTTGTAGAATGTTGGGGGGGGGGGGGGGGGAGAGAAAAGGTTCTGAATAGCATTACGTTTTATGTGTATGTATTCATAAAATAGGAATACATACTTTTATATCAACAGGTTCTTCTAGAACTACACAAGCTTACTTTGCCGTCCACCAATATCAAATTGCTAATGCTATTTATCTCTCCTTTAGTTTAAGTTCTAAATTTTTTATATCTTAAAACAGGGTTCCCACAACCTTTAAAAGTCCTTAAAAACTCCTTAAATTTCACTAAAAAAATTAAGGGGTCTTAAAAGTACAGTAACCCTTTGTTATATCGCTGATTCGGGTATATCGCGCTTTTCCTATGTCTCGAAAAATTTTAAGTTTGAGCTCTCAAAAGTAAAGTGCTTTCCCTCCCACTAAACAAAGCCAAGAAGAGGAATGTTTTCCTTTCTTCTGAATTCGCTGCAGTGAAAAGCTGCAACAATTCTCCTTCCACTCCCCAACTTACATGCCTGCAGGATGATTCTACTCAATTCAGTTGACGTTTTACTTGATATTTATTTTTGTATTCATCCTAACGCCCATTGAATAAAAGAGACATATGGATTGCCCAAGGATTTATTATTAATCATACTTAATGACAACTTTCTTAATGAAAATAGCTTAAATTAAATTGTTTACGTTGACACTCAATTTACTTGTACTTTTTGAGTTACTTCTAACGGCATCTGTTACATCGCACATTCGGATATATCGCGCTTTTTTGCTGTCTCCCGACGCGCGATATAACGATTGGCTACTGTACTTAATTTTAGTTCAAAGTTTCTAAAAATCTTTAATTTTCAGCCACCAGCCTGTTCTCCCGCTTACTTGTAATAACCTTAGGGATGCAACTGTC
The DNA here is from genome assembly GCA_038502835.1 of Octonoba sinensis. Classification (NCBI taxonomy): domain Eukaryota; kingdom Metazoa; phylum Arthropoda; class Arachnida; order Araneae; family Uloboridae; genus Octonoba; species Octonoba sinensis. The sequence continues at coordinate 14,324,862 of CM076604.1, forward strand.
TCTTCAAATTTTACTAAAAATGCATTAGGTGTGCATGAAGATCCTCTAGTGTATTTTTTTGGGTCCTTGATTCTTTTAAAATTGGTCAGGGTTCACACTGGGGAAAAATACATGGTGAGATTTCCCACCTTGACTAAAATTTTAAGTGGGATTTTTAAAATTTAAGTGGGAACTTTTCTTTTTGTTTTTGTCTTTAAAAATATTACTAAATTGTCCGATCATGATCCAATACAAACTATGTAATAAACGAGGATTATCTAAGCTATGCTTAGTAAAGAAAGAATGAAAATCAACAAGGTTCGCACAAAACGGATCACAAAATTCGCGATCGCAAAAATGGGTGCTTTATAAAATGTTAAGCATGAGAAAATCCTCTGGTATTTTGGTTATTTAACTAAAATTCTTTAATGTGTGATTTTTTTCAAAAAAAATCCTAAAAATTAGTTTAATATTTTCTCTATTTTTTCTGATCATATCTCATTTTATCTATTGAGGTTTTTCAATGAAAACAGTATATTTTAGAAACCAGCATTCGCTTGAAACCTAGTGACCGAGGAAGATTCCCTTTTTCCACTCCTTTCTTTTGATTTTGTCCTCTGTGAATAGAATGAATGAAGATAAGTCTGTATTCACAAAGGGCTTAAAATGTTCAATAATCCAAAGGAATGAAGAAGTTGTCAATCTTTTCCCCATGTTACTATATATTATAAATAGGGTTCCTAGATTCTTCTTTTCATTATTGAGGATAAGATGTTAGTTGAAACTAACATACTCCATTTAGTTTGTACTGAGTTATCGTTTAGAATAGTAGTTTCGTTTTGCGATGTTTTGAACGCGTGTCCGCTAGTTGCGGGAACAGCGCGCAAACGAACTTTTTTTGAGTGTTATTTCAAAAAATATTGCGGGAATCGCGCGGCCAAGCGCGAACCCTGTTGGTTTTTAAAAGTCCTTCAACTACCTTCCTTGAGTGTTGCATTAAATTTCATTTGATCTTATTTCATGTATATGTATGCACACTTTTTAAATTCAGTGATCAGTATGGGTGACACAGTAAAAAATTAAATAATGTTTACTCTAAAAGTTTTTCTAATTGGTCCATTCATCACTAGGGCATCCTAGGTAAATTATATAATGGTTTAAAATTATTTATAAATAAAAGTTGGGAAAAAATTACTGTTTGAAAAAATAAAACATGTGCATATTTATAGATATATATATATACATATATATATATGTGTGTGTATGTATCTTACGCACACAGATACAGATATATTACATTTGCTGCTTGTATAGGTTTATTTAAAGATTTTTCTTCTACATAGTTAATACATACCACATTTTCATCTTCTAACTATCGCAATTATAATCTATTCAACAAATCTAAGCATAATTTTAAGAAAGAAATATTTAGGAAAGATAGAGGGTATTAGCATTTTACAAATTGAAAATTGAGCTTCGAAATTATTTTCACTTTTGAAAAGTACAGAATGAATGTAAATTTATATATTTTCATATAAAATATATGATATCCTGAAGTGCTTTTTTCATTTTTTTTTAAATGTAACTAAATCTTTAACTTCTTCCAATCTAAACCAAAACTGTTTTTCCACTAAATAAATTTTGGTCTGAACAAAATAAAAACTATTCTTATCATAAAAAAGAAAATTCTAAACCAAAACTGCTTTGGTCTGAGAAGTACAGAAAATTAATTTATACATTTTCATATAAGATATATGATGTCTTGAAATTATTTTTTCATTAAAAATAAATTCTTTTTTAATGTAACTAAAGCTTTTTTAAACTTTTATGTTAATAATAAAGATAAATTTTTGCTTTCTAACTGTGCAAGTTATTTTCCTCAAATTTCTCTTGTAATTGTTATTTTTTTTTTATTATGACGTAATGTTGAATTTTTTGTTTGTATACCTAATTTTTAATTATGGAAATTAAAAACAATAAATTAACTATTGAATAGTATTGACATATGTAAAATTTTCATCAAAAAGAAATATTTTACAAGGGATTATTTGTTTCTAAATTCTTAAAAAACCCGCGGGTGTTTAAGGTAAAAAACCCAGCACAGCGGGGAAAATGGGTAGCTACCCGGGCAACAAATCTGACAACCCTGGCTGGAATTCATTCAAATCCTTGTTAGACCACTGTAACGAATGTATTGGATCCGAAGAAGCTCTATTTTGAATAAAAAAACTTAAAAAATTATTAGTTTATATTTTTTTAATATAAACCTAGTCTTAAATTCTTTGACACACTGTGTTTATATAAGGGGCCCAATATTTGTTTTGTGCACGGGGCCTCAACCTGATGTAATAGGCCTCTGGTGTGGTTTGTGTATATTAATCCTGAGAGCATCTGAAAAGTAATATGTTAAAACTACTTGAAAAGCTACTATTTAAAGATCTATTTTGCGAACAAAATCTAGCCTTCATTCATGCTTTATTATTTCAACATCAATAAAAATATGTTTAACCTGTAGTTTCATAAAAATGTTTGGTTTCATTATTATTTCCCAATTTCCCATTATCTTTCTAAAATTTGCTTTCTTTATTTAGGTAAAGTGCACAGAAGATGGACCCAGCTTTTTTTCGGGGACATTCCTTGTCTAACAACAGGAACAGACGGGCGAATAATTTCTTTGTAATGATTCCTGCTTGGAAGAAGCTGTAATTTTACTATTAGCTGTTAATTTACTATTATTTCAAAATTTAAATTTTCCGTCGTCCTATGGAAAATTTTTGGGATTATTTCAAATTCATTATTTATTTCATCATTAAAAATGTGAAATTTCCTGGATTTTCGCCAAATCACTTGATTTCTATGTACAAGAACCTTATGCCCTAATGCTAATACATGTATTACATCCATTATTTTATATTTCTAGTGATTATTGTATTTCATGTTATATTACTTACATCATTATTATTATTATGTTTAAGAGTATTTCAAAATAAATGTGTTTTTTTTTTATAAATCTATAAAGATCTTTTATTTTTTTCACATATTGTTTGGAAAATTACAAAATATAGTACCACCGTAACATGGACCAAATAGCGTAACTCAAACACATTAAGTTAACATCTTAACAAAAATCTTAATTGCATCTGCAACAACTTTCTTATTTCTTTGTAAGTGTTGATTTAAAATTATAAAAAGCAATTATAAATTTTTGTTAATAAATTATTTGCAATTAAAAGCTTTATATAAGTTTATTTTATTACAAAATGATGTCATTTAGGTACATATATTTTGCTAAAACTGGGTTCCCATTCTTTTTCGTTAAGCAAAAGGTACGGACTTTTAAGGACCAATTTTAAATGAATTAAGGACCTGAAAAATACCATAGAAGATCTTAACGCACACCTACCACCAGAATGCCTTCACACTTACAGCATTTTTAATGAAATACTGCAAATGTGAAGTAAATACAATTACTAATTACACAGTAAAAAATTAGGATCATCTTGAATCATGACATGGGGAGAAGATTAACAGAATCATGCATTTTTTGCACAATATGGTGCTGGAAATATAGTTTAGCAAAAATTGTAGATGCACTTGCATCCCTGAGGTTTTTAACACGTTGACGGACACTTGCGTCTATAGCCGTCAAAGCGAAGTTCGCTATGCGGCATGACGGCAATAGCCGTCCAAAACGAAATGGTCGTTTTTAGACACTACGGCTATAGCGACACAAATGTGCATTTATCAGCGTACAAGTTGGAAACAATTTTTTAGGTTGAATTTCATTTTCCACCTGTTATACGACTTACAGCCTCAATATGCACGTGGTTGTGAAGGGAGTAATGCGATCGTGTCTCTCGAACTTGGTGTCTAGAGTCCGCTGGCGCCATGACTGTTATAGCCGCAATCTAATTAAAGATGCTGAATTACTCAAAATCAAGTTTATTTAAGCAGAAAGAGCTATACTACTTCTAATATTTTAAAAATTACAAAATCATATAGTGTTAATTTTCAAACCTCACTTGTTCTTACTGTCCGTGAATGTGTTAATAAAAGGGAGAGGAAGATACAGATGTTAGAGAATACCTGGCGATTGTAAAACTTCAGAACTTTTACAAATACAAATACAAATACAAAAGTGACGACCAGCAACAGGCTCAGGGCCCAGCTAGGCTGGTCCTAGTCAATTTAGCAGTCCCCAATGAACATCAAGAGCTTTCTTAAAAGTTTTTACCCCACTGCAATTAACAGTCGCTTCCGGTAAACTATTCCAACTGCCCACAACCCTATTGAAGTAGTAGTTTTTCCTAATTTCAAGATTAGCCTGAGATTTGAAAAGTTTAAAACAATGACCTCTGGTTCTACTTTCAGCACATAGCTGTAGTCCATCAACATTGGACTACAGCAACAATGACCTCTGGTTCTACTTTCAGCACATAGCTGTAGTCCATCAACATTGGACTACAGCAACAATGACCTCTGGTTCTACTTTCAGCACATAGCTGTAGTCCATCACAAGGACTTTGAACTAAAATTAAGTACTTTTAAGGGCCCTTAATTTTTAAAATGAAAATTAAGGAGTTTTTAAGGACTGGTGGGAACCCCGTAAAAGTTAAATAAAAAATGAAAAGCATATTTTTTTTATGCCTCTCTATCACATAGACATATAAAATGGGATTTACAAAGTACCTTTAAAAATTTAATTTCAAAGTTTAAAAAAAAGGTCTATTTTTATCTCTCAAATTTCAGATGTATAATGTGTCTCTTAAATTCAGAGGCAGAAATGATTTATTTTTGCCTCTGAAAATTCTGGTGAGACTACTACATGTGTGGTTGCCCAGTTAATTACTAGACAGCGCAACAGAAACGTTGTATCGAAAATTCTGGTTTCAGTGGCACTAAGAAGTAATAGACTAACTACACATGTAAATCGCCAACCCACAGTCAGACTTCGATATAAGGTCCCCTCTGGACTTCTCGAAAATGACCTTATTATAGGGTTAACCCATAGGTTCTCAACCTTTTCTTGCCCACTTTGAGAATAGTTTTTTTCCAAAGCCCCCCCCCCCCCCACCCCCCGTTTTTTACTTGCGAATCTGAAATATCTATTCCCACGAATATATTTGTAAATCTGTAATATTATACATTTTATTCGTAGATAAGATATGACCCTATACTATTTCTGTTTTTAAGGAAGACTATTTTAATGAGAGCAATCAAAATGCAAAACCTAATTATATTGAAAAGTATTTTTATTAAAGTTTTCCGACATCGAATTCGTAACTTAACTAATGAGAAGGTTGAATTTGATGCATTTGAAGGAGTTTGCTAATATCAGGCTCGATTTTACTTAAAAACAATCGTAAGTCACTTGTTTTTGTGGGGGAGGGGCACGTACCCCCTTAAATCCGCTGCTGGTATAGACTATATTTAGTTAATCTGCCCACGCCCCTCCGTGTCATCTCAACGCCCCCCAGTTTTCTCTGGGTCTTTTACTGCCCCTCTGAAAGTCTCAAACGCCCACAAGGGGGCGCTATCGCCCACGTTGAGAACCTATGGGTTAACCCATCTTTGTGTTGACTAACTGGTACTTTTACTGACGCAGTAGAAACCGCAAATCCATTAATACGAAGGTGGAGTTACCGAGTTATTAAGAGCTAATTAGGTTCACCACAGGTTTCGCCAATCCGTGGTCTCGTCCATATCTGTCACCGTAAATGGAAGGGAAGGGCGTAGGGGATTGATAATTCCCAACTCTGCCTCAAGGCGGATGACGATAACAAAACTTGGGCATTAGAAGGTTAATATTCAATAAGCCAGTAGTTAAGAAAAGTGAGCTTATATGTGGGGTGACCTTATATTGAGGTCTCACTTTATATGTATACCGAACTATTTATTTTGAAAATGTCGAATATACTGACTGACAACATAAACAAACTTACTTTCGACCATAAGTGTCAAGTCGCACCCATAAGTCATTGAACCTTCTAGGTCTTGGGGTGGTGACTGTAGGTGGCGCCGTGGTCCTTCGCAACATCACCGGAGAACCAGAACGTGGAAAGACGGGGGCGCTGTTTGCCAACCTGTGACGGCTAGATCTCCGGCTCTGAGAGCCGTTCTTCCGTGGAGGGAAAGGGGTGCTCGGCGCACTGGTCTTGACAGAAGTCTCGCTCCGAATGCTTTTCTTGGTTTTGCTGGAAAAGCAAAAGTACAGGTCGGTTTAGTTTTTGACTGTAATCGTATAGTAACGAAACTTTTAAATACAGAAATGGAAAAATCTGCCGTGCTAGGCACAAAATGTGTTTAGCTGAATCTGAGCTCAAAATGAGATATTCACGATTGAAGCTTTGCTCCCCTATGCACTTGGGAGCCACAGGAGAAAATATGGAAATAGGGGAGCTATGAGCCATGTGAAGAGAGGAGGGGGGGCATAGCTCACTTATTTCAAGCTTCTAAAATCTTTCACATTAAGGGGAAAATACTACATATAAATTTTTACCAAACCTTTCAGAGGTGTATAAACAATTGAACAACAACAAAAAAAAAAAACTTCGAAGCAAAAACTGAAGCATGAGATGAGAATGAGATATGTTTAACTTTCAACATATATCATTTTTCATAATTCAGGTTTTGCTTTGAAATATTTTTGCTCAATTTTGAGCAGATAAGAGAAACACCATTGGGCTTTGCAAGGAAATTTAAATTCTTTATTAATACTGATTTAATAGTGGGATTGGCTTTGGACTTATCTCATCAAAAAGAACTTCGGATGCAGAACATATGTATGAAAGGATTTTTCGATTTGTTTATTTTAAGGCTACTTTTGAACAAGCGAAAAATGTTTAAAATTAGTACTTTCGGGAGATATTCAACTTTACTTTAATGCTAAAAATGAAATGTTCAAGCCAAAAAATTCAGAGATTCTGAATGCATTTTTTTTTTCCAGAAAAAATTGTAGGTAAAAACGAAAACAAATGTTCTTAGACTTAACATTAAGATAGAACCAGGCTAGACTGTCTGGTTCAATTGAGGAATTCAAGAAATCTAAAGCACATTATTTGCCTTGCAAAAGACAGAAGTAGCAAATGATTTTTTTTTAAATTGATACAATGATTATAGAAACATAAATCTTTAATTTTGGTTTTCAATTTACTTTACGCTCCAAATTTCACTTATTCAGTGTTGGAATTTTATATTGGGAAGAATTTTCTAAGTCAGCTGTGCATTTCCCCCTAAGGTTGAATGCTTTCATATTAAATATAACTGTTTTAGTTAATTAATTTATTAATTAACTAATTCTTGTATCCTATTTTATGCATGATCACACACAAATAAAGTAATGACAATGTAGAGGAGCGCACCAAAAGGGAGGTTATATTCAGTGTCGCTTTTCAAATATCTGGAATCTCATCCCACCACCATACGAAAATTCGGTTATCCGGCATACCAAATTCGATTTTTAAAAATTATTGGTTTGCATGTCTTGAAAAAATATGTACAGTAGCCCCTCGTTGTATCGCGTTTGTCGGGGGACAGCAAAAAAGCGCGATGTATCCGAATCCGCGATATAACCGATGCCGTTAGAAATGACTCAAAAGTACAAGTAAATTGAGTATCGGCGTAAAAAATTGAGTTCAATCTTACATAATGACCACTTTCTTAATATAATAGCAAATAAAACTAAACTGTTTTATTTGCTATTATTATTAAGAATCTGTCTCTTTTATTCAATGGGCGTTAGGATGAATACAAAAATAAATATCAAGTAAAACGTCAACTGATTTGAATAGAATCATTATGCAGGCATGTGAGTTGGGGGGTGGGAGGAGAATTGCTGCAGCTTTTAACTGCAGCAAATTCAGAAGAAAGAAAAACATTCCTGTTCGATTGCTTTGTTTAATGAAGGAAAAGGGGCTATACTGAGAATTGCAATATTTTTACTTTCGAGAGCTGAAACTTAAAATTTTGGGAGACAAAGAGAAAACGCGATATATTCGAATGAGCGATATGACGAGGGTTTACGGTATAAATAGAAAACTTACAATGTATTTGGATTATCTGGATAATAGTAAATGCGTAAGGAGTTTATGGGTTTCAAAAATTAGAGCTGGGTATTCAGTGCGGATCCGTCAGACATGGGGCATTGGATATCCAATGCCTCCCTCATCCTGACCTTGCCTCACCCTCTTCCAAAAAAAAAAAAAAAGAATAATCCCAGGTGCACTACTGACTAAGAATGCTATCTAAGAGGAGCTACGGAAGAATTTGGCGCTTCGAGGGGCCACAAGTCCAAAAAGGTTGAGAAGACTCTGCTCTGTACAGGATTCAGATACCACTTTTTCAAAAAATTAAAAAAAATATTTCCCATTCACATATGACAACGAAGCATAGTATTTAGGTAAAATAAATGATACAGAACCACCTGTTGGCAATAGCTTAGTATCGCCGAAAAGTGATTATCTCTACCAGACCCCCTACTTGTTAGCCGAAGTCTTAGGATTGCTTGCGGACGGAGCTACGATTTTCGTGCGTACAGTTCTACTGTCATCCAGAGCAAGCTGCCTGGCAGAGTGCAAGAAGAATTCATTCATTTTTCAAGGGTATATGAAAAGTGGCGTTTTTGTTCTCGGTCTAGTTCGTTTAGAATACTCACGAACTGATGCTATATGCCAGTTTATAAATTTAGTTGTTTTCAACGAACAGTGAAGCAAACATTCTGATTTGCGTACTATATAAACGTGGCAAAACAAAGTTCCCAAAGACTCAAATGGATTCCTTCTTTTCTGCCATGCGCAGAAGCGTCCCACTATCAGAAGTCCGTGGTCATAAGTTGACAATCAGAGAAATATGGATGCAGAAATAATGAGGGTACCTAGAAGCAAAGGGGTGTAAGCGACAAAATTTGAAAATTTTGAGATAACTAGAGCAAATGGTAGGTAAAGCACCATTCTATATTGTAGCAAGAAATGTTATTAATATCTCTAACAGTTGCTCCACCCCAGTGTGATTTAGAAGGAAAAAAAGATTGAAGGTACCTTTTCTCCTCCTCCAACTTCCTTCCCCGTTAGCACTAGACCTTAGGGATGCCCTTCCCCGGGCGCGAGCTTAGACCATATAATACTACGGTCTAAGGGCGCGAGGGAGGGGGGGTATTGGGGTCCACTTGGGGATACATGCACGTATCCCCAAGTGTACATGGTGGGTCTTCAGCGGGTATCGAACACGCGACCTTCCACGTGGAAGTCCGATCTCCTAACCATTAGGCAACCAAATCCAAACTTTGAACTTTCCTCAATTGTCCAATAAGTCCCCTGTGTCAATGAGCTATACTTTTATTTATTGTGACATAATGCAGATCATGCATTAAAATCAAATTATTGTACACGTTAAGACGAAACAAAACTCACTTGAGTACATTTTCCCACCCTTTGACTTGTGCGCTTAGGGACCGTGAGGGGGAGGAGGGTTCCTGAAATTGTGACAAGGGGAGGGAAGGGGAGGGGGTAACAAGAAGTGTGACATGCATTATGCAACATAGCGTGACATGTGACAAAGGGGGGGGGGGGTCCGCTGAAGTGTGACATATTGACAAAGGGGGGGGGGGAAGGGGGATCAAATATATATGGGAATAAATCATGGCATCATTTATGAACGACCCCTTATATAAAGTTTTCCTTTCTTTGTTGTTGGAGTGGAGAGAGTAATAGGAACCTTTGAGGTAGCATTTCGTGTCAAAATTTTCTATTTTTAGCTAAACGCATTCAGAATAATCCTCTAGAAGCCTTGGCTCTGACTTGCACTTTTTTTTTTATTGAAATTTTTTCCGCCCTTTTTTTTCGCGGAATGTGAATGGTTGTTATTTTTTACTCATTGAAATTTCAAATGGCCGTAAGAGAAAATTACTCGGATTTTTTTGGATACTTTTTTCATAAAACTGTGCTGGAAGATCTTAACGAAAAATAATAGAATAAAATAAATAAATAAATTTTAAAAATATATAAAGTAAATAACAATTTTAATATTGAATGATTAAAATATTTTTAAAATAAAATTAAAAAGAAGAAAAAAGAAAGAGAAAGGGAAGTAAAATATCAGTTCTTGTTATACAATTCAACTCTCGATAACTCGAATTTTTTGGTGTCTCGAAAAAAAAGGGTGTTTTTCCCGGCACCTTTATAATTTTTCATGCAAGGTTTTTATCTTCTCAACTCTCAATTTTTCTTTCTTATTCTCGATAACCCGATATTTTGCCCTCACTAAAATTATTGCCTCCCTTCCTTCCTTTTTAGACTCCTTATTATTTCCAACACCTCAAACCTACCGTTTTTAAAATGCAATATCACTTGAAATCTGATTGGACAGTTGCCATATTTCATCTTATAGAGGGCTGCTGCCTAACTTTGCTTAGACAGCCTAAAAATATACATTTTAAATTCTAATCTACAAATACAAAAGTGAAGACCAGCAACTGGCAGCCCAGTTAGGCTGGTTCTAGTCAGTTTAACATTCCCTAATGAACACCAAGAGCTTTCTTAAAAGTTTTTACCCCACTACAAACAACAGTCGCTTCCAGTAAACTATTCCAACTGTTAACAACGCTGGCTGTTCAAGATTACTCTAACATATGAAAAGCTTAACAATGACCTCTGGTTCTACCCTCAGTGCATAACTGCAGCCCATCAACATTTCCCGTTTTAATGAATTTAAACAACTGAATCATGTCCCCTCTAACTCTATTTTGCTCTAGACCAGCGGTTCCCAAAGTTGACTGGGCTCCGACCCATCTAGCAAAAATTTCCAATCTTGGGACACACCTCTTTAGCTGTCTTAGAGAAAAGAGGGCATAACTACACTGTTAGAAATCATCATCAAATTACGGTTAAATGACCGGCAGCAGTCTGTCCATCTAATTCACCGCTAAACTTACGGTTTGGAACATTTTTCTATCTTCACGGGATCTAACTATTTCCAATCAATTTGGTTAAAAAGCCGTATATACAAAAGTTTACGGTTTTATAACCATTTAAAAATCGTTTAAAACCAAAATTTTTATCGTTTTTGAACAATTTCGAGGCACGGAAGCCGCAAACGAAGCTTGCGGGAATCGATCCCAGGTCTACAGGAACACCAACCTTGCTCGCTTGCCATTCGGCCATCTAAACCACGGGAAGTGGCCGTTTATTTATCAATAAATCTTCTTTCCCAACAGGCAAACTGCCTTAAAATTGAGATTTCAGTTTTTGATTGGATCCAAAGTCATTTTTAGTCTAAATTTACTGTATATTGACGAAAATCATTTTATTTGCTGCAAAAATTAAGATACAAATAAGCTTCAGCAATTCAAATTATGGGTTAGCTCATTCGCAAACAGTTTGGGAATCCGAGGTCTCCAATTTTTTATTTACATGTGTATGTGTTTCTGTTTAGTAACCACTGCTTAAGCCACTTTTTTTTCTTCTTTTTTTATATACACATGCAGATTTTAACTGATAAATCCGTATTTCTATTTTAAAACAACGTACGACCGGTAAGGTTTCGCAACCAAGATGGACGCCCGATTCTTATTGAGCGCTTGAAAATTATGGTCAGTTAAACGTTCTTTAGGATAAACAGAGAATAAACGATTTTTTTCGCAATCAGCTATTTGAGTACCATCTTTTTAATGGTTATTCAGCTGTTGTATATAAATATGGTAAAATAACAATCAAATAAATGGTTATTTTACTATTTTCTTACGGAAATTTTTAACAGTGTATTGGTATTGCTCAGATCCCCTAGTGGCGAGTTGTCTGACTACTTAATGCCGTCTTCTTTGTTCAAATTGAAATTTTAAAAAAATATTTAGTGTTACCAATATGAATAACTGTTGAAATAAAAAACACAACTTAAATAATATTTTTTATTACTTAAATACCTACAACTGCAAGGTTTTCTTTAAAGTTATTTCAATGGGAAATATGTATTTGTTTCTTATTTCTCTTCATTAAAGTTTTAGCATCAACTTCAACTTTAGTTACTTTTATTCGCAGACTTTCAATTTTTTAAAAAGCCATGTATACAGTGGCGAGGGCCCACTCAATATTCGCTCGCGACCCACCTGTGGGTCGCGAGCGAATATTTGGGAAATACTGCTCTAGAACTACACATATTGAGCCTTTTAAGCCTAACCTCATAATCTAAGTCTTGAGAGACTACTTACCAATCTAATAGCCCTCCTTTGAACCCTTTCTAATTATGGTAATCTACTTCAATAAAATGATTTTGTGTAACAAATTAATATAAGCTAATTAGTAAAAAGCACTAACTGCAGCGAAAATGTCTGTTCGGGAGTTAGAAGGACCCTCCTCTGCAGTAAACAGCAAAAAAAATGGCAAAAATAATAATTGTATTTGGCTAGAAAGTTGTTTACCAGTTTCAAGAAGAGCGAAAGAGGTAAACAGACTTGCCTGTAGCACATTCTTTCAACTTTTATTTTCTTCTAAATAAAGTGGAACTCGCAACATTATTTACAGCCACAAAAATAAAACTCTCGCTCGACTATCGTTGAATATCTTCATCTATTAGCGCGAAGCAAGGCATTATTCTAAATTCGAAAGGTTCATTAAATATTCTTTTTGTTCGCAAAATGACCTTTATCTTAAAAGAACACGAATTCCGAGGACGGCATAAATATGCCTTAAATGGTTTCCTATAGCTGGGAGCTTAAATATCCATTGAAACGTAAGCAAAGCCTGAACTTAATACGCAAAAACAACGCGAAAGCTGTACAAGACCTTTAATAAAAGAAGCGAAACCGAAATTTACGAGCTCTCGTTAAACAGGTCGTTTTGATGAAGGAAATGAAAGTTATGTGCAGTTACGGCAGCAGTTAACGTGGTCATTTATTTAAACAGCAGGTTGGTTTAGGTTTATTGATTTGCGGCCAATGTTGGGTGATGATTTTTCTGAACATCAGATATCTTAACAACAACTGGGAAATATATAAGCATCTGAAAGCAAATTGAGAACATTTTTTTGCTATGCGAATTTTGATTTCGTTTGCAGTTTGATAAAAATGATTTTGAAGGTTCTCGAAATTCAGGTCCATTTTTTGGAAAATGAGTTTACTGCAAACCGATATTTCCGCCGATATTATTATAATGATTTCATGTTTTATCGCAGGCATTAAATTTCTCTGAAGATGAAATCACTTCCTTCTCTACTTTAAAATAAGTATATGTATATGATGAATAAGGAAAAGGTATCTGCTTGAAACGCCTAAAATATACAGAAGAAAGATGAAAAAATGAAATCTAATAAAAACAAGCAATATAATTTACTTAGTTAAAATATTTTTTAAATGAAGCTTTTTGAAGCAACCTGTAATTGTTTATCACATGATTAAAAATAAATAAATAAAATGCTTCGCGATATTTAACACATAGGCACTTTTAGGTAGAGGGCATATTAACAAACCACAAATTTTTTGATTGCATATCACATACATGCAACACACATGCACGTTGCTTGTGCGTACATTGTATACATATACAGTGGAGTATCGTTTATATGACGCCGAAGAGACTATCGAAAAACCTTGTATGAACGAACGTCGTATAATCATATAATCAATGTACCCTTCGGGCTAAATTTACGAATGGGAACTACACTAAAACGTCGTATAAGTGCAAACGTCGTATAAATGATCGTCGTATAAGCGATACTCTACTGCAAAAAAAAAGGCTTCGCGAAATGTAACACAAAGACAATTTTAGGTAGAGGGCATGTTGATAAAGTTTTTTTTTATTGCATATCACATACATACATGCAACACACATGCACGTCTTTGTGTGTGCATTGTATATATATACAGCGGAGTATCGTTTATACGACGCCGAGGGGACTATCGAAAAACGTCGTATAAACGATAACGTAGTATAATCGAATTACCCTTCTGGCTAAATTTAAGAATCGGAACCACACTAAAACGTCGTATAAGTGTGAACGGAGTAAAAACGGTAAGGGAAAGAAGGGTAAGAGTACGCAGGGACTTTTTTCCCTGTTGGCAACACTTCAAGCAGAAGCGAGTATGATCAACTCAACACGTTTGTTTTCAGCTGGCTCAAGATACCGCGATTGTTATTTTCGTTCTTGCTGTCGTTTATTTATCAGGTAAAATATGATTTCTGCATGTTGGCATGTAATTTTTCTGTGAAGAAATAGGGTCAGTTGGGGTAATTGTAAACGCTTTTTCAACGTTTTAACTTTTGATCCTTCCCTACCTCATGAATGAATTCAAAGATAAAATTGTGAGCATTGTAGCCACTACTGTACTTCTTGTGAGTAAATGTGTACAAAAATTTTGTCTTAATGACTATTTGTTAGCGAATGAGCTCGCGTTTACAATTACCCCAGTGTGTTTACAATTACCCCAGAAACCTGGGGTAATTGTAAACACTTTTTTGTAAACACATGAAACTGTTTCAATGTCTTCCCTATGCTGCCAGTCTATCACTCACAAGCAGTTAAGTTTTCAAAACCACCACAAGTGCAGTTATGAAGCTTGTTTACAATTACCCCGTGTTTACAATTACCCCAACTGACCCTATTAATTTTTTTGTCAATAAAGGATTGATGTTTGCTTTTTAAGTAAATATCATTATGAGCTTTGTTCCCTTCCTAACAACGTGGGCATGTCAGAATTTTACTATTGTGAATGCTACAGTCATCTATGGACGATTCTGAGGAGCAATACATCGGCGGGTAAGAGCACGCAGCAGAAAAATGGCTTGTACAAAATCCAGGAAAAGTTATAACCTTGTACGAACTTTCAGGGATTTTTAAAAAACATATAGCGGTACAGCCTGGGTTCAACTTGCAGGAAAAGCTTTCTGTGTTTCAGGTATTGAACCATACAACCCTGACATTATAAGTGAAGATTGCTATTCTCCTTCATTAGTAACTTTAGCACCTTCGGATAACGATAGTGCAGTTGCAGTTGCACCTAAAGAGACTGAAGTCCCACCTTCCACTTCTCAGATACATGTCAATATCCAGTCAATCGGGGCACTTCCTAGACATGAACAACGAGGAACTAAAAGGAAAAGAACCTCTAAAAAATCTGAGATCACGACTTCGTCTCCGTTCAAAAATTTGTAAAGGGAAAAGGTAGAGAGAAAGAGAGAATTAGAAGAAGCAAAGGTTAATCGAGCTGCTATGAAAAGTAAAAATGGGGCCAAAACTGAAAAAGGAAAAACCGTGAAAGCAAAGAAAAAACTTGTTCTGCATTGTATCGACAACCCATTTCCCTCAACAAGTTCAGAAAACAATGAGAATGAGGCGACAATATGCCCAGGCTTCTAACAATCATATGATGAAGATTGGATCCAGTGTGGATTATGTAAGGAGGGGTGGCATGATGAATGTTCCAGTTACGAAAGCACTGGAGCATTTGTATGTGACTACTGCTAAATTTTCTGAATGCGTACTCTTACCCTTCCTGGGTGCGTACTCTTATCCGCCAGGTCGGGAAAGAGTACGCATTTGCTTTTTTTTTTTCCCCGCTTGCTTTCTTTCATATATTTTTTTAAGATAAAACTTTCATTTTGTGTACCTAAGTTTCTAAGTTAATAAACCATGATTCGGACAATTTTCAAGGTTCTCTCTTTTCAATTCTCATTTTTATAACGAATAATCCACTAGGTGCGTACTCTTACCCTCCTTTCCCTTACTCTACTTGTACATGCATATACATACAACGTTCAAAACACTTGATGGTCCACTGGTCCACTAAAAAAGATTCGGAATCAGTGATCCGTGAGACCAGTGGGAGATCGCCGTCAATCGATATCGGACCAGTTCTATCACATTTATCTGTGGGCGAACACATTCATGTTTACCGGTCCGAGGGACCGGTAACTTTTTTATTCAACGATTTCAAACATCGTATATATCTGTACATATCTTATTCAACGATTTCAAACATTGTATCTATCTCTGTCTGAGTTACGGCCAAACCGGAATCCGGCCAGTTGCCAAATCGGCCGGCAAAATCGGGAAACAGCCAATATCTCCTCCCATTGACCGGCCAATGTTCGATTTTTACTTGATTACGGTGATTGGCCTGCTAGTTCGCGAAATGGCGATCGGCCAAAGTCAGAAGAAAAAGCTTTTCCAGCCAGTTTACGAAATGGCGATCGGCCCTAAGTCAGAAGAAAAGGTCCTGAGCAGATTTTGGATGCTTGTATCCCCGTAATGATAATAGCATTATAGCAGCTACAGAAGATCTCACGGTCATCCTTCCGGCACCAAGGTCAAGGTACGGTAGTCCTCAGTGGTCTGTAGTGTGAAGGGAGAGGTTTTAGTAACTAAGAATCTCACAGTACCAGGAACCTCCTGGTCTCTTAAGAAGATTTCCTCTCCCTTGGCAAAAGCAAAACAGAAACGATAATCACATTATATACTGAATTATTTATTACAGAAAATTATCAATGTCATTACTTGTTACAACAAGAGGAACTTTGGCGACATTTCGAACAGCAGTTTGCATCAGCACATCGAAGATTGCCCAAGGATTTCCCGCCACTTCGGGAAGTGGCCGGTCTAAGCAACATATTCGTTAGTCATTTCCAATACATTGGACATGGCCACACACCACGGCCAAAGTGCGAATTGGCTGGCCGATTCGAGAACTGATCGAACTTCAGGCTTTGGCCGTAAATGTATTCATTTATTTCCCTTCCAGTTTATTTGTTAAAAAAAATATAAAAGCTGTTTTTCGGTAGTTTAAATCACTTGAGGCATTTTGGACAGTTCGATTTTTACCTATTAAAATCATGCCAACTCTGCCCCCTTCTCTGGCCCAGCCCCTATCCCTATTTCATAATACTTTTCCCATCGTTCTGTCTCGGCATTTTATCACATCACAATAGGTTTATATCTTATAGCCGAGCTACATTAAAAAAAAATAAATGTTTTATATAGTGGCACAATTAGAATAAATTTCATGTGAAACGCATATCGAAGTATAAATTCTCAAATTAAACCAAGCACTTTGCCTTGAAAATGCTTCATTTTATTTTGATCTATTAAAGTGTGATAAAAGAATTAAGGGAATATGTAATAAGCTAACTACAGACATAAAGATAATGTTCTTTGTGGAAAAAGACTCTTTAAATTCACTTCCTTCTGCATTTTAAACGAAAAAAAAAGAAAGAAAATACCGACGATAAGATGCGAGGAAAATTTGCAATTTGCCAGATTAAAAATGCTTGTTAATTGCATCAGGGAATTCTTTATTTTGCTTTCATAGTCCGCGCTTCTTTTCACGCAGTTAATCCCTTTTATAGGATGTACAATACCTCAAGCTTGTAGTTGTGAGAGAGAGAGAAAAGATCAAAGAAAAATAAGATTTGCAATTTATAGGTCTTTCAGGAGAGAAGATAAACACGTAGTCAAGATATTTACCAAAGAGATATAAAGTGTCGTTATGATTTTATCTGAAAAATCGCTCATTAAGAAGATGTTTTTTTCTGGGCGCCCTTTCTTATCTTTATCGCCCAGGTTATTTGAATGCAGAATGCGTCTAGTTTGCGAAGAGATCATAAAAATTATTTACTGCGCATGTCTGGTTAAGAGCTCTTTATTTTATGTCTTTTTAGGTCAAAGCTGCTATGCCTACGGGACTGACAATGAACTATTAATTTTAATTTCCCAGGGATTTGCAAATTAAGAGTGCCACTGATGTTCATAAAAATGGGAAACAAATAAACAGAAGAGAAAAATTTAACTGCATAAAAAATGCTTAAAAAGAGTTGGGGCTAAAAACAAAGGTTTTGAACGATTGCCTCCGATGAAGTAAGGCCACTCTCTGTGCGAGCCGAAGCATCAGACATTTTGTATCAAATTTTACATTGATGAAAAGTTAGGGTTACCAGGGCGAAGTTTCTGACGTAATGTCACACTACCAAATCTCACCAAATTGGGGAAAGTTTGAATTTCAGAGACAATTAGATCAATAAACTGCAGCCCTCAAACGGTTCAATTGCAACTGTTGTTGAGTGTCAGAAGCTGTATTTATTACTGCTTTAAAAAGACGTTCCCTGTAATCCCGAAACATGTGTATGTAGTCATGTCACAATTTTGTGCGTTAATAACGTTGTTATTATCATTGAATTAAAATTATATCCCATTAAAAAAGAAATTAAAAAAGTCTTCCAATATCCAATTCCCTTCAATTTATCAGTACACGTACTTTCCATGTGATCAAAAATTTCTATCCTCCGACATAACTCGCTGTTGCAGGAAGTCTCAAAATCCAACCACACAATGGTTACAGTTAATTTCAAACTCACAGTTTATTTCAAAAATAACTATGAAATATATAAAATAAATAAAACCAAATTAAGAAAATTGTAAAAAAATAATAACTTACAGTTTTATACATATTAAGTTACAGTATAATACATATTTCAATGAAATTAATATTTTACATTTTCTACCCTAACAAATTCTAAACGAAGTTAGCTGAAAACGTTAGATAAACAAAACTGAGCGATGATTAGGGATCGTCCATAAATGACGTCACACTTTTTTCCTATATGTTTGACCCCCTTTTGTCACAAAATGTCACACGTCAACATACCTCGAAGCGTGACATCATTTATGAATGATCTCGGGGTCGTTCATAAATGATGTCACGCTTTTCTCCCATACATCTGACCCTCTCCCCCCTTTGTCACAATATGTCACACTTCAGTGGACCCCCTCCTCTCTTTGTCACATGTCACGCTATGTTGCATGATGTCACACTTCTTGTTACCCCTCCCCTCCCCTTGTCACAATTTCACGAATCCCCCTCCCCCCTCGAAGCGTGACATCATTTATGAATGATCCCGTAGGAAATCATAGAAAAATGCAATCTAATAAGGCATGAAATTGCGTAGATAAAAAAAATGAAAATGCAAAATCCTACACAAAATAGCAAACAATACTTTTATCCAAGATCCCTCTACCTCCATCTAAGGGGATCGATTTGATTATAATACTTTTCCAATCGACTTATTCTTGCTGATTGAAGCCGATAAGTAAGATTTCAGAACTGAAGGGTCCACTGGAAAAACGACCTAAGTCACATACTACTTTTTGAAATTTGCTTTATGTATTATTTTATAACATAAACGTTAATTTTAACTATACGAGAGTAAAAGAAATATAATTTCACGTTAATTTAAAGCACAAATGAGCATTAAAACGCAGACATATGTTTCGGGATTGCTTGGAATCCCTTTTTCAATGCGACAGGGAGCTTCTAGATGCAAAACATCCAAATGAACTTTGTGTACTTTGTTTTGCTTTTTGTTTTGGTATTTTCTGTACTTATTTTATTTCCATTTTATTCTTTGTATTTTATTTTATTATTTTTGCAATTTTCATGTATTTTCACATTTTTATGCATGTTGTCGTCTTTTTTACTTTGTTTTTATTGATATTCCTTTTTACTTCCTGAACTTTCAACTGGATTCGTTTGTTGCTCTCTTATTGGTGCTTTCCCTGCTACTTCTACTTCCACTTCACACTGCCTTTATTCTCATTGGTTTACAGTTAATTCCTTGGCTATATAAGCTTCGTTTTTGTTGTTTTGTCTGCTTCATTTGGATGTTTTGCATCTAGAAGCTCCTTGTCGCATTGAAAAAGGGATTCCAAGCAATCCCGAAACATATGTCTGTGTTTTAATGCTCATTTGTGCTTTAAATAAACGTGAAATTATATTTCTTTTACTGTATACGAGAGTGCTTTTTCGTAACACCCAAATTCAAATTTATAATACATATATTTGTAATACATAATTAATACTCAGTTATAATAAAATATAAAGCAAAGTTCAAAAAGTAATATGTGACTTAGGTCGTTTTTCCAGTGTATCAGTTTTCTCTAGGTTATTTGCTTCCGAAGTTTCCTAACACATGAGGCTCCGTGTACTCGTGAAGCAACAATAGCAGCAGAGGAGAATTCAATATCGTGAGACGAAAATCAGAAATTGAAGAAGTGAAAATTGAACTCGACGTTTCGGAAAGAAGTATTATAATTTGATATGTTTAACTTGATTGCGAAGTTGTTAAGAAACATGCACTTTTTCCTCAAATGTTATTGTATACATATTTGTTTCTGCGAATGCCGGGTTTTGAACTGCTAAAATTCTCCTACTGATTAATTATAGTGACAGAATATAATCTAATTGTAATGCCTCAACTCTTTCACTACCAAGATTTCTTCCTGAGGAAAGTATAATACAAGAACTTTAATATAATGTTAGGAGTTCGTCGAATTTCACTTGTTTTTAGAAGGATGACTCAGTCCTTATAAAACCCACAGCGATTTCTTTTACAAATGTACACTTTTACAATAGCTACATTCTTCAGCAATAGCACAAATATTTGAAACACCTCAAAAAGAGAGCTGTAGACAATTTATAATACATATGCATTTGCTTCGAAATACGAATACATCCTAGAGGATCATTTGAAGCTGTCCATGGGTCATATATGCCCAGTGGTCGCGAAAGAGTTCAATCAATTAGGGGCCGTTCATAAATGATGTCACGCTCTTTCCCGATATATTTGACCTCCCTCCCCCCTTTGTCACAAAATGTCACACTTCAACGGATCCCCTCCCCCTTTTGTCACATGTCACGCTATGTTGTATAAGCCTGATGTCACATTTCTTGTTACCCCTTCCCCTCCCCTCGTCACACTTTGTCACAATTTCACGAACCCCCCGAAGAGTGACATCATTTATGAATGATCCCTTAAGTTGCTTGTTAGAATAAAAATTTTTGAACAGTTTAAGATTGCGTAAGATTAAGATAATACACAGCGATTTCCTTTACAAATGTAGGCTTTTGCAATAGCTAAATTTTTCGGTATTCTAAAATATTTTTTGGATTTAAATTGGTTTCAAAAAGGAAATTCATATAGGTCATTAAAAAACATCTCTTTTAGGAAAGGAGTATGCCTCTCACATTTAAAAAGTGATTCACTTAGTGATTAATATACTTCATACAATACTAATTATATTTAAATAATTTACCAACAAATTCTTAAATGAATGCTGAAATTTGTTTTTAATGTTCCATTGCTTCATTATAAAACATTTTCAATCAAAATAAAATAAATTGTAGCTCAAGTAACATTTTGAAATTTAACTAAAAATTTAATAATTTTTAAACTTTTAACACGTTGACTGCCGACACGCTGACTTCCAGCGCTGTTTGTAGTTTGTGGATGTCCAGACGACAGTTTAATTTAATTAAAATATATTGTACAAAACATTTTATTTTGTAAAAAATTACTAACTTTCTATAAATGTATTGAAAATGAAAAAAAGTCAGCAACAACAAAACAACTTGTAATTTGGTCTCTCAACAAGTTCACCTCCTACGAGGGACCTCGTAGTTGGTAGTCAACGTGTTAGCATAACATTTCAATTTTTTTAATATTCGGTACATTTATTGAGTGATTTGCAAGTACAGAAAATTTCAAAGCGTTTCATGAGTAAGTAAAAAAGTTTCATTTGAAGGTCAACCGTCGCGTCAAATTTAGTTATAGACAAAGCAATGAATTCAGGGGCGTTCCGGAACATTTTATGAAAAATGTATCTAATTACAAAACTATAAAATTGGAGACATTATTACAACGTGAAAACAAATTCAAGCAAAAGAAAGCTTTGGATGTATAGCCGCGTGTTAGAGTTCTATCCTCCCCCTATCATTGGAGTTTTGCGCAATGCCAAAATTCTGTCATTGTCTGGTTATTCCGAAAACTAACTGCTGTCAACTCTCACGCATTCCAGAGTCTGTGACAAGATAGAAGGTGTTGCGGCATTTAGGAGACAACCGGAATGCTTCCGAGATTGAGCTGGGCGCATCGAGTCGCCATTCCCGTTTACAAAGCGAGGGAAAGTGATTCTGGAAGACAAGTTGCTTGACAAGTGCGAGCTGAATATGGTTTGTGTTGATTTGACAATAACTATAACGGCAATGAGATGTCTAAAAATGAAGAGTAAATAATTTCACAAATAATTCTTCATATCCAAAGAAATGTAAACCCCGATTGAACGATTGTAACGTTCAAAGCTATCGTTAAATCAGGGATCTATATATAAGTAGGCAAAGACAAAACAGTTAAGAACCATTTTATCCTCTGTTTTTTCAACCGGTTTTCTTATTTTTTTTTGTTTAGTAGCTATTGACGAGTTTTAGTGATACCAATTAATAACTTTTGGAAACAATTTATTATTCGTTCATTATTTCCCCTTTTCTTTTGTCAGGTAAGCCTCATTTATAATTGTAATGTCATATTGCTATAGAAATCAGATGGCAACATGTCTTGGTTGAGTAAATTATTTGGTAATAAATATAAAACTCGTTGTACCGTGTATAAGCAATCCATAAAAGCACCGCGAAATGTTTCTGTAAATCGGGCTTTCTTATACTGATAGTATAACAGTAGGAAAAATCTTCGACAGGTTGTGTTGAGGAAATCATACTAATTTAGGGCAAACACGAAGTAAAAATCTACTAAGAAAAAAAAAAAAAACAAGATTTAAAGCAAACAAATATTTCAAGGCTATGGAAGATTTGTTTAATGTCGAAATCTCAAATGTCTAGCAAATTGAATGAACTATCAAAACGAATCGATCTGTTTGGCAGTTGATCTTCAGTTCCACTCAGTTTCAGGATTTATTTTTCGCGTGTATTAAGCTGGGAAATTGTTTATTACGCCTGAAAAAATAATTATTATATTCGTGTATTTCAGTAAAGTGAAATGTTGCTCGACGAAGCGAATCAGCAAATAAGTGCTTAATAATTGAAGGGTCCACTGGAAAAGCGACCTACTTTTTGTACTCACGTACTACTTTTTGGAATCTGCTATTCAATTATTTTATAACATAAATGTTGATTTTAACTATACAAGCCTACTTTTCCGTAACACCCAAATTCAAATTTATAATACATAATGTATATTCATCTATAATACATAATTTATAATAAAACATAAGGCAAAGTTCAAAAAGTAGTATGCGATTTCAAAAGTATTATTAGGTCGTTTTTCCAGTAGACCCTTCAATTGAGGAGGTGGACTCGTTTATTTGTCGACCAGCGGTCGGCAATCTAAATTGATTGAAGATCTACTTTCCAAATTCGGCAAACACCAAGATCGACTCAGAAGACCGAGGGTATACACTATTAATAGGGTATGTTGAGATTGCGCCCGTCTTACAATTGTAGGTTAATTCTTGCCAGAATAAGTTTGGATGCTTATAAAACACCTACTTTAAAATTTCCAAAATAATATGTTATGTTAACATTGTTAAATCACATCAAAACAATACTAATACATTATTTCTTTTAAATTTGATAAAAAAAAAACTGTTAGCTTTTGTTTTGTTTTTTAACTAAAGCACACATGTGGAGTAGGGGAGAGTGTTGTACCTTGGGACACTTTTCACATTTTAATTTTTAACTTCAAAAATTAAAATTAGATTTAAAGTCTGAAGACACTATTTAAATGCACCAACATTCTCCTCTATAATATATTTTTTCAAATTCAAACAGTTTAAAAATAAAAAAATGCCAGCCATTTTCAGTAGTAACTGAAAACTGTCCCAAGGTACAACACCCTGTTCTACTTTGGGACATACTTCGTGATTCATGCAACAGTCATATCCATAACCAATTTTATACGAAAAATCAAAAACTTTATTTTTTTAAAGCACTAAATTAAGAAGATACATTACTATAATGTGTAATTTACACAAATAATAAATTTGAAAGTTCAAAACCTAATTTGTAAATGCAGCATTTACAAATTAGATTCAAATTTCTGCATTTGATTAGAATATCTCTCTTTATACTAAAATACATCCAAATTATTAAGAACCATGTGTATGTTGTACCTTGAGACATGTCCCAAGGTGCAACATGGTTTACTGTCCCAAGGTACAACCATCACATGGTTTAATTAAAATCAAAATGGTGGTCAATCAAAATGCAGTATCATCACTTTCTCATAACCAAAACATTAAAAAATCTTCTGTTCAATATCCAATTAAAATTCAGTAGAATGCTATTTCAGTAAATGAAATTAGAATGAGAAAGATATTTAGTTTTGAGTGATGAAATTTTCTTTCTCTCACCAAGTCATCAATTCAGTGCTTCTAATGCTGCCTTTTACAGTGATGATATCTGCTGGTTAAGGTCACAATTAGAAATAAAAAAAATTTTAATGTTGCCAATAGGTTTTTAGAAATTGCCAATGTCCCAAGGTACAACACTCTCCCCTACCGTTATTCTTCAATTAACTTTCACCTAGAGCAGCGGTTCCCAATCTTTCTTTTTCGCGTACCACCATTTTTCTTGCAAATCAGTTTGCGTACCACTGCTAATATAACTTTATTATATAGAACAGAACACTAATAGATTATACATTGATTTTTACTGCCTGGAGAGGCGTACCACAGTTTACAGCGTACCACCTGGAGAGGCGTACCACAGTTTGGGAACCGCTGACCTAGAGCATATAGTTAAAGTGACTCCTGACATTCCATATTATTAGCTGTTTGTTTTAGGTCTAGTGAATGTCTGACAAACTATCTGAAGGGGAAAAAAATAATAAATTCGCCTTCTAATTCAAACGTTTTTTTAAACTATAAACTGTCCTAAATGCTGTCGCGATCGACCGAAAATGGGCTCGCGATCGACCGGTTGATCGCGATCGACGGGTTGCCGACCACTGATGTAGACCGTTTATAAGGTGAAAATGTTTTTACAGACAGAAATTATGTGAAAAGAGAGTTATAGGAATCGTGATTCAGGTATTTAAATTTATTAAAATGTAAGATGTCTATGGCTGGAGAAAATAGTATTTAAATAAGTTTGTAAGCATTTTCAATAGTTTACCGGAGGCAACTGTTACTTGCTGTGGGGTAAAACGTTTCAAGAGGGCTATTGATCTCCATTGGTAAAATGGATAAATTGACTCCAATCGGATAAATTGGCTAGGACCAGAGACTAGCAGGCCCAGGGCTGGTTTACTTTTGTAATTGTATGTATTTGTTCACTTTTGTATGTAATTGGTCACTTTTGTAATTGTATGTATTACTTCAACTCTCTTCAGAGCAACAAAAGCATGAAGTCCACCAAACAACTCACAACTTTGGTTTCATCCTACACGTCAACTTCAGAAAATTTAGGTATTCAGAACGACAACCGCACTTAATCTTTTTCATGGAGCAAATCTGCCCTTGACAGCTACTCCAATTTACGTCCACCCCAGACTCTCATGAGATTTGCCCCTCCTCTCCAATTCACATCCAAAAGAGGGTTCATTAATGGCTTATTCAAAGAGTTTAATCCCCACCCCCATGCGAGGCGCCACCTTCTACACGAATGAATCACCGTGAGTACTTTCTCACCCTATTCCCCCGCGGTATCTGAGGAATGGCCGCCGAAAGAGGGTGATTTACTTTCATTAGCTGCTCACGGGGAGGGCAGTGGGTGTGTTCGAAGAAAATGTACCCACCACCCTCGCCGACAGCTAACACAGCAAATGAACTGCTGATTGCGATGAAGGTCATCGAATGAATAAATTTTCGCACGGTTTTTTCTGGAATAGAGCAGAGAGTTCATTTTTGGAAAGAGGCGATGATTGATGTATCTACATACAAGCGTTACGCACCCCGGAAAGAAAAGTGACACAATTCAAAAACGAAACCCCTTTGCAAATCGGGATTTGTTGCTTCTCCAGATTCTACATTCTTCTATCGAAAAGCGTCATACAAGTCTGTATAATATACAGAGCTATCAGTCGCTTTTCGATCGAAGAATATGGAAATGTGAAAAATAAATCCCGTTTTGCAAAGGTGTTTCGTTTTTGAATTGTGTCACATTTCTTGTCGGGCTGCTCGTTGTAGTGTTCTGGGGCATAAGAACGCATTGGTTGATTTTTTAGTGCCCGAGCCTAAATACGCAGTGCACCACCAAGCTATCGTTGGAGTGAAAGAGATAGAGAGAGAAGCACGAATATTAAGGTAAACCAATGTTTGTGAGAGGGATCATTCATAAATCTCGCACTTCGCGGGGGGGAGGGGGGTTCGTGAAATTGTGACAAAGTGTGACAAGTGGAGGGGAGGTGGTAACAAGAAATGTGACATCCTGCATCATGCAACATAGCGTGACGCGTGACAAAGGGGGGGGGAGGGGGGTCCGCAGAAGTGTGACGTATTGTGACAAAGGGGGGAGGGGAGTCAAATATATGGGAAAAAAGCGTGACGTCATTTATGAACGGCCCCAGAGAGAGAAACATGAATATCAAAGTGAACCATTGTGTGTGGGGGAGAGAGAGAAGAAAGGGGAAAAGTACGCACTCTCAGAAATAGAGCTCTCACTTTTGATGATTCTTCATTCGTCAAGAAAATTTCGTCATTTACAACGATTCTTTAATCGCATGATCACGTGACGTAAAAAAGTTACGACACAAATTTCGCCAATTTGACGAAAGGTATGCTCTGAGTATTTTTCACGAAGCCATTTCGTCAAATATGACGAAAGTGTCGTGAGATTTGAGCATGCGTTTCGGAGAGTGCGAATATCGAGGTAAACCACTGTGAGAGAGGGAGAAAAGTACGAATACCGAGGTAAACCGCTATGTGAGAGAGAGGGCGAGAAAAAGAGAGAGGAGAGGGAGAGAGAATATCGAGGTAAGCAGTTGTCTGTGTGTGAGAAAGAGAAATACGAATATCGAGGTAAACCACTGTGAGAGAGGGAGAAAAGTACGAATATCGAGGTAAACCGCTATGTGAGAGAGAGGGCGAGAAAGAGAGAGAAAAAGAGAGAGGAGAGGGAGAGAGAATATCGAGGTAAGCAGTTGTGTGTGTGTGAGAGACAGAAATACGAATATCGAGGTAAAGCACTGTGAGAGAGGGAGAAAAGTACGAATATCGAGGTAAACCGCTATGTGAGAGAGAGGGAGAGAAAGAGAGAGAAAAAGAGAGAGGAGAGGGAGAGAGAATATCGAGGTAAGCAGTTGTGTGTGTGTGAGAGAGAGAAACACGAATATCGAGGCAAACCCCTGTGAGAGAGGGAGAAAAGTACGAATATCGAGGTAAACCGCTATGTGAGAGAGAGGGCGAGAAAGAGAGAGAAAAAGAGAGAGGAGAGTGAGAGGGAATATCGAGGTAAGCAGTTGTCTGTGTGAGAGAGAGAGAAATACGAATATCGAGGCAAACCACTGTGAGAGAGGGAGAAAAGTACGAATATCGAGGTAAACCGCTATGTGAGAGAGAGGGCGAGAAAGAGAGAGAAAAAGAGAGAGGAGAGGGAGAGGGAATATCGAGGTAAGCAGTTGTGTGTGTGAGAGAGAGAGAAATACGAATATCGAGGTAAACCACTGTGAGAGAGGGAGAAAAGTACGAATATCGAGGTAAACCGCTATGTGAGAGAGAGAGCGAGAAAAAGAGAGAGGAGAGGGAGAGAGAATATCGAGGTAAGCAGTTGTGTGTGTGAGAGAGAGAGAAATACGAATATCGAGGTAAACTGCTGTGTGTGGGCAGTGGCGAAACTTGGGGGGGGGGGGGGGGGCGACAGGAGGCCTTCTCCAAAAGGAAAAAAAATGAATATGTAATTACCCCATTAAATGATTTTTACTTATTTTTTATCACTTTAATGCAGCTCAATTGATTTTAAGAGATACTAAAAAACGTAAAATTTTGATGGGAACTTTATTATGAAAATATTTACGAGCGAAAACCACTTTTTATTCCCTAGTGCCCCCTCCAAAAAATATTCCCGGATCCGCCCGTGGGAGGGAGAGGAGAAAGAAAGAGAGAGGGTAGAGAGAAATACGAATATCGTGGTAAACCGCTGTGTGTGAGGGAGAGAAGTGCGAATATATCGAGGTAAACCCGCTCCGCTGTAACCGTTATATCAAAACCACTAACTACCCATTGGTATTCTTTAGAAGCCTGTGACGATATTAGAAAAATTTTCAGCCTACAAAATCGTAAACTAAACCCAGAAAATAATTTATCAATAGCTCCAGATTGACTCAAGTTCTCATTTAAGGCAAAAAAAAAAAAAAAAAAAAAAAAAAAAAGGAAGAGGATTTAAAAAAAAAATATGTATGTGTGTGGGGGGGGGGGGGGGGGTGGAGGACGGATATGAAGAATTTTTATGAATATTATGGAAAAAAAAGAGTATTTTCTTATTCAAGACCATTCACAAACCTTCAGTAATTTTCTTAATAAGTAATCCGCAAGATTTGCTTTGATTCAAATTAAATTCAATGGTTTTTCCGATAAAAGTGATACCGGAAAAGAATGAAAATTTGAAATCAAATGTTTAGTTTGCGAAGTTTTGTCCTTTACAGTGGTGTAGTCCTGAAAAAAAAGTTGGTGGGACGCTTATACATAAGAAGATAAGCAATTGAAAACAAAAGTGCCGACCCCCTTTTATAATACCCCAGAAAGATAGTATATGTGTGTTAGTTTCACATTCGGTACCAAGATGGCGCCACTATTTTAAGAAGAAAAACTGTGGAATATAATTCATATTTATGGCTTTGATATCGACATTAGAGTTTCAAAAGCATGTATACGTTAAAATACTACTTTCAAGGAGAGAAAAAGTTATTTGATTTTATCTCTACTGCGAATGATTTTAGGATTGTTTTTTCATCAGTCAAATACATAAAAGAAAACACATTCTAGAAGTAGCGTCACAACGGGGGGAAGGGGCGTTCACCCGGGGTGATGACATCCCTTTAGGAGGTGTTGGGGGTGACAATCGAAAACTTTCATGAGAAATTTTGCTTAGCAAAGATCAAAGATGTAACTAATTAATAATAAATTGCTTGTAATTAAAATATAAATTATTTTTATCCGATTAATCATATAATAAATTTTTTTCCTTGCTTTCGTCCGTGCGAAAATATCAATCAATGACCTCCTCATACTTAATTTCTTGAACCAATTGGGCTTCAATGGTTAGTAATGCAAGTGCATTGAGTCTGTCTTGCTTCATACTTGCACGCAAATAACTTTTCACTCTTTTCAGGGTGGAAAATGATCTTTCTTTTTAGTAGATATTTCAGATTTTAGTACTAGCCTGATTAATTATTTTAAGAAAGAAATTCTACCCTCAAAATGGTACTATGTTTAAATAGTAAGAGCGCAATAAAATAAACTTTAAAATTTGGTCTTGCACTTTACAGAAAACCCAATCGATTTTTAATTTTAGTCGTCTTAAAAATTTTGGCGCCCCTCAAAATTTGCCGGCCCAGGCCCGGGCCTCAGCCTAAATCCGCTACTGAGTAGAGCCCCGATCTATCGTTCCCGCAGATTCAGTTTTCCCGTATGTATCGTTTTGTTTTAAAGGTCTCTTTACGAATGCTATCCAAATTATTTTAACTAGACCAACTTAGATCGTTTTTGAAAGTAGCAGATTGAAGTATCTATAGTCAAAATATTTTATCGCAATTGAAAAAAAAAATAATAAAAATTCAACATTTTTTGGCATCATGTTTCACGATTATACATTACTAGATAATTTAAAAAAATGATTAAAGAAACTAAAAGATGGATGATGATGTATCAAAATTTGCCAACTCATTTAATCCTTTGCGGTCGCATTAAGTTTATACCTGGGTGTCATGCTGGTCGTTGAACAGTTTTTTTTCGTTAAACGAGCAGTAATACATAATATGCAAGATTATGAAGAAAACTAAAATTTGTTAATTCTTTTTAAACTTTAGATGTATGAAACACAATAATATGTTTTAATTTTAAGTAAAAATTATATTTTATACGAGGGTCATTCGTAAAATAAGGTTCCCTGCCCTATGCTGCTGAGAAAGAATGCGACGTGCTGGGAGAAATCTGGCAACACTGTCTTACTCGTCAACTCTCCCTCTCTCCATTCCCACTAGAGATGAGACGGGCTCAGCCCAAGCCCGAAAGCCCGGGCCCGGGCCCGACACGGGCTCTACATTTTAAAGTTACTCTCGGGCTCGGGCGGGCTCATGGTAAAATATTCATACATCAACCTACAGTCCGGACCAATTGTTTTTTTTGCTAGTCTTGTGTCCACTTTCATTTTCAATTTGCTCTAGAGTAGAGACCCATCTTATTAGGTCTCCTAACTGCAATAGTTGCACTGAATACATTCCAGTTTTGAGTGATTCCATACCAACTCACCTAAAAAAAGAAAAGTTGGTCGCATGACCAACTCGGATTTTTTTTCAAATTTGGTACACAGGTTAATGATATAGAGGCATGAAAAATGCCAAATTTTTAGCTACCTGCTCCTTTTATTTTTAAATATACAGGTCCTCAAAGTTTCTTTGCCACCTCAAAATACCGAGAAATTGATGTTTTTAAATTTTTTTCTCTTGGAAATTCTATTCATGCAATATGAAAGTGTTAGATATCTATGGAAACTAAATGTTCCAGCCATTCAGAAAAAAAAAATACTAGAATGTTCATAACGAAAATTGTTAAGGTACAGTACTCTTAGAAGTTGAAACTACAAAAATTAGATTTTCCCGATTTTGCTAAAATTGAGGATTTAATTCCAATAAAAGCAAAATAAAACCAAAGGTTTACTGACTTTCTGGTAGAGTACATGTGTTCACCATAAATTGCTACACAATAAATTACCTGGGTTTCTCACTCCTTCTTGGAAATATTTCAGCTTAAAGACAAGCCATAGGGCAAAAACATGCAATTTTGGCCAACTTGTCAGCCATTTTTCTCATAAAGGGAAAGCAGTAGAAAATATTTAATTTTTTTAAATAAGCTACTGATGTGTCAGCTATTCACCGGAAAAGAGTTTACTTCTGGTTATTTTTTTTATAAAGAGATATCCTGCTGATAGTATATGCATGTTTTTCTCTAATACCATATGAGTGATTCCATACCAACTCACCTAAAAAAATAAAAGTTGGTTGCATGACCAACTCCGATTTTTTTCAAATTTCGTACACAATTTGGTGATATTGAGGCATGAAAAAGACCAAATTTTTATCTACCTACTCCACTTATTTTTAAATATACAAGTCCTTAAAGATTGTCTGCCCCCTCAAAATACCGAGAAATTAGTGTTATTGAATTTTTCTCTCTTGAAAGCTCTAGTCATACAATATGAAAGTGTTACATACCTATAGAAACTAGATGTTTCAGTCATTCAGAAAAAAAATACTGTAATGTTCTTCATGAAAATTGTTAAGGTACAGTACTCTTAGAAGTTGCAACCACAAAAATTCGATTTTACCGATTCTGCTAAAGTTGAGGATTTAATTCCAATAAAAGGAAAATAAAACCAAAGGTTTACTAACTTTCTGGTAGAGTTGATGTGCTCACCATAAATTTCTACACAATAAATTACTTGGGTTTCTCACTCCTTCCTGGAAATATTTCAGCTTAAAAACAAGCCATGGGGCGAAAATATGCAATTTTGGCCAACTTGTCCATAGATTTTTCTCATAAAGGGCAAGCGCTAGAAAATGTTAAAATTTTTTAAAAATAAGCGACTGATGTGTCAGCTATTCACAGGAAAAGAATTTTCTTTTGTTTATATTTTTTGTAAAGAGATATCCTGCTGATAGTATATGCATGTTTTTCTCTAATACCATATGCCTGTGTTTCCCCTTTCAATCTTAGCATTAATTAAAAAAAAAAACTTACTGAATATTACCTAAATATTATGTATTAAATTTTATTTACCCTCTGAACTATTATTTAGTTACTTTAAGAAATAGCGTTATTTGGGGACTTTTGCCCTGTATATCCAGAAGTATTATTAAATTAAAAAAAAATAACAATACTGGCAACTGTTATAATCTCTTTTATTTGGTTTAGAGAATGGACTATACCCGTTAAATATAGTATTTCTTCACTAAATACTAACTTATTTTTTTTTAAATAAAATGGTTTGTAAGACAAATATATTTCCTAGATCTTACTTTAAGACATCACGAAAATAGAGTAAAACTTAGTTTTGCTTTAATTCCAGAACGTAGTAAAAACAAAATGCTGCTCCATTATTCAATGCTTCATTCCCCAAATAGATCTACTTCTGGAAGTAACTAAATAATGTTCAGAGGGTAAATAAAATATAATACATAATATTTAGGTAATATTCAGTAAGTTTTTTTTTTTTTTAAATTAATGCTAAGATTGAGAGGGGAAACATAGGCATATGGTATTAGAGAAAAACATACATATACTATCAGCAGGATATCTCTTTACAAAAAATATAACCAAAAGAAATTTCTTTTCCTGTGAATAGCTGACACATCAGTAGCTTATTTAAAAAAAATTTTAACATTTTCTAGTGCTTGCCCTTTATGAGAAAAATCGATGGACAAGTTGGCCAAAATTGCATGTTTTCGCCCCATGGCTTGTTTTTAAGCTGAAATATTTCCAGGAAGGAGTGAGAAACCCAAGTAATTTATTGTGTAGAAATTTATGGTGAGCACATGAACTCTACCAGAAAGTCAGTAAACCTTTGGTTTTATTTTCCTTTTATTGGAATTAAATCCTCAACTTTAGCAAAATCGGTAAAATCGAATTTTTGTGGTTGCAACTTCTAAGAGTACTGTACCTTAACAATTTTCATTATGAACATTCTAGTATTTTTTTTCTGAATGGCTGAAACATCTAGTTTCCATAGATATCTAACACTTTCATATTGAATGAATAGAGTTTCCAAGAGAAAAAAATTAAGAAACATCAATTTTTTGGTATTTTGAGGTGGCAAACAAACTTTGAGGGCCTGTATATTTAAAAATAAGTGAAATAGGTAGCTACAAATTTGGAAGTTCTCCTGTCTATATATCATCAACCTGTGTACCAAATTTGAAAAAAATCCGAGTTGGTCATGCGACCCCCATTAGGTGAGTTGTTAGGGAATCACTCTTTTAAATTCGACTGCGAATCAAGAACTTCCCGAAAATGCTTTCAAACCGAAGATTTTTCATGCAATTTAGCTGAGCAGAATTTAATCTCAACTGGGGCATTTCATGACTGTTTAAAAATATATGTATTCTTTATTTTAAATTAAAAGAAAAATCATTAAAACTAATTGCGATGGGAACAAAAAGCCTACATTTAATCGATGTAGCACCGCATCTATTAACAACACTTTATAAAATAATTCCGGGATATGGCGGGCTCGGGCTTTGACACAGAACTGTATCACTCGGGCTCGGACGGGCTCGGACTTCAAATCTTCGGGCTCGGGCGGCTCGGGCTCATGGTAAAATATTCATACATCAACCTACAGTCCGGACCAATTGTTTTTTTGCTAGTCTTTTGTCCACTTTCATTTTCAATTTGCTCTAGAGTAGAGACCCATCTTATTAGGTCTCCTAACTGCAATAGTTGCACTGAATACATTCCAGTTTTAAATTCGACTGCGAATCAAGAACTTCCCGAAAATGCTTCCAAACCGAAGATTTTTCATGCAATTTAGCTGAGCAGAATTTAATCTCAACTGGGGCATTTCATGACTGTTTAAAAATATATGTATTCTTTATTTTAAATTAAAAGAAAAATCATTAAAACTAATTGCGATGGGAACAAAAAGCCTACATTTAATCGATGTAGCACCGCATCTATTAACAACACTTCATAAAATCATTCCGGGCTCGGGCTTTGACACAGAACCGTATCACTCGGGCTCGGACTTCAAATCTTCGGGCTCGGGCCTGCAAAAGTGAGCCCGAACTCATCTCTAATTCCCACCACTCCCGCCTCGCATAGCTCAGTGCCGGCCTAGTAGCCTTCGAAGATGGAGCTCTCTATCTCTGTTACCGCTAGATGCGAAATTCACGCTGTGATACGTTTTTTAAATGCAAAACGGATTTCAACTACTTTTCTTTTCTCCACCAGACCCCTACCTGTTAGCCGAGGCCTTAGGATTGCTTACGCACGGGGAGAGGTAGTGGGGTCTACGGATTTTACATGCACATATCCCCAAGTATACATGGGGGTCTTCAGTGGGTATCGAACGCGCGACCTTCCAGGTGGAAGTCCGACGTGCTAACCACTAGGCTACCACGGCCCACGGATTTCACCTACTGATATTCATCGTCTGTTAATCGAAGTTTACGGGGAAAAGTGCATATCTGTTCAACATGTTCGCAAATGGTGCAGAGATTTCAGTGAGCGCCGCACGAAAATTCCACCTCGTGCCTCGCATCAAACTCGAGAACTGCTGACATATTTTGGCTGGCCTGTTGTGCCCCAGCCCCCTACAGTCCAGACCTAGCCCCAAGTGATCATCACTTATTCCCAAAATTAAAGGAACACTAGGGGGGCTTACGCTTCAGTACCGATGATGATGTCAAGGAAGAGGTTATTCGATTTCTCAAAGCGCTGGCGGCAGAATTGCATAACATGGGGATAGAAAAGTTGGAGCATCGTCTGCAAGAGTGTTTGAACAGAAACGGCGATTATGTAGAAAAATAGCGTAGTTTTAAGCTTTAAAATGATGTATAACATTAAGAACAAAAATAAAGCCGTCTATTTTTAAAAATCATGGGAATCTTATTTTACGAATGACCCTCGTAGTTTCCCATTATGTGGTATCTTTCAAAGCACTGGTAGCTGAGAGTTGACATACGACCGCAAAGGGTTAAACAAAGATTTGAACTCATGATGAATTTTCAGTATTGATATTAATTAAGCGAAAGAAAACAAAGAGTCACAAATGTTGGAAATTTATCGTTATGTATAAGAGTAAAAGGGTGCGTTTAAACGAACATATTTTAACATTCTAAGTAAGCAAATAGTTCGAAAAGAATGGTCCCTTGAGAAACGATCGATCGACGTTCTTTGGTAGTTGTAACCATTTATTAGGATAGAGAGTATATATGCTTTAGTAAAATTTATTTAGCAAGAAAGTACTGAGATTAAAAAATATATATGTGTGGATTTTTCTTTTAGGTGTTTAGGTTTAAATTTTCTTTTAGGTTTCAGGATAAAAGAAAAAGACTGCAAAATGAGCATAGTTGAGAAAATGTCGACTACTTCCGACAGGAAAAACCGAAAAACAGTTCCTGTTCCTGAGTTTGTCTACGACAGTCTGCTGGTAATCCCACCAAAAAGGCAAAATCGAGCTGAAGACGCTCGAAAATTTGAAGGATGCTTGAAAGCTTTTTCAAATGCTACAGATGATGCCATATAAAATACATAAATTATTAATTTCATTAAATTTATTTCCAATGCAGATGGCAATACGGACACTTTCCTAACGAAATGCGGTGATCAATTAAATAAATTGATTTAAAAAAAAGTAAAAAAAAAATGTACAAAAGACTATAAAATATAAGCACACACAATGGTACAAAAAAAGATAAACACAAGGACAGAAACAAACAAAAATAAATTGATTTAAGAAAAAGTAAAAAAAAAAAATATATATATATATACAAAAGACTATAAAATACAAACACACACACAATGGTGCAAAGAAGGCAGAGCAAAAGGACAGAAACGAATAATAATATTCAAATTGCTGGGATGGTCTCTTCCTTCCCAATAACGGTCAAAGATATAGCTCTATGCGACGGCTGAGAAGACGGAGATATGTTCTGAATTCATTAGCGCACCACTGCTGAAGAAGGGGCAGGCAGGACTAGCAACTAGTCGAAATCCATAAATGTGGGGAAAAGACAGTCATGCATAGTGGCGAAAGGAAAAGCAACCACGGCACAGCTTCTGCGGGTGAAACTTATTTCTCCACGGCTTCTCTCTTTATTACCTCTTAATACGTTGACTGCCGCGCGCGTTTACAGTGAAATCTCCATCAGGTCGCGTATAGAATGTTTTAAAGTTTTTCATTCTACGAGTACATAATTTTATTAATAAACCGTTTTCGTATTACTTTTATAACAACAGTTTATACTAACGAATATTCTATTATAAATTTAAATTATATCAATAAATATAGTTCTCTTATTAATTAATATTCAATAGTTTTGCTACTTCCTCTGCGAAATATGTGTTCAAGCACTTACGAATATTTTACGTAAGGAGTCAAAGAAGCGCCAACCCAATACGAGTGACGCGGCCTTCCCCCCCCCGGTCAAAAACTTTACTGTCACCCGAATACGTGTTAATACACACATATAGCGCTTGATTTATAGTTTTACTGATGCTATTTCAACGCATCACAACTGAACATAAATGTAGTTTACTGGGAGTTTCAACAAATAAATAAAAGAGAATTTCTGAAGATTTTTTCCACTACTGAAAAATACTATAAAGCAGGGATCTGCAGTGGAGGGTGGAGCATAAGCCGGAGCAGTGGAGAAACGAGATTCTGCAAGAAAACGGAGCAGAGAAAGTTGAGATAAATAATCTATTAAAATTATTTAGAGGACGGAGCGGAGTTCCAGCGGAGTCGGAGCAAGTATTAAAAAGTCGGGACGGAGCAACTCTAAATCGTGGCTGCTCCAGATCTCTGATATAAGCTATAAAACTACAAGTTTATACAATACAACTTGTATTTTGTTTGAATTGGGGGTAACTTGTATTGGGGTGGGGGTTGACTACAAATTACCGCCTCTGGTGACACCCATGCTAGGAACAACACAGCATGCTAGTAAAATTAGTGTATAAAAGCATTGACAAAATTAAGAAAATATACCACGTCACTTTGATGTACTATGTAATTAGTATGCAATAAATGTTCAAGTATTTTTCTTCCAAACTAGAAAAGAGAAAAACATGAGATTCCGACGTTCCTGGTGAAATAAATTTTTCAATTTTTTATTTTATGCATTCAATATGAGCACCATGTGTTACACGATAAATATCAAAGCGCTCAACAGCACACAAGATTCTTTTTCCTATTGAGTCGCCATTTTGGGTTTTACAGATAATCAACATTACAACAGTGCCAGTGCGGCCGTAATTGGAATTTCTACCTGGATTGTTCAAATTTTAAACCTTTGTCTGTCTAGGAACGTTCTACCTTTTGTAATTTGGAAGAAATAAATGTTGGAAATCTGACCTTTCCTTCTTTTTGCAGTTTGGTTTTCAGAAAGAGTAGGTATAACTGTGATTTCTGCCTTAAATTCAAAAATTACTGAATATGGCTTTAAACGAGAAAATATCGAATAGATTTGAACATTTAGTAGGAACCTTTATCAAGGGTAACGCTAGAAGAAAATGGGGCCGTTCTCGGACCCTTCACAAAATTCCAATTAATCAAAACGGACCCATCAAAGAATCGAAATCAATCAAAACGGATCCTTCAAAAAATTGAAATCAATCAAAACGGACCCTTCACAAAATTGAAATCAATCATAACGGACCCTTCAAAAAATTGAAATCAATGAAAACGGACCGGACCCTTCGCAAAATTGAAATCGATCAAAACGGACCCTTCAAAAAATTGAAATCAATGAAAACGGACCCTTCACAAAATTGAAATCAATCAAAACGGACCCTTCACAAAATTGAAATCAATCAAAACGGCCCCTTCACAAAATTGAAATCAAACAAAACGGCCCCTTCACAAAATTGAAATCCATCAAAACGGATCCTTCACATAAGTCAAATCAATCAAAACGGATCCTTCATATAAGTCAAATCAATCAAAACGGAATCTTCACAAAACTCCAATTAATCAAAACAGACCCTTCAAAAAATTGAAATTAATCAGAACGGGCCCTTCACAAAATTGAAATCATTCGAAACGGACATTTCACAAAATTCCAATCAATCAAAACGGACATTTCACAAAATGCCAATTAATCAAAACGGACCCTTCACAAAATTTCAATTAATCAAAACGGACCCTTCACAAAATTTCAATTAATCAAAACGGACCCTTCACAAAAAAAAAAGGTTCAAATCAATCAAAACGGACCCTTCACATAAGTCAAATCAATCAAAACGGACCCTTCACATAAGTCAAATCAATCAAAACGGACCCTTCACATAAGTCAAATAAATCAAAACCGACCCTTCACAAAATTGAAATGATTCAAAACGGACCCTTCAAAAAATTCCAAGCTTCTAAATCATACTTTATACACCATCATTTAGATATTTTTTCATCACTATATGTCAAAATTTTCACAAAATTGTTCGATTTCCCCCCCAAATCTCTCTAAAGCTCACAAAAAACGTACCCTGTTAAAAATGCTGAATCGACTCTAGTTTATATCGAGAATTTGCATTCCCTTTACTCCTTCCATCACTCAAACTTACAACAAGA
The DNA here is from genome assembly GCA_038502835.1 of Octonoba sinensis. NCBI lineage: Eukaryota > Metazoa > Arthropoda > Arachnida > Araneae > Uloboridae > Octonoba > Octonoba sinensis. The sequence continues at coordinate 14,363,104 of CM076604.1, forward strand.
ATGGTATTTATATTTAGAATATCAATAGCCACGCTCAAACCACCGTAACGTGATTACTTATTCGAAATTCGAAGCTAATTAAAGATGCAAAGATAAGCTTTTACCATTATCATTAACAGAGAACAGGTTCATTTAGAATGCATTCATAAATTACCGATGAATTGTAATATGCGTTGCAATATAACGAGAGCATGTCAATCACTGCCGATTACAGTGCTTTCCTAAGCCGCAGAAACTCCGAGATGGACATTCACGTACTTATTAGATACTGGTATTCATTGACTGTTCGCTTACAATATGGTTATGCATATATCATTAGTTATACACGGGTTAACATGGTTGTATTCGTGTTATCTAAATAGTTCAGAACATGATGAATAAACACTAAAGTGTTATTAACAGAAGGGTCATCCATTTGTGTTTGATGTATGAGGTGAAGATGAGGAGAAATATTTTAAGAATAAGTTCTACATAAAGGTTTTTTTTTCATAAAATATTTAAGGTGATTCAAGTTTAAATTACACTGTAAAAAATTCTAGTTCAGCCTTCCACCCAAAAAATAAAAAATAAATCTATATAAATGAAACCGAGAGTTTGTGTATCAGTTTGTTTCTTTGTGCGTGTGTCTTTCGGTCCCCTATTGGTGAGATGGAAGAGTCCAAAAGTACAAAATTTTGATTACAGGTACCTTGGGTCAGGTCCTCGTGTACCTCGAAGCGTTTTTCCTAAAATTCGAATTTGTTCTTTTTTTATTCCAATTTTAAGAAAATATATAAATCTGTTGATTTTAAGGGGGAAAATGCCTGCATATTTACAAAATTTATGTCATTCGAAAAAGCACAATTTTCTACATCTTATGAATTTTATTCCATGATTCTAAGTTTATTTGGGGAGAAGTTATTACTGTTTTAGAACAACACAGACGATTGAAAAGAATGCTATTTTAATTTTTATTCATGCCGTTTTATTAGGAAACAAATTCTAAAAAAATCATTTCATTTGCGTATTTTTTGAATTATTAACTGGCAGACGATTCCCAATTACTTTATCTTGAGTTCGATTCTTCTTTCTTTTTTTGCGATTTAATATGTATTTCTTCAATAAAATCACTATTTTCTTTTAATTTTTAGAGCATTCTTGTTATAATAATGGGGTTTTGCGGATTAAGGACTTTTCTGTCCCCATTCTGATTTGTATTTTTAGGGACTGTTGTCATTATTCAAAGCGCTTATGTTCTCCGTCAGCGATTTATGAAGCATTTGGGATAACCCGCGCGAGGCCGAACACGTCAGCTATTAAATGAATAAAATGGGGAAATTTAGCTGCAAAGAATCTTTGGCACTAAAGTTGAACCATTATAATGGATACTAGTTTTATATTCATGGTGAAACTACACCATTATCATTGTACAACTTAGTACCAAATGTTGGTAGCAGCTAAAAATCACCATTCTTTTGTGAAAGATTGAACTCGAAGTTTTTACAGTGTAGGAAAATATTTATTAGGAACATTTATAAAGAGTACACACATTTTATAGCAACGTCGTCCTAGTTACAGCCCCTAGTGTTTATTTTTCAGATATGTTTATCTTACTAACGTATATGCCGCTAAAGTGCAGAATAATAAGTGTAATGTAAAAGCAATAAATTACATATTTAAATCAGTTATACTGCTGTAAATTTAAAAAAAAAAACATCCTTCCATTTTCATAATGTAACGTGCAAACATTTTTGATGACCACATTGCTGAAATTTCTTTCCTCTGTCGATGACTTTTAGAATTAGTTATTATTATTACTTTTTCTATGAAAAAACAAAAAAGAAGAAGAAGCATACTCTACTGCACATGTACGCCAAATTTAGTTAATTTTCGCCGAGTATTAGTAGTCATTCATGGTAACTTTGAACCATCGTTACCCCTTATAAGGGGTTAACTTTGACCAGGTTATATCTTTTAGTATACCCGATTTTAAAAAAGAAAATAGAAGGTATGGGGCTGCACTCAGCTAAATAGGCTATAAAATCAGTTTTCTACTCATAATTTTTTAATTAAGTCAAATATACTAAAAAATATGACGTGGTTCGAAGTTCATCCCCATGGTTCAAAGGTACCCTGAATGACTGTACGCACTACAGCGCCCCGAACACCTCAAGTTATTTTATGCTTACCCCAAACTAGTCATTTCGAATCTATCAAGGGAGGGTAAAATGTAAGCACATTCATAAAAATACATTATATTTTCAAAATCAGGGGAGGTTATTGCTCCTCATGACCACTCTAAATGAGGGAAAGGCCCACCTCTACAAGAATAATTTTGACTGTTTACTGAGTAAAATGCGTTTGCTCATTTACGTCATCGCAAGTTTTATTTGCGAGTAAAATAAATATGAAGAATACATTATGTCCTCGGTATTGTATGTTTAAAACATTGAACAATATTACAAGCGGGATATACCGATTCTGATATGTTTGCTAGCTCCCACGGATAATGACACAATTTGTGGAGTTGTTGTTTACAACGTTAATGTTAACGATATGTAGACATATGGAATGTCATTTACAGTTTGTATAAAATGTAGTCATAAAATTGATATGTACTGTCTCTCATTTGCAAATTACAATTCATTATTTACTCTATACGTTTGCCACTCCAAAATTTGCCCATTGGTTCTCATTTTGATGCTTTTATTTTTCTATGAGAGAGCAAATATTTCATGTTTTGATGCGGCCCGTGTGTTGGCACATCGTGATGTTTATTTAGTGCGACTCACATTCATTGCCTGCAGGCTTAACAATTAGTGATGGTTTCGTTTCATGTGGGTGGAAATCCCATTAAAAGGTGTTTCTTGTCAAAACTTTGAACGATATGGTACTGATGGTCCAAAATTTAGATCAAGAATAAAATTACAACACAAAATTTAGATCAAGATATACATTACAACTATTATTATTATTTTGGTGGTTTTGACATGTTTGTTACTTTGTATGGAGTCTTCTGTAGATATCTTCAATGCAGTTTAAAACCCCAAAAATATGATGAGGTGGTTCAGATCTGGTAGTTTTCAATCGTAAATAAAGCTAACAACATTCTAAGAACAAATTTGGATGGGTGCTGTTGCCGGATATAGAAAACTTTGATATAGGAGCAATGACTCCAATTTAGAACGTTTCGTATCATTTCTTTCATTTTATCAAATAAAGGTTGACTTCAAAAATTCATGTTATGACCATTGTGCTATATTGTGAAGAAGATATCTTCACTTAAAATATTTGAGGCAGTTTTTAAATCAGATTTCGTTATTCAGAAGATGTGTTGGCGTTACTGGTACTTAAAAATAATTGTCTGCATTACTTTATATTTCTTTGATAACAATTTATTGTATCCGTCTGCATTGTGCAATATTTCTTGTTATTAACTAATCTATTTATCGCCTGTACTATTTATTTGTTTTTTTGACTGGCAATGTAAAGAAAAAATTTATAAGCTAGAATTTTGAAATGGAATGCGGATGTTTACTTCTCGTCCGTGGGAAAATGATTTATAATTTTCATTCATGAAAGAAATATTTACAATGATATTCCAAAATAAGTAGAATCACAGCAGAAGTTGACTGAAATTTACAGTTCTACGTTTTGTTAATATTTTAATCCGGATCAAAAACTCGTCCTGGCAAATCAATAGGAGCGTCACGTTACAAAACTTTGTTGAAACAATTTCTGTAGTACAGTAAAACTAGGATAATTCGAATCTGAACGGACCACAGCTTAACTTCGAATTACACAAGTCTAATTTTTGTAGCCTAATTTAAAGCCCACGAACGCCGATGATGTTTATTACGTCAATAATCTTTCTGTTAAATGTCAAGATATGTATATAAAATAATTAAACATTGTATTTGTCAACAAAATAATATTTATTATGTACATAATATAAAAGATAAAACTGTAGCATATACATAAGAAAACAGGAAAATATAAGTAGAGTATTACTTTTACAAAATATTCTTTGGTTAAGTACTGAAAATTATATAAAAAATTACCTGCTACAGTTTTTTAAAACAATGAGAAATTTCGGATTGCTTCTCTGAATTGAGTCTTTTGATTTTAACAAAGACGAAATATATTTTCTACTCATGATCTGACCATTCGAGCAACCAATAATAATCAGTCACGTGTGGAAACATTGTGAAGAGAGAGGGATTAGGCGGTGATTCACTGTTAACCAGTAACCAGTAAAGTGTAAAAGAGTACCTGAAAGACTTTCGGTCTCAGGGATCAATGCGGGAGGTCAGCTGTCACGTTCCGAACAGTTGGATGAAAGGATAGAATCTTTCCCAATGGAAAGCAAGACAAAAATCTCACTAATCTACAAAATTTAGCAAACAAACAAGTAGGATAAAATTTTAAGAGACATAAAAATTATTTTAACCTACTCTTGTCGATTTCGGATGCGAAAACCTTCGAATTAAAGAAGTTGAACCTCCAATTATCTAAAAATTTTAACATTGATTTGAATACAAAGTTCAAGGGACCAAGCGAAATCTTCGAAATGAAGAAAATTTGAATTAAGGGGGGAAATACGTGTAAAGGTTTCAAAAATTTAAAAAAAAAATTCTTCATATATAAATCGATTCTACAACTATTCAATAATATACCCTGAACATTTCAAAGCAAAATTCCAAGTCGTTTAAAAGTTATAAGCATTTTAGCGCGTGCCCCTTTTGGAGCAGTTGAGCAGGTAGTCCCTCATGAATGACCTGAAGGGTAATAGAGAACGTTAGCAGATGTCGTTTTATTTCTTTTAACAATTGAGATCTCGGATAGAAATTTCTATAAGTATTAGTATCTATAAGTATTAAAAAAATTGATTCATTACTGCCTTAAATTTACCTTCGATACCACTCTTTTTTTTTCAAACGCGATTTTCTCGTAACTGCTTTTTTCGAATTTGCGTACACTCTAGCTCGCAGAGTTTTTGATCAATCCTTATCAAATTTAGCACACATTTTCTTTATATATACACGCTTTAGTTGAACTAAAATAATAAAAATATCTTTATTTTTACTTTTTTTATTGTAAAAAAAGAACAACAAAAAAAAGGTTAAAAATTGTACTTAATTTTCCCATTCTAAAAAAAATAGAAATTTTCAATTTTTTGTGATGATTTTAGTTCAACTAGGAGAGACACTTATAAAAAAAGTAAATTTTTTAAAAAATTGATTTCAGATAAAAATTGTGACCTCCAGGATGTACGCAAACTGCCGACCCGGGTGGCGACTTACAGTGTGCAGCAGCCGATATCTCCGGGATTTTTCAAGAAAAATGTTTGAACATTTCTGTAAATATTCTTTAAGATATCAATAAAATAACCTCAAAATCTAAATAAAATATATTTTATCTTTATACGTTAAAAAAAAGTCATGAAAATTGCTCTTAATACGCCGTTTTACACGTATCCCCCCCCCCCTTAAACGACTTTCAAATTATTCAAGTTCTGCAGTATATTGTATGGAAACGCCATTTTATTAACGTGAAAAAAAATTAAGTGAAATGTAGTTTGTGCAATGATTGTTGCTCGTTCACTAGTGGTTAAAAGGCTTCCATCAACCAGGGAAATTTATTTCTAAACCATCATTGTCTTACATTATCAATACAATATAATTCAATATTAATGTACACGAAGCACTTTGAAACACGCTAATTGTCTAACACAATTTTGTCATGTAGACTTACTTCTAGACTGAACAGTCGATGCAACACTAAGCCTTTGCACTTAATCCAGCTTCATTAAAATTAAGAGGATTACTAAAACTCATTCCACTTACATTTTAATTAGCTCTAGAAGACTAGGGTATTATTTTTCTAAAACATTTAATGCTTTTCAGGGTTGGTTACAAATAAAGAAGTCATATTTTTTAAAAGCAATTTTTTAAACCATTACTTCGGAGGAATTTCAGTTACAGTTAAGTAGCTTAATGTAATAGTTTTCAATTTTTTTTTCTTCTTTGTTTGTGAAAAAATGCAGAAAGTCTTTAATAAAGGATAATTTTTAAAAGTAGTGCCTTTTGAAGTGCAAAATAGCAACAGCAATTTTTTCGCTAATGGAAAGTTTTCTAATCCCACAAGTAACAAAACAGCGATAAATATTTTCGTGATATCGGTTGTTTTCAAAAGTGGTACAGTATAAATTTAATTTACTTGGAAAACTAGAGTGCATAGAACATAATCTGGGAAAGGTAAATTAATTAAGATAAGAAAGATAAAAGTCGTTTTCACGAGTAAGCTAAAGGGAAAACTTCAACATTAAAAAAAATTCACGTTTGAATGTTTTTGCAATTTTAAAAGCGCTACAAATTAAACAGTAGCATTTTTATATGTTATTCTTTAACGTTACGAGTACGGAGAAGTTTAAGAAAAACGCTTTAGACTAATTTTTTTCTCGAATTTAATACCTAATTCGTTATTTATACCATTCTAGGGGAAAGTGGTTATGAATGGGACATTTTTTTCTTTTATTTTTGTATTTTTTTGTATTCATCAGATTTTGTTCAAATTTGCAGGATATATTCCTCACATATTCAGGCATACAATAAAAAAATAAAATTAGAATAAATATAACCCATAATGTTAAGGGTCCAAAAATTGAAAAAGTGCGTTTGTCCCATTCAACCCCACCCATGAGGTTGAATGGGACACCAGTGGTAATGAATGGGACACTATAAAACTGTTAAACTAACTAAAAACTTACTTGTTTTATGCTACTGTCAAATACAAAATAATTATTTATGCAAAATAAAATATATATCAAAATAATTTTTCATATAATGTTAAATAAAATCATTTGGAATTTTCCATTATCTCAAAAAACAATTTTATTATGTAGATTGGCATTAAATTCTAGGACCAACCAGTTTTAATTACAGTAGTAAGGTTTACACTACAGCCATTGTTAATAAAATTATCCCATTATCATGTGCATAAGTGATAATGTCAATGCTATTGTGTGGTTCATGGTTATCTAATAACAGCAAAACTTTCTCTGTCGTTGGCTTAACAAATTCCGCAAAATGGTGAAGGGCTTTCAAAAAATTTTCTTCTGTCATCCAGCCAGTGCTATGCGTTAATCCTAAGCTCCCAATAGGAGCATTGTTTAACATATATTCTTAAAAATTGGCACGGGGGAAAATGAACACACTGTGGTGCCGTTAGTACAAACAAAACCTAACATGGTTACTAATGTCCCTCTGTCTGCAGATGTTATTTCTCCAACTTGCTTTGTTCCACATGATGCAATAACTTAAGGTGGCTTAACCAAAACATTGAATGTCATTTGTAAATAAATGAAAAAAAAAAAAAAAAAAAAAACAAACTAAATCCCTAGTATATAAAAAGGAGAAAAAATTATGTCCCATTCATTACGGCAATTTGTGTCCCATTCAACCCTACATTGCCATTTTAACATAATTTCACATTTTAGTGATAATAGTTTTAGAATTAAATATAAATGGATCTTAAAATGAATAAGTAAATAAACAAATTGAAATATGCAAATTAGAACAACTAAGAATAATAATTAGTTTTCTGTTTATAGTTATTTTTAAAAAACAGTGAAAACTTCCTTTTTGAGCAGATTTTTGCACTCTGTGCTCTCACAACAAATTGGCTTCACTTATAAGAATACAATTTTTGTCAGCTTGTTTGGAAGTTTAGCTCCATCTAGTGGTCCCAAAAAAAAAGCAATTTTTCAAAGTAGATTTTTAGAAACTAGTAGTGTCCCATTCAACCCCATGTCCCATTCATTACCACTCTCCCCTACATTTTAATTTAGATACATTCAATCAACTACGCTTTTATTAAATATTTTTAATAAATAATTCTAAGTTGTTAAGAAAAAATAGTTAAAAAATATTTCGAGCAGAAAATATTGATAAAGACTAACACAAGTAAATACAGAGTGATTTTTTAAAGTCTGACATTTAGAAAGTAAGTGAATTGATTTATTTAATTTTAATGTTCTAACAAACAATACGTCTGCCCAGAACCAGCCGAACCAACTTTTCATAAAACAACATATTCTTTTATGTATTATTTCAGTTCTGATCATTTTCATGAATGAAATGGGGTAATTTTCACAAAAGATTGTTAAAAGTTCCGAGTACGAATTTGAATGTTTCGTTGTTGGAAAGGGTTTTTCTAAATTTTTTTTAAAGTTTATTTGCAGTCATTCTCCATTCCAGGATGAAAATTAATTTTTCGTTCCATGACAAATGACAAGTTTCCACTGGATGACGATTGATAATATTTATTTAACGACGAATACAAATGATTTATTATAATACGTATACAATTACAGATACTGCTCGATTAAAAACCAAACACCAGAGCAGGCTGCATTTTTTTACTTTCCGCAATTTTGATGATTCATGTTCATAGTTGTATTAAGTTTATGCTAAATACAATAAAAATACTAAATACAAAAATGACACACAGACTTTTTAAAACGTTAAAGCACTCTCCAATACATATAGTGAGAAGCCTTTATATCTCCAACGGTTCTAAAAATTCGAGAATTATTAAATTATGCTTTACAAAATCTCGTTACATTGAGTCTTCAAGTTAGCGAAACCTTTTTTACTTGTAGTTATTCTTTTGTTAGTAACTGCAGAACATGCTCCATTTCATAAGATTAAAAAATCTAGCTATTTCTGCATTCCGCCCTGTTCTTTGATTTCAAAAACACTTCTCTGTTGCCACTAAGACGAACAAGATCTCAACCTTTTTTATCATGCTTCAGTTTCCTTCAAAAACAACCGACTGCATTTAATTTAGAATTTGAATATTATAACAAACCTAAGAAAGAAAAAAAAATCCAGTGAAAGTCGAGTTGGTTTTAATAATTAATGCTCAAAGCATATCGAGTTATTTCCCTGAAGACAGAAAGAGGATTATAGGAATTTCTTAAAAAGAAGTCCGCCTGAATTTGAAGAGAAGGAATACGCACGAAAAGAAATCTTATTAATGTCTTTTACCTAATTATAATTTTGTTCAATATTCAAAAAGATGACACGTATTTCAAAACAACTGTAAATCGCTAAGGTCATTTTTTAAAAGATTTGATTAAGCCTAATCTCTTGCATTGAATCGTTATGGTTTTGGGATCCAACAGTTTTTCTTTGTTTTTGACGATTCTATAAGAAAAGTTGATTTAATAAGTTAATAACTTTTAGTGTTTGATATCAGAGAATACAACTATTAAAAATGCAACAATACTTCATAGATTGCTGTGACGTAATTTAAAACTGCCAAATTGAAGAAAATTCTGTACAAGAAATTAATAGAATTGGTATTTTTGGCTATGTAAATTACGCCCAATAGTAAACTGCTTGAGAAAATAAATTTCTTCATTTTCATTCTCATTGTACAAAATTACTGAAGTTAATTTTCAAGAATAGAAATTTTGCCACATTTATTCTCATAACACAGAGTCATAAAAAAAGTGGTACTAAATTTAAAAATAAATTGCAAGAGAACTATGCAATCAATAGGTACGAAACCAAAGTGAAATTGCAGATCAAAAGAAGTTTTGATATTTGTAATTAACCCTCTGACTGATTATCCCGCGATTTCCACCGCCATGAGCTTTTTAAGTGCATTTAAAATGTCCCGCTGTTTCATCGTTAAAACGTCACTAATGCAATTGCTCAAGCATTTTGCACATTAATTAAGGTTTTATTCCAGAGATGGCCTCAGTTGCATAAAAAAATAACGAATCGAATTCGTTAAAAAAAAAGCTGTCGGAGGGTTAACGTAAAGTCTCTACTCACATATACATCGACGTGAAGCAATGCCATTTGAGGTGGTGAGAATACGACACTATTATATAAAATTAAAACGTTGAGTTCACGCAATAAAATAAGGATTCTACAGAATTTATTCTTCTGAAAGAAGAATAAATTCTAACGAAAAGGACTAGAAGTATGAAAAAAAGAAAAATTGCACTTAACGAAAACTTCAAACAGCCACGGAAACTTAAAGGACTAGCTTCTTTAGGATCATATGAGATACACAAGAAATACTTTGTACACTAACACACAGAGTTACTACAACTTTTGCAATAATATTATATAAAATTCAAGCGTTGAGTTCCCGTATAAAATAAGGATTCTAAAAAAATATTCTTCCATTCCAAAAAAAAAAAAAAAAAAAAACAAAAACAAAAACAAAACCGTACGTAACGAAAACTTCAAAACAGCCACTGAAACGAAAAGGACTAGCTTCATTAGGATCATATGAGATACGCAAACAATGCTTTATATACTCACACACAGAACTACTGCAAATTTTGCGATAATGTTATATTGAATTCAAACGTTGCAAAAAATAAGGATTTTTAAAAAATTTATTCTTTCATCTAAAAAAAAAAAATCGTACGTACCGAAAGCTTCAAACTGCCACGGAAACGAAAAGGACTAGCTTCATTAGGATCATATGAGATACAAAAGCAATGCTTTATACACTAACACAAATAATTACTACAAATTTTGCAACAATATTACATAAAATTCTAACATTGAGTTCACGCAATAAAATAAGGATTCTAAAAAATTTATTCTTACATTTAAAGAAAAAAAATAAAAAATCGCACGTAACAAAAACTTCAAACAGCCACGGAAACGAAAATGACTATCTTCATTTAGATCAATAGCAAGTAAAATTTATATTTTCACGATACAATTTATTCAGAAAAACTTTTAGTAAAAAACTATAAGACCTTTCTGATAAGATTAAGTCTTATTTATGCCATTTTAATTGCACATCGTCGAAAGTTGCGATTCCGCGTTACAGTTGCATGATCTTTTTGAAAAATTGAATCAGTTTTTACCCGAGCTCACATGCGTAAAATTCGATTTTCCCCACCATAATAATTAATCATCCAAGAGCAGCATTTATCGAAACTCGGTTAATTAGAAAACAAGAGGTATATTAATATCTTTCCGATTTTTGCTTAGTTCAACTTTTTTTTGGTCTTATCACATACTTTTTAAATATGAGATTCATCAAATATTCTTTTATTTCAACAGCATGTGAATTACAAATCATTATCAGGAAGAAGAATGGGTGGTTTTTGTTCATGCTTCATCATAAGAGATGATAGAATACATTTTTGCCATTTCTTCTTCTGGAACAATCCCTAGAGCGTAGCATTCGAAGGAGGGTAGGAATATAATTAAGACTCTCAATCCGATCTGGCGCGGTTGATTAATTTTTTGCATTTAATTCCTCGAAGCTTATTATGGAATTTTTAATTCGGAAATTGGGAGAGAAATACGTAAAAATGAAGTGAAGTGAAATAGTTTCTTTCTCCGTTAATTAAACTTTCATAACGAAGAGCGAACTATTTTTATTTCAATTAAAACATCGAAGTGGGTGGACATTTGTTTTCGATGACCTGGACGTTCGAAATGCAGAAAAATATTTTTTTTGTTGTTGCGTAGTTAAAACAAAATATTTTAAGAAGTATGACATTCGGTAATGGGATATCACAACTGCAGAAGTTTTATAGTTTATTTTAAAATACTTAAGTTTCAATGTAATGTAAAAGTTCTTTTGCAGGTATGTAATTTAAATCAATGTGCGGGGTTTTATTTTTGGTTATTGAAAAAAGGAAGTTGTCCCAATGTGCCTCAAAAATGGAGTAGTTGAGTAGCAAAGAAGCAGAAGTAAAATAAAATGACCAGCCCTATTGTACACTCACAAAATCCCAATAAAAAAGGAAATTGTCCTAATGTGCCTTATAAATGGAGTAGTTGAGTAGCAAAGAAGGAAAAAAAATAATTAAAATGACCCACCCTTATGTGTGTTCACAAATAATTATTTATGGTTATTGGAAAAAGGAAGTCGTCCCAATGTGCCTCAAAAATGGAGTAGTTGAGTAGCAAAGAAGCAGAAGTAAAATAAAATGACCAGCCCTATTGTACACTCACAAAATCCCAATAAAAAAGGAAATTGTCCTAATGTGCCTTATAAATGGAGTAGTTGAGTAGCAAAGAAGAAAAAAAAAATAATTAAAATGACCCACCCTTATGTGTGTTCACAAATAATTATTTATGGTTATTGGAAAAAGGAAGTCGTCCCAATGTGCCTCAAAAATGGAGTAGTTGAGTAGCAAAGAAGCAAAAATAAAATAAAATGACCCACCCTAATGTACACTCACAAAATCTTAATGTAGAAAGGAAGTTGTCCCAATGTGCTTCATAAATGGAAGTACATTGAGACATTTTGAAAAAAGAAAAAACTTTTATTCATTCTTTGAAATATTTTAAAGTCACAGTAGAAAAGATGTTTATGCATTGGTGAGAAGGGACCAACAATATAACATTCAAAATGAAATAAAGTTTAAATCATAAAGGATATCCATTTAGTTAAGAAACAATTGACCGACCCTAATGGGCCATCACAAATAATTATTTATGATTATTGAACCAAGGAAGTCGTCCCAATGTGCCTCATAAATGGAAGTACATTGAGACATTTTGAGAAAAACCTTTGTTCATCCTTTATAACATTTTAAAGTCACAGTAGAAATCTTAAGTATTAGTGAGAAGTGACCAAAATATGACATTCAAAATGAAAATCTTTAAATCATAAAGAATATCTATTAAGTTAAGAAACAATTGACCGACCCTAATGGGCATTCACAAATAATTATTTATGGTTATTGAAAGAAAGAAGTTGTCCCAATGTGCCTCCATAAATGGAGTACGTTGAGACATTAAAAAGAACCTTTTGTTCATTCTTTAAAATATTTTAAAAGTCACAGTAGAAATGATATTAAATATTGGTGAGAAATGATCAAAAATTTAACATTTAAAATGAAATAATCTTTAAATCATAAAGAATGTCTATTAACTTAAAAAAAGACTTTTCTAAAACTTTCCCAATGTGCTCCCATTGCCTCTAATTAGTTTTAATTAACATCAAGAAAAATTACCTTGTGAATGGAGTAATTATTGGACACTTCTGGGATAATCATTTGACACTGGCGTCTTTGATGCAAACCGGTAAATGTTTATGTTTATTATAAATGTAACCTTACGCATGCAACTACTTTTTTTATCATTAAAAAAATAAAAGTTCATTCAAAAAATATTTCGAAGTTTATTTGTGAGTACAATCTTGTAAAAACGTATAATTCTACTCTCTCAGAAACGCATGCTCAAATCTCACGAAGCTTTCGTCGTATTTGACGAAATGGCTTCGTGAAAAATGCTCCGAATAAACCTTTCGTCAAATTGACGAAATTTGTGTAGTAGCGTTTTTAAGTCACGTGATCGCACGAGGAAAGAATCGTTGTAAATCACCAAATTTTCTTGACGATTGAAGAATCTTCGAAAGTTAGGGTTCTATTTCTGAGAGTGTACCATATATATAAAAAAAAATGAGCTGTGGCTGGCAGAGGGTGAAGTATAGTCCATTCATCTTCAAGGGAGGAACAACTGGTATGGGGCAAATGACGTTTCGGTTCTCGCTTTAGTTCGTTTAGAATACTCGATTTCTTCCGAATTGATGGTATATACTAGTTTATAAATTTGGTTGCTTTCAACAAACAAAGAAGCAAACCTTCTGGTTCGCATGATAATAAACGGCACCTGCAAAAAGGAACTCCCCTAACCTCGAATGGATTCGTCCTTTTCTGCCATGCGCAGAAGCGCCCAAGGGTCAGAACATCGTGGTCGAACTGTAGTTCGTTTTTTTTTTTTTTGAAGTTAAGTAGTTTCAAAGGAATCTGTTTGTCCAAAATAAGAAATATCTTTTTTTCTCAGTACTTACCAAGGAAAGTTTTTATCTGGGAGTTATCTTGGGGTTTTTGAATTCATTCGTTAGCAGATACAGTTGAACTTTCTTAATACGAACACGGTTAATACGAAATCACGGCTAAAACGAAAATTTTGTTCATTAACTTTGATTTACTATTTAATTACACTAAATATCTCACGCATATTACGAAGGCTAAAATACAAATTTCGGCTAAGACGAACAACATTTCTGACCTATTTACGAAAAATTTTATCAATTGCATATAATTAACTTTTTTTTAAGCAAATTGTTGGTCGTTTTGAGTCATTGTCAACCACCAAGTACGCATTTCGAATCATACGTTGAATCTTTCTGGGTAGAGAATAGAGCTCACGCACGTGTTGGCTTTCGAACAGGTCAGTCTGCTTAGGGGTCAAACCCTCTATCTTCGAATCATTCTTAAATAGTAGCAATTATTTTTGAAATATAAGCATGCATTTCTAATACTTTTTTTTACGCAATTTTACTTATTCACGGTTGTTACGAATAACGGCTAATACGAACAAATTCGCGAATTTTAGGCATTTCGTATTAAGCGAGTTCAACTGTATTTGTATTCGAAATACATGCTACAGATGTCTCATTTCTATCCCAAGCTTTCTTCAATACTATAGATAAATCTAACTTCCTCTCAAACCTCGTAAACACTTTTTTGGAGGCATAAAAATTGGAACAATAAACCCTCATGCTGTAGATACTGCAGTCAAGAAATTTGTAAAGCTACATTAAAAAGTCTTAAATACGTCCTCATGTTTCCTTTACGACTGCATGCGCAAGAGGATAAGTCCGTAAAGATTCTCGGTAAAAAGCTATAACTATGATGGGCTAACGATAATTCATATCATAAAGATGCCAACTCGAAAAACAGTTTTCAGTAGTTAGCAAGGCGATTTTCGAAGTTTTTATTTTCGTCCGTATTTAAGTAGACAGATTACTTTTTTGTATTGAGGGGATGAAGACGAAGTTGACTTAGTAAATGTCAAATTTGAGAATTCTATGCTCCATAAATCATTAAATACTACCAGTACAGCTGATGTGTATGACAATGATATTTTTATCATTCTATGCAAGTTGTAATTGTAATACATATATGACATAAGGGGGAAATACGTGTAAAGGTCTCAAATATTTAAAAATAAATTTCTTCATTAATCGATTCCACAACTATTCAATAATATACCCTGAAAATTTCAAAGCAGGATTCCAATTCGTTTAAAAGTTATAAGCATTTTTGCGCGCCACTTTTGGAACAGTTGAGCAGGTTGTCCCTAATGAATGACCTGAAGGGTAATAGAGAACATAAGCAGATGTCCTTTTATTTCTTTAAACAATTGAGACCTCGGATAGAAATTTCTATAAGTATTAGTATCTATAAGTATAAAAAAAATTGATTCATTACTGCCTTAAATTTACCTTCATTACCGCTCTTTTTTTTTTCAAACGCATTTTTCTCGAAATTACTTTTTTCGAATTTGCGTATACTCTAGCTCGCAGAGTTTTTGATCAATCCTTATCAAATTTCCCACACATTTTCTTTATATATAAACGACTTAGTTGAATTAGAATTATACAGATATCTTTATTTTTACTTTTTTTATTGTAAAAAAAGAACAAAACAAAACAAAAAAAAAAAAAAAGGTTAAAAATTGTACTTAATTTTCTCATTCTACAAGAAAGAGACATTTTCAATTTTTTGTGATGATTTTAGTACAACTAGAAGAGACACTTATAAAAAAAGCAGTTTTGAAAAAAAATTGATTTCAGATAAAAATTGTGATTTCCATTATGTACGCAAACTGCCGACTCGGGTGGCGACTTACAGTGTGCAGCAGCCGATATCTCCGAGATTTTTCAAGAAAAATGTTTGAAAATTTGAGTAAATGTTCTTCAATATATGTATAAAATAACCTCAAAATCTCAATAAAATATATTTATTCTTTATACGTTAAAAAATTCATGAAAATGGCTCTTAATACGACGTTTTACACGTATTTCCCCCCTTGAGGGGGTAAACGAATTAGTACTTAATACTACCTAACATTAAGAATTGCTACCGAGATGACCTGTAATCAACAACGCAAAATTTGATACTTAAAGATGAAAAATTTTACTGAATAAAATTTCAGTTATAAGTTTCCAGTCAGCTGGTTAATAGAAAATGCCAAGTAAATCATACAGTAATTTCATTTTATAACTGCCAATAATTTCAATGACTATTTCTAAATTTTAATGCAAATTAAAATGTCTAAGACGGCCTGCAATCAACATCGATGGTGATTACAGGCGATGTTGATTAAGACAACCTGTGATCAACACCGCAAAATTTGATACTTAGATACAATTTTTTTACTCAATAAAATTTTAGTTAAAAGGATGGTTAATAGAAAATTCCAAGTAAATCATATAGTACTTTCATTTTATAACTCACTATTTTCAACGCTTATTTTTAGATTTTCAATGGTAATTTAATTTTTTCTTATACATGCTTTTGTTTCATCAGTGACAAAATATCAGATTCTGCATTACAACTATTAAAATCGCGATAAGTGAAAATCTTAGTTTTCCGTAGAAAATTCGTTATTGTCCTTAGTAAATTACAAACGAATAAAGAATAAACAAATTCTTTTATCAGTATTAAAATGTCGAGGCGTTGCGAATTTTTCTAATTTCTTGAACAAATTTCTAAATCGTTTCTTTAAATCAGTTGAAAAAGTAAAGGAGAGGGGTAGCTATTGCATTAAATTTCTGAAAAAAAAAAAAAAATATAAATAAATAAATACTAAACTTTGAGCAATCAAGTGTAGATACAGCATTTTTTTAGCAGGGTCCGTTTTTTGTGAATTTTTAAGAGATTTTTGTGAAACATCAACTAATTTTGTGAAAATTAAAAATTTGAACGCATAGTGATGAAAAATTTTATTACTATTTGCCGCTTTTCAATTAAATAATGCTAAAAAAAGTACTATTTAGAAGCTTGGAGTTTAGTGAAGGGTCCTTTTTGGTTGATTTGAATTCTGTAAAGCGTCCGTTTTGATTAATTAGAGTTTTGTGAATGATCCGAAAACGGACCCGAATTTCCTCTGGCGAACCCCTGGCAATATATATATATTATATATATACTCTTCTTTTACGGTATCGGTTGTAGACCTCTCTAAGGTGCTAATTGTAGTAACTAGCAACCAATCACATATTCTATATTACAGATTAATTGTTAGTTGTACGTAGTGAAAACATTCATTCTAATATAGTAATTTCTAGTAGATTTTTATTTGATTTTCTTCCAGCATATCTTCTGCCTTTTCAAACTGTGCAAAGAAATCGATATCGGATGAACATTACATTCCCATAACAAGACATTGGAACATTCGAATGATTTTTAAGCAACATAAACATCACTTTTGAAGTTATGTTCGAACTGAAGCAACACATTTCCGATGGATTTTAATAAAAGCAATAAATACCACCACCAAATAAGTACCTAGTTCCCCGAGAACCAAGAGACACATTCCTGGTATATTTCTGAGCGCCAGAAACGGTCCGGTTGGGTAACGATCGGGGTAACAGATGATGCTCTAAAACCTGTGGCAGTCGTTAAATTTACGACCAGAAGTTTTACGACCACGATGGGAAGTTGTTAACTGAAGACTTCATGTTTACTTGTGATGTAAAATGATATTCTGGTAGTGGGGGAACTGATTATGCTTGGGATTTTGTTGCACCGCGTTTATGGCAGGGGATTTGTTGAGCTAGTTAAAGGGCATTGAAATGCAGGATTGAGCTAGCACATATTTTGGGTGGGATACATACTTTAAAATGCAGATGAAGTGCAAATTTATGGCTTTTGTAATCTTGGCTTCCTATGCATAATAAAAGAAACCATTGCGTGTGTGACTAAAGTTCTTCCATTTGAGGTTAAGGAATGCTTCCTGCTAAGTCTGTACAATGGCAGTTTGTGCATTTTTATGACTTCTATTGGCAAATTAGTCCCTGGAACTTGACTATTCTGATTAAAGAAAGGTGACAAAGTTATTTTAACGATGATATTTTAGAGGGACAAATATGGATTCTCTCATTTCAAGGATGCTTCCTGCTAAGTCTGTACAATGGCAGTTTGTGCATTTTTATGACTTCTATTGGCAAATTAGTCCATGGAACTTGACTTTTCTGATTAAAGAAAGGTGACAAAGTTATTTTAACGATGATATTTTGGAGGGACCCAAATATGGATTCTCTCATTTCAAGGATGCTTCCTGCTAAGTCTGTACAATGGCAGTTTTTGTATATTTATGACTTTTATTGGCAACTTAGTCCCTGGAACTTGACTCTTCTTATTAAAGAAAGGTGACAAAGGTATTTTAATGATGATCTTGTGGAGGAACAAATATGGATTCTCTCATTTTGGGGACGGAAGGGGTGGCGGGAAGC
Organism: Octonoba sinensis; assembly: GCA_038502835.1. Classification (NCBI taxonomy): domain Eukaryota; kingdom Metazoa; phylum Arthropoda; class Arachnida; order Araneae; family Uloboridae; genus Octonoba; species Octonoba sinensis. The sequence continues at coordinate 14,381,386 of CM076604.1, forward strand.
TGCAGGTGCTGTAGCACTAAGAGCTGTTGTTAGACGCTGTCTTGAGATAATTTTAAAGTCTAGCAACATAATATTTTGCAATATGCTGTAACAGAGCTGCAGTTCATTGAAAAATGTTCTGCAGGACATATGCATACAATGCTAATTTATTATGAACATATTGATAGTTTGCTGAACCAATGTCATAGTTAGAAAATTTGGACATGATATATTTGAGTTAACAATGATGGATAATTAGCATACGTATAGTTGTAATTATCCTTAAACTAATTAATTCAGAAATTTTAGTTAGAAAAATTGTGACTTTTTTGTTAATAGTAATTCAACGATGATTTCAATTTCCTTCTAGTATTAATTTAATAATCACCGTCTCATAATTTTCGAGTTTCTACAAAAAATGAACAATACAATAGAAGGTAAAGTTATATCGTTTGAAGATCCTTTTGGTCTCTATTTAGCCTTGGAAATTCGTGGCTAAATAAAATTCCTAGTGCAATTTGTATAGTCAGCGTCCTGGGCGTTCAAATTTTCAAGTGGTAATTGCATCCACTTTTGTTGGGCCAGATGAAAGAAGGTTGCCAGAGCTGGGGGAGTGTCCCTGGGTCGGCAAATGGATGGAAGATAATACGCAGCCCCATTAAAATGACAAAAACATAGAATGTAAAGTTATTTCAGTGAATTTCGAGTGGCCTATACTCCTCCTTCACAAAGTTCTGAAAACAGAAAAAAAAAAAATTCTTCTAAAAATCGTCTCAGACAGCTCCCTATCCGTTTTAATCATTCATTGATTGATCTGAAATTTTTCTGCAGAAAAATTGTTTCTTCTGCTACGTATTTTCCACTTTTCGGCACCTTTCTGGTTTGGGGAATTAAAAGTGTATAGCGGAAATATTATAATTTTAGAAAAAGAGCTCCATTAAAAAGTGGAATTTAGCTGTCAAACAAATTTTTCAAACTGTGAAACATAAGAAAATCATCATTGAATACAGAAATTATTATTTTTAAACGATTTACCTTTTTGGAATTTTTGTCGTCACCGAAAGATGTTCCACTTCATAACCATGCGCTTGGACAAAATCTAAGACAGTATTATTTCCCAGGAAATGTCCTGGAAAAAAATTTAAAAACATTAAAATTCATTTAGTTATCGAGGAAAAATGTGCAAATAATTACTATTACGCACATAATGTGATAATAAACATCGACTAACACAATTAATAACTAAAAAAATAAATAAAAGACAGCAAACACCAAGGAAAAAGGAAACAGAAACCTATGTCTTAAAATCGTTTAAAATTGAAAAAAAACACAGAAAAAATAAAATTTTACAAGCAGGCTCTACAAAATTTTTTTCATGTATTCGTCATTATTAAAATTATATTACTAAAAATACAATACAAAGACAAAAATACAATACAAATACAAAAGTGACGACCAGCATTTCTGACTCTTTTTAGGCTGGTCTTAGTCAATTTATCAATTTCCAGTTAATATCAAGAGAGCTCTTAAAGCTTTTTACACTGCAAGTAACAGTCGCTTTCAGTAGCTATTCGAATTGCCTACAACCCTATTGAAGTAGTCATTTTTCCTAACTTCAAGAGTAACTAGGTTTTAATGACTTAAAACAATGACCTCTAGTTCTGCCTTCTGTGCAAGACCGTAGCCCCTTCCACATCACCCTCAAAAATAGAACTCTCAAATATGAAGATTCTTCAATCGTCAAGTAAATTTCGTTATTTACAACGATTCTTCCGTCGCGCGATCACGCGACTGAAAAAAGTTAAAACACGAATTTCGCCAGTTTGACGAAAGGTTTACTCGGAGCATTTGTCACGAAGCCATTTCGTCAAAAACGACGAAAGCTTCGTGAGCTTTGAGCATGCGTTTCTGAGAGTGATCCTTTACCTTAATAAATTTAAATAACTCAATCATCTCTGTAACGCTTCTCTGCTCGATACTACACATACTGAGATTTTTAAGCAAAAATTCAAAAGCAAAGTAAAAACACCCTATGCTAAAAGAAAATGGCAACCAAAGCCATTGTCTTATAACCTCCAGTACTAAAAATTAACTTTTGCAATGAACACTGTTAGAAATTTCACCATGAAATTACGGTTAAATGACCGGCAGCAGTCTGTCCATCTAATTCACCGTTAAATTTACGGTTTGGAACACTTTTCTATCTTTATAGGACCTAACCATTTCCAATCAACTTGGTTAAAAAGCCGTAAATACGAAAGTTTACAGTTTTATAACCATTTAAAAGTGGTTTCAAAACAAAATTTTTACCTATTTTGAACCATTTCGAGGCGTGGAATCTTCGAGGCGTAGAAACTGTAAACGAAGCTTGCGGGAATCGAACCCAGGTGTACGGTACACCAACCTTGCTCTCTAGCCGTTCGGCCATCTACACCACGAGAAGCGGCCGTTTATTTATCAATTAATCTTCTTTTAAAACAGGCAAACGGCCTTAAAATTGATATTTCAGTTTTTGATTGGATCTAAAGTCATTTTTAGTCTAAATTTACTGTATATTGACGAAAATCATTTTATTTGCTGCAAAAATTAAAATACAAACAAGCTTCAGCGGCTCAAATGATGGGTTCGCTCATTCGCAAACAGTTCAGGAATCCGATGTCTCCAATTTTTGATTTACGTGTGTATGTGTTTCTATTTAGTAACCACTGCTTAGGCCACTTTTTTTTCTTCTTTTTTTATATACACATGCAGATTTTAACTGATAAATCCGTATTCCTATTTTAAAACAACGTACGACAGGTAAAGTTTCGGAACCAAGATGGAAGCCCGATTCTTATTGAGCGCTTGAAAATTACGGTTAGTTAAACGTTCTTTAGGAGAAACAGAGAATAAACGATTTTTTTTCACAATCAGCGGTTTGAGTACCGTCTTTTTAATGGTTATTCAACTGTTGTAATTAAATATGGTAAAATAACAATCAAATAAATGGTTATTTTACTATTTTCTTACGGAAATTTTTAACAGTGAAGGCAATTCACCGCTAGAGGGACTCATGGGCGATCCTCGTTGTCATGTGATATCCGCTCTTTGTTTACTAAGAGTTTCAATTGGGACGTGGAGTTCACTAGACAAAATTAGTTATTTTGAAATTAGACTGTTTTCACAGCATTTTTTGATTATAACCCAGTATTGACATTTGATTTAATCATTATAAAAGAAATTTATTAATTATTGCAATAGTTATAGTGTTTTATTTCGTGTTAGTTTTATGTAATGTAGAAGCACTTTATTTAGTTCTAGTTTTTAATTAGATTTGTCGAACTCGATGCAAAACGATGTTACGCCTTCCTTTGTTTACATTGCTTTCATCGGTGCCACGTGACCAATGACGCTGCTTGAATTGCTCCATTGAAAATCATACGGCATTTTGAAGTAGCGTTTAGGTTAAGGGGGGGGGGGGACGGTTTTACCAAACATTTATGAAGAAATCTATTTTATCAGTACTGATAGATCGCCAATGTTGAAAAATACTCTCCAAACAACGTAACGAGTAGTAAACCATCAACTTTTTTTTTAAACGAAAATTTAAGCGAAACGTCTATTTAATTTCAGTAACAGATTGTAAACTCGGAAGAAATATTTGATCGCAAAAATTGATTTGTTGCGTGTTTCCCTAGAAAGGTTACAGGCTCCATTTCACTCTTTCGTGATTCGAAAAAAAAAAGTATCGATTTCTACTTCCATTTTTGCCGCAAGTCATTTCACTTCACTTCGTGTTCAATTTTTTCCTCTGGTGCCTCATCATACTTAGCAGCGCTTTCCGTATAATAATTCCTAGTCGTTGTCGGAATACATAAGTACTCTGTGTTATGCCACTTCTTTCTTCGAAGTGTAATTTTCAATGAGGATAAAAATTTATCTCCCGTCCTCTCCTAATTTAATCTTGATGTGCTATTGGAAAAGCCATCAAACGGAATGACTGCCGTGTTCGATATTTTTCGAAATTTAACTTCCGAGCCATTTTCTTACGAAAGGTAATCTCAACACGGAAGCTGAAACATTTTTTTAAAGATTTCTGAATGCCTTGGTTTGAATAATAAGAACAATGTAAATGAAGGGCTTGCGGTAGAAAGCAGTGAGGTACAGCGGTTAAAGTTAATCGCGAAGAATGTTACTGTATAAAAATGATTTTAAAATTCACTCATTTCTCACAAAGCGCTGATGGACATTCTCTGCTTCGGTTTTAATAAAAATTATGCAGAAATATATCAATTTCTTACGTTATTTTAAAATGAAAAACTTCTTGAATTTTAAATAACATAATCTCCCTCAAAAAGACGAGTTGCCAGAGGTGATTCTCAGCAGAAAAAAAAAAAGGAATTTGACACAAAATTTGCTAAAAAAATTCATGATGAATTTAAAATAAAATTATGTAATCAGTTTGACACCCCTCAACCACACGCACACAAGCTCAAAAAAAAAAAAAATCTAGAAGTTTTTAAATGAAAATTTTGTAATATTAAAACCAGAAGACAATTTTCTCCAGAGACATTATTATATTACAAGATTAAAAGTAGAAAATATTTTGCTTACCTCAAGGTAGAAAAAAGCAGATATTATGCGTCAAATTATCTTTAAGATTAATAAATTAAGAATTTTTCGGAAAACTTTTTTTTTAATTTTCGGAATAAGTTCTCTAAAAATTTTTGAAAGTATCGAGAATTTCGAATCAGAACCACTCATGTAAGTTGCGATTAATTTTTCCACAATAATAGAAGATAAACAAGATTAAATTGCCATCCCTCTCAGACAATCTCTTAGGGCACGTTCCTATACTCCTCCCTTCTTTACACCCAATCATGAATAACACAGCTATTGTTTTCATATACATCAGTACAAAATATCGTACTAGATCCAAAAGAAAGCAAATGGTTCATTGAAAGAGAAAGTTTTTGTTTTACTGTACACCTTATGCATTTCCATTCGCTATTTTTTCTCAGGAAAAGCTCTTAGGAAAAGAATAATGCTTCAGTAATTTATGACACAGACTTATTCTCAGGAAAAAGTGGAAAGTACAGACGAATGCTATTTAATACAAACGATAGTAAATCAACTGTCATTGGTCGGAAGTTCAAGTGCATTTGTTTCATCGAATGTTGATCATAAAAATGGATCTGAAACATTTTTTCTACCAGGTCATTGCCCAATTCGAGATTTTTATTTTAATATTACCGGTTAAGTATTAAAAATTAAGTTTGCATTTTATATGAAGGTTTCGCAAATTCTTTTTTAAAGGATTAAATCAATCTTTGTAGAACTTTTTAATTTTTCAAAAGTTTTTAAAAAGTTCGTTTGGAAAGAAGTACAGACGAATGTTATTTAATACAGACGATACGAAATATACCGTCATCAGTCGGAAGTTAAAGTACATTTGTTTTATCGAAAGTTGATCATAAAAGTGGATTTATAACCTTTATCTTCACAGGTCATCATCCAATTTGAGATCTTCTTCTTAATGCCACCTGTACTTAAGTAGTAAAAATTAAGTTTGCATTTTATTGGGCGATTTCGTAAATTCTTTCTTAAAGAATTAATAAATTATTAATTTATCATTCAAAAAATATTCAGTACTGCTCCTATTACGGTCCACTCGTCTACCATTTTTTGTTGAAATCCATGCATTACTTTTTCAGATATAACAGTCAGGCTTAGGGATAAAAACGTTCGATTGCTCCCCCCCTTTGAGGTGTTTCGAGCCATAAACTAATCAACACAATTTTTCATACGGTTCCACGTGTATACCATATTATATTCTGTTTCATGCATTTTGTTTTGAGTAAGAGCGCCAAAAATAAAAAGTTTCCACACACAAAGATTCCACGATTCCAATACTTTTTTCTACACATTTTGAATATGGAAGATAGAAAAAAATTCCTGCCCAATGATCATAATACATTAACGATCGTTGAAAGCGATTTTATAAGAATGTAAAGTCACATGACTTGTGACTAAAAAAATTTGATGGTGGCCAGTGGCCGGTAAACCGAAAAAAGTTAGTCGCCACTTTGAAATTGTTGGTCGCCACTTTGAACCATGTTTCAAACTGATCTCTGATCTCCCCTTCCCCAACCGCGGCTTCATTTTGCATACAAACATTCGCATGCATCTACCTCAAACTATACTTCGTCACAAAATTACACAAGGCCCTATTTTTAAAGAAATAATAAATTACAAACCTTTTCTAGTCGCCAGCTAGGGCGACGATATAACATTTTGTGGTTGCCAAATAAAAATTTATAGTCGCCAATGGCGAGTGGCGACCGTTAGTCTCGACTTTTATCATGCATGCACATCGCATTTTCCAAATAAGATCGTGAATTTGACGACTACAGCGTGTTCAGAACCGTTTGAATAATTTCGGAGTTAAATACTGTGGAGTCGAGGCAAGCGATTAGTTAAATTGATGGTAAAGTAAACCAAACGCCTTAAATTCTAAAGGTGTTCTATTCAAAATTCGGAATCAATTTCGAAACGATAATCCTTATTTAAAATCCTCATTTGAAAGAGCAACAACTTGAGGGAGGCAACTCCGCGTGAAACATCCGTTCGCAACTCCGAAGGAAGATTTGCTGATGATGAATAGCCATTGGGCCGACCTTTCGAACAGGGATCTAGGCATGCCCCTTTTCGTCGGATGCGCAAAGACCCACTTGATTAATGGGATAGGGGTCTTTACCTTACCTTAGGGAGAATTCCAGACAGCTGCAACGGTTGCCATGTTTGACCACGATGGCAATTGTGATGCGGACGATTGCACTCTTTTATATACACAGTGTGTCAACTAATTTTTAAGACTAGGTTTATAAAATAAAATAAAAACTACTAATTATATATTTTTAAAAGTATTTTTATTAAAAATAAGCTCCTTCGGCTTCAATACATTTGTTACAGTGGTTTAACAACGATTCGAATGCCTGTTATAGCTCACCGATATGGGACTGTCTCCAAAGCTCGCATCGAAGCTGTTTGTAGTGTCAACGTCATCAAAGTAAAAAAAAAGTAAACAAATGAACTGAGGCAGTGTATCAGCTTATAGTTAAGGAGTTTCACGAATGCTTGATAACACAGATAGCGCCACTGTAAGCTTAGTTCCAGCTGTAGTCTTAAAATTGTTTTAATACACTGTGTAGTTAATACAATTCCTATTGCAATCAAAATTGAGATAACAAATCAAAATTTACAGACATTTGTTCACTTAAAATATTTTGAGGAAAATGATTAGATAGAATTTATACGGTCACATCAAAAGGGAAAAAACTAATCAAATGGCATTGAGCTTCACTACAAATTGGCGCGCCCTCTGAGCGGTCCACTTCTCGCGACTGATTCGCTCCGGGACCGTGTACGTTATTTGGAGTTGGTGCATGTAAAATCCGTCGTCACTCCGCTGTGATCCAAGCGAAACGATACCTCTGGGGGTGCCAACCTAGGGGACTGTCGCTCATCTGGGAGCTGGTTCAAAAATAAGGAATCCAACAGAGGCAGGGCGCAACGAACGCAGACCTCTTAATATGCTGAAAGTGCCTAGAATAAACTATATGTTGTTCTAGTAATCTTATTTAGCTCAATGGAGGCAATTCACCACTAGAGGGACTCATGAGCGATCATCGTTGTCATGTGATATCTGCCCTTTGTTTACCAAGATGCTCAATTCAGTTCAGTCTACGTTCCACTGGGCAAAATTAGCTATCTTAAAATTAATTAGACTATTTTCACAGCTTTTTCTGATTATAACCCACTATTTATATTTAATTTAATCGTTATAAAAGAAATTTATTAATTATTTCAAGAGTTATGTGTTTTATCTAGTGTTAATTTTATGTAATGAAGAAGTACTTTATTTAGGCCTAGTTTTAAATTAGATTTGTCGAACTCGAAGTAAAGCGATGCTACGGCTTCCTTTGTTTACATTGCTTTAATCGCTGCCACGTGACCACTGACGTTGCTTGAATTGCCTCCAATGAACGTATTAAATGGCTATCGTATGGAAGAAAAGCTTGCGAAAACTTTGCTTAACCACTGTTTTTACTTAGTCCTGCATTACTTATATATTCATCAAATACTTGTCCAAATTTAAACCACTTAATTTGAAAACGATTCTATCTTGTTTTTTAAACAACCAAAATAAACGCAGCGGCTCCTTTATTGGCGAATTCATTAATCCATAAACAAATTCAATTTGACGATCACGATATCGAAAATATCACGGCTAGATTTTTTTTCTTTTTGGAAACTCCGCCAGGAAGCTGATAAAATCACAGCTGCAAATTTTAGACAAAATGACGAATCATAAAAAAAATTCTTCGGCTCTCACAATAATCTACGTTTAGCAGTATAGTAATCCTTACGAGAAAGACGAGTCAAGAAATGTCTCGGTGAAAAGGTGAATTAAAAGATCGTCCATTGCAGATCCACAAGAGTTCCATACACAACTATTACCGGAATAATTGGAAGGCCTACTACTAATGAGAGTATTTACAAATTTTAACGCGTTTTTTTTAAAAATCCATTCAATTATGTATCTATATTGTTTAAAAATATGTCATTTTCGATCATACTTTATCGAATCTTGTTTTTCTAGAGTTCTTGTGGAGTTCCTGAGCGCAGAATCTTTAAAAAATCTTAAATCCATACATTGTTGATGTGTCCTTTTAAAATCTTCACGAAGCTTTGTCGAATTTCGAAACGTTTATATAAAGTCATTTTTGAATCCTAAAAATGTTGAAGAATCTTCTCAGAATTTTGAAAATGACTTATCTTGAAATCGCAAGGGATCTTACAAAATCTGCATAGAATCTTAAGGTAGTTTTATCGTATCTTTGAAAAATGTAATTTTCAGGTATGCACATAATTCAACACAAAATGGCGGACGCATTATACGGTCTAGTATTTTCAGCCTGAAAAATGGTCAAAGTAGTATTTCCATAAGAAATCCATCTTTAGCACTTACAGAGGGGGACAGTTCTACTTTTGCAATTTATCATTTCCTTTACACAGGATGCCATTCCGCAGAGGGCATAACCCCTTCTACCAATGGGTCATTCCCACAATTTATTTGTTTATAAACCGCGTAATGCTGAAATATATGTTGATATTTTTTTGAATTCTCAATGAATGGGATTCTAAGTGTTTCTCGGATAGGAAAAATTTTAGGCCATGGAAGTTTATAAAGGAATTAAAAATTAAATGAACAATGGCATTAATCAAGAACCGTAAATACCACAGAATAGGGATCATTCATAAATGATCCCTATTCTGCTTCGAGGGGGGGGAGGGGGGTCGTGAAATTGTGACAAAGTCGGGGGACACAACAAGGGGTAACAAGGGGAGGGAAGGGGGTAACAAGAAGTGTGACAGCAGGCTTACACAACATAGCGTGACACGTGACAAAGGGGGAAGGGGGTCCGCTGAAGTGTGACATATTGTGACAAAGGGTGGGAAGGGGGGTCAAATATAGCGGAAAAACGGGTGACATCATTTATGAACGGTCCCATAGTTGTAAAAAATCAGTATAGCACATATGTAAATACTGACTTAAGTAAAATAATAAACACATAATATAATCTATATACGTGTAAAAAATATTCAGCATAAAAAATTCAAGTCAAAAGGATAACATTAAAAAAAAAAAAAAAAAAACTGCTATCCCAAAATAATGGTAACAATAAAAAACAATGAAAAACACAATATATTCTACAAACATTAAAAAGTGCAGTTGTATGAATGAAAAAAGCACCAAAAACAAAAATGAATAAAATACTGAAATTATCTAAAAATAGATAAAGAAAAATAAAATAAATAAATAAGTAAAACAAAATATTGACAAATTAAAAAAAAAAAAAGGAATAAAGATTTTTAAAAATGGACCTAAAGAAAGTTTAGGAGTTTATTCTTCTTCGACAGAAATTAAGGGAGAACTTTATTATAAGTGTGACCTCATTATGTGTGTTGATAATTAAAAAAATAAATAATAAGCTGTAGAATATTGACATTTGATTCGGGTGTCACCTCCAACACCCCCAAAAAGGGGTCACCCGAGGTGGATAGCCATTTCCGTCTCCCTGCAGTGCCTCTACTGCTCCAGATATTATATACAACTCAATGCATTTCATACAATTATAGTTTTTGTAAGAAGGAAGCCTTTGAATTTCGGTTTGAAAATGGTGGCTTTTCCAGCTTGGCATTTATTCCTCAGAAGCGGCAGAATCCAAACTCTTCACTTGTTGAGAAGCAGAGAAAATAGGGGATTTCCAGCATCTCTTTGTGAAGAGAAGATGAATGAAATTTATAGTTTTCCAGCTCGCTTGTTTTCGGGGAACGACTTCAACTTTTCCGGGCGAACGCAGGAGCATTTAAATCGAGCTGGTTAAATAAATGATTCAAAGGGAGTCTCAGGTAGCAAACAGACCTTGGAAGGATTCGGGATGCAAACGAAGCATTAGTTGGAGCCATATGGATGAAAAATCAACGCTTGTCAGGTTGGCTGCTTGCAACGAGGCGTTTCTCCCGCTTTTCCGTTGGATTTCTAATTCCGTGGAATAGAAATCATTTCGGTCAGAGCGTAGCTGAAATGTAGAAGCTCTTTGCAATTTATTTTTCTGTAGGCGACGCTATAAATTAGTGATAAAAGACCGAATACAAAGTACAGGGGACATAATTAAAGAAATCCCGCTTAGGGGCCGTTCATAAATGATGTCACGCTATTTCCCCATATATTTGTCTCCCTCCCCCTTTGTCACAATATGTCACACTTCAACAGATCCCCCTTCCCCTTTGTTACATGTCACGCTATGTTGCATAATGCATGATGTTACACTTCTTGTTACCCCTCCCCTCCCCTTGTCACACTTTGTCATAATTTCGCGAACCCCCCTCCCGCCTCGAAGCATGGCATCCTTTATGAATGATCTGTTGAGAAGCTCTGAGACCAGGGTTTCTCAACAGGAGCCATATGGCTTCCTTGGGGGCCACAGAAAAATCTAGGGGGCCGCACGGAAAAATAACACTGTGCAACAAATTTGAACTTTTTTTTTGTCCTTTAGATGAAACTAGGGATTCTATATAAACAAAAGGCGCTTGATTCAAATATCCAAACCAAAATGGTCCATCACGTAGCGTTTTTTCTGGAGACCCACTTCTCATATTTATACAGTTTGGTTATGGAAGAATGAACCACAGGCTTACTTATTGAAAACACAAACGCTAAAGTGATTTTTCTTGGCCAATTCTTCTTGTGGGCATCTATTGGTCTGCCCTGATAACAGTTTAGCAATATTCAATTCGTACACTTCCATTCTATCGAGCGCTGAAATGCTTTTCAAACAGAGATGTCTTTATGAAACCTTTCCCCATGCTCATCATTAATTGCACCAAGGTTTTGAGAAATAAAGTCCATATGGGAGCCCAAAAAGTGTAGTTTCAATGAAATATAGCAACTTAAAAGCGTTTTATCATGTCACCAGCAAGATTTTTGTAGTTTTCAGCATTCTCCATTTCCAAGGAAAGGTGAGCGCACTGACTTAAAGGCCAGCCAGGCTGATGTTTCGGCTTCTGACTGTTTCTTTTCATACTCTTCATCATGAAAGGACTTAATTAAGTTGTGGGCCAATAAAAATCCTTTCTTTTACTTTTGCCTCACTTAAATTTTTGAATTTGTTCCTGAAATGCAAGAAAGCCTTTGTCCAGAGCTTTTACAAATATTTCGATAAACCAAGTTTAATGTGCAATTGTGGGAAAAAGGCACATTGTAGATCATCATAATCTCATTTGATATGCTTTTGCCACTTGTAGTTTTATAATTTTGAAATTTCCTTTGTTTGCAGAATATGCTACAGGAATGAATAGGAAAAAAAATACTTAGATGGAGGAGCACTGATAAACAAGCGCAACTCTGCTGAATTGTGCTGATGGACTAAGGACTAATGCATGAAGTAGTGCATTCTCATCACAGCAGCATACCATTTTTTCTTGCTCCGTAAAATAGTCTACAAAATGCCTTTGTCGTCTTGTAAAGACTCAAAACTTCGAGAAGTAGATAAAGCTTTTATTGCGAAAAATGCCGCTAAAGTAACCTAACTTCATTAAAAAGGTCTCTAGAATGTCAACGATCTCACTATCAATGAGAAAGATATAATTTATAATAAATTAAGTCGATACAAAAATATGCACATTTATCCAGAAAATACGTAAAAAGCTAAAATGTGGAATTTTGGGAAAATGGTACGTCATAGGCAAATTATAATTGCAGATTCGTAATTTTCAGCCAAAAATACACCAGAAACAGGCATTTTCATCCAAAGGACATTTTTCGTGTTGCACAGTGTAATCAAATAGGGGGACCAATCATTTCAAACTAATAAAATATTTCACATTCCAACCAATGGTGAAATATTACACATAATTCTGATCAAATATATTACAAGTCTGTAATATACAACAGATTGTATTCTTCTCTGAAAACATGCACGTGCTTACTGTACTCACTGTTTTTATCAGTTGAATGCTGTGGTACCTATTAGATCAACAGTTGATTTGAATTTCTTATATACGGCAAATTAACCCAGTTATGAAAATTGGAAGAAGCAATTTCATAATGAAAAATAAAAGTAAACACGAGGGGGACCACGACAAAATTTGGTATACATAAGGGGGGGAGCACAAGACGAAAAAGGTTGAGAACCCCTGGCTTAGAGCTACACAGAGAAAGGGGAGCTCTGATGGGAGGACACTAACGCAATTTTGTCTGAGGATTCGGTAAATTTAGAAGCAGTATGAATTGAAAGACTTGAAAGGGGGATGTTCTAATACAAATAATAATTTTACGACTAATCTATTAATTTCATTCCCCCCATATTACTGTTTATGTTATTTACGCCATGTGACACATTCCAAAATGCATAAAATACGGAAATTATACGGAACTTTTACTTTTAATTACGTTTTTTAGTAGACGAAGTTCGTTGTTAAAGGGAGTACATGCACTATCAAACCTCATTTTCATGCAAATAGTGAGTCAAATTGTGAAAATCTTTTGATTAAAGACTTAAATATTTTTTCAGAAAAAAGCAATTTATTTTACAAATCAGTAAATTATTTTACAGACTTAATTTCCTAATAAAAGTCATTTTTGAATTATTGTAAATATTTCAATGCACTTGGAATTTTTCATACTATATTTTGACAGTGTAAAACCAAAGGTTAAGATATGTTTTTATTAAATTTAAAAGTTAATGAGGAATAAGTACATACGCCTACCAGTTTCGCTGGAGTTCAATGAACAAAATCTTGTCATCAAAATAAACATTTATTAATTTAAAACATTTTCAAAAATCGGTAAAGTCCAAGATGAGTTTCTTCTCAAAATTCGACATAGATTAAAATCGGGCAAGGTAACTTTAAAACAAAGAGGATCTTTACATTTCACTACTTGTTGCCCGCCGTGTTCAACACCATCATGCCGTTAAAATTATACAATCAAGTAGCCCATACCTTAACAAGTTCGTAGCCTAAGCATTTGCTACTTGTTGCCCGCCGAGTTCAACACTATCATGCAGTTAAAATTATTCAATCAGTAGTACATACCTCAACACGTTGGTAGCCGAATCATTTGTTCATGATGCCTTCTTCAACTATAGACGAATTCCTTTTTCTTCCTTGCGCTCAGCAAATATACATCAGAGAACCTCACACTAATTCCACAACATCATTTATTTTAAACCTTACTATTTAAAAATCTAAACATCATCTCTATTCAGGTCGGGTTGCAGACATTTTCCCGGCACAAAACTTCTTTGCGCCTACATTCAAAATGGCGCTTCAACCCAAAAGACTCCATGGTTGCCAGATTTTCCAAACGGCTTTTAACCAGTTGCGAGAAACAATTTAGCCAAAATTAGTATTTTTTTAAAAACACAGTTGCTGTTGTTATTGCTTTGTTGTTGTTATTGCTTCTGTCGTTGCTGTTGTTATTATTGCTGTTGTTTGTTATTGCTTTTGTTGTTGCAGTTGCTGTTTTGCTTTTGTTGTTGCTGTTGCTGTTATTGCTTTTGTTGTTGCAGTTTTGTTGTTGCTGTTGTAATTATTGCTTTTGTTGTTGCTGTTGTAATTATTGCTTTTGTTGTTGCTGTTGTAATTATTGCTTTTGTAGTTGCTGTTATTGCTTCTGCTGTCGTTGTTGCCCTACTTGTTGCTAAATTTCAATCAGATACCTAAGCTCCACATTGAATATTCATTTTGTCGGATATCCGGTGTCTAGTGTCTGACGGATTTGTATCGGATACCCAGCTCTGTTGTTTGAAACCTATAAATTCTGTACCTATTTTTAAACATTCCACAGTCTCCAAATACGTACAAGTTTTTGACTTACGAAATTTTCAAAACATGCTACTTAATTATATTTCAAAAGTTAAATTTTACTCACCGGAGCTTTGAGATCCGATGGTGATCCGCTTAGTGATTAGATCAGGTGCCGGACATTAAAAAAAAAAGTTCGGATACCGGATATCCGGGGTCTTGTGAAATTAGAAACCGGTCGCGTTCGTTCATCCATATCGTTGTACTCCTGTATATGTATACGTGAAAGACCAGCATTCACTACATTTTTTACTATGCTAGTGCATTTGCTCTATGCAGTTTCACATCGTCCAATGTACTACCTTTACCATTCTCCTACAATATCATTCAAATGATCAACTGAACGAATGCTACGTCCCACAGTGGACCAGTCGGTAGAAGCTCGGTTCCCGCAGAGCACCGAAAGTGAAGCAACATCGACTGAGGTCAGTGTTTGGGAGGGTGAGAAACTCGCGGCTGGTTGCTGTGGTGTCCGTGTACGCTAAAGGGAGCTGGTGCATGTTAAGTAGGTCGTGGCTCCAATGCCCTCCAAGTGAAACGATACCTCGGGGGGTGCCAATCCCAGGTGACGGTCTCTCATCTGGGAGCTGCTTCAAAAATTAAGAGACCTATCAAAGGGGCGGAAATCGGACTCCTGCCTGTAAAGGCCCAGTAAGACTCAACCGAAGCGTACCCATTCTTCCTCGCTACGCGCGGGAACTCGACGACAACAACAACAACGAATGCTACAACTATTGATTGAGAACTGAGCATAGTTAATGTATATAAATCTCAAAGCAAGCAAATATTCTTGGTTGAAATAAAGAAAAAAATAACTTTAATACGAAAAATTAAATTTAAAATTGGCCAATATTAAACTGTAAAAAATAGTTGCACGTAATTGAAGCACAAATGAGCATTAAAATGCAGACATATGTTTCAGGATTGCTTGGAATCCCTTTTTCAATGCAATAGTGGAGCTTCTATATGCAAAAACATCCAAATGAAGCAGAAAAAACAAAAAAACACGGCTTATATAGCCTGAGATTTACCTGAAAACTAATATAAATAAAAGCGGAATGGAAGTGGAAATAACCTTTCTTATTGGTGCCTTCCCGATTACTTCTATTTCCACTTCACGCTGCCTTTATTCTCATTGGTTTACAGGTAAATCTTAAGCTATATAAGCTGCGTTTTTGTTGTTTTTATGCTTCATTTGGATGTTTTTGCATCTAGAAACTGCACTATTGCACTGAAAAAGGGATTCCACGCAATCCCGAAGCATATGTCTGCATTTTAATGCTTGTTTGTGCTTTAATTACGTGCCGTTATTTTTTACCGTTAACTTGTGTACAAAGTTCTTTTATTATTTTTAGCCAATATTAGCCAGAATTATTTGTAGCTAGTAATTGAAAATACTTTTAGAGAGGCAACATCGTAAACTAGCCATAGAGGCTAATTTTAGCCACATCTGGAAACCCTGAAAAACTCCTCGAAATCGGCTACTATCAGGTTTTTAAAGACCTTCTTACGTCATAGTTCAAGTAGTCGTTCTTTTACTTTATAAATTGTAACACTTTGTGTTACAGACAGGGTTCAAATTGTTATTTTACGTACATTGTGTGGGATTTTATAAAAAAATGTTTTTCCTCAACATTCTTTCGCAGATAAAATCAAATGCAAAAGTATGAAAATTTAATCCAAATATTTTAGCAAAGCCTTTTTTTTTCGATTTAGAAACCAGTTTATGAAAAATTCATACTTGTTTTGAATTAATAATGATAAGATATAAACTACCCTGCTTCACGAAGCGGGGTAGTTTATAAGCGTCGGTTTTTTCATTTCCTTTTTTATGGAATATAACTGTGTGGGGGTTAATTAAACTCGAATTAGGCGCCAGAAACTTCCAGATACGAAAGTATGGATTAAGCTACACCTTGGCTAGAAAACAAATCTGCTTAGGGGGAAAAATCAATCCCAAGTAATTACTTTTCGATGCGTAATTAGCACTTTTTCACCTTCAAACATTATTTGGTTCTTTTACCTATTTCAGATAAGAAGTTGAAGTAAAAAGGCTCTTAAGGCTGTCTAAAAATATTTCATTTTGATTAATAAAGTATTCATAGATGAGTTATGCTTTGAGAGATAGAGACAAAATAAACCAATACAAAGTATACAAACACGCAGAAATATGTAATTTAGAAAAAAGCCTAGCACACATTAATTAATCACGTGCTGAAATTTGAAATAGAGGGTTTTATTCTTAATGCAATAACTACGGAATTTTTCAAGCAGATTTTCGGCACATTTCATTAGTTCTACGTAACATAACTAACACGCTATCGTATTTAAGGATTGGTTATGATTTATTCCATATTTTTGTGTTGTGATCGAAAATGGAAGAGGAAAGCTGTTGCTGTAGATGTTAAAGCATAGTAAGTCTATAGGAATTAGTAAGACATCAATGTATTTTGCAGCTGTCTCGGCTGTGAATATGGATTGAAATGAAGTGTTCATTTTGAGACTTACAGTTTCATCTCTTTGCGTCCAAAAAGTTGTTTTGATTCATTTAAAATAGGGTTTTGGGCAACGCAAATAAAGGCAAAACAATTCTGACTTTTAAATTAACCCTTTCTAAGGCGGTGGGAAGTATGCTTCTCACCAAATTCAGCAAACTATATATGTTTATAGCAAGCTATTTTACTCTTTCTGATTGGCAGAATCTTGCAAAGACTCTGGGAAATATATTTACCACCACATGCATCAATATTCAAAAATTAGAACTATCCCCCCTTTAAAGGGGGGTGGGGGTGGAAAAAATCATGCTAATCATATTTACTGTTCTATATGAATTTCTTTTTTGAAACAAAACAAAATCTGAAAAATATTTTAACATACCGATACTAGAAAAAAGGGGCCCTTTAAAGGGTTAAATAAGTAAAACGATACTATTCGCATGTATAAATTTTTTATGTCATCCTTTTTGGCAGAAAATTCTGTATAATTCATATAATTTTCGTAGTTTCTCACAGTATAGTTTTTAACACGTAAGAGTTTGAAACGCACAAGGAAGAATTTTCCGAAACAGAGGAATCATTATAAGCACCGGGAATTATTTTAACTCGTTTTCAGTACAGAGCTGGGCTCGAAAAATTAAAAAAGTTTTACATGCCCTGCCGGGCACGTTTGTCAAAAAAAAAAAAAAAAAATACATGCCCGAAACAAATTTTTACATGTCCAGAAGTTGTTGTATTGCGCATTAATAAGAATATTTGAATTTGTGCATAGTACTAATCAGACAAAAAATTAAATTAAAAGCTTTATATCCGAATCAAGAATTATTTGAACGTTAATCTAAATCATTAAAAAATTGAATTACAAATAAATATTACACAATAAATCGTCGAAATAAGGAAGTTTTGGAAAGAAATATTTGATTAAAAAGCTACATGCCCTGCCGGGCATGTAAGGGTAGCAGGTTCATGCCCGTTTGGAATTTTTACATGCGCCGGGCATGTCGGGAAATATAATTTTCTAGCCCTGGTATAGAGTGATTTCAGCCATATTTAGTGTCAATTGCATTCCCACAGCTTATAACTGCAAGAAGAAAGAAAAAAGAAAAAAACTGATGGTGATGCGGTATTTTTACAGCCACTGTATATGTTCTACAAATGCATACGGACTTTGACTATAACTTTAACTTACAAATGTATTTATATTGAGGTGCAAAATATAGGTACTACCCGACCCTTGAATGGTCCACTACTTAAAAATAAAAATAAAAAATATAATGTATTTTTCTCCAATGAATTCGGCGTGAACCGAATAATGCGGCTGCAAATTTCGAAGTAAGAGATTTGGAATCAAACGACTTATCCGGTCTCAAATAGTTCGGAATATTCTTCCACTTAGTGGTCAGAAATTGCATTTGTCTTGTCGCAATACTAATTTCGGTTTGCGATCGTGGCACTAACAGAGAAAAGGGAAAGACGCAGAAATAGGCGTATATATTTCCTTGTCGTACACCGTAAACCACTTTACTACAAATAGCGAAATCGCATTTGCCACGAAGTAAAGCTTTTAAAAGATTGGAGGAAACTGGATTATTTAATGCATTCGTTCTCGAACTATAACATTTTGATTTTGCGTTTGGAGATACGCCTTTCCAGAAATGGCGCAAAATCCCATTGCGGTAAATTGCTTCCGAGGAATACACACACACACAAGCATGATCTCAGTTTTAGAATTGAGGGTACCATGGTACCCAGGAGGTCTAGAGATTTAAAATACTCCCAGAAAATGAGGGTTCCAAGTACCCCCCATAGAAAAAATTGTGGAATTGTGCTTAAAAAAACTTTGTTAAGGCATCTAAAGTAAGGAGTTAGTATTTTTATCACTTAATGAGCGGGCGGCTGGTACTAGAACCAGTTTCGTGCATTGCCGTTTAAAAGCGGGGCTGGTATTTGCACCCGTTTAAAATCACCACTTTTGAGTCACACTAGGGGAAAAAATATTTCATATAATGTATGAATTGGATGCTGTATTTTTTAAAAACATTTTTTAACTTAGTCAGTTTAGCCCGCTACGCAACATTGTTGCGCGTGCTTCGTCGCCCGCTCATAATGTGTTAAAAAGCAAAAAGTTGGCTAATTTTGTATTAGCGTTTGTTTTTACGAACTATTGGTTTACCACGGTACTCCAGTGCGTGTTCGATGAGCACACACATACACACACAACACAAATACAAAAGTAACAACCAGCAACAAGCTCTGGGCCCATCTAGGCTGGTCCTGCTCAATTAACCAATCCCCAATGAACATCAAAGCCCTCTTAAAACTTTTTACCCCACTGCAAGTAAAAACCACTTGAGGTAAACCATTCCAATTGCCTACAACCCTATTGAAGTAGTCATTTTCCCTAATTTCATAATTAACCTAAGATTTGAGAAGTGTAAAATACTGACCTTTGGTTCTACTTTTTGTGCATAAACGTGGCCCATCAACATTTCCTGTTTTAATGAATTTAAATAACCGAATCATGTCCCCTCTAACTCTCCTTTGCTCGAGACTATACACATTGAGCCTTTTAAGCCTGACCTCATAATCTAAATGAGAGACCACTTACCAACCTAGTTGCCCTTCTTTCTAATAAGGTAATATCCTTCTGTAGATATGGAGACAAGAGCTGTACAGTATGTTCAGTTTCAGTCTGTTCGATTAGACTCTTTACGGGTGGAAGTAAGATTACTGATAGCACTTGTTACGCTGGCGGACAAGTGCTATTGGTAATCAATGGCTAGGCTGGCGAAAGAATAAAAAAATAGCTGTTTCTTTCCTTGGGAAGTATCTATAAAGGTATCAAGTGGATTAGAGGTCATTCCGAAAATGTTGGGAATGAAAAAGCGGATGAAAAAACTGAAGCTGCTGCTAAATCGGGGCTTGTTCTGTTTTAAAAAGATTTTTAGATCCTTTATTAAAAGACAAAAATATCAACAAACTTGTTGCAAAATGACTGGTTGTGATCCGTAAAGGGAATGTAAGAAAGAATGTTTTTTTTATGCGTAAGTGCGAGAAAAACTGAAAAATCGGGCAGCCATTTAAAACTCATCCAAATTCTTTCCGGGAAATCCAGAACGAACGATTACTTACTCAAGTTTAAACATATCGACGCCTCGCTGAGTTCATGGGCTCAGAATCAAATCCAAAGTGTGGAACATATCTTATTCTATAGCTCTTCGTTTGACTCTTACAGATATGCGCTATACAAATATGTGGACTCTTACAGATATGAGATATACAAATAATAGCGGTACCCGCACGGCGTTGCCCGGGCTAAATTTTAAAAACTTCGCGTACGGCGCTGCTCTTTCTAGGAGTATATAAAACGTCACCTGCCGCGATGTCCTTGATAAGAACGCAAAAAACGTCGCATGCGCCGCTGTTCTTGCTAAGAGTATAGCAAATATCGCCTGCGGCATAAAGCCTGCAGTGTGTGAAAAATTGCAGGCTTGTGTCTAATTAAACTGCGACTAATTAAAAAAGTCAAATTTTAGCGTGTCGTCATTCGCCACGTTATTTGAAATCTAGAATAAACTATACGTTCGTAAATTTTTCCAGGCGATATTTATTTAAATGCTATTGCTAAATCAAGGAAATCGTTAAATCGGGGAGACAGCACTTTTATCAAGTTCAATCTCGAAGTTGAAATCTATAGATAATTTAAGAAAAACGCTAAATCGAAAATATACTTTATTAGTTTGATATGCTTTATTATTGTTTTATCTTCATTAAACTAAATGATTTTGAAAAATAAGTTTTATGTTGAAATTAAGCTAACAATTCACCCGGAGTTGAAGAAACTGCTAATTATTATTTTTGGGTCTTTAAGAAATTGAGGGTTTGATCTTTTACTATTTTATTTTAGTAGGTAATAGCAATGCAATATTGGTAAATTAAAATAATTTTTGATCAATTATTCCATAAAAATTAATAAATTAATACAGAGAGTTCTTTCTTTTTCAAAACGGAGATGTTACCTTTGCAAAATAAATGATTCAATTCTAAACTAGCCGCCCTCCCCATCCAAGAAAGGAAAATACTGTGAGCGCTACCTGCATCCACCCAATTATTAGTATTTTACACCAAGGTCCCGATACAACTCTGCAAATTTATTAAAAACACCCTTTCCCTATTACCCCATCTCGGAATCATTTAAATACTTTTCAAGTAACTATGACGAAGAGTCAATGTAAAAGAGAACATCACGATCGTCAGGCACCATCCCAATTACCCCATCCTGGTATCATCTCGAATACTTTCCAGAAGTACACATGACGAAGAGTCCCTTAAACTAAGTTCTTAACAAGTCGGAAATACTAAATATGTAAGAGAGAACATCACGATCGTCAAGAGGAAGAAGAGCGAACTTTTAATCTATGGTAATGCTACATTTCCGAATTTCCAAAGTTTCCGGCCAAGCACTTTTCCCGCCACCCCGGCAAAAAAGTTTTTCCCACTTTGAGCAGAAACCTTCTCAATTATCATAAACAGGTTTCTTCCAGTTTGAAGAATTACTTCTCTGGCAGCAGCTGCGAATCTTCTCTGGGGGATAAAGTATCCTGCTCTCTTCAAATTTCCATATTTTATGTTCCCAGAAAAGCATGAAATATGGACAGAGCTGTGGTGTGCATATTTTTTCTCATTTTTATGCCCAAGTGGAATTTAAATTTAATAAAGCCCTCTTGGTATGAGCCTAACTCCGATGAGTCAGCCTTTTAGCCGGGAATGGAAATCCATTTCCTAAATCGTAGCGAATTTTTTATTCATCTAGTTTCTGTCACTTTTATTTAGATTGAAGTTGACACTCAAAAGCTTCCGGAAATATGTGTGCGGTGATTTATATTTCATTAACAATTTATTACCAGCTTAAAAAATATATGTTTTACAAGTATATGGAATTATTATTAAATATTAAATAGTAAATTGTTATTGGACCAGCACCGTGTATAGCGCTAACGCACTTGGCTCGAAACTAAAAGCAAGCTGGAAATATCTAACAGGTTCTTTCTTCATTTATAAATATAATTTTCGTTGCAAACAATTTAAACGTCCTATGTTTTCACCTTTTGAAGTCCTTCCGCAAGGCAGCTTTCCCCCAAATTTTCCTTCACTGAAAAATCATAAATTCACCGTCTGGAGCTCAATAGCGTGAGGAGTCTTGCCCCCCATTATCACAAAAACAATAAAAATAAATAACAGTATCTATGAATTACTAACACAATCACAAAAATATGAATGTCTTACTGAAATGTATGCACTTACTGAAAGAGATACGGAAAACATTATAGGTTTTAAGCATAATTTTCGTGGATTTTTAATAAATAACAGTATATGCTATTAATTAACACAAACATTGCCGAAATATTAATGTATGCGCTTACTGAAAAAGATACGGAACACATAGGTTTTCAAACATAATTTTCGCAGATTTTTTAATAAGTAACTGTATATGATATTTATCAGCACAAGCAGGACATCACCGAAATATGATATATATATACACCTACTGAAAGAGATACGTAGCACATAGTAGGTTTTTAAACATAATTTTCATAGATTTTTAATAAATAACAGTATATTCTATCTTTCAGCAAAATGAAAACATCGCCGAAATATTAATGTATGGACTTATTGAAAAAAAAGAAAAGAAAAAAGAACGGAACCCACAGTAGATTTTTAAACATAATTTTCCGGTTCGAAGGGATTTCTATGAATGCATTATTTTCTGCATATATAGTGCTTCTTCAAATGGATCTATTTCCCACAAAGAGAAGATGCATCGGCCAAAAGGTTTCGGAAACCATAAATCAGGAAACAACGTACATTTCTTTTATATAAAAGAGATCTTAAGGAAAATCCCTACCCCGACATCATGTCATGAAGAATCTCATTCCGGAAAATGAGTTTTTCCCTTGAAAAGGGAAAAAAAATCTTCATTTAATCATTTTATATTGTGAAGAAGTGGAGGAGGGAATGTTCAACGGAAATGCTCAATTTTTCAATGGAATTAATGCAAGAAATAGTCAGCAAAGTTCTCATAGGTGATGAAAATGATGTACCTGTAGTATAATGAAAAGTTTTGAAAAAGTTTTCATTGTTTATACTGGAGGTCAAGTGATTTGTGCACAAATGAAAACTCTGGAGGAAATTGATAGAATAGTTGAAATCAATCTGCTTACAAATCACGAGGTCCTTAGTATTTAGATGTTTTGTTTTTCAAATGTCTGTAATTTCTTGAAATCACGCCAGCATTGTGGGATAACTGACAAATTGTGACATGTTGACGGGTAATTAATTGCTGTTTGCAGTTGAGGTGATGGTGTTGTTCCTTGCTGCACGTGCAAGCTTAATCTGCATTAAAAACCTGTGTTTTGAGCAACATTGAAAGTGGTTCAATAAAAGTAGCAACAAGTAGTTTTGTTATTTGTATTTTCTCAAGTAGTTCATCCAGACGTAAACGAGCTCAATTTCCCCTTTAGTAACGTAAAATTTGCGAATCTAGGTATTTGTCTCGTTCGACTTAAGATATAAATTCTTCAAAATATTCCTTTTTAACAGTTAATCAATTTAATATCGAAATAATATAAATCTCTTTTAATGGAAAAGAAAACTATTATCTACTACATGTTAAGATCCAAAAAAGTTTTACTAAAAGTTAAGGATGTTAAGCCAAATATATAAAACTAGTAAGCCCAGCGGTCATACAAAATGACCGCTGTTCTATATATTATAAATATACCATTCTCTCAGCAACCGAAAATGCACATCAAATCAAGGAGATATTTATCAGGTAGAACAGTAAACTTTAATGAATAAATGATAAACATATAATAATTTCCCGAAAAAAATATTCTTACCGAAAAAAAAAAACTCATCTAAGTTATAATAATCTGAAAAATAAAAATATTATTTACTATATAATTAAATTGTTTGTGAAAAATATTTATTTATGTCGAACATAATCATCGTCAAAACAAATGTTTTAACGAAACCTGGAAAAAAGAGTGCTGCCACTTTAATATACAGTATATCGCCGATTATCCGGACTGGCCGGGACCGAGGTAGATCCGGTTAAAGAAAAATCCGGATAATTGGATTCACAACTTTAAAGCACAAATAGGGCTAGGGGCTAGGTTGTTTAGGCAGCTTCCCTTCACTCGTTTTCCAGGCTTAGTACTAGCATTTGCAGTAGTGCATATTTTATGACATTACGAATGGTGCGATTAGAAGTTTTTTTTCTTCATTTTTAGCCTACTTTCCCGTAAAAGTAAAAAAAAAATAATAATAAAGCATGAAAGAAGGCTTAATGTATCGTGAAAATATCGTTAAAAATCAAGAAAAGTCAAAAATAAGTAATGTAATTAAATAAAGATTGTAAAATAAAAAATTTGAAAGTAGGGTATTGAGATGGGGAAAAAGTGTGTCTGTCGGTCTGTCTGTCTGTCGGTCGGTCGGTCTGTCTGTCTGTCGGTCTGTCGGTCTGTCCCCACCCTAATAATTTTTGAACGAATTGTCCGATTGGAAAAATTCTTTTTGCATTCAAAAGATCTCGGCGAGGACATCTCATTTCTATATTTTACTTTTTGATTTGAACAATTTTTTTGTTCAATTTTGAACAGTTCAAAAAATTTTAACATTAGCGCCTATGGACAAAATTGAAGCAAGTTCTGTAAACTCTGGGCACAAGAGCCAAGTTCCTATTGCAAGCTTATTGAAAGGAGTTCTCGGCGTGAAATATTGATTTGAACAGTTTTTGTTCATTTTTGAACAGTTCAAAAAATTAACACAGAGCTTACGGGGAAATTTCAACCCTATATAAATCCTGATCTAACGGACCGATTTGCTTGGAACAAACTTTATCGGAAAGCTCTTATAACGTAGAACATGTAGAAATAGAAAGTTTATCCAGAACTTACGAGCCTATTTTGCGATGAAATTTTTTGATCGGGATTTTCAAGGATATTTCTCAGTGACTCAATGAGTGAAATAATGAATGAATGAATAAATGAAAGAGTGAAAGAATAAATCAATGAATAAATGAATGAGGAAAAGAATGAATGAATAAATTATTGAATAAATGAAAATATAAATAAATGAGTGAATAAATACATGAATGCGTAAATGAATGAATAAACACTTGAATGAGGTAACGAATGAATGAATAAATGCATGGCTGAATAAATGAAAGAATGAATGAGTGAGTGAATGAATATGTATTATCCGTTGAAAAAGGTATATTTTCAATAATTAGAACTAAAGATAAATAAGAAAGAGAGAGAAAGAGATAGCTAGATTATAAATTTGAATTTGGTGTATACGGGAAAGTAGGCTCGTATAGTTCTAGACGGAACTTCTTGTTAATTTCTGTTTAAATATTTACAAAAAATGATACAGAAGTAGAACAATACATAAAAATGATTCACACACTGTACTGACTGTATTAAAAAAATCATTATGATGTAAAGTAACTATGGATAGTCTTCTGCTTACATAGAGGATATATTCTCTTTATATCGTTTTAATTTCAGTGCTGATTTCTTGTAAAAAATTGGTGTGTCGTTGTTCTTTTTTTTAAATATCTGACGCAGTTTATGTGCCGATGCCATATTCAAGGGCTATGTAGTTTCCATTTTCTCCTTTTTAGCCTACTTTCCCGTAAAAGTAAAAAAAAAATAATAATAAAGCTTGAAAGAAGGCTTAATGTATCGTGAAAATATCGTTAGAAATCAAGAAAAGTCAAAAATAAATTAAGTAATTAAATAAAGATTGAAAAATAAAAAATTTGAAAGTAGGGTTTTGAGATGGGGAAAAAGTGTGTCTGTCGGTCTGTCTGTCGGTCTGTCCCCCCCCCTAATAACTTTTGAACGAATTGTCCGATTCGAAAAATTCTTTTCGCATTCAAAAGATCTCGGTGAGGACATCTCATTTCCATATTTTATTTTTTGATTTGAACAATTTTTTGTTCAATTTTGAACAGTTCAAAAAATTTTAACATTAGCGCCTATGGGCGAAAATGAAGCAAATTATGTAAACTCTGGGTACAAGATCCAAGTTCCAATGAACAAGCTCACTGGAAGAAGTTCTTGGCGTGAAATATTGATTTGAACAATTTTTGTTCATTTTTGAACAGTTCAAAAAAAATTAACATAGTGCCTACGGGGAAATTTCAATCCTACATAAATCCTGATCTAAAGGGCCGATTTGCTTAGAACAAACTTTATCGGAAAGCTCTTATGACGTAGAACATGTACAGATAAAAAGTTCATCCAGAACTAACGAGCCTATTTTCTTATGAAATTTTTTGATCGGGATTTTCAAGAATATTTTTGAATTACTGAAAGATTAAATGAATAAGCAAAATAATGAATGAATAAATGAGTGAATAAATACATAGCCTGAATAAATGAATGATTGAACAAATCTGTATTAACCGTTGAAAAAGGCATATTTGAAGCAATTAAGAACTAAAGCTAAACGAGAAAGAGAGAGAGATAGCTAGATTATAAATTTGAAGCTGGTGTATACGGGAAAGTAGGCTCGTATAGTTCTAGACGGAACTTCTTGTAACAATTTTTATTCTTTGACCTGAAGGAAGTATACTACTATTTTGTGCTTCCCAGACATGATTAGAAAACACCTTTTACACTTACAGATCATAATTAGAAAATGTGGGTTCTTTTAGCTTTGTGTAAATGCGGACAATGTAAAACAACGTGATCATTTCGCGAGGGGCAGTCTGCCTTTTAGTTAAGTGAGTTTTTCAAATGTGCTCCTGGAAATTAAATTAAGCAGAGATAATTTAACTGGGTGGCTCTTTGACCGTGAATGCAGTATTTCAACTATTTTTGTTCTGTTTAGTTTCAGTACTTTATTTTCGCTCCTATACCTTATTCCTCTAAAAAGAATCTTAACCTTTTATTCAGTTCTTTCTACTCAGTATGCTAATTGTAACTGAATCAAACATACCTGAGAGGAGGGGGATCCCTCTTTCTTGGAACGCAATAAAGCAAATCAAGCAGGTTTTCAACCTCCTTTAGAGAATCTGAAGGTCAGGGTTTTCGTGTATTTTTTTTTCCAGAGCGCAGGAAAAAAAAAAAACCACATGGTCCTTGATCAATCCGGTTAAATGGACATCCGGTTAAGCGGCGTCCGGATAAGCGGCGCTCTGCTGTATATAAAAAGCGCTGACGAGAAATAAATTAAAACAAAGAAAGAAGGATAAAATTAAATTCGCGTTTACATTCATTTTTAACGGAGATTGCAAATCTAGCGATGCCTCACTCAAAACGCTAGAGAAATGTTTTGATAATAAGCCGTTTTCATTATAGAAACAATTGCGTAGATGGCAGCACGATGCAGTTTTCTCAGAGTAAGAAATTCGGAATAAGCTATCGGCGACAAACAGACACTTAAGCGGCTTATATATAAGAAGTCTGCAATCAATTTATGCTACAAAAACGGTATCTTAACTGTCACCAAAAATTGTTGCTCAGTATTTTTCTTGAAAAATAGGGCACTTCGATTTTTCTTCACTTTGGTTGATTCAATCCTGCATAAACCGAAAACAATAATCAACCATGGATTTCTCAACATAATTTTTACCATCAATATATTTTTAAAAATTAATGCTATAAAGCAGTGGTTCCCAAAGTTGTCTTAGCTCCGACCCATCTGACAAATATTTCCAATCTTGGGACTCACCTCTTAGCTGTCTTAGAGAAAAGTGGGCATAAACATGGGTAGTGCTCAGATCCCCTAGTGGGGATCTGAGCACTACCAATGAAGTAGTGGCGAGTTGTGGAACTACTTAATGCTGTCTTATTTGTCCTAATTGAAATTTAAAAAAAAAGAAAAAGTAGTGTTACCAATATGAATGAAAGACTTGAAATACGAAACCCAATTTAAATATTTTTTTTATTACTTAAATACCTACACCTGCAAGGTTTTTCTTACAGAGTTATTTCAATGGGAAGGATGTATTTGTTTCGTATTTCTCTTCATTAAAGTTTTAGCATCAACGTCAACTTCAGTTACTTTTATTCGAAAACCTCCTATTTTTAAAAATTCCTGTACACAGTGGCGAGGGCACACTCAATAGTCGCTTGCGACCCATAGTTTGGAAAATACTGCTCTAAAGAAATATAGTAAACGCGGGTGTCGGGGGACATGTTTGGCAGCCGCGTTATAACATCATTTTAATTATTATCATTATTAACCGCGGTATAGTGAAACTATACCGCGGAACCACATTCACGAAACAATACTCGCTTTTGTTGCATCATTTTTAACCGACTTCACAAAGGAAGAAGGTTATACATTCGTATTGTATGTATGTCGTTTTTTTTTTGTTTGTCCACTCATAACTTCGCACCGGATGAACCGATTTTCATGATTTTTTTTGCAATCGATCAGGGTGGTTTCCCATAGGTCCCGTACTTTCGTTTGACCATATTCGATAATTAGAACAAAAGTAATGGGCAGAAATGTAGTATTTTTTTTGTCTTTTCATCCATAACTTTTGACTAAATGAACCGATTTTGATGATTTTTTCTTTAATCGATAGAGGGTCGTCTAACTCAAATATTGCAAATCCATTTGCCTAGCATTTGTTTTTTAGAAAAAACGTTACGAGTGAAAAATAAGTATTTTTTATTTTAATTGGAAAGGCTTGGCTTGATTTTTCTTTGTTGGGAAATCTATTAATAAATACAAAAGCATTGTTAAAAACATGTTTGTTGTCATGGGCTATAATATTAAAAGAAATTACAGCAAGAGTTTGACTGAAGGCTTCTCTGTG
Source organism: Octonoba sinensis (assembly GCA_038502835.1). NCBI lineage: Eukaryota > Metazoa > Arthropoda > Arachnida > Araneae > Uloboridae > Octonoba > Octonoba sinensis. The sequence goes on from CM076604.1 coordinate 14,410,111, forward strand.
GCAAAAATTAATCCAATCAGTTTGCTTGCTAAAATAGACTTCAAAAGGGAATTTATCATGCAAATGATTAGTTTTTAGTGCCATTCACTTAAAGAAGTTTTGCCCTTTGATATGGATTTTTTAAAAAATAGAGTATTTATATACAAAATGTATTTACACTAAAAAGAATAAAATAAAATAATGTTTATAAAAAAACAGAACCGACTTCAAATTAAAAATTGCGCTAAAAAGTAAAAAATAAATTCATTCTTTAAACAACATCGATGTGACTTTTAAACATAGTTTCAGAAGTCGGTGCAAAATTATGGGTCTAATTACCATTATACCATTTGCTACTTCATATTGGAACTGTTGCTAATTCTGCAAATATATATATATTTGTAATTGGGATTCATGATTACAAAATATTTTATCTATCCTAATTTTGCACCGACTTCTAAAACTGTTTAAAAGTCACATCGATGTTGTTTAAAAAATGAATTTATTTTTTACTTTTTAGCGCAATTTTTAATTTGAAGTCGGTTCTGTTTTTTTATAAAAATTATTTTTTAACTTTATCAACTCGTAACTTTTCTTATATAGCATAATCTTTTCTCTTCTTCTTTGCTGCCATTTTATTCACTGTAATTGTTGTGCAAGAAGCACTCATCTCAACTGCGCACGATTGCACTCGATTTTGAAATCAAGCTATATAGTGTCCTAGGTTGAAAGACAGAAAAAGCATGAAGAAGGTGTACATCAGACCTATTACAATAGGGTTTTATCTATTAGTGTGTGTGTTGGGGGGATGGGAGATATTTGGCTATAATTATTTGTGTGCTCGGGCTAGCTTTATTTGCAATGGTAAATAAGCAATCACCTTTAAATGGCAACGATAAAGGGTGGTTTAAACGTCGGGGGATATGATAGTCACCGCGGTATATCCGATTCCGCGGTATACGGAGGCGCGGTATAACGGGGTTTTACTGTATTTGCAAAATAATAATTTGATGTTTTACACTCTTATTTGCATTGGGTTACATCAAAAAAGACTCTTGACTCACTAAAACAGCACAACCCTGAGAATTTGAAAATTCATGTATCAGCAATAGCCCAATAGCACCTACAAGATACAGTCTAGAGCTAGTAAATAAAAATAAATGTTCAAGACAACAAAAAAGCGATTTTTCATTTCACTGACTAAATTTTATATTTTCCTGCCATATTTCAGCAACAGAACACCCAAGAGTTCTTCATCGTGCGGAACATCGTTTTATTTTTTCGGATATTCTGGGGGGAGGGGGTAACCCATTTTTCTTACTTGATGGATCGACATCGGTAACGATTGTATGCGCATGGTGGAGGGTGGGTGGCAGGAGAGCTTAAGGAAGGTGGATTAGAAGGACACGGAAAAATTTTCGGAAGGTTTTATGAGAAAAACATGCAAATTGAATCCATTTTTCTCGCATCTTATGTATTTTTATTCATCACTATCGTATGTTGCTGCAAATACATCAAAGGATTTGGCTATAGAGCGACGCGAGTATTATCAGTCAAAATTTATGGCCAGAGTCATTTGCTTTTTAATAAAAATAGAAATTGAAAAGTCATTTTTTAAAAAATTCTTCGTTCAACGCCAAAACATAACACAAGGAGTTTTATTCTAACTAGAGTTCGCCCAATAGTCGAAATTTGACCGCAACAATTAAATTTAGTATTAAAAGTATTATGCTGTTTATATAAGTACTAGTAAACCCGGCGGTCTTACGAAATGACAGCTGTTCTAGATATTATAAATTGTAATTAAAATGATTTGTGCAAAGGTGTCTGCTCATTCAAACTGAATAACCCAAGTCAGGCGGCGAGGACGCCCCCTTTGCTTATTGCCCCACACTACTATATATTTATTTACTGTATAATCAAATTGTTTGTGAAAAATATATATTTATGATCGAAAGAACTTATTGAAAATTTTGTTATGCTTTTCAAAACAAAAGTTTCAACGAAACTGGGCAAAAAGAGCGCTGACACTCTAATAAGAAAAATAAAAAAAACGCAGACGATAATGAAATAAATTAAAAACAAGAAGTTCCGTCTAGAACTATACGAGCCTACTTTCCCGTATACACCGAATTCAAATATCTCTCTCTCTTTCTTTCTAGTTTAGCTTTAGTTCTTAATTGCTTTAAATATACCTTTTTCAACGGTTAATACATATTCATTCAATCATTCATTTATTAAGTCATTCACGTATTTATTCACTCATTTATTCATTCATTCTTTTGCTTATTCATTTAATCATTCATTAATTAAAAAATATTCTTGAAAATCCCGATCAAAAAATTTCATAGGAAAATAGGCTCGTTAGTTCTATTTGTACATGTTCTACGTCATAAGAGCTTTCTGATAAAGTTTGTTCTAAGCAAATCGGTCCGTTAGATCAGAAATTATATAGCATTGAAATTTCCCCGTATGCGGTATGTTAGTTTTTTTTGAACTGTTCAAAAATGAACAAAAATTGTTCAAATCAATATTTCACGCCAAGAACTTCTTCCAGTGAGCTTGTTCAGGGGAACTTATATCTTGTACCCAGAGTTTACATCATTTGCTTCATTTTCACCCATAGGCGCTAATGTTAAAATTTTTTGAACTGTTCAAAATTGAACAAAAAATTGTTCAAATCAAAAATTAAAATATGGAAATAAGAGGTCCTCGCCGAGATCTTTCGAATGCAAAAAGAATTTTTCGAATCGGACAATTCGTTCAAAAGTTATTAGGGGGGGACAGACCGACAGACAGACAGACCGACAGACCGACCGACACACTTTTTCCCCATCTCAAAACCCTACTTTCAATTTTTTTATTTTTCAATCTTTATTTAATTACTTAACTTATTTTTGACTTTTCTTGATTTCTAACGATATTTTCACGATACATTAAGCCTTCTTTCATGCTTTATTATTATTTTTTTTTTACTTTTAGTAGGCTAGAAAAGAAAGGATTAAATTAAATTCGCGTATACATTAATTTTTAACGTAGATTGAAAATACAGCGAAGCCTCACCAGGGGGGGGGGTTTTGGGGGTTCAAACCCCCCCCCCATTGGGTAGTGACTTATTTAGGCACACAAAAAAATTTCTGGCTATGTCCTTGCAAAGCACATATTTTTTTCTTCCTAAGAAAATTAAACACATACAGGGTTCACACTGAAGAAAAATACAAGGTGGGATTTCCCACCTTGACCAAAATTTTAAGTGGGATTTTTAAAATTTAAGGGCAAACTAATATATTTTGAGTGGGATTTCAAAAAATATTGTGGGAATCGCGCAATCCCGCGGCCTGGTGCGAACCCTGCACATATGCAGATGATTTTATTTCCTCTTTCTCTGAAGGGTTGTGATCATGACCAAAGTATGCAGCTCATAATAATAAAGAGGACTTTTCATCTGGTTATAATCAATCCCCTTATCACCTGGGGGGAGGGTTTTGCAGCAAAATGTGGCTTCAATCACCGTACTACACACAGACAAACAGAGATCCTTTCAATAACTCCAGAGGGTTTTCTTTCCTTGATGTCTTTTTTATCCAAAGGCAGCAATTTGGGATGGAGTTGTTTTCTGATAAACCTGTTGTAGGCACTGGGGTCTAAAAATGAAGGACCCCTAGCCAACAATTGTCCTAATAGGTTCAACCCTCAAGCCAGGAAGGGATGCTCATCAAGAAACTTAAAGAGCAGTTTGTACTTATTTATGACTTCCTGTCCAAACACCCATTTTGGTAACATCATTTTTGTAGATGAGCCGATTGGAAAACTGATGAACTGTATTTGCATTGCATTCTCATTTACAGATGTTCTCTCATCTCTTATATTTTAAATGTTTTTTTTTCTTATTATGGTCCATTGCTGATTGCATTACGACTCTGGTAATCATCCGTTCAACGTTTCCAATCTCACTGCTACGGTATAATGCTGCATTTTAATTTACAATCAAGTATTATTTATATTTTAGCTAAATTTTTAATTATTTTCGATACATAATAATGTTTGCACTCCAGCGATGGACACGTTCGTCATCCAAAAAGAAAAGAAAATTTGATTCAGACGCTTCCACTTCTGAGGTATGTTTTGCTACAAATTTAACAAAATTTTTGGAAATTTATTGTAGGGATGAGCATTTTTGTAGGGGAATTTGGATTTTTTTTCTCTGAAGTTCCACTGTTTCCCAGTTTTAATATTATGAATGCTTGGACATAGAAGATTGCTTAGCGCTAAATATTGAATTTTCTATCGCGTTTGATTTAAAAAATAAACTGATAGAATAGTAATGAATGTTTAATGTTTTTGTGAATCAAGGCGGTATCCACAGGGGAAGAGGGACCCACGGGCCACCCCCCCCCGCCCCCCGAAATCTTTTGCAATGTATCATATATTCCTCCCTGAAACTTTGCCTAACATAAGTGTGGCGAAATCTGGGGCCCCCGAAAAATATTCTGGATACTGCCTTGGCTCCGGAGCAGAGGGAGCATGTTAAGAATTAGGAAGGGCAGTGTATGCTTCAAAATCATACCCTTTATATATACATATATATATATAATATATATATATATAATATATATATTTAATATATATATATATAATATATATATATATAATATATATATATATAATATATATATAATATATATATATATGTATATATATATATATATATATATATATATATATATATATATATATATATATATATGAGACTAGAAATGATGTTAATATGATTTTTTCAAAATATATGATAGCTTTTTGATGTATATATAGTAGATGTATGTTTAGATCTTTGGTGAAGTTAGAGGAGTGGGTATTTGGGGCTTCCGCAACTTTAATTTTTGTAACGTGTCTTACATCTATAATGCTTAGGCTAACTCTGGAGACAAGGGTTCAAAGGCTCTCCCCAGGAAACTTTTTGAAATCTTCCTAGCAATGCAATTTCGGGATACCTCGGTGATATTTGAGGAAACAGAAAGGAGTTTGGTTATTCTCCCCCCTGCAATTTTTTTCAAAATAAAGTCTTATATCTTTTAAGTTACTTTTGGTGTCGCTCGTGATAGTGTTCAATGTCCTTTCCCTGAAAGTGTTTCTGAAAGTAAAGTGTCTTAAAAGCGTAATTTCTTTTCTTTCTTTTTTTTAAAACTTGTGATCTGAATTTTTTGCCGGGGGGGGGAGGGGATTGATTTGCTCCAAGGGGGTAGCTCCCCCCCACCGGGAGATGCCTGAAATAAACACGGAGTATATCTTTAGAGACAATTATTTATGACTAGTAAATTTTCAACTCTTTCACACTTCTTATTGGTGTTTAGTCTGTACATTTTTAGGGTGACCCCCCCCCCCTTTCACCAACCCTAGTTACGCCTATGCTCAATATGCTCGAGAAAGGTTTTGATTATTATTAGTATATTTGTTACATTTGTTACAACAATGGCAACTGCATTGATTTGTTTGTTCCCACGGCAACTGTAATTATATGGTTGGAAACGACGGCTATACAATGGAAAAATAAAATAAAACGGGTCAAAAAAAAAAAAAAAAAAAAAATCATTGAAAAATTTAAAAAAAATTATTGAGTCACAACTTTTATTTTTGCAGCAATGACTTTCTCGGGTCCTAAACATTAACCGTGCCGAATGTGGTCCTGATCGGTCAAATGGCCTGGGATTCTATAGAGAACAGACAGACAGAATAAGATGCTTATAGACAAGAAGTATTATTCATCAAATTTGGCGATTATGAGGTTGAGTTTATTATGATCAGCTTCACTTAAATCAAGCGTAAGTATTATAAATAATTGTCGCCACTGGGATAATTGCGCTCATAGATACAGCCAGTTGTACTTCTGCTGATTTCGTACTAAGTTGAGTGGCAGTTCAGTAAAATTTTAAAAATGCCTACTTCCATACACTGATCACATTTTTCATTCTATTGTTTCAGAAAAGTCTTCGCTCAAACTCTTAGTATAATTGCTTTTAATATTACTGTTTAATAGCAACAAACTGTTTTTAACAATGAGTTTTACACTTATTGCCTATTAATTTACTCAACCAAAACATGTTGCCATCGTCTATCTATAACAATAGAAACATTTACAGTTATAAATGAGGCTTGCTGACAAAAGAAAAGGGGAAGTAATTAATTAATAATAAACTGTTTCCAAAATTCTTTAATTGATATCACTAAACATTGTCGATAGCTACTAAAAAAAAAAGAAAAAGAAAAGTAAGAAAATCGGTTGAAAACCGAAGGAGAAAATGTTTCTTAACTGTTTTGTCTTTGCCTATTTATATATAGATGTATCAGTTTCATAAACATGTGTATAGCATTTTCATTGTGTTATCTATAGCATTTTCATTTGTATCTTTCTTTGTAAGCGAATAAAAGCAACTGGAAGATTCAAAATATAGAAAAATACTGAAATACAACCACAAGCGAAGGTGAAAATATGAACCACTTTCAAACTTTGAAGAAATTTAGAACTCGAAACGCTCCTATTTCATTTAACACGTTGACTGCCGACACGCTAACTGTCAGCGTTGTTTGTAGTTTACTGATCTACAGACAATATTTTAATTTAATTACAACATATTGCACAAATCATTTTTTTAAGTAAAAAAGTTACTAACTTTCTATAAATGTCGGCAACAGCGAGGCAACATGTCATTTGGTCTCTCAACAAGTTCACCTCGTAGGTTGGCAGCCAACGTGTTAAAATCATCAGTAACATTTCTATAGGAATGTGTTACATAAAAAACACTTGGTTTCTTTAACTAAACATTTTAAACTTTAGAGTCAATACAATTATTTAGAACACCTTATAAAATATGGATATTGGAGACTGGGTTGCAATGTAAAACACTTACTAAAAATGAAATGAAAATTTTGTTATTGATATAATTTTGAACAGTAGATTTCTTTTAGAACTCAATTATAACTAGTTTTCCACAGAATTATATTAGTATATTTTAAAAAATAAACGTTAGTGGTAGAGATAAACAATGTTTAATATTACTTGCAAAAAGTTTGATTAAGTTTTAAACCTCCGAAAGCAGAACACTTGCTCTTAGAATCATACACTAGGTGATACTGAAATCAGGTGCTTTTAGTGGTTTAACCCTTTACCTACTGACGGTACTTATAAGTACCACTGTCTATAAATTCTACCCAGAAACTATTTCTACCAATATTCTGATGGTACTTTGCAGGAACACTCTTCGAATTCCCCTTTTTCAGAATGCATTTCAACAAGGGATATTCTAAGGGATATTTTTTCTATAAAGAGTATTTTAGCGAGAAAAGGAAGATGGAGTTTTGAAGCCGTTGATGTGTTCTGAACCGTCATCTTGTTCAGATTGCTCCGTTTTTAGAGCTTCGCTTTAGAAAAGTGGTAAAATTCATGAATTAAATCACTGATTCTTTTTTAATGTGTTAGTTAAGAATTTAGAAATCTATTTGACGAAATATTTTAATTTAAAAATTTTTATTAAAAAGTGCGTGTAATTAATTTCACAGTTAAAATACTTTGTGGCACTTATTAGCTGTACAGAAATGAATTCTTATAGACTGAGCATTTCATTTATGTAAATTACTTAATTTTCAGGGTAAATACCCAGACAAACTATCTATATAAATAAAATAATTTTTATAAAAAAACAGAACCGACTTCAACTTATAAATTGCGCTAAAAAGGGAAAAAAAAAATCATTCTTTAAACAACATCAAATGACTTTTAAACATAGTTTTAGAAGTCGGTGCAAAATTAGGAGAGATAAAATCTTTTGTAATCATGAATCCAATTACAAATATATATATTTTCGCAGAATTAGCAACAGTTCCAATATGAAGTAGCAAATGGTATAATGGTAATTAGAATCATAATTTTGCACCGACTTCTAAAACTATGTTTAAAAGTCATTTGATGTTGTTTAAAGAATGAATTTATTTTTCACTTTTTAGCGCAATTTATAAGTTGAAGTCGGTTCTGTTTTTTTATAAAAATTATTTTATTTAATTCTTTTTAGTGTAAATACATTTTTTATATAAATACTCTATTTTTTAAAAGATCCATATCAAAGGGCAAAACTCCTTTGAATTAATGGCACTACAAACTAATCATTTGTATGATAAGTCCCTTTTTGAAGTCGATTTTAACAAACAAACTTATATTGGATTAATTTTTGCCACAGAGAAGCCTTCAGTCAAACTCTTGCTGTAATTTCTTTTTGACAACAAACATGTTTTCAACAATGACTTTTATATTTATTAATGGATTTCCCAACAAAGAAAAATCAAGCCAAGCCTTTCCAATTAAAATAAAAAAATACTTATTTTTCACCCGTAACGTTTTTTCTAAGAAACAAATGTAGTCAAATTGATTTGCAATATTTGAGTTAGACGTCCCTCTATCGATTAAAGAAAAAATCATCAAAATCGGTTCATTTAGTCAAAAGTTATGGATGAAAAAGCAAAACAAATACTACATTTCTGCCCATAACTTTTTTTCTAATTATCGAACGAACATGGTCAAACGAAGGTACGGGACCTATGGGAAACCACCCTCGATCGATTAAAAAAAGAATCATAAAAATCGGTTCATCCGGTGAGAAGTTATGAGTGGACAAAAAAAGAAAAAAGAAACGACATACATACAATATGAATGTATAACCTCCTTCCTTTGTGAAGTCGGTTAAAAAATTACTGCAGGTCATAATGCAGTAGATAAAGGGCTAAAAGGAAGTAAACGGTAGAAATTCGACTGGTTTTCCGGAAAGTGGCATCAGCTACTTGATGAAACGTTCCCATTTCACATCCGCAAACCTGTTTCATAATACTAGCCCTTCTTCAGAATAGTTTGTATTGAACTCTTTGTAAAAGCCGAATGGCAACAGAAAAGAAAATGCCTTATGTAAGACAGTTGAGAAATGTACGCTTAGAATGTCGTCCTCTTACAAGTAAAATTTCATCAGAAACCATTGTCGACCCCGTAGTGTTATATTAAAGACATGAAACCTATTTTTGAAATCGTGGTTCGAATCGCTTAAGGTATCTATTCCATCTAACCTGAGTTAAAGTTTTGAAATGTCTTTACAACTTGCAGATAAAATACACAAAATGGAAAACACACAGAGTTTAAATGGAAGAGGAAGCATACTCGATAAAATATTGACCATTCCCGTCTGAGATAAGGTTCCAACGAGCGAAATCTTCGAGATCTTCATTTGGCAAGCAGCAATTCTTTTTCCTTCCGGGCATTCAGAAAGAATTGCGCCATTTTTCGTTCTTGATGGATGAGCCTCGACACCGGTAATGACTGGGGGAGGAGAAATGGATGGTCCGGAGCTGCAGAGGGGGTGGACAACGGGGACCATCGTCGCAATTCTGGAGCGATTTTATGGGAAAAACATGCAAATTGAGTTCGCTTTCAAGCACTGTTTGCCCCTAACTCTGCGTCATTCCGTTGTAGTCAAAGTGGAGGTTTGATTCGAAATGTATAGCTCATTTGATGCAAAGGCACGGGTACTTGATGAAGGTATTTTCTAAATATATGTTACTTTATTACCTAAAATGACTCTGGTAAAAGTAAAAAATGTCTCTTATGGTTAATATGTAGAACTAATATAATGCAAATAATGTAATGTATACTTAGGGCATACATACTAGGGCGGTGCGTAAAAAACTTTTTTGGAAATTGTTTTTGTGTGAGGGCTGAAAAGTTGTGAGGTGGCATGAGGTACATACACACAAAATTTTAACTTAATCACACAATATCTTCCTTTTCCAGTTTTGGGTCAAAAAACGTAAAAATTAAGGAAAAATTTAACAATTTTGTAAATTTTCACAATTTTAATCTATTTTTTTTGTGATAGTGACAAATATTTAGCAAAATGTACGAGAAACATAAACAAAATTATTTAAAATTAATCCATCAATGTCTTCCGGTTTCACTTTCAGAGGTAAATGTGCGAAATTATCCGAAAATGAAGTAAATTTTAATCTAACATTTAATTTTACCGTTTCCGATTTTTTCTTGCAAACGTGTGGAAACGTTGTGTAATGATATGAAAAATAATGATTGGATTATAGAGTAATCAGTAATTATCTTTGGGCTGCACTTTTTTGTTATAAATTGCCATAATCTGCCGAAAATAGGGAAAAAAAAACAAAATTTAAAACCACATGATAAATTTTTGAAATATTTAAACATATACATATATCGGAAAAGTTACACGTTTGAAAATAATATTTATGAACATTGAGAAGCAAATGTTACTTACAAAGCACCATTTTCATGTAAGCGGGGCTTAATGAAACTCCCAGCGCAATTTGCATTAATTAGAGCTCAGGTGCTGCCATCTATTGGAAAACTAGTACGCCGGCAGTCATTCGAAATGACCGTTGTTCTAGATATTATAAATTGTAATGAAAATGATTTGTGCACAGGTGTCTGCTTATTCAAACTGAATGACCCAGATCAGGTGGCGAGGACGCCCCTTCGCTTACAGCCCCACACTACTATACATTTATTTACTATATAATCAAATTGTTTGTGAAAAATATACATTTATCATCGAAAGAACTTATTGAAATTTTTATTATGCTTTTCAAAACGAGTTTTAACGAAACTGGGAAAAAAGAGCGCTGCCACTCTGATAAGAAAAATATGAAAAGGGCAGACAATAAATAAATGAATTAAAAAGAAAGAATTAAATTAAATTCGCGTATACATTCATTTTTAACGGAGATTGAAATACAGCGAAGCCTCACTCAATATGACGTTAACGGAGATAAACGTTTTGATTGTGATTAGTATATTTGTTACATTTATGACGATAACAATGGCAACTGCATTGATTTGTTTGTTCACACGGCAACTGTAATTATATGTTTGGAAATGAGGGCAACAATGCAAAAGTAAAATAAAACGGGTCAAAAAAATCATTGAAAAATTTAAAAAATTAATTAAAAGAAAACTAATTGAGTCACAACTTTCATTTTTGCGGCGATGCGTTTCTCGGGTCGTAAACATTAACCGTGCCGAATGGGGTCCCGATCGATAAGACGGCCCGGGATCTTATCGCGGACAGACAGACAGACAGAATGAGGCGCTTATGTATAAGGTAAGATTTCATTGCTCAATGTATCTAGTAAATGCTCATCCAATTTTAAATTGCCCTCTCCTAATTCAAAGGGAAATTTTAATTTAAAACTAGTATTACTTCTAAAATATTAACATTATATATGACAACAAGTATTTTCTAAAATATCAACAGTTAGCCGGCATGGTCGCATAGCGGTAAGGTGCAGGCCTCGTATGCCAAAGTTCGCAGGATCAAATCTGGTCCAAGTCGGTGAATTTTCAAGATGCAGAAAATCGACAGCGCCCACGTCGTATGGTTATGCGGCATGTTAAAGATCCCTTTAGTAAACGTTCGGCTTGGATGCTCTCGGTTAAATTAAACTCCCAGTGCAACTTGCATCAATTAGAGCTCAGGTGCCGCCATCTAGGGGAAACTGAGCGTCCAAATTCAAAATGTGGTAGTGGTATCTATCTACAGTGGTGCTACATGACAGAATGGACGCCGATTTCCGCGGAATGCACTAGGTCTGCAAAGGTTGGTGATCATACGCAGCCCCATTAAAAATATATCAATTAGAAATTATTATCATTACTTTGCAATGGGGTCTTGTTAGTGGTATATAAACAAAACAGATTTGAAAGAAATTCGACTGGAAATTTTTATTACTACTTTACGATATAAAGATTCAAAATAATTTCTAAATTACAGTTTTGATAAACGAGAAAAAGAATTCCGAAATCAGTAATTTACTAATAGAGACACAACTTATTCCCGTTCTCCCTTTAATCAAGTAAGAATTCAGGTCCCCACTTGAATAATAGTGAAAATGATTAAGTGATACTCAGCTATTAATATGCAAATGAATTCTCATTTCAACCATATCCAAAATGAGGAGTTCAAGACATATGAGAAAATATTGAGAGTCAAATAACCTTCTCTTCAAATCATCCCCATATCGCAAGATTTATTCAGAAATACACGCATTCAAGGGAATTTAAATCATTCCAATTTAAATGAATTCCGGAAGTTTAAATGAGTATCATTCTTTTTCTAATAACGTAAAAGCAAAGTAAATTTTAATTTGAAACAACTGTTATAAAGAAATTAACTCGTTCAAAAACAGTGAATTTAAGAATAGGTTTCATTTGTATCACATTCAAATCGTAAAATTAAAAGCACTCTCTTAAGTCCTACGTGAATTGATACCCCGGGAAACATATCCTCTCTTCACTTCAGTTCGCTTGGCCGCCACAAATTTAATTGTATGAAATAGCAATAAAAAATTACAAACACGAGCTATTTCATATTCGACAAAATTGAAACCTTTATTGAATGCCTTTGAATATATACGCTAAAACTCTTTGGCATTGTTAAATGAATTTAATGTAATCTCAAACAATTTTCTAAAATTTTTACTGCTAGTTTGTGATTTTAAAGTTGTTTTCTATTTATGTTTAGTTAAATTTTTGGCTTCTTATGCAAATTGGTTTAAACATTGTACCCAAAAAGCAAGTGCTTGCAGTTTGTATTGCTATTATGTGCCTTTTCAAGTCGTTTTATACTTTATTTTTCGGAAAAAAGATAAACTTTATACTTCTCATGAATGTTGGTCGGAAGAACGAAGAATTACCGATTTCAACGTATTTTATTTATTTCGCAGCTATACATAATAAGAACTTAGTCTTTGCGTTCATAATGTAAGTTTGAAACAAAAAAGATGTCAAGACCCAAGCGGCTCAAAATTAAATAAAGTTTTAGAATATAATTATTATTATAACAAGGAGTTCGTCCAGAACTAAACAAGACAAATTTTTTGCTTTCTAACACTGATTTTTTAACATCAGCTACATTTCACTCGCATCAATGGAATTACGCTACACATTATTTCAAATGCCCATTTTTCTTTTTACGCAAACAGAAATTATAAAAAAATAATAAATAAAGCTACAAAAACGACGAGCCTTCCATTCGTTCCTTGAAACTACAAGGCGTTATATCTGAATAACTTCTTACCGTTAATGAACTTTTTCGAGGAAAACATTAAATTTAAGAGCTTTAACTCAAGCGTTTACTACTTTAATTCCAGTACGAACGTTGGAGAAACAAGTTGTAAAACTTAATTACCGCAAAAACTTTCCACAAAGTATAAATTCCAAATCTAAGCAGGTTAAAATAATAAATGATTTTTACAATAGTTTACAAAGGCGATAAATTTTAGGCTATTTCATAAAAAAACTTTTTACTTTCGAATTTTTTAAAAGAAAAAATATGTATCAATATATGATTTACAGTAAAAATAAAACTGTCTGCAACTTCTTATTTTGGGTGAAAAATAATGTACTCCAACTTTACTGAATGTATTGATTGCTTACTTTCGTCAATGCTAAATCCACGGTGTGTTTCGGTTTTTTATTAATAACAATTTTTTTTCTGTTTCACGATACAAAAACTTAAATTTTCTCTATTTGTTGATGCTGAAAAATATTCTTGATATTAGGCGATTTCTAGTTAAAAAAATTGAATTTCTCCCGTAGGTGCTGGTTAAAATTTTAATTGTCCAAAAAAATACAATGAAGAACATCAAATCAGAAGTCTGTTTGCTGTATATGTTCTACGTCTAATGCTCTTTCAAGTAAAATTTATCGAAGTTAATCCGGCGTTTAGATCAGAATTTATATGTGTTTTAAATTTACCCGTACGTGCTAATGTTATTTTTTTTTTCAAATTTTGCAAAGATGCTCTTTAAATATTCAAACCAAACGACCGTTTTTTTAAACATCAAAAGTTTTTTTAAAATCGAAATTTTTCAAAGCAAGTTTGCATATTAGATCATGGCTTATATATGATTCTGTTTTTTTTTTGGTAGAGTAATTTTATGTTTGTTTTTAAAATGTTCTAAATGGAGCGAAAAATGTTTCAAATAAGAAAGTAAAACATGGGAATGAGATCGTTCGGCCGATATCTTTCGAACTAATATTTTTTCGAATTGAATTATTTTCTTTAAAGTTATTAGAGCCGAAAAGAGAAAATAAACTAACATATATTTCCAATGAATTATTCACTTTTATGGGGAAGTAGGTTAAAAAGGAATGCAAATAAAGAATTTTATACAGATAATTAAAGATTTTAAAATGAGAAGACTACATAAAAATATTTCGAAACAAATAAAAATTAAGCATTCTATAATAAGTTCAGAAATATTTTCCAAATATGCAGCGAAATATTAAGCATTTTATCGAACAAGTTAACATATATTTATTTCTTAAAGCTTTTAAAACTTAAGCTGATTTGATTTAAAAGTTAAATACAGACAGAAGTGTGATTAATAAATGCACCCATAATTTTAAACGTACTACAGTATAATTATGTCAAAATGAAATGAAAACATTTATAGAATTTTCCTGGAAAGACAATTGTGCTAAATAATGAAACAGATTAATAAATAATTTTTCAATAAGTTTTTGCAATGACAATTAGTCTGTTATTCACCACACATAAGGTTTCTGCCGGTTGTTACGATGTTTTACATAGATATTACAAATACTGAGAATACAAGAACATACATTTTCTAATTTTCGAACATTTCAAAGATCGTTGTTTAAGCTCTTATAAATCCAGAGTTATAGATCCTTTCTAAAAATACCCCTCGATTATTAAAAGAGATGTCTTATGTTTAGGGATATTATTTTAGCGGTAACAGCTGTGACTCCAGAAAAACAATATCGCTTGAAATTTCCATATTTGGGCACTTAGAAGCTGTGCAATCAAAACTTTGACGTTTTGTTTGAAAGAAATTTAAACTGTTTCTGGTCGCTTTTTATTTTGTTTCTTACTTTAATAAACCTGATTTATTTTTCGTATGGGTATGTTTCACTTATAGATAGGGGTGGGTATAATGTAGATAATAATTTTACTACATTTTTGTCTCATTGCATACTAAATAATTAGGGAATCATTGTAACATTGTTCAACGTAATTAATGCAACTGTGTTCGGTGCAATTATTTATATACATATATCCAAATTTGTGTTGTGTAGATGAATGCAGGTAAAATATACTGATTAAAATATATTTAAACAACATGCATGCTGCTATTTAATGTTATTTGTATTACAGGGTGATTCGAGAAGATACTTCAATGCACTGTAAATCAAGAAAACCGCAAAACGGTCCATTTCTGAAGTTTTGGGAAACTTTTCTGCAGATTTCAAGGCGGTATGGCGGATATTTCCTAGATAATTCAGTCCTTGTAAATCAAGAAAACCGCAAAACGGTCCATTTCTGAAGTTTTGGGAAACTTTTCTGCAGATTTCAAGGCGGTATGGCGGATATTTCCTAGATAATTCAGTCCTTGTAAATCAAGAAAACCGCAAAACGGTAAATTTCTGAAGTTTAGGGAAACTTTTCTGCAGATTTCAAGGCGGTATGGCAGATATTTCCTAGATAATTCAGTCCTTGTAAATCAAGAAAACCGCAAAAAACGGTTTTCCCAATTTCCCTTGGAAAAGTTTTTTGGGAAACTTTTCGGGGGCCCAGATTTCAAGGCGGTATGGTGGATATTTCCTAGATAATTCAGTCCTTCACCTCTTGTAAAGTATGGGGATGATGCTTCCAAACTTTTTCTTTCAAATAACCCCAAAGAAAAAAAGCTTAGGGACAGTAACATTACGCGGGATATTGAAATTCACATAAAGATGCACTCTATTCTCTCTGCGTGGAAGAATAGACTGCATCAGTGCATTGCCGCTGAAGACCGCCATCTTGTTGAAGGGGTATTCAAAACTTAATGTAAAAAATGGGATTATATACAGATCAAAATTTAAAAAGTTTTAAGTCTCAAATTGTATTATTTTTTTTAAAATACCCCCTCAAAACATGGTCAATACTCCTGCGTTACCCTGTATTACAAGTGCGCCCAGAAACAGACCGCACCTGCCCTTTTCTGGCCTATCGTATTTTTAGATGCCCCTGAGTGCAAGCCCTGTATTACATGTCAACTGCGACATAATTGTGTAGGTTTATTTTGTTTTGTAAGAGACAGTCACAGATGTTCTATGTGTGACGCACACGACGCACCTCAAGCCGATAATCCATATGCGTTCAAACGTGTGTTAAGGTTTCCTGTGTTAAATTAAATTCCTAGTTCAATTTCGCATCAACAGAGTCCGGGTGCTTACGCTTTCCGGTGAGAAACTGGACGTCAAAACTCCAATGCGGCGATGGTACCATACTCATTGTTGTACCGCAGAAAAAGTTGGTACCAAACTCTGAGCACAATTGGCAAAAAGGCAACAGAAGGAAAAAAAGTTTAATGCATATTTATTCCCTCATTTCATCATTCATGTATTCGTTCATTTTTATCATTCACTCATTCACATAGTCATGCATTCATTCAGAAAAACCTTTTTAGAAACCCAAATCAAATCGTTTGATGCAAAAATAGGCTCGTTTAGTTCTGCATAAACTTCGTATCTGTGCATGTTCTACATCATATGCTACTTAAGAGAAAGTTTGTTTCAAGCAAATCCGTGAGTGTTAGATCAGAATTCGTAAGGGATTCAAATTTATCTGTAGGTGCTAATGATGAATTTTATCGAACTGCTCAAAATTGAACGAACATTTTTCAAATCAAAAATTATTTCCCATCGAGAGTTTCTTCTAATAAGCTTGTTCAAAGGAACTAGGACTTTTTGTCCAGAGTTTACATAATTTGCTTCATTTTCCCGACATGTTAAGATTTTTTGAACTGTTCAAAATTGAACGAAAAATTGTTCAAATTAAAAAATAAAATAGAGAAATGAGACAAAGTGAAACCCCGTGAAAACGCGGGTGTCGGGGGACATACTTGGCACCCGCGTTATAACATAACCGCGATATAGTGAAACTATACCGCGGAACAATATTCACGAAGTAATACTCGCTTTTGTTGCATCATTTTTTGCTTCATCAATTACTCGTTACGTTTTTTCTATAGTGTAATTTTTCTTTTCTTCTTTGTTGCCATTTTATTCACTGTAATTGCTGTACAAGAGGCACACATTTCAACTGCGCAATCAGTCTATCAAGCGAGCCAGCTCCGTGCGCAAGCAATCCTAAGGCCTCGGCTAACAGGCAGGGGTCTGGTGGAGAAAAGTCTATCGAGCGATAGGTTATAAACCAACTGTGTTCTGAAAAGTATTTATGTTAACAACATAGGATTGTGAAGGGGGAAAGGTTCTAAGAAAACAATAGATTCGGAAGAGGAGAAATGCACTTCTTAAAGAAACAATGTTTTAAACCTACATACACTGGAAAATATGTTTACTTTTCAAGAATGTTAAAGAATCTGCAATACAAAGGTTGATAACGTTATAAAAGTAGTTACACACGCATAACTAGACTTCTGAATCTGCTGGCTGGCTTTATTTACAATGGTAAGTAAGGAATAATCTTAAAATGTCATAATAAAGGGCGGTTTAAAAGACGGGGGACATGATAGGTACCACGGTATATCCGATTCCACGGTTTACTGAGGCGCAGTATAACGGGGTTTAACTATCTTCACCAAGAACATTTGAACGCAAAAAAAAAAAAAAAAAAATCTTTCGAATCGCACAATTCCCTGGAAAGGAATTGGAGTGGACCGACAGACCGACAAACAGGCAAACTGACAGACCCACATTTTCCCCATATCAAAAACCTAGTTTCAAAACTTTTATTTTTCAATCTTTAATTAACTTACTTATTTTTTAACTTTTCCTTATTTTTAACGGTATTTTTACAATACATTAATCATTTTTTCTTACTTTATTTATTTATTTATTGTTATTATTTTTTTACTTTTGTGAGAAAGTTGGCTAAAAAAGAAAACAAGAAGTTCCGTCTACAACTAGACGAGACTACTTTCCCTTATACATCAACATCAAATTTATAATCTAGCTATCTCTCTCTTTCTCATTTTCTTTAGTTCTTAATTGCTTCAGATGTACCTTTTTCAGCGGTTATATTCATTCACTCATTCGTTTATTTATTCCCTCATTCGTTTATAAATTCACTCATTCGTTTATTCATTCACTCATTCGTTTATTCATTCACTCATTCGTGTATTCATTCGCTTTTTATTTATTCATTTTTTTATTCAGACATTCTTTCACTCACTTATTTATTTATTCTTTCATTTATTCATTCATAAACATGCTTAAAAATCCAGATCAAAACATTTCATTGGAAAATAGACTCGTTTAGTTCTTGATGAACTTAACGAGCCTATCGTTGTTTTTTCCTACTTTTGCCTTCTTTCAGACTTTTTTCTTTTTTAAAAACTTTTACGAGAAATCAGGCTAAAAACAAACTAAGTAGGGGATTAAAAATATGAATAATATTATTTGGGAACAGGAACAACCGCATTAATTCCAGCCATTGCGTAAAGAAAAACTCAACATTGTTGTGAGCTCCCTCTTAATGATTCGAACTAATCCTAATTTTCTGGACAATGATATCAAATCATCCCCTATTCGAAAAGGTTGTCGTGAAGGACTCTTCAGCGGTAGCGAGCCTCCATCGATCGTCGAGATTTATTGCGTGGATCGATAGTCGAAATAGTGGTATGGATTGCCTAATGTTCGAATATCGAATCTTTTCGTGGGATGGTCATCTGAAATCAGGAAATCTTCGTTTCAATAAGCAGTCCCGGTCATTGTCACTGGAATTTCGGCGAGGGTCGAAATATGCGTTCGAGTTCTGATGTTTGGATGGGCGATTCTTATGCTTGTTCTGAACCCCCTTTTAAAAAGGAACGTCGAATCAGAAAAGATTCAGTAAAGCAATTTTTTACCTAATTCCAGCAAAATGTTTGTTATCTCTTTTAAAATCTATTATTGAGAAAAGTATTTAGTGATTGTTGAAGTTCAGCAATTTAGACAAAGTAAAAATTTTATTATATTTAAGTTAAAGAAATCAAGAAATACATTTCAAAGTTATTAGAAAAAAATACTAAAATTTCCAAAATTTATTTTAGTGCACTATTTTGTTTTCAATAAAATCCCCGAGATTAGTATTTAATTTGTAGTGAACTTACATTCGCAATTTCTTTTATAAATAATTCATTTCTGTGGAAAAAGTGTTTTATTTAAAATACCAACCAAGGTAACTATTTCTGGACTAATACAGGATAGATTTTGATTAAGCGCTATTAACCCTTTAGAACTCGCCCCGTGAGAAAAACGCTCACACCAAGAAAAAAAATATATCTGGTATTCTACTTCATAGGCAAAGGTGCTGTTCTGTCTAGCTTCCCATCGTCACCTTTTCTTGCTGTCCTGGTGTGTCTCGCAATCAAAGTCTTCGTCTGTCTATCGACGGGCTGAAGACCACCATGTATACTTGGGGATATGTGCATGTAAAATCCGTAGACCCCACTACCTCTCCCCGTGCGTAAGCAATCCTAAGGCCTCGGCTAATAGGTAGGGGTCTGGTGGAGAAAAGTCTATCGACGGGGGCGTTCGCTAGCTGCAGTAGTCAATTGTGAGTGTTTTTCATATCAATAGTTCTCGTGCGGTTTGTTTGTACAAATGACTCTGACTAAAACATGCTTTTAATAAAACTTATAAAATACGCACACAGTAAAACGGGTAAAATTGACCACATTTGTAAGTTGACCACCTGTCTAAGTTGATCCCTTTTGTCAGGTGATGAACTTAACGAGCCTATCGTTAAGTTTTTCATAGTTTTGCCTTCTTTCAGACTTTTTGCTTTTTTAAAAAACTTTTACGAGAAAGCAGGCTAGAAACAAACTAAGTAGGGGATGACGCCACGGAATGAGCCATTCACTCTCTAACTCACCCTCTATAAGTTGACCACCTGTCTAAGTTGACCACTAAATTGCCGCACCGCAAGTGGTCAATTTACGCACGTTGCAGTGTATGTAGTTTACAAAAACAATTTCTGCTTAGCTTCCATGAGGAAAATTTTGTACCCTACGCAGTATAAAAAAGTTGTACGCCTGTACGATATGTTTTGAGAATATTATTATTTTGCTCATTATTTGGTGTTTAGAATAAATATAAATGCCTTTTAGTTCAACATATTTCATTTACTATCATTTTTTGAAGGAAATAGGTGGTGTGAGAAAAAATTTTCACCCGCGAGTTTTCAGGTTATGCATTTTGACGCGATTTCTGAAGACTTAATAACCAAGGAAAAGAAGACATTTTTCGAAATGTCTCATATTTCTTCGTTAGCGTAATTATCGGTAACTAGCCCGCACCGTTGTATAGTCCGCAGGAAGAAAAATTCATTCTAAAAAAAAATAATAAGTTCGGTGTATAACCCGCATCCAGAACAAAGCATGGGATACACCTCTAGAAAACAATACATTGCGCCCAAACCCTAATCTGCTTTGGCCATTGTTTCGAAACCTACGATTTATTTTTCTGCATTTTGTTTTGCAGGAAAAAAGATTTCGATAGCTTTGAACGGTAGTTGTATTTTTAATGATACTTTTGTTTTTCTTTGAATTTCATGTATTGCCGGTATCGTTATATTTCCCGCAGTTAGTAAAAAAAGGAGTTTTTTTTTAGATAACCCGCGGGCTATACACAGATAATTACGGTAATTGAAACAAGGCAATTCCAACAGTCAACAATTTGAAACGTGGATCGAATGAAAATCTAAGAAATTACATGACGTGTTTAAATACACAATGAAATTAACTAAACTAATTGAAATCATTAGATGAATAAAAGTAAGCGGACGTCTACTTTCAAACTATCAATTCGTGTAATTTGGTTCAGGAATTTTTCCTCTAAACTTCATATCGCACTTAACACGTTCACGTCGGTGTGACCCACCGGTGGATCACGCTTGACTGTTCCGTGGGACGGCGTGCATCACAGGTGAGTCACTTGTTTTCAGAAAAGAAGTCGTTAAAGAATAAGTTTATTTTATTTTTTCTCAACATTATAAATAAAAATTCGAAGGCCTTCACTAAGCGTAAGGATACAAGACAGTCCCGCCTCACGTAGAAAAACGTAGATATTTGCCCCGGCGTGAACGTGTTAAGGGAAACAATATGAGTAATATAAAAGTTATTCGTAACATATTTTATATTACGAATTACTAACTACAAGAAGAGGAAATATCTGATCACCAATACCAAAATATTCGCGGATCCTTCCCTAACGGAAAAAAAATCTCAAAATAAGAAAAAGGAAACTGATTTTTGTCGTTGGAAATCCGTTTCTTTTTTTTTTCGCTCCATAAAATCAGACTTCCCCGATTTTTATACGCAATTGCACAAAACTGCAATATCTCATTTTATTTATTTGACTTCTTCTATCATCTCTGTAACCGTACTTCCCTGCCTAGAGGAATAAATTGGTCTCGAAGCAATCGACTTGTTTAATGCTCGGAGGAAAAATTGAATCGTCTGCAGCACAAAATAGAATGTAACTTTCACTTTAGAGAACATTTCTTGCGCAAACGTTTTTCTTTCGAATACTTCATGTTTCGGAGCGAAAAGCTTCGTGTTTTATGAAAGAAAGTAGTTGTTGTAGATAATAACTTTTAATTGTTAGTACTATCAACTTAGTAACAAATGGTTACCATGTAATTATTTAAACTATATGTCACATGGAATCATGAATATGTACAAATAATGCATGTACCGCTTATCCAACAATTTTTTGTGCCATAAAAATTAAAAATTCATAAAATATTATCTACATATAAATAAGCAAAGACAAAACGGTTAAGAACTATTTTATCGTCTGTTTTTCAACCGATTTTCTTACTTTTTTTAGTTTAGTAGTTTTTGACGAGTTTTATTGATACCACTTAAAAAAATTGGAAACATTTTATCCTTAATTAATTATGTCCCCTTTACTTTTGTCAGGCCAGGCTCATTTATAATTGTTATAATCTTGCATTTTTATAGATAGCAGATGGCTGCATGTCTTGATTGAGTACATTATTAAATAATTAAAATGAAACTCATTGTCAAATGGAGTTTGTTGCCACTAAGCAGTAATATTAAAAGAAATTATAATAAGAGTTTGAGTGAAGGCTTCTCTGGAACAATGAAATGAAAAATGAGAATAGTGCATGGAAGTAGGCATTTTTAAAATTTTACTGAACTGCCACTCAACTTAGTACGAAATCAGCAGAAGTACAACTGGCTGCATTTATGAGCACAATTGGCCGTGCGGCTACAATGATTTACAATACTTTTGCTTTTTGTGTGGATGAGTAAAATAAACTCGACATTATAATAGCAAAAAAATGATGAGTAATTCGTATATAATTATGTAAATAGTATAATGTTTTCAATGCAAAACTTAATTATTACGGTCGAATTTCGACTGTTTTGGAAAACCGTAGTTTGTTTTAAGCTCTGAGATGCTATAAATAGTATTTTTCTGTTGCGACTTGTTGATGGATACTGTAGAACAGTGTTTCCCAAACTATGGGTCGCGACCCACTGGTAGGTCACGAGCGAATACTGAGTGGACCCTCGCCACTGTAAACACGAATTTAAAACAATAGGAAGTCTGCGAATAAAAGTAACTAAAGTTGAAGTTGATGCTAAAACTTTAATGAAGAGAAATAAGAAACAAATACATCCTTCCTATTGCAATTGCAATAACTTTGTAAAAAAAACCTTGCAGGTGTAGGTATTTAAGTAATACAATTTTTTTTAAAGTTGTGTTTCTTACTTAACAGGCTTTCATTCATATTGGTAACACCAAAAATTCCAAATTCAGTTAGAGCAAATAAGACTGCATTAAGTTTTTCCACAACTGGCCACCAGGATATCTGAGCATTACCCATATTTATGGCCTATTTTCTCTAGGACAGCTAAGAGGTGGGTCCCAAGATTGGAAATTTTTGTTAGATAGGTCGGAGTCCGTAAACTTTGGGAACCAAAGACACATCTCAACACAGTAATAAAACAACACAATAAATGTTGACATTTACCTTCACCCATTTGGTACTAAGTTGAACCATTATACTGGTTCCTAGTTTCCAATTCATGGTGAAACTAGGGGAAAAACACCATTATAATGGTTCAATTTAGTACCAAACGGTTGGTGGCAGCTATATAATACTCTTCGAATTAATTGGGACAAACATGTTTTTCTTGTCTGAGTTGGTATGTGATTACTAGTGATGTTTCAGCTCTTTTCTCAACAAATGGAGCTGGAAGCTTAGTTCCTATTAAAGACCTGTTGAATTCTGCCTAAAACATAGATATAATACACAGTAGGTTTGTTCCATTCATGGAAACATTTGATGGAACATTTCAACATGACTTGACCCCTTGTCACACTTTGAAATCGGAACAGACTTTTATGCGGTAAAATAAAATAAAAGTGGTTGATTGTCCTGGTTATTAACCAGACCGAAGTCCTATTGAAAACCTTTGTCATGTTCTCAAGAAGCTTAGATAAATTGCAAGACAATAGAACAAACGATAAAAAGGGCTATACAGGTGTGGTTCAATAACGATGAAGTCAAAAACATGTGCACTACACTGTTAAAAATTTCCGTAAGAAAATAGTAAAATAACCATTTATTTGATTGTTATTTTACCATATTTAACTACAACAGTTGAATAACCATTAAAAAGATGGTACTCAAACCGCTGATTGCGAAAAAAATTGTTTATTCTCTGTTTATATTAAAGAACGTTTAACTAACCGTCATTTTCAAGCGCTCAATAAGAATCGGGAGTCCATCTTGGTTGCGAAACCTTACCTGTCGTATGTTGTTTTAAAATAGGAATACGGATTTATCAGTTAAAATATGCATGTGTATAAAAAAAGAAGAAAAAAAAGTGGCTTAAGCAGTGGTTACTAAATAGAAACACATACACACGTAAATCAAAAATGGGAGACATCGGATTCCCGAACTGTTTGCGAATGTGCGAACCCATCATTTGAACTGCTGAAGCTTGTTTGTATTTTAATTTTTGCAGCATATAAAATGATTTTCGTCCATATACAGTAAATTTAGACTAAAAATGACTTTGGATCCAATCAAAAACTGAAATCTTAATTTTAAGGCAGTTTGCCTATTGGAAAAGAAGATTTATTGATAAATAAACGGCCGCTTTACGTGGTGCAGATGGCCGAATGACTAGAGCGCTAGGTTGGTATGCCATACACGCGGGGCTCGAGTATCGGTTCCGTTTCCACGCCTCGAAATGGTTCAAAAACGGTAAAAATTTTGTTTTGAAACCATTTTTAAATGGTTATAAAACAGCAAACTTTTTTTATTTATGGCTTTTTAACCAAGTTGATTGGAAATGGTTACGTCCCGTAAAGATAGAAAAATGTTCCAAACCGTAAATTTAACGGTGAATTAGATGGACAGACTGCTGCCGGTCAATTAACCGTAATTTCATGTTGAAATTTCTAACAGTGTACACTAATGGAGTATAGGTCAAGAAGGTTTTGAAATTTTCATTTCTGTTAAAGGGGGGGGGGGAGGACATTCTTCGTAATAATTTAGAGAGAGATCAGTCAGAGATTTATCGGTGAACTTTTAAATATAAAGTTCACTGTTAGAAATTTCATCATGAAATTACGGTTAAATGACCGGCAGCAGTCTGTCCATCTAATTCACCGTTAAATTTACGGTTTGGAACATTTTTCTATCTTTACGGGACCTAACCATTTCCAATTAACTTGGTTAAAAAGCCGTAAATACAAAAGTTTACGGTTTTATAACCATTTAAAAACGGTTTCAAAACAAAATTTTCACCGTTTTTGAACCATTTCGAGGCGTAGAATCTTTGAGGCGTAGAAACCATAAACGATGCTTGCAGGACTCGAACCCCGAATGCGTGGTGTACTAGTCTAACTCTCTGTCCACCCTGCCACCGCCATCACGTAAAGCGTCCGTTTATTTATCAATAAATCTTCTTTCCAACAGGCAAACAGCCTTAAAATTGAGATTTCAGTTTTTGATTGGATCCAAATTTATTTTTGGTCTAAATTTACTGTATATTGACGAAAATCATTTTATTTGCTGCAAAAATTAAAATACAAACGAGCTTCAGCAGCTCAAATGATGGGTTCGCTCATTCGCAAAGAGTTAGGGAATCCGATGTCTACAATTTTTGATTTACGTGTGTATGTGTTTCTATTTAGTATCCACTGCTTAAGCCACTTTTTTTTCTTCTTTTTTTATATACACATGCAGATTTTAACTGATAAATCTTTATTTATATTTTACCAACAACGTACGACGGTAAGATTCCACAACCAAGATGGACGCCCGATTACGGTTAGTTAAACCTTCTTTAGGATAAACAGAGAATGAACGATTTTTTTCACAATCAGCTTTTTGAGTACCATCTTTTTAATGGTTATTCAACTGTTGTAATTAAATATGGTAAAATAACAATCAAATAAATGGTTATTTTACTATTTTCCTGCAGAAATTTTTAACAGTGTTTTAGAAAAATTGTTTTCTCAATTTGTCCCAATTAAATCGAGCAGTATAGTAGTTCACCGTTTTTTTGGTGAAAGGTTGAACTAGAATTTTTCACAGGGAAATATTGAACAAGTTGCATTATGCTATTCTTTTCGAATTTGCGCACCAAAAAATGATGAAAGCACAGCAGGAACTTGATTCGGAATTACCTAAACTTGGGTGCAACTAGAAAATGTGTAGTTTACAGTTATACAATGCAAAGATGCCCCAATTTCAAAGATCCATTTCAATCGAAGTAGAAGAAAACTCAAATAATTGGACACATTCCAGATTGACATAATATTTAATATACACTAGCACTACCCTGTTCAATGGAGGCAATTCAAGCAACGTCATTGGTCACGTGGCAGCGATGAAAGCAATGTAAACAAAGGTAGTCGTAGCTTCGCTTTACTTCGAGTTCGACAAATCTAGTTAAAAACTAGGCCTAAATAAAGTTCTTCTGCATTACATAAAATTAATACTAAATAAAACACTTATTTTAATAATTAATAAATTTTTTGAATAATGATTAAATTAAACGTAAATATTGGGTTTTAATCAGAAAAAGCTGTGAAAATAATCTAATTAATTTTGACTAGTGAACTCCAGGTAGAACTCAATTAAAAATCTTAGTAAACAAACAGCGGTTATCACGTGACAACGCTGATTGTTCATGAGTCCCTCTAGCGGTGAATTGCCTCCATTCCATTTTCAAGTACACGTAACTGATATTTCATTTCGCTCGAGAACATAGATTCGTTGAGAAATACTTGATGAATGTTTATCTAATGACGTTTATAGCTGTTTGCAAAGCTGTTCAGTCAATGGAGTTATACAAATCTAAACTGTTCAAGTCTTATTTACTTTAAAACGACAGAAAATTATGATATTTGACGTGACTGCGCTGAAATTGAAGTAAACTAGTCGTTCAATATCGTAATAGTCTCCTTTCGGTATAGACACTCCAGAAGGTAAATAAAAGGCGGGGGTTATCATTAGCTTTCATGACGCTGATAATTGAATTGTGATAACTACACGGAGTCGAATGTACACAACGTTTCAGAGACAGACTATATTTTGACCAAGCGCGTCGTCAAACATGTCCTAGTATCGCCAATTAACACTTAATTGGAGATATTATTGTGTTAATTGGCGATACTGGAGAATGTGGCTCCCTTCTAATCCTCAATTTTTTATTTCAATTTTGAATAGATTGTAAAAGTGCTCTAGTAAATAATATTAGGCTGTGTGCGATTTCTATTTTACACAGACTCCTGTTTTACACATACACACTGATATGCATACGATACGCACACATACACACATGTGCGCGTGCATGAATAAGAGTTTCATAAATAGTTTTAGAGTTCATAGTTAATAAACCGATTGCTAATTGGAAAAATACCTTTTGTTACACACACACACACACACATATATAATATAGGTTGTGTGCAGCCACAAAAATATTGTACGGAAATACTTAGCAGGCTTTATGCTTTGAGTAGCTAAAAGTAATTTTTCCATCCTGGAATTTTGAAAGTTTTATCAGGACTGAACAAATATCTATAAGTACTAAATATTTCTTGTAGCAAGGTAAAAAGATGCTGTTTTGTAGTTGCTAATTTTTTTTTTTTGCATATTTATAGTTCACATATAATTTCAATTTCATTGCGACATGAGGAACAGTGGATTACCTTCATGGGGCACAATGGACCACCACCCAAGTGTCTAAAAGTATAAATTACATCATCGAAACAAAAATATATCATTCGGAGGGGCGGGGGGTCCGTTGAAAAAAGTCTAAGCTAATCAAAAATAATATCAATATAAGTAGACTACACTTACATTTATCCACATTGTCTTTACTAGACAAATAGCAAGACTATTATTAAGCTGTCATGCAAAATTTTCAGGTCCAAATGTTCGAGATGTCATTTAACATTTCAGTTTAAGAAGCACAGTGCGCAAAACGAGTAAAATAACAAAACTGAAAGAAAGAACAAATTGCAGTCTGGATTGCCGAATCTCGCTCAACAGAACAACATAAACTCTCCGCGTCAAAGGTCTTTGGAAATAAATTACCAGAAAGAAAGGCAAGCTTTATTTTTAAAAGGCACTTTCGTCGCTGATCTGTGACGAAATCAATATCCTGTCAGAGAACATTACCCAAAATAGGGACCAAACTTCCCAAAACTCGGCATTTGCATTTTTTTCACATGAAATTGCACTTCCAGTTGCGATAGATTGCGACAACGTCTTCCACACGGAGTTGCATCGAGCCATTTTTATTCTGAGTCATTACCGGATGTCTAGTCAATCTATTACCTCTTGAAAAATGGCGCAATTTTTCCCGAGAGGGGTGGGGAGTGGAGAGACGTTTTCTAAACACACTTTGGAGAATGTATTCATGATTTTTTTTTTTTATAGTCGTAAGAAATATTTTATCGAATAAGTCGTGGAAGAGGCTGTTCTTGCAAATTTAAACCTGTTGAAAGTTTCCACACAAAATTGCGCAGTTTGGTAAACATGAAGACACGTTTTGTTTAATAAGTTTTCAGAAACTTCTTTGCTCGTTTCTAGCACTTCCGCTATTAATGAATGCGCATCTTAGTTAAACACAGAAAGCGAAAAATATTAAATAATTTTTGGGTAAAAAAATAGATCCAACTTCAAATTACGCTGAAAAGTAAAAAAGTAAATTCATTCTTTAACCAACATAGATACTACTTTTAAACATAATTTTTGGAAGTCAGTGCAAAACTATGACCGACAAAATCCTTTGTAATCGTGAATCAAATTACAGATACAAAGGGACCATAGTGTGTTACAGTTCCAATATGAAATAACACATATAATGGTAATTAGACTGTCATAATTTCGCATCCACTTCAAAAATTAAAGTTTAAAAGTCGTATCGATGTTGTTTACAGAATTAATTTATTTTTTATTGTTTAGCGCAATATTTGATTTGCAGTCAGGTCTCTTTTTTTTAAATTATTGTACTAACAATGAGTTTTATATTTATTAATAATTTTCTCCAACAAAGAAATGTCAAGCCTAGTCTTTCCAATTAAAAGAAAAATACTTATTTTCCACCCATAACGTTTTTTCTAAAGAAAACATGTAGTCAAATTGCTTTGGAATATTTGAGTTAGACGACCGTCTATCAATTAAAGAAAAAAATTAGTTCATTTAGTCAAAAATTATGGATGAAAAAAAAATCACTACATTTATACCCACAACTTTTTTCCTATCGAATGTGGTCAAAAAAAGTTCAGGACCTATGAGGGACCCCTCTCAATCGATTAAAAAAAGAATCATTACAATTGGTTTATCCAGTGTAAAGTTATCGACGAACAAGCAAACAAAAATACATACGGTTCGAACTGGTTTTTGCGGGAAGTCCGTTCAAAATAGTCAATGTCTAAAACTGCATTTTTTGAATTGTCCAAAACAAAATGAAAACTTGGGCCATTTTTGAGGTGTTTCGTGTCCTTGTCTAATAAATGTCGTTTATAAAAAAATATATATGAAATCAATAAAAATAAGAGTTGTTAAACTACAGACTATGAACCAATAATTGAAATAATGTCGGTTAATAACAAGATATGAATGAAGCAAATAATTATTAGCAGAAATGACTGAATTGGCTGCTAATTTCTTCGTGCCGCAAATTAGTTTCTTATTTTCTACGAACAGTTCAATCCAAAGGCAATGTAATTGATCATTTAATTGTATTACCGAGGAGTTCAGAAAAAATAAAAATATTTTATATTAGATTTCTTTCACGAAGCTTCAGAATAAAGATACTAAAAAATATTACTAAATGTGTTACGTTCGAGTAATTATTTTGTAGACCGTTTTATTTTATTTTCGAGATGGATGAGGTTACATCAAAGATACACAGAAAAGCAGTTGGAGGATGTCCAACAATTGATTTAAAATTTTGTTACAGACTAAATAACAGATTTGAGTCTTCAACAAAAACGAACTACCGAAAAAATATTTTAAATTATTTTCAAACGATTAACCATTAAAGCACGAGTTTTTTTTCTGAGAAACTAGTATAGTGTAAGTTATTCTTTGCAATTTCAGGTTGTGGGGGTGATTTGGGAGAGGGGGTGGGGTAAAAGTTACGTAGAGGAAAAATATTATACAAAGTGTAAATGGATCTCAGACGGGGCATTAGAAATAAAATAACGCACGGGTATGGGCAAATTTTCCGGGAACTTTCGCCCGTGTAAGACACGGGAAAATGCCTTAAGGGGTTAATACGCCTCAAAAGGACTTACTTTTTATAAGACTAAAGTGGACTAAATTTTCAATTAATGAATTCAGTTTGTAGGGTACAGTGTATCAATTTGTAGAGTACAGTCAACAAAGGTACAGTAATAAGGTACAGTAAAGTTCAAGGTTCCCTCACATGAAATGCTTCATGAGAACACATGTTTAGTAGTGAAAATTATCTTTCATAGTCACAAGCTCAATATTAATAATAAGGTACAATAAGGTACGGTAAGTAATTTTCAAGGTGGTTTCACAAGAAATGTTTCAAGAGATCACTTGATCTGTAGTGAAAAGTATTTTTCATAATGACGAGACTGATATTATTAAGATGGTACAAAAAGGTAATGTTGTACCCTGTGGTACAGCTAACATTGTGCAAAAGGTACAGTAAGTACTTTTCAAGGTGACTTCACAAGAAATGCTTCATGAAAACACTTGATCTGTGCAGAAGAGTATATTTCATAATAACAAACCTAATATTAATAAGATGGTACAAAAAATTTTCAAGGTGGTTTCACAAGAAATGTTTCAAGAGAACACTTGATCTGTGCTGAAAAGTATTTTTCATAATAACAAGCCTAATATTAATATTAATAAGTACCTAATTACTTACCGTACAAAAATGTACGGTAAGTAATTTTCAAGGAGTTTTCACAAGAACTGCTTCAACAGAAATCTTCATCTGTAGCGAAAAGTATCTTTCATAATAAGAAACCAACCATTAATAAAATGCTACAAAATCTAATAATTCTACACGTGGTACAAATAACATTGACTGCGCAAGAAATGCTTCATGAGAACGCTTGTTCTGTAGAGAAAAGTAACTTTTATAATCACAAACCTATTACTAGTAATTTATACAAAAGTTAATGGTAGCACCCAATGGTGCAAATAATATGGTACAAAAAGGACCAGTAAGTAATTTTCAAAGTGACCTCTCAGGAATCCCTTCACGAGAGCACATGATCCGTAGCGAAAAGAATCTTTCATAATCCTTTGATTACCTACAAGAAGATCTTATAAATTACAACAAAAACTCCATTCAATGTCACTGTGATTTACTTCTCCACGAGCAACTACCATCGACTATTTCATCCATTATTTTTCTGAAAAATAGCTCCGTTCTATTATAGTGCACTGAAAGTGGAAACAAAAAAGGGGGAATTTCACAATGCACAATGCCATCTCATTCTCTTTTAGCCATTTTGTTTGAATAAGATCCTGTTTCCAGGAAGGACGTATCCCATGAAATAAAGCACTTAGGTAATGGGTATTGAGATAAAATCCTACTTAGTGGATGCAGTTCTTTACTTGGTGGAGCATCCTTAATGTAGTGCATTTGGTTGGAAGTTCTTTATTAATGCTTTCTAAGGAGGACAGGAAACAACAATGCGAGGGAAAGTTTTTTTGTGTGGGGCGGGGGGGGGGGGGATTTTTTCCCTGCCAAAGAGTTCTTTTTCAATGCTGTACGTATCTTTGTTAGGCTCTATTAATTTTATCAATTTATGAATCCTGTTGTCATATATTTATTTCTAGCTGGCAACGCACCTTTTTCTTGCTGTGTATTGGCTACACTGTTGCACCTTAGTTTGTTTTGATTCTAGTTGTGTTCCTGGCGTGTCTCGCCTGTGTATTCTATAACAGGACTGGAAAATTATATTGCCCGACATGGCCGGGGCATGTAAAAATTCCGATCGGGCATGTATCTTTAAACCTTATATGCCCTTCCCGGGCATGTAATTTTTAGTCAAATTTTCGAATCATTGAAAAATCACCGCATCCTTGCCGGAGCTCAAGTTTTTTTAAGCGGTACCGCTAAAATCATATTTGGCAAACATGAAATAATTACGAATGGTTCTAAGAATTTATAAATATCCTTTTGCTTATGAAGATTATGATTTGCATCTCTCCTAGCACATCTGCACGCGAGAGGGGATTTAGCGTCATGAATCGAATAAAAAGCCCTCTTCGTTGTCAGTTTGTCTACAGAAACAATCAGCAGTCAAATGAGCATTGCCATTGATGGTGCAGAACCGGAAAATTTTTAGCCTTTAGCGGCATCAAACACTGGTTGTTCAACACCAAGGGAACAAGACATGTTGACTTGCATTGCATGTCAACAATAAAATTAGCAATACAATTAAAATCTTGCAAATTTTGAGTTTTAATGACTCATTACGAAATATTTATTTGTAATGTAATTTTTTTAATAATTTAGATTAACTTTAAAATAACTTTTGATTCAGATATAAGGCTGTTGATTTAAATTTTTGTCTGATTAATGCTATACTGCAAATTCAAATGTTTTTATTAAAATGCAATAAAACAACTTCTGGTCATGTAAAAATTTTGTTCGGGTATGTATTTTTTAGACAAACATGCCCGAAAGGGCATGTAAAAAGATTTTTCGAGCCCTGTTATAAAATATATGTTTTTTTAAGTGTTCTTCTTATAAATACGTTTAAACCAGTGAATCACGTAAATTTATTAGGTTATGAGCTCCAGCTGCGCATTCAATTCGCCAACCTGCTTTAAGTAAGAAAAAAAAAAGAAGAAACTACATCGGTTCTTTAGGCCTAATCGTAACTTTCGGATTGAAGCAAACTCATGATGGCTGGACTGAACATTTATTTCTTTCATGAATAAATTGGATGGAAATAACTACTCGCAATGGAGGTTCCAAATAAATTGAGCACTAAAAGCTAAAGGTGTGTAAAATGTAGCGAACGGGGCCACAGTTAAGCCCCATGTATTGTCATACTCGCCCATAAAGTGGGGGGAAAATGATGCTACAGCTATGTTCACCATAACTACCGCGATGGAAATTAAGCAAATCACGATCGTCGAAATCGGCACTTCATGCTTCACTCTAGAAATGCTTGAAAAACTAAACTCTATTTTTAAACTGAAATCGGTCTGCAATACAATGTTGCTTGATAAATTTCATCAATTGAAAATGGAATGCAAAGAAACTTCAGTGCAATGCATTGCAAAGGTAGAAAATCTCGCCCATCAAACCAAGGACTTTGGATTGCAAAATACAGGCAAGTCTGGTTATCTGTTGATGAAGATAGCAAACAAAATTTGTCCAATCCGACTCCACGACTGATTGACAAAGCAGCAGCTTCGTTATCGCAATCTGAACAGACTGAGTCTGCATTTTTCGCTTCCAATCGCAGTAAATTTATTAAAAGATAATGTAAAATGTTCACTTCTTTAATGCTATTACTAAGCAATGCCGTCTGAGTGGCGTAGTGGCAACGCACTGGCCTCCACGCCCAATATTGCAGGATCAAACCTGGCCCATGTCGGTGGATTTTCAAGATACAGAAAATAGTCAGAGCCCATGTCGTATGATTGAGAGGCATGTTGAAGATCCCTTGGGTATCGGTTTTGTTTGGATACTCTCGGCTAAATTAAATTCCTAGTGCAGCTTCGTATCATTTAGAGCTCAGGTGCCGCCAGGTAGGGGAGATTGAGCGTCAAAACTCTCAAACTGGTAGTGGCCTCCGCTCCCAACTGATAGTGATGCTACTTGATAAAAATGGTTGCGGATTTACGGGGAATGCACTAGGTCTGCAAAGGTTGCTGACCATATGCAGCCCCATTAGAAGGACGGCAATTTTAAGCAATAAAAGAGTTACGATGAAAGCTAATTTTTATCACCAATAAATGTCATTCATAATGCTTTGGATTCAGATTGATACTTTTCCGTTTTGGAGGAGTGGGGGATCTGGCGATGGTTAAACTTTTTTTTTCGCCAAATCAAACCACTATACCAAGCCCAGTGGCTGTGCGGTACCCTTCCGTGCTACCATGCCACAGGTTCGGGGTTCGATTCCCGGGCTGGGGAGGGTCGACTCAGCCTTTCATCCCTTCAGTGGGGTCAATAAAAGAAGGACCAAGCACGCTTGGAAACTAAAACTGTTGGTTCCACGCCAAGCCGACCACTTGCCCGGAATATATTCTTCTGCACCCCAGGGCCCTCGGATTCGAAAGCTGCAATGGACACATCAGGGAAAGGCCCTCATTGGACTGTCGGGTCTCCAGAGTTATTTTAAACTACTATACCAGTATGGGTTGCCGTTGACGATGTTTAAATATTTTCCCCAAAAACAAACTCCACACACAATACAAATTTATTTGGGGGGGAGGGACTAACCATCGCCAGCCCCTCGGAAAGAAAAAGTACTTCCAGTTTTAAAAGGGATAGTTTAACAAGTAGCTAACACGTTTCATACAGGTGCTTTTAGAAGCAAGCTACACACACAGACAAACACAAGTTTGGCAAAATTCATGGTCGAAAAAGACTCTCATTGCGGGAAGTTCTAGTTTTTATTAATGGTTTGTAAATGGACATAATATTGTAAAGCATGAATAAGCAAACTAGGGGCTTAAAGTAAAACTATTACTATGTTGTCACAAAAGGGACAAACTAAGCCAAAAGCTGATTAATTAAGGCCTTTCAACAGCGTATTATTAATGTCAATTATTTACACAGTCAGCATTTCAATTATTTACAGAAACATTTAGAAAAAATTTGCATTAACAAATATTCGCACTTTATTATTTACAAAGTCACAGTACTACACTGATACTACCACTAACAACGAGTAAAATTATTAAAAACAGTTAACACATTATGAGCGGGCGACGTAGAACGCGCAACTGTGTTGCGCATCTAAGTTGACTAAGTTAAAAAAAATTGTTCTAAAAAAATACACCAATTCATACATAATATGAAACATTATTTTTTCCCTTGTGTGACTTGAAAGTGGTGATTTTAAACTGGTACAAATACCAGCCCCGCTTTTAAACGGGTACTAGTACCTGCCCCCCCCCGCCCTATTCGGCCCTTTCGCCGAATCGACATTTTATCACCAAGCCGAATATTCGGCCTGGCCGAATAATGGGTAAGGTGAAGTTCGGCCTGGCCGAATATTGATGGACTATTCGGCCGAATAGTTCTGCTTCAGTGGAAATGTAAACAAAATAAAGAAATTAGTAGATTTTAAACATTTAAAATTGTTTAATAATTATTGCAAAAGAGCACAATAGTTTATAGCTATAATAAATAAAAATAATTTACGAAAAAACTACTTTTTTTAAACCCTGTTTTAGGCTTGCCTGAGCAAAAACAGATTTTAAAGTTGTAATATTGTATTATATATTTAGCATTCGCTCCAAAAGCTTACAATAGTCAATTATGATATATGAGAAATTAATTTTGCTATTATTAACGAAGTGGAAGTCAGACTTTGTTTGGGTTGACTGATTTATTGTGAATATTGGGTAAGATAGAAATGTGAAAAGCCTAGAATATATCATGAATATTTAGATATCATAAGTTATTGGGGTTTTTGAAAATAGAAATATATTCGAGTTAATTGTATTAAATTTTAATAGATCTTTTAAAAATAGGTATGTAAAAAACCCCATAAAATGAAAATATTAACTTTTATAACTTTTAAAATATCTTCATAAAACAGTTTTTAAGCAAGGTAGAACTTCACTAAGCAATAGTTCTTTCATTTGAATTAAATAATGAGTAAAATAATGCTAATGCTTACTACCATAAAATCTGTTATTTCTATTCCACTTGTGGGTGAAATTCTTAGTTTTATTACATTCAAAACAATAGAGAAAATAGATTAATTTTAAATAATTTTAAATTCTTAATAAACAAAGTTAAATCATACATCATAGATTGTGTGTAATTGGCGTTTGACTTTGTCAATAATTTTAAATTTGTCAAATACTTTCTACTACAACGATTTTCTAGAAATTTTATTATTCGGCTGCCGAATATTCGGTATTCGGCCTAAGACCTTGGCCAAATATTCGGCTTGGGCCTATTCGGCCTAGAAGAAATAGCCGAATATTCGGCTTCGGCCTGGAACAAGTGGCCAAATATTCGGTATTCGGCCAAATCACTATTCGTACATCCCTAGTACAAATAACCGCGCCCGCTCATAATGTGTTAATACTTCACAGTCAAACACCTAGTCAAAGTACTCTCGTCTACATCTGCTTTTTCCAACAAGAAAAGCAGCCTTGAAAAATTCCGTAAAAGTTGTTTCTTTGCAAGTGTTGTGTTACAGCAGGGAAAAAAACTTCTCCTCACTGCACTGCAATGAGTCGGAGTTTTCTCACGTTTTTATTCTTACGGAATTCCTTTAACGGTACTAGAGTTCGCCCAACAGTCGAAATTCGACCGTGATAATTAAATTTAGCATTAAAAACATTAAACTATTTATGTACTAATATAAATATTACTCATCAAATTTGGCGATTAGCATGTCGAGTTTATTTTGATCATCCTCATTTAAAGCAATCGTATTGTAAGTCATTGTCGCCGCAGAGCCAAGGGCATTCATATATGTAGCCACTTATACTTCTGCCGATTTCGTACTAAGTGGAGTGACAGTTGAATAAAACTTAAATGTTCGCACAACAAAATTATTCTCATTTTTCATTCCATTGTTTCAGAGCCTTCACTCAAACTCTTATTATACTTTATTTTAAAATTACTGCTTAATGGCAACACACTCTTATGAATTTACTCAACCAAGACATGTTGCCATCTGCTATCTATAACAAAATAACATTACAATTATAAATGAGGCTTGCCTGACAAAATAAAAGGGAAATAGTTATTGAATAATAAACTGTTCTCAAAATTTTTAAATTGACATCACTAAAACATTTCATTAGCTACTAAATATACATGTACAAGAAAGTCTGAAAAGTCTAGGAGAAAATGGTTTTTATCCGTTTCGTCTTTGCGTATTTATAGTTAGATTCGGGCACAAGCTCCAAGGAACTTTCGTGTACTGTATATTTCTTTAGCTTAATTTTAGTAGTTATTGCTTAAAGGTTTTACCGTGCTAAGCTTGACAAGAGAGATGACCATTACCTAATCAAACGCAAAAGAAGCAATTTCTTATAAGAAAGTAATTTTATTGAATTTAAATAATAGCTAAGGCTTTTTTTACTGTATTGAAAAAATTATGTTCGCAGAAAACCATTGCCAACGTACCGTATATTTTTAGAGTCAATACCTGCACAAAATAATACACACACAAATATTTTTGTGAAGTAGTTTGAAAGCTGTGTTATGAATACATTTTCCAGGAAAGTATGGAAGTTATACACTTTCTTGGGAAAAAGCTAAGTAGAAAAAGGCTTAATTGAGCATAAATAACCACTGAAAAGTCTTAGCCGTAAATGTAAGTCAGAGGTAGCGGCAGAGGAAATTTGGCACCGTTTACGGAACCTAAAAAAATCCAATCAAATCAAACGAACCTTTCAGAAAATTCCAATGAATGACTCTTCACAAAAATCCAATCAATAAAAACGAACCCTATACAAAATGCCAATTTAGCGGCCCTTTCTCAAAATAATTTATTAAATAAACGAGAACAGCAAATCAAGAAAATAATAAAAGCTGCCGTTCTTCCAAAAGTTCCAATAATATTGAAAAATAAAAAATGTCCATAAAATTATTCAATCGACAAAATTGTTAAAAAATTCTGGATAGATTCCTGTAAATAGCATATATGACATTAAAAATAAAACACCATATAAGTGACCCGAATTAAAGTCAGTAATAGTTTTATTTTTTAAATTAGAAAGTACAATCAAAACTTATACTGATTTGCGGAATATTTATTAATGTTTTGGGTACACTGGTTGGAAAACACTGTGTTGGACTACAACACTTGTGACGAACGCCATATTTGTTGAGTTTATTTTCATGTCATTAATTGTTAAGATCTTTGTTTTTATGGATTGTGGTTTGGCAACAGCTAGTTATTTTTAGAAGAAGACAATGTTTTTTTAAAAGTAACATTGAATATAATGTGAGCTACAATGATAAATCTCGTTTATTGCACAGGAACCTGCAATTTGTATTACTATTTTTAGCTAGATTTACCTGAGACATGAGTATGCAACAATATTTCTATAAGACTTTTCAAAAGCAATGCTTAATTTATCAGCTTTAAATTGATATAAAAGTTTAGCTAAAGCAATAATTTTTTCTTTTCTCTTTTTTTTGAGACAAAAATCTTGAAATTTGGGTGGCCAGTGGCGAGTAAACCCCAAAAAGTTAGTCGCCACTTTAACACTGTTGGTTGCCAGCTAGAACCATGTTTGAAACTAATCCTTGCTCATTTCAACCTCAACAGGGCCCTCAACAGGGGCCTCATTTCGCATACAAACATGTACATACATGTACCTTAAACTGACGCTTTGTCACAAAATTACACGAAAGTAGTACCGTCAAACGGGGTGACTAAGTTCCATACGTGGTGACTCGGTGCCATCCTGGGTTTTCGAACTCAAGCTGCCGATGGCGCCTGAGGAACTAACCGATCGAAAAAGGAAAACTACCACTAGGTAGCGGGATAGTAGGAATACTTAAATTGGGGTACTGCACCAATCAAATTATAACCTAAATTGTAACCAACCATTGTTTGTGTCTACGTGGATTTGTGGTGTTGTGATCTGGAAAAGAAGTGTGGTCTGGTAATCATATTTCGGAAGCAGCCAGAAAAAAGGTAAGTTCATTTTGTTGTTACCAAACGATCAAAGAAGTTCTACACGCTTCGACGTTTCAAAATGATTTTTTGTTTACCAGTTATAACCCTTAAGTCAATTTTCGATGAAGTGTGGGGTTACTAGGTGCCATCTTATTTTGCAGTGTTTTGGTCATTTTTAAGTTTCTAGAGTTCCATTGATGTCCTAGATGTTGACTACCTATCTACGACAGTCTCTGGTCAACCGTTGACAAGCAGTGAATCCGTCAATGACGCAAAAACCACTGGCCCTGTGAAGGGTGGCTTTGTTTTAGTAAAATATAAAGGAAAAATGTACCCGGGTCAAATGATTTCTGATTTTTACAGCAGCAACGAGGCATGTGTGAAATGCGTGGAGAAAAGTGAACAATTCTGGAAGTGGCCTGACACCCCTGATGCTTTGTGGTACAAAAAGAAACAAATCCTGAAGAAGATTTCTCCTCCCGAATCTCTACCAAATCCCAACAAATTTCAGGTTATTCTAAATTCGGATGGACTGAAGAGATAACTTCTATCTCAAATTTGTAGTTCGTGTTTCGTCTAATAAACTGAGTTATTTTGAAATACATTTTGAAGAGTTTCTTTAACAAATAGCATTTTTCCATATGTATGGCCTTTTTTATTTTAAAATTTGAAGGTATACTTATTAAAAAAATAACTCGTGATAGCTAAAATGGCAAGGAGATGAATTCTGAAGGTTGAGAAGTTGCAAAGCGATCGTTTCTAATAGATTTAAGAGGAGGAGACATGCGTGGCACTTAGTCACCCCCATGTGCGGGGTGAGTAAGTGCCACTATGAAAAAATTATATCTCCCCTCCATGATATCTTAGAATCATTTTTAATATGTGAATTGAAAACTATGATGTGTAATTATGTTGCATTAAATACTCAACCCGATAGGTTAAAAATTAGAGGAAATATGAAACGAAAACGTCAAAAAGTGGCACATAGTCACCCCGTTTGACGGTACTAATCAAGCGGCTTAACTGCGGAAATGTGCAATTTTCGTACTCGTACTCGAGAAGGTCCACTGAGGTTTCGATCGCAATTGGTATAAAGGGTTCGTTTTTGCGTTTGCGGATTTAATTGCTGGCTATTATTAATGGCCAAGTTATAATAAAAAACTGCAAGTCGCCAATTTTGGCAACCAACATGACATTTTGCGGTCGCCCAATAAAAGTTTTTAGTCGCCAATGGCGATTGGTACCGTTAGCCCTGATTTTTAGTGCGAACGCACACTAACTCTTGTATCTTTGTGTAATATGAGTCAAAAAGACATAAGAAGTTAGATTTTCGTAATTAATGATCCTTCTTTTAAATTTGTATTTAAAAGCATGCTCTGATAAAATTTTTCTAAAAAAAAAATAATATGCAATAAAAATAGTTATCTACCTATTTAATAATAACACAAATCCCCCCCCCCCTTTTTTTACAGCAGAAAATAAATTCCTCCTTCTTGTACAACTTTTCTTTTACACTTCCTTTTTATCCTACAATTTCAATTCCGCCACCTGCAGTTAGAAAAGGAAACCGTAGATTCCATTTTCTTCTACAACTTTAACAATGGAGGAAAAAATCGCTTCCAACGAAGGTATTTCAAAGTCAATTCCTTAAAGCTTCAAGAATCTCGCTTGTTATCTTTATTCGGCGCCTGTTACTGCGGTGGAATACCCCGCTTCTCCGATGCGTTCTGCTAAAAGTTGCTTTGTAGGAGTCCGGAATAAAAGTTCTGAATTTAAATCTCTTAGCTGTACCTTTTTCTGCGAAGGATAAAGTTGTGTTGAAATTTTATTTTGTGCTGTAGAAATTAAAATATATCTTACGTTTTAATACTTTTATTTTTCTATCGGGACCGTTCAAAAATGATGTCATGTGTGTTTTCAGCGGATTTAAAAATTTGTAAACTTGATAACTAAAATATAAAATACTTCGTTTAGGTGTCTCTTTTAGTTGATTTTAATTTTTGATTTAAATTATATCGTCATATTTGACACAATGATTACACAGAAAAAAATTTGTGGTAATGCCGTATTATTAACCGACTTCGCAAAGGAAGGAGGTTATACATTCGTATTATATGTATGTCGTTTTTTTTTGTTTGTTTGTCCACTCAGAACTTCTCACCGGATGAACCGATTTTCATGATTTTTTTTAATCGATCAGGGGTGGTTTCCCATAGGTCTCGTACCTTCGTTTGACCCTGTTCGATAATTAGAAGAAAAGTTATGGGCAGAAAGATAGTCATTTCTTTGTTTTCTTATCCATAACTTTTGACTAAATGAATCGATTTTGATGATTTTTTCTTTAATCGATAGAGGGTCGTCTAACTCAAATATCATACGTCAATTTGACTACATTTGTTTTTTTAGAAAAAACGTTACAAATGAAAAATAAGTATTTTTTATTTTAATTAGAACGGCTTGGCTTGATTTTGCTTTGTTGGGAAACTATTAATAAATATAAAAGTCATTGTTAAAAAAGTGTTTGTTGCCATTGTTCTATAACATTAAAAGCAATTACAGCAAGAGTTTGACTGAAGGCTACTCTGAGGCAAAAATTAATCCAATCAGTTTCTTTGCTAAAATCGACTTCAAAGCGGAATTTATCATACAAATGATTAGTTTTTAGTGCCATTCATTCAAAGAAGGTTTGCCCTTTGACATGGATTTTTTAATATATTTTATATAAGAAATGCACTAAAAAGGATAAAACAAAATAATTTTTATTAAAGAAATAGCACCAATTCAAATTATAAATTGCGCTAAAAAGTGAAAAATAAATTAATTCTTAAAACAACAGCGATGCGACTTTTAAACATTTGAATTCGGTGTATACGGGAAAGTAGGCTCGTATAGTTCTAGACGGAACTTCTTGTTATTATTTTGTTTCGGCGATATTTTGGTACACCGTAAAAAATTAAAGTTCTACATTTCACTACAAAAATGAAAAAAAAAAAAAGGTGAACTTTAGCTGCGACTAACATTTGGTACTAAAGTTGAACCATTATTACTGATTCTTAGTATCACATTCATGATGAAACTAGGTGAAACTACACCATTATAATAGCTCAACTTAGTGCCAAATGTTGGTTGCAGCTAAATGTCACCATTTTTTTGGGTGAAAGGTTAAACTAAAACTTTTTGCAGTGTCAATTTGCGCAATCTTAGATCGCTTGCAAAACCGAAGTTCTCATTTTTCAGACAATAAAGAGAGTACAAAAACAGATAACTACTTCTTTACGGCTATTAAAATAACACTAAGTATAATTTTGTTGGGAAAATCGAAAGTAATTCAGGGCATACATGTTTAGAAGAGATAAGTCCTCCAAAAATTACAAAATATAAATTTTGTAATGCAAAAATAGATAGATAAATAAATAAATAAATAATATTTTAAA
This sequence comes from Octonoba sinensis, assembly GCA_038502835.1. Taxonomy (NCBI): domain Eukaryota; kingdom Metazoa; phylum Arthropoda; class Arachnida; order Araneae; family Uloboridae; genus Octonoba; species Octonoba sinensis. The sequence continues at coordinate 14,451,931 of CM076604.1, forward strand.
AATAGTAAAAAACATTAAGCATAACAACCATAAGTAAAAAAACATTCGAATCTTGAAATGCTTTCAGAAATTTAAAAAGGAAATGATTTCTGAAAGGTCAAACTTAAAATGCTTTTGGAAAGGTCAAAATTGAAATGCTTTTGGAAAAGTCAAAATTGAAATGCTTTTGGATAGGTCAAAATTGAAATGCTTACGGAAAGGTCAAAATTGAAATGCTTACGGAAAGGTCAAAATTGAAAGGCTTACCGAAAGGTCAAAATTGAAATGATTTTGGAAAGGTCAAAATTGAAACGCTTTTAGAAAGGTCAAAAATGAAATGCTCCATTTAGCTTTAATTTAAACATTAGTATATTAACTGTGACCGGAGTCACAAAAAATTATTCCGGTTAACATAAGTAAAAAAAAAAAAAAAAAACATTCGTATCTTGAAATGCTTTCAGAAATTTAAAAATGAAATGATTTCGGAAAGGTCAAAATTGAAATGCTTTTGGAAAGGTCAAAATTAAAATATGCTCTTGGAAAGGTCAAAATTGAAATGCTTTTGGAAAGGTCAAAATTGAAATGTTCCTTTAGCGTTAATTTAAACAATAATATATATTAACTGTGACCGGAGTCATCAAAGATTATTCCGGTTAAAAACCATTCCTCTACTTAACAGACAAGATAAAAATCTTAAAAAAAAACTCCAGAGACCATTCAAGTCCTTTCCGTACTCATTAAAGGAGCGAGGCTTTATTGCCCTAATTACAAGCTAGAAAGGTCACCTATTTGCTAAAAGTAACTCTGGAACCCTTACAGCCGGCAGAAACCATAATAGACAATTATGGAAGCCATTCGCGCGTGCTCCAAGAAGGGGGTGTAAACCGGCCGTTTGCCCCTTCATCGCAGCTCCAATCAGTTGTGTTTATTAACCACAGATCTTGCTGAACGAAGCCATTACGTGGTCAGTAACGTCCGTGTTTATGCTCTGTATATAGTCAATGTATATTGATAAGTTATTAAATGTGGGTGAATGAGTGCTTGAAATTGTGCTTAGATATTTGAAGGGTCCACTGGAAAAACAACCTAAGTCACATAATACTTTTTAGCCTACTTTCCCGTAAAAGTAAAAAAAAATAATAATAAAGCATGAAAGAAGGCTTAATGTATCGTGAAAATATCGTTAAAAATCAAGAAAAGTCAAAAATAAGTGAAGTAATTAAATAAAGATTGAAAAATAAAAAATTTGAAAGTAGGGTATTGAGATGGGGAAAAAGTGTGTCTGTCGGTCTGTCGGTCTGTCTGTCTGTCGGTCTGTCTGTCTGTCGGTCTGTCTGTCTGTCGGTCTGTCCCCCCTTAATAACTTTTGAACGAATTGTCCGATTGGAAAAATTCTTTTTGCATTCGAAAGATCTCGGCAAGGACATCTCATTTCTATATTTCACTTTTTGATTTGAACAATTTTTTGTTCAATTTTGAACAGTTCAAAAAATTTTAACATTAGCGCCTATGGACAAAATTGAAGCAAATTCTGTAAACTCTGGGCACAAGAGCCAAGTTCCTATTGCAAGCTTATTGAAAGGAGTTCTCGGCGTGAAATATTGATTTGAACAGTTTTTGTTCATTTTTGAACAGTTCAAAAAATTAACACAGAGCTTACGGGGAAATTTCAACCCTATATAAATCCTGATCTAACGGACCGATTTGCTTGGAACAAACTTTATCGGAAAGCTCTTATAACGTAGAACATGTAGAAATAGAAAGTTTATCCAGAACTTACGAGCCTATTTTGCTATGAAATTTTTTGATCGGGATTTTCAAGGATATTTCTCAGTGACTTAATGAGTGAAATAATGAATGAATGAATAAATGAAAGAGTGAAAGAATAAATCAATGAATAAATGAGTGAGGAAAAGAATGAATGAATAAATTATTGAATAAATGAAAATATAAATAAATGAGTGAATAAATACATGAATGCGTAAATGAATGAATAAACACTTGAATGAGGTAACGAATGAATGAATAAATGCATGGCTGAATAAATGAAAGAATGAATGAGTGAGTGAATGAATATGTATTATCCGTTGAAAAAGGTATATTTTCAACAATTAGAACTAAAGATAAATAAGAAAGAGAGAGAAAGAGATAGCTAGATTATAAATTTGAATTTGGTGTATACGGGAAAGTAGGCTCGTATAGTTCTAGACGGAACTTCTTGTTGAAATTTGCTTTATGTTTTATTATAAGTTATGTATTGTATATGGCTTAGGTCGTTTTTCCAGTGGACCCTTCATTTGTAAGCGTTTTTAGGGAAATGTGTTAAGGTTGCAAATGTGATATAATGTGAAAATGGATAGCCAATCGTGGTACTTTAATAAAATCCTAAATGTTTCGGCAGTTGATCTTTACTTTATGATGGCGCCTAAATAACTGCGACAGCAACATAATGCATTCGTTTACAGGGGAGAAAATATTGTTTGCTGGTTGAAAGTAATTTTATTTAAAAACAAATTAAATATAATATTGTTTTATTGCTGAAGAGTTGTTACTTATCGCCTGCCAAGCTTTATTTTAATCTTATGGGTTAAGGTATGTGACTACCTTCGGAGCACTTTTTTTCAAATATATGAATTTTCAATTAATAGCACATGCTTTTTATCGGAATTGGACATAAAACTAATAATTTAAATGTATTTTCTATAAGTTTATCATTGACTTTGGAAATATTGCTTTTTTTTGTAAAATTTAAGCAAAAAATTGTAGTTACGGAGACCTTCTACCCAAAATTCTATTTAATATATTTCAATAATATTTAAACAAGACATAAATAACATCTTTATCTCTGTTATGAGCTAAAAGATTTGCAATAGTTTGAAAAGTTTTTGAAATATTGGATATTTTGTGCTAAACCTCATTTTTTAAAAAAATACTAATGGTATTTTTTCACAAAATAGGCAATAAAAAAAATAAATACATATATATATAGGTTAGATTTTAGTTCATAACACAGATAGAACTGAATAAAACAGTTCCTCACAATTTGAATTCAGTATCTTTAAAAGATTTTTTTAGTGATGTTTATCGTAGAGAAAAATAACGCAAAACACAATTTCTCAGAAAACACATTTAAAAAATTTAATAGAACACAAAACATTGACTTCTAGTGTAGTAATTACACTATTTATTTGCTTCTAATTATCGTAAAAACAAAAACGAAGCATTTTTGTAATCCTAAATGTTTAAGCTATAAAATGAATTAATTAAAAAAAAGAAAAAAAAATCGAAAAATTTCGCCAAAACAAGGATTCTTGGGCAGTTACATACCTTAAATGAACCCTACGGGAACCTATGGGTTAAATAAACCCTTCTCATTTAAGACATAATACAAAATATTGCATTAATTAACTACGAAAAACAGAAAAAAAAGGAAAGGGTTTCCGGAATGAAAAAGTTCGGAAACTTTAGGGTTAAATAAACCCTTCTCATTTGAAACATAATACAAAAATCCATGTTCGATTTGTAACACGAGTGTTTTGCTACATGCAAGACTAAAGAAAGTCTGGTTCTTCCCCTTTTCCTCTACAGACTTTGCAATTCCCTACTTGAGATAGCATTGTTGAAGAAAATGGATTCTTTTTCTTTTTCAAATCTAACAACATAGAAAAAAGAATTCCTGCCGGCAGGGGCCTTGAAGTACCCGCCAGGTACACAGATACGTAAAAATAAAAATAAATAAGTAAAAATAAACAGAAAGACAAAGCCGATCACGATGTTAAAGAAACTTTGCCGTCTTTTTCTTCTTATTCACTTTGCATTTTTGTATAGCAGGAAAATAAGATAACACCGGTGAGAATTTTTCTGTTTGGTTTATAAGGTAAAGTAAGAATAATAATTTTGCATTTGTTCCGGAAAAGTAGCTTCGGTCGTAGACTGTTTGTTTATACATTGGTGTCGTATTGTAAACATGGAAATTAGTGCAAAGAAAAGTTATATCGACAGTGTAAGAAAATCTTCGAATTTTGCATATATACTTTCCCTCGACATCTCGTTTCGCTCACAATGGAAAAAAGAGACAGCGTCAAGTTATTTTTGCTGTTTATAATAAGAAGCAATGCAGTCGAATCGCGTTATAACGATCCTGTATTACAGCGACCTAACGTGTTATAACGGCCATTGAAAGAGAACCAATTAACTTCGGATATTTTTTTATTATTTTTATTAAAGAAAAATTTAAAATAAAATTTATTTCGTATAAAACATGTCATACATTTTCTATTGTGCATATACTGTCTCCCTCTGAATGTAATGTTATAACCCAATTCAAAGAAAAAAGGAATCATTTGAATATTATTATCAGTGCGTTTGATACAGTGACTATTTGATGTAACGACCCAAATAGTGAAGTCCGCTTGGGGTCGTTATAAAGTGAGCCCGACTGCATTTAAACAATCTCATTTAACCAGCTAGACGAATCTTATGACTTGTGCGATATATTTTATGGGTTTTCATTTTTCTCACATATCAGCACATTTAAATCAGTTTCATTTCAGATTTAGGGCAAAAAAGCACTATGAGCTCCCCCAACAACTGTTAGGTGATGATGCAAATTGTATATGAACAGTACAGCTCGAAAATGATAGCAATTAAACAGTAAACTAGTAGTAGTGTTTATTGAATATTACGCGATTAGCTAAAAGGATAAATTAGCAATAACTTATCATAAATAATAGTAATTAAAAGCAAAACTACTAATATCTTTTAAGAAATAATAGCAATTTGAAGCTAAATTAATAATAAAATTTAATACATAATGTCAATTAAAACTAAATTAATAATAGGATTTGATAAATACTTTTCAACGAGAAACAATTTAGTAGTATGACTTAAATAACTGCATTCATCACATATCAAGATGCAACGTTACTTCGATATGCAATGAAAAAAACGAAATTTTGTACCGTTCGTTAAATTGGGACAAATTGTGACAAGTGGAGGGGAGGGCGTGACAAGAAGTATGACATCATGCTTATGCAACATAGCGTGGCATGTGACAGAGGGGGGGGGGGTATTTTGAAGTGTGACATTTTGTGACAAAGGAGGGAAGGGGTCATATATATGGAAAAAAAGCATGACATAATTTGTGGAAGGTCCCTTATGGGAGTCTAAAATTTGAGAGCCCCTGAGACGCGTGACAACGAGACTGACTGTGCTCTTAAGATCTCCTGGACATGAGCTCAAATTCTCCATTCATAAAATACTTGCCTGGAGGAAAGAATACACTTTTTTTTCCATTTCTTCTGAAGATTTTATTGCTTTAGTGCTTTCTTGTCTAACATCATTTTCAAGTCTATGTCATAGTAAATCATACGTCAGTTGATCCGCCTAATTATTACGCCACACAATCGGAAATAAATCGAGACCACTAGACAGAAGCCTCCTTATTTCCTGCTTCAAGTGAAGGCTTTCCTTCCGCCTACTTCAGCATGTCATCGAGAGGGAATTTTCTTTCATTCCCTTTAACACTGAGAGTATTTGTCTAAGGGCTGCATCAAGAGAGGAATCCAAATATCTTTCTCTCAATGGTCCTAAATTTTCCCTACAGTAATTGAGTTTGTGTAATGTGGGAGAGATGCCAGAGGCATTTTTCTTTCTTTTTCTCCGGAGGTATCTTTTTCCCTTTCTCCTTCTTTTCAAAATGTAACCATCCCCTTTTTTTTTGGAGTTTAATGAGTTCTTCGCAGTGGATGGAGAATTTTTCTTCCGCTGATGTCAAAGTAATCGTAGCCAATGAAATGATTTGATATTCCAGAGAAAGTACTTAAAAACAACTGCAAAGAAATTCTATAGAACTCGAATTCAAAAACGGATTTCGCCGAGTGAAGAAGGATAATGATCAGAAGAGACATTTGCTCCAGGCTGATGTCTACAGAAGAGCGGACTTTTAAGTTATATCGAAAACATTCAAAGCTGGACTGTCATCACTCAAGATGACCTATTCAGAAAAACGAGATGAAATATTTATCAGTATATTCCTTTTCTTTGGAAGTTATGCATTTGCTCATGCCACCTACTCACACCTTTTTAGTGCCCAACAGAAGATAGCAAAATGGTAAGAGGCAAATGGATATGAATTAACTTAACCCTCTAATGCCAAGTTTTTTTTTATCGTCGTCCGCCTTGCGGCGGAGTTGGGAGGGAGGGAGTAAAGGGTTAATCCCCTTACGCCCCCCACTTTCCATTCATGGTGACAGGTATGGACGAGACCACGGATTGGCGAAACCTGTGGTTAACCTAATTGGCTCTTAATAACTCGTAACTCCGCCTTCGTATTGAAGGATTGGCGGTTTCTACTGCGTCCGTAAAAGTACCAATCAGTGAACACGAGGATGGGTTAACCCTGTAATGCTCATTTTTTACCGTCGTCCGCCTTGAGGCGGAGTTGGGGGGAGGGAGTAAAGGGTTAATCCCCTACGCCCGCACTTTCCATTCATGGTGACAGGTATGGACGAGACCACGGATTGGCGAAACCTGTGGTTAACCTAATTGGCTCTTAATAACTCAGTAACTCCGCCTTCGTATTGAAGGATTGGCGGTTTCTACTGCGTCCGTAAAAGTACCAATCAGTGAACACGAGGATGGGTTAACCCTGTAATGCTCATTTTTTACCGTCGTCTGCCTTGAGGCGAAGTTGGGCATCAGAGGGTTAAAGTTTTAACTTTAATCCCAGAATTAGTGTTACTAAGGAAGTACATAGGAGCATAATTCGAAGCCAAGGATTACTGGGTAAGGGGTACTTGATTCTAAAACGACCTGTGAGCGACTGCATTGCAACACAACGGAAATATTTTGTTTTTTAATGGCGCTGCATGTTAGTTCCTTACCATTTGCAGACCTACTGCATTCCCCGGGAACTGGAAACTATTCTTTCATGTGGCACCACTATCGGCAGATGCCACTACCACTTGAGAATTTTGACGCTCAGTTCCACCTAGATGGCGGCACCTGAGCTCTAATGATGCGAAACTACACTAGGAATTTAATGTTGACGAGAGTATCCAAAAACGGAAAGTACGGACCACGGTTTTGATGATAGAAAAACAAAAGATGTACGTTGACTTTTCCTTCCAAGAGAGAGAGAGAAAGATAATTTACGATATTTCATTACGAAATTAGTTAACAGTTTGTTATTATTTAACGTTTTGTGTGTGACTAATAAACATCTACATCTATTTAAAAGGAAGAATGCACAAGATGTGAATAATTTTTTAAAAAGATTATGGAAAAATTATTGCGGGTTCACGTACGTCTACTTTTATTTTACGTATATACATACGTATAATTTTTAATACACTTATTTATTTACTTATTTTTCTATCTATCTTTTAGTATTCATGTGTCTATTAGGGTGAAAAAGTTTACTTATTTTCTTTTTTACTAGAAGGAACGTTCGAAACTAACATGTGTAAAATTTTATTACATTCGGGTAATCCTTTTTGCTTCCGAATTGACTTAGAAGATTCGATTTCTTCAACTACATATATGTTCTATATAGGAAAAAAGGAACTGTCCTTACTACGCCTGCCACGTTGCCACACACTAATTGTTAACAGGGCTTTTAAAACTGTGACAGAAGCTTCAGCCACATTGCGCAGAAAAAAAACTGAAAGATTAGGCTTTTAAAAATCAAATTAAGTCTCAAAAAAGTCATGACAAAATTTGATAGTAAGAAGGATTTTTATGCTATTTCAAGATCATTATTTTAAATATTATAATAGTAAATTATTGCGAGCTTGTTTGTAATAAAAAATGATACTGTTACATCATTAATTTGTTATACACAATTTTTAATAAAAAGCAAGCTTTTTCCAAAGTATGAGTTTTTTAGAGTCAATTCGGAGGCAGGAAATTGCATCCTATTCTAATAAAATTTTACATTTAATCAGGATTATTTTCTTTCACCATAGGACGGCGACCAGCCCTAGTGTTTATTTATCTACTTTACTTACATTTTAGACAATTTTAGAAAAGTAGGAATAGTATCAATCTGTACCATATGCTTTTTCTTAGTATTTTGGTTTTTAGAAATTTTGTTAATTTATCAATTTAATTGTATTTCTGTTCGATATTTTTTGGAAAGAAAAAGGAACCCCAACCATTCACCAGCATAAAATAGAAACGACACACGTACAGACTTGGGGATGGCAACACCAAGAAAGACACCAAGCAGAAGGTGATGTATGGCAGTAGAACAATGGACTGCATTTTCAAGTCAGGTGCAGGATATATTTTCAATCATTGCATCAAAATTTATTTCCTGTGTATTTAAATACTCCGGCTAACATTCCTTTCTTTCATGAAGACACAGCCTATCTTCTTTAAAACTTAAAAGTAAGGGAAATATGTAGCACAGCTTCTGAAAACAAAAGATTTCTTTAAAAAAAACCGCCTCATCAAATCCTAAGACATTGAAGCTCGGAACAAGGGTCAAAAGAAGGACAAGTTTTGAATACATTAGGTTTCCGACACATATGCCAAGACAGAGAGGGAAAAAACGCAATAAGGCGTAAGAGCTTTTCCTCCGTTGTACTTTTTAAATCTGAGTTGATGAAACAATCTGACATTTTGGACAAGGAAAAAACTATCCAAGATTGACGATGCTATAAATAATGACTGGAAGAATTTTACGCCAAAAAATAGGGCTTTGAAAATTGCTTCCGTTTTTACCATCATGATGAAAAAACGATACAAAACGGGACGCTTTATCATCACGGCTATAAATATTTTGTTCTTGTTTTAATGCATTTTAAGGCAATTCATCTTCTTCAATTTTTATGCTATAGGCTTTAAGGATGTCTCGAAGCGTTTTTTTTTTTTTTTTCACGCAATGTCTAAGTGACACGACGAAGTGGAACAATAGTATTCTAAAACATGACACTAAGCGATCGAACTAAAAAGTACATAAAATTAAATATCGTTAACTGGGCTAATATATATATATATCTACCAGTGGCGTTCCAAGGACTGACTATCACCCCTATCTCCCCCCCCCCCAAAGGTACTCCAATAACGAAAAATAAATAACTTTTTTTCTGAACGAATAATAAATAAATAAATAAAGTAAAAATAAATAAATAAATACATTAAAAAAAAACAAGTCAGTTGGGATTTTTGGACATACGTACAATGTACTCACTAATAGATTAAATATATTTTAAGTATAATGGAGGAAAATACACAATTAAAGTCCATGTATTTTTCTTAAATTGTTAAATCCATTTTGGATGTCACCCTCGAAAGGATAACACTAGGGATGGACTGCCGCCTCCGCCTTCCCTCCCTCCCTTTACGTATCTCTGCGACAGCGCAATACACAAATGACGATCGTCTGAGGAAAATTCACTTCTAAGTTTAAGGACCCGTTTTGTAATAAAACTTTTCGAACATTTTTACCACAAAAAAAAAACATAAAACATATTTACTACCTTTTAAGAAGACACTTTCAACTACGTGTTTATGTTTCACAGACTTATGTTATTTTATGCTGCTTTATATACAATAAATTAAGCAACACTGATATAATTTAAATTTAATAACTCGACAGGGTAGGGCGGAAGTAATGACGCGGTTTTGAGTGGGTATTAAACAAACCCAATACAAATTGAGACTTAAAACGTTTTATATTTTGATCTGTATATAATTCCATTTTTTACATTAAGTTTTGATTACCACTTCAGCAAGACGGAGGCCTTCTGCAGCAATACACCGATGCAGTCTATCTTTAAACAGAGAGAATACACTGCATCTTTGTGTGCACTTCAATATTCCTCGTAATGTTACGGTCCCTAAGTTTCGGTCCCTGTGGGTTTATTTGAAGGAGAAAGTTCGGAAACATCACCCCCCATACTTTAGAAGAGCTGAAGGAACGAATTATAGAGGAAATATCCGCCATACCCCTTGAAATGTGCAGAAAAGTTTCCCAAAACTTCAGAAATAGACTGCATCAGTGTATTGGTGCTGAAGGCCGCCATCTTGTTCAAGTGGTATTCAAAACTTAATGTAAAAATAGGATTATATGAGGCACTTAGAAGCAAAGGGTTGTAAGTGACCAAAATGAAAATTTTGCGATAGCTAGTGCAAATGATAAATTAAACACCCTTCTGTTTTGTGGGAAAGAAATTTTAGTAGTCGCTTTGACAGATACTGAAAAAAAGCACGGTTTAAAAAATTACTAAGTAAAAGCTGCATTCCGTTTGGTGGCAAAGGGCACTTTCATCCGTTTGCCTCTAAACAAAATTATTTGGTTTTTATTAGTTAGTTTAAATACACAACGCAGACGATCTATTTACGAAACTTAAAACGGAGAAGAAGAAAAAAAAATAGGAAAAGAATTCCGAATTGTTGAATACAGTCGAACCTCGTTAATTCAAACACGCTTAAAACGAATTACTGCTAAGACAAACTACATTTGCGATCCCCGTCCTAATATATTAACAAATAACGCTAATTTCTTCGTTTAAGACGAACACGCTTAATTCGAACTATCGGATAAGTCGAACTCTTATTTGTGGTCCCTACCGTTCGAACTTTAATTCAATAAGAAACACTCATATGTCTTTTTTCATTTTTACTAAACAGCGTAAGAAAAAGAATAATTCATCAGAATGCCTGAACAATCTAAGATGCCAATGAAGACTTCTGGAGCAATTGTTCAGAAAAGAGTGGGAAACAATGTCTTATAATACGGTATATCTACCATAATTTTGAAAGATTTTTCTTGATAGGTAATTTTAGTTGATAAGGTTTAAAGTTATTGAATTTTTACTTTTAAAACTTTTTATTTGAGAACCAGAAATTTTTTTTATTACTCACAAGTTTGTAATCTATAGCATTGATTTACATATACATTAGGGACTCAAATCGAGCATTGTGTACTAGAAAATAGCGTAAAATTTTATTTTTGCTTTATTAAAAAAAGAATTTCATTGTTTTTTTGGATAAGGCGAACTACGGTTAAGACGAATTTATTTTTAGAGTCCGTTTGGGTTCGTTTTAACGAGGTTCGACTGTAATAATAAAAACAAGGGTTAAATCATCTGCAGATTTTATTTTTGTCTTGATTTGTTTTCGGCAATTTGTCTAATGTCAATGATTTTTAGTTTGTTGATAAATATAACTATTAAAAATTCATATTATGCAGTTTTTAATAAAGTTTATATCACTAAAAAACTATATTTATTACTGTGTAAATTAGCAAAATGAACAAGACACGTTTTTCATTTTGTGGCAAAGAGGTGTAAGTCAACTAGTTGGAAGCAAAGGGGTGTAAGTAAAAATAAACTATTTTTAAAAAAAATTCTACGCCAAATCTAATTATCAGAAACACTTCACACTTCATACTTAAACTAACACATATATATAGGAATTAAAAAAAAAAAATTACCTGAAGAACCTCTAGAATTTAGTATGGGAATTAAAACTTCAAACGAGTTTTACTCAAAATGATACTTTAGTCACTTACATCCCTTTGATTCTCACCGCCTCATATACAGATCAAAATAACAAAAGTTTCCAGTCTCATATTGTATTAGTTTTTTCTTATACCCCTTCAAAACCAGGTCATTACTTCAGCACCACCCTGTATATAAAAGAAATTAAGTAAAACTGCACAAACAATAAAGGAACAGTGTTCATAAACTAAATTAACCCTATATACACATAATAAGTTAAAAAGTGTGCTACATGCGGTAAATAAGGTATAAATATTTATAAAACTAATGGATTATAATTTTTTTAAAAGTACAGTAGTCACTCGTTCAATCGCGCTTGTCGGGGGACATCAAACAAGCGCGATGTGTCCGAATGCGCGATATAGCTGATGCCCTTAGAAATAACTCAAAAAGTACAAGTAAATTGAGTGTCGGCGTAAAAAATGTAGTTTAATCTTACGAAATGGCAACTTTTTAAATAAAAATAGCAAATAAAACTAAACTGTTTTATTCGCTATTATTATTAAGAATCTGTCTCTTTTGTTCAATGGGCGTTAGGACAGAGGCGTAGCTAGGTGGGGGCGAGGAGGGACAGCGGTCCCCGGACGCGGCGTCAAGGGGCGCCAAATTAATGTCAATTTAATTTATTTTTAAATGAGAAAATAAAATTATTTGAACTTAAGAGGTTTGAATATGTTCTACAAAAAAGTGTGAACACCGCAAATCATATCGGGAATGACCAATATGTAGCACAGGAGTGCTTGAGAAATCAGACACATAATTTTGCGAAGCCAAAGTGTCCCATTTTTCCCTTAGAAGTGAATGGTCGCTAATAAAAATGAAAGTTAAAAGGGCTACGTTTTAGAGCTATTTTTCATTTAGGAAGAATAACAGTTTTTAAAATTCCCTTTAGGAGCGCCCCTAGGCCTCCAGGGGCACAGGGGGCGCAAAATCTTCAGTTGTCCCCGGGCGCTGAAAACCCTAGCTTCGCCTCTGCGTTAGGAACAATACAAAAAGCAATGTCAAGCAAAACGTCAACTGGTTTGAGTACAATCATTCTGCAGGAAAGTAAGTTGGGGGTGGGAGGAAAATTGTTGCAGCTTTTAACTGCAGCAAATTTAGAAGGAAGGAAAACATTTCTGCTCGATTTCTTTGTTAAATGAAGGAAAAGGGGCTATACTGAGAAATGTGATATTTTTACTTTCGAGAGCTCAAACTTTGAGCAACAAATTTAGGGAGACAAAGAAAAAGTGCGATATATCCGAATGAGCGATATAACGAGGTGCAATATAACGAGGGGTTACTGTATAAAAAATACAGCAAGGTATCTATCCCTAGAACTTTTGCCACAAAAACAGTACATTTCATACAGTTCAGCATTCAGCAAATAAGTGAATAATCCACATAAAATGTGTTGTCTTATTAAATATTCTGACATAAATAGACAACCTGGGGCACCTCTCCTCGAATTACTCTAACATATTTTTATAATATAACTTTTATAAACTGACACTGTTGTAACACATAGATTCATAAGAACTTTTATAAACTAACACTGTTGTAACTCATAGATTCATAGGAAGTTTAAACACAATAAAAATACAATTTTTTGTACTGCCGAAGCATTTTTTAACTTCAAATCAAGAGAAATTGCGCACTTTTAATTTTTTGAAATCGAAATAATAATAATAATAAATAAATAAATAACTATAAATAAGAAGATGCCTTGGAAACTAGCGTAAAACTCACACTGATCGCCCAGAAAATTGAATTCCATTTGTCGAACTATTGACGTTGCTTAATCTTGCAACGTTCAATATCCACGAATAAAAAGTATGCACAATTTATTAAAACACTTCAAGTTTTATGTTTCAAAATATTTATTCCTTCGAATAAACTATTCCTTCAAAACCTATGTGTGACCATAGTTATTTACTTAAAAATCGTCTGCTCAAAATTAATTTTTATTCGTGGGAAAAAAAACGTAAATAATAAAAACAGAAGTTGAAGTAAACAGTAAGAATTAGAAGAAAACACAGAAAGAAAAAAAAATCATATTATTTTTACCAAGTCAATGCATTCCCCTTTTAACTCAAATAAAATTTATAAGTTCAAACCAAAAATAAATACAAACGCAATGTACCTTAATATTTGCAGAACATGGCAAAAAAAGTTTATAAAAAGAAAATACGGAATTAATCTTACTATTTCATTCGAAGTATTATCGTTCGCAAATAAACATAAAAATTCAGAAAAATGGCCAACAACAAGAGTCCACCATTTCAATTACAAAATGCATTTTTATTTGAGCGCAAAGCATTAAATTCCATTGCTAAAATTGCTTTTCGCTAAAATGAACGGAGGCTCGTGTGATAATTTTTTTTCATAATAACTCTTGTCAAATCCAATTTCTGTAAAATATTGGAATCAACAGAAAAAGCGAACTTCGCTAAGCTTAAAAATCAGAGAATTGTTTTTGGTGTAATGTTAATAGAATTCAATTGTTTTTACATTCAGTGTTTGATTCAATTCCACAGATGATTGAAATATAAAATAATGATTTTTTGGGTTTAATATTTTACAGGTGTTTCCGTTACCGCAGTTGATCAACTTTCTAAATAAGTGCCATAATTGGCACTTATTTAGAAAGTTAATTATTTCTGTTTAATTATTTCTGGAAATAAGAGTCAAACTTTTTGCATAACTTTAACCTTTTCAGCCCTGAATTTTTAATTGGGAATTAAAAAAATTAATGAGTGGTTAGCTATTCCGCAATCTATGTCAGTATCTTAATTATAAAATGTTATAACATCGTGCCGATTACGGAGCTAATTAAAAAAGTTTATAAGAGTAGGACAATTAAGCAAAAAGTAAAAACATTTTACGAACAGCTTACCATTATTTTGTATGAAACATTTTAAAAAAAAAATTGTGCATGAAATCATAAATATACTTTTTAAATACTTATATATTTTTATGTTTTCATGCACTACTACGATATGGTTTTGCATGAACAATACTCCAATTTGCATGCATGTTGTTCATTCCTCCTGGGCTTTTATTATGGAACTTTACATTTTCAGGTTTAGCTACATCAATAAAGGTGATGTGTCTTTTGATCCATCTTTTAACTAGGCTCTGAGCTTTATCTGATAAATTTTGTAGAAGCCTTGATCAAAAAATAAATAAATAAGTAAAGGAAATAATAAAAATCTTAAAAATCTCCAAATTATACGTACAGCACCCTAGTTTTGGAGAAAATATTATTCTAAAACAAAAAGATAAGTTTTTTTACTAAGAGGCATCTGGTGTACTACTAATAGAACAAAAATCAAATTACACATTTTTACTCAAGGCCTGAAGTCCTATTAGTAGAACATATATTGAACTCCCATTTTCAATACCAATTTCTAGTTATCTTGTTAGTTAAAAGTACTGAATTGGGCTAAAAGAGTCTAATCTGTATTATGGAATTTCAAAAAAATAGAGGGATTTTCACTTAATAATATTTTGAACGCTAATAAAAGATGCGATGTCTTTTAGCTGAAAACGGCCAGACGCTTCCCTTATTTGCTCTACTGGGGGCACACTACTATTTACTGAACAGAAATGAAGGCATATTGATATTCTTGCATGTGATGTTTAGTAGAATACCAGGTTTTGTTTGTCCTCGAAAATGTTGAATATAGAGTACTGTAAAGATGTGCTCTACTACTAGGACGTCAAGGCCGAAATGGTTAATTGAAGAAATACTAAAATAAAATATTTTTGCAGAAATATGTTTTTTTTTTTTTTTTTTTGTTGAGAATGAATATAATTACCAAATAAGTGAAAAACTGCAATTAAGAATTTTCAATTGAAATCAAACATTTACCATAAACTTATCTTAACGCTCAAGAGAAAAAAAAATATGTGTCGAATAGTTAAATAATCGAGTTATTTGAAAAAGGAAAGAAAATAAAAATAAAACGTTTTCCGTTTTTTTTTTTGTGAATAAATACCTTTTAAAAATACATTTTAAAAACATCATTAAATGTTTAATTCAGTTTAAGTTACGAAAGGTTCTTTATTCCTAAATTTAAATCTTTTACTGAGAAATACTATTTCATTAAGAAGAAAAAGTCATAGGCGAAGGTTTATTTTTCCTGTATGTACATAGAAGTCGTTTCAGATTCTTTAAATTCATGTATTAACACAGGTAATGGTACTTCATGAAAATTTTTTTATTCAATAGCCATTTGACGTAAAATGTAAGGCTCAGTTAAGCATATTTTTTATAAGTACAACAGTAAAAGTTACTTAATACAGAAAACAAGTTGGAAGCACTTACGTTTTAAAACTGCTTAGAAAAAAAAATGAAAATAAAGTTTCGAAAATGCAACTTAAAATGTTTAAATTAGAGAAAATGTTCAGAAGCTTTAGAGAATTTATAAAATAGCAGTAAAAGCTTTGCAAGTAGGAAAGAACGCGTTGAATAACTTACCAATTTAAAAATGAAATTAAAAAACTATTTTTCTTCTTCCTTTTGGAGAATTATTTAATTAAAATGATCATAAAACTGTGCTGGCTAAAAAATCAAGAAACCCTTCGTTGTTCAGCTCAAATATGGGCTGGAAAGTAATTTCACGTATTTCGGGGCAAACAAGGAACACTTTTCTGTTCCAAATATTCCATAAAAAAACAATGATTATGCAGTAAAATATTCAAGACCAATAAAAAACAAAATTAATAAAAAAAAATTAATTAATAAAATTATAGATATAATTTTTTGGAAAAACCTCTGAAATTATTCCGAAAACAAATACATCAAACACAAAGAAACTTTAAATAAAAATAAATATTGGGCATTTATTTGTTTTTCCATGAATTGTTTCTTTACATAACATATTCTTACGAGTTCGTTGGATTTTACACAGATGAGTAAGTACCTGAGCACACAGAGCTATTTATTTACAAGTTATTTACGGTATGTGCAAATTCTAAGCACACAAAAATATATCACAAAGTTCAAACATAAAAGTAAAAATAACTGTAATCTCGTATTCGCTTTTCAAATACGAATAGAATCAAGCACGGAGCTTACAGCACAATGGTTCAGACTCACTTTCATTCGCAAAAGACTAAAAACTGAACTGAACTCCTGACTTCAGACTAGAGTTCTTTATATAACATGTCGGATCACGTGGCAGGAATAATACAAAAAAAAAAAAAAAAAAGTAGATTTATTTATCAGATCGGAAAGCTTTGCGAGAAACAACAAAATAAAAATCTAAAAACACAGGTCCGTAACAATATGAAGTGGGCTGACAGGGTGCGTAGTGGTAAAGCGCTGGCCTCGTACGCCCAAGGGCGCAGGATCAAACCCGGCCCAAGTCGGTGGATTGTCAAGATGCAGAAAATCGTCTGCGCACATGTCGCATGATTATGCGGCATGTAAAAGATCCCTTGAGTAGACATTTGGCTTGGATGATCTGGGCTAAATTAAATTCCTAGTACAATCTGCATCAACTAGAGCTCAGGTGCCGCCATCTAGGAGAAACTGAGCGTCAAGATTCTCAGAGTGGTAATGGCATCCGCCGACAGAGGTGCTACTTGAAAGAATGGATGCCGATTTCCGGTGAATGCGCTAGGTCTGCAAAATGGTTGTAACCATATGCAGCCGCGTTGGAATTAATAAATAAATAACAATATGAAGTGGCGAGACACGAACCGGGGTTTGTCAATTATCTAAAAATATAGTTAATTTACTTTTCCATAATGTGGGATGTCATCTACCTTTATTGTCATTAAACTAAAAAATACTTCAAAAGTTTATCAGCAGATAAAAGTAGTTTATCTCTTAGCAGCATTAGTTTTTATCTTGTTAACGACCGCAACGTTAACCCTTTCTAAGACGGTGGGAAGTATGCTGCGTACCTAATTCATCAAATTATAGATGTTTATAGTAAGTTATTTTACCCTTTCTGATTGGTAGAGTCTTGCAAAGACGCTGGGAAGCATATTTACCACCACATGCATCGGTATTCCCATATTAGAACATTCCCCCCGGGGGGCGGGGGGTACAAAAATCATGTTAATCTTATCTAATGTCTTATATGAATCTCTTCTTTGAAACGAACCAAAATTCGAAAAATATTTTCATTTATGGATGCTACAAAAAAATTTAACTATAAAGGGTTAAAACCATAATGCAAAATACCGTAAATCAAAATATGAATGGCCTGACTCACACCACTATGTTTCTTCTCACCTCAAATGTTTCACATGAATTTCTAGAGCTCGTTTAGTTTGGATTACATAAGAAAGCCCGCACATTGGCAACTGATTTTGTAAATACAAATGATGTTGAAATCATGTTTGGGATAGAACAGAAATCTTTCACGATAAAAAGCGAATCAAATCAGTTCATTCAAAACATAACTGAGCTATAAACGTATTTTGAGCGATACCACATGTAAAAGCAATCGCAAGCTTTTTAACAAAAATATTACTTGAGCAAAACATCGCAGACCAAGCCATGGATAAAATTGCAATTTTGCTCCAAAAGTTAAAGCTATATTTGTTTGATTTTATGACTTCATCGTTTCTCCAGTACTTTGCTGGACAGCTGCGATTTGAGAAACACTTAAGAAGTTTTTTCCTGCATCAAATCCAGCTTTCTGGACGCTCAAAGACTTTAAAGAAAGAAAGTTTCCAAAATAAAGCTATCAAAATGAAGACCTACAAATTGCTTTTTTTCTGAAATCACAGTTTTAAGAGATCTTTAAATGAGAAAAAAAGTTTCACAATGTTTACTTGGATGCTATTCAAAGTGTCTTGTTGGTAAAACTTTCTATGTCTATTTATTTATTTATATATTTTTGTCATTTTCTTGACAATGAAACAAGCAGACTTTCACTAAACGCAATTTAGTTATTTAAGCACCTTAACTCACACTGCTAGAAATTTCATTATAAAATTACGGTTAAATGACCGGCAGCAGTCTGTCCATCTAATTCACCGTTAAATTTACGGTTTTTAACATTTTCTATCTTTACGGGACCTAACCATCTCCAATCAGCTTGGTTAAAAAGCCATAAATACAAAAATTTACGGTTTTATAACCATTTAAAACTGGTTTTAAAACAAAATTTTTACCGTTTTTGAACCATTTCGAGGCGTAGAATCTTCGAGGCATAGAAACCGTAAACGAAGCTTGCGGGGATCGAACCCGGGTGTTCGATCACAGCAACCTTGCTCTTTAACCATTCGGCCATCTGCACCTCACAAACCGGTCGTTTATTTATCAATAAATCTTCCTTTTCAACAGGAAAACTGCATTAAAATTGAGATTTCAGTTTTTGAGTGGATCCAAAGCCATCTTTGGTCTGAATTTACTGTATATTGACGAAAATCATTTTATTTGCTGCAAAAATTAAAATACAAACAAGCTTCAGAAGCTCAAATGATGGGTTCGCTCTTTCGCAAACTGTTCGGGAATCCGATGTCTGCAATTTTTGATTTACGTGTGTATGTCTTTCTATTTAGTAACCACTGCTTGAACCACTTTTTTCTTCTTTTTTTTATATACACATGCAGATTTGAACTGATAAATCTTTATTCATATTTTAACAACAACGCGACCGGTAAGGTTTCGCAACCAAGATGGAAGCCCGATTCTTATTGAGCGCTTGAAAATAACGGTTAGTTAAACGTTTTTTATTATAAATAGAGAATAAACGATTTTTTTCGCAATCAGCGGTTTGAGTATCATCTTTTTAATGGTTATTCAACTGTTGTAATTAAATATGGTAAGATAACAATCAAATAATTGGCTATGTTACTATTTTCTTACGGAAATTTTTAACAGTGCAGTTTTTCGAATAGGACTTTTGCAAGTTCGTAAAACGTTTGTTTGATTTAGAGAAAGACTTATTATTAATTATATAATACATATTTTTACACTAAATATTTCTTGTAACAAAAAAACAAGTGTGGAATATTTTTGAAATTTAATGACTTTGCTGTTATCACTTCTGTTTTATTCCTTTTGAAGAAGGTAACAATTTTTGTTCGAAATATAGTTGGAAGGGAAATGTTTAAATTCTGACACGAAGGAAAAAAAGAAGCATGAATAGAATGACTAAAATAGAAGGTCAAATACTGCTAAACACTACAGATATTTTCTTGAGCTTCAAAGACATTGTAAGCAACGCAATAGCAAAATTAAAAACTACATTCACAAAACAACTCTTCTAATAAAATCGTTCATCGTAGTTTCACTATGTTCAATGAAAGCATTTTTATAAATACTTCCCAAAACCTATAAAAACAGAAACTTCCAAAACCACGACCGTGCTTCGCTCTCCATTTAACAAATACCAGATACAGTTCTGAAGAAGAAGAATAATAAGAAAACCATGGGTAGATGGAGCGAAACAGAAGAAACCAAATTCTGTCAATATCCTGTGTTATCCTAATCTAGTTACGAAAGCACGTCTGGGACTCAAAATGAAATTAGTTTTTTTCCAGAAGCATTTCCTGATAAATACCGACTCTAGTTGGAAACTCGTTCCCAGAATAAAAATGAAAAACAGTCAGGGACGGAACTGTAATATCGTAGAACTTTCAGTTGTAGAGAAATAATGAAATACCCAACAGGCATGCTTTTTTTTTCTATGGTAAATTAACTTTTCTTTTGATTTTTTACTGAAAAGTGGGACATAAAACAGCCCCTAGTCTGCCAAAATGGTAAGTAATTAACAGTTTTTACACGCTGGATGATAGAATTGCGGGTGCCCACTCGGCATTTCCTTTTTCCTGATAACGCTTTTGTTTAATTTCAACATCAAAAGGAATGGATTTGTAGTCATACCGGGTATTAAATTGATGATTTTTTGGGTCGTTCCAAGGACAATATGTTTTTTCGTCTGACACGAGGCAGCTACATTGTATTTTAATGTAACTGTAAAAAAAAGGGGGTCTGAACAAGATTTATTCATAATTCAATTTATTCACTTATTAAGAATATTATTGAGATTATCGACAGTTATAGCTAAGGAATTATTTCTTACATTTAACCACTTCTGGTTGATAGTAATATAGACATAGTTTTAGTGAAAAAATTACTACTATTATATTGACAAATCTTGCGTCAGATCCTATGACTGCGTCAGAGCCTCTGGAACGCTTTTTTTTGCTTTAAAAAGAGAAAAGAATATTTCTAAGAAGCCTTGTGAATTAGGATAGGATAAATAATGCGTAATGTTTTCAGCTCATAAAAAACTACTCAACAATTGTACAGGCATCAATAAAACGTTTTGATAAAGCAAGAACAGATTATATTTCAAAAACAATTTCCAAGCAAAATGCAGAAGGAAGTATACTCATGGGTCATATTTCCGTATTTATTTCATTTATTTATTCATTTTCACCAAACGCACCTTTATCCTCTTCGGACCCTTGAAGTAAGCACAAACAATTTGACGCAATTTTTTGGTTCTCTGGTTTAAGAAATGATTACAACACAAAATAACTAAATTTTTAAAATTTTATTTTAATCAACAATTGGTTTAAATATTAATTAATGCCCAATTTCCATGTTTTACATGTTTAAAACTAAGTAAACTACCTGTTGATTAATTTCAAAAGCAATTGGGTGTTTTAGCTTTCAAATTTCACGAACAGTAGTTAATAAACAGCATTTTAAAATGTACCCAATTGGGTACACTTGAAATGAAGAGGTTATGATGTGTTTGTAGAATTTAAGAGTTTCAACCCAACACGGGACGATTTCGTTATAGAAAGACTCGACTATGTGTTCTTTTGTTAAAATATTGGTTGTCAATTTAAGGGGACACAGTACCTCAAAATATCGAACTTTTTATTACGTATTTTGATAGACAAAACTGTTTTAAAGCCTCATGCAAAATTGCAAGCTTATGTGAGCAATACTTTAAAAGGTGTTCCGGTTTTCGTAGATTACTTTAGCTGTTTTTATGCTGCAGTCAAAATTTTCAAACACATTTTTCTGTGCTTTGTACTTTTGATCGATTACGTGTAGTGAATTATTTAAGGATTTTTTTCAGCTGAAGATTCAGCTTTGAAACTTTCTATGGGCATTCCACGCAGTATATTTAACAAAAATAGCATTAGTTTAACACTGAAGTTTGTAGTTTGTTTTGTAGCTAATTGTTAATTTTGAATTTTTGAACTTATCCTTTTTTTCTGAGTTTTTAATGAAAATAATATATTGAAATTCAACGAAGCTTCAGATAGTTAAATCTACGCTAACATTTATTCTAGAATGTTTGGAAGTATTATTCTGAAAATTAAAAAAAAAAGATATAATTGAAGAAGTTATAAAAAATTGAAAAAAGTGAAAAACAGTTAATTTTTTTAAAGTTTAAACTAAAGGTTGATCACAATGGGGTTCTACTTTCATATTTCATAATTGGACTTAAATGCATGCATAATTTTTTATATGATTGTTAAACGAAAAAAAAAAAAGTAGAAGGACGTAATGTGCCCCCTTAAACTTGTACTCCTAAAAAAACTTAATGTACAAACGATAGGACGGAGAAAAATCGCCGATCTAGCCGTCAGAGCCTCAAATCCAAACAATCCAAAGAAGATATTTTATTTACAGCAAGAACACCAAGGAGAACAGAACTGCAGGTGGTTCAAAATTTTTTAATTGTTCAGTTCTTGAAAGTTATCTAACTTGTAGTATTGTCTTATATTTACAAAGTTGCCGCAAAAGATCTATTTCCAAAAAGAACTCCTCTCGTCGTCCTTTCACTACTTCTATGGCATCGGAAATCGATACATCCTCATTTTCTGAAGTTCTTTGTTTGCTCTGTAATGGCGCCATCGTCAATTGGCGAAAAAAATATTTTTAAACTACGAAATTGTTGGCAGATTGTTAAGGGAACTTGAGCATTAAAAATGTTCTTTTGGCCAGCTTCGAAAACAATTGGGAATCTGAAGAAAAGTTTTCCGCACTTTGTTGAAAAATTCAGGGGAATAGTTTGTAGGACGATGAAGGAGTTTGGACTTCTCGGAACTCAACTGATTGAGACCTTTGAGGGAGATTTTTAAAGTAATTGAGAACACCTTGAATCGGGTTCTTCTTTTAATCAATAAAGTCTGACGCAAAGTAATTAAGAAGTAGTAGCAATTGAGACAAAATATTACCTAGTAGTGAAAGCGAGATTCAGAATTTTTGTAAATGGTACAGAAAAAAATGTATTTCCTAGGCCCATTTCGTAAAATTATTTACAGTTTGTCAACAAATTTGCAAACGTGTGAAATTCCGTGACATTCCGTGGTTGATGCATCGAATATTGACTTTGCCGGATATTGGATATCCGGTATCCATTATCTAACGGATATTCGGTTTGGATGCTAGAAATCCGTCAATTCTATACGTATTTCAAATTTCAAAACATTTCATAGCTTCTAAATACGTTGTAATTTTTATATATTCTCAAAAAACATACTATTACTGAAATTTAAAAAATTAAGACTTGACATGCTGGATAAAAGGATCTTTTGTGCAATGGCCGAAAAAAAGAGTGGTGCAATGAGGTTTACATTACTTACAAATTTTATTGGTACAAAATGTGCAAAGTAACTCTAAGAAAGAAGACAGGAAATTCAATTCAGAATTGGAACTGCCCCGAACACACCGAAAGAAATCTTCAAGTCTTAAAAGTTCGATTTATTACGGAAAAAACTTGTAGTTTAGAAATACAAAACAATTTATTAAGATATTTAACTTAGCACTAGGGATGTAAAGAATATTCGGCCACTATTCAGTATTCGGCCCTTTGGCCGAGTATTCGGCCTGGCCGAATAGTCATTTCATTACCCAGCCGAATATTCGGTCTGGCCGAATACTGGGTAAGGTAAAATTCGGCCTGGCCGAATATTGATGGACTATTCAGCCGAATAGTTCTGCTGCAGTAAAAAAGTAATAAAATAAAGAAATTAGTAGATTTTAAGCATTTAAAATTGTATTATAATTTTTGCAGAAGGAGTCCACTATAGTTTAAAGAAATAAAAATAATTTAGAATAAACTACTTTTTTTTAATCTTGTTTTAGGCTTGACTGAGCAAAAACACATTTTAAAATTGCAATATTGTATTTTATATTTAGCATTTGCTCCCAAAAGCTGCCAATAGTTAATTATATTAGATAATATGATAAATTCATTTTGTTATTATTTACAAAGTGGAAGCCAGACTTTGTTTGTTTGGGCAAGACTGATTTATTGTGAATATTGGGTTAGAGAGAAATGTGAAAAGCCCAGAATATATCATGAATATTTAGATAGCATAGGTTATTGGGGTTTTTGAAAATAAAAACATACTCCAGTTAAGTACATTAAGTTTTAATAGATCTTTTAAAAATAGGTATGTAAAAAACCCCATAAAATAAATATATTAACTTTTATAACTTTTAAAATGTCTTCATAAAACAGTTTTGAGCAAGGTAAAAGTTCACTAAGCACTAGTATTTCTTTCATTGCAATTAAATAATTAGTAAAATAATGCTAATGCTTACTACCGTAAAACCTGTCATTTATATTTTGCTTGTGGGTGAAATTTGTAGTTTTATTACATTCAAAACAATAGTGAAAATAGATTAATTTTAAATAGTTCTAACTTCGTAACAAACAGAATTAAATCATACATCATAGATTGTGTGTAATTGGTGTTTGACTTTGTTTATAATTTAAATTTGACAAATACTTTTGATTACAACGATTTTCCAGAAATTTTAATATTCGGCCGCCAAATATTCGGTATTCGGCCTAGCCGAATATTCGGCTTCGGCCTATTCGGCCTTGAAGAAAGGACCGAATATTCGGATTCGGCCTGGAAGAAATGGCCGAATATTCGGTATTCGGCTATTCGGACAAATCACTATTCGTTACATCCCTACTTAGCACTTAAACAATGAAACTACAGTAAATAACATTATGTTTGAAGAAAATATTGGTAAAAAATTGTGAATTTTTCTTGAATTAGGGAAGCGAAGCCATTTCGGTGTTGATTTATTCTAAGCATTTTTTAATTTTTGTTTTTATAAAAGCACCATACCTTAACTCTCAAGTCATTAGTCTACAAATTGATGATATCTTGGTGCCGCTGAAATTCTAAAGGTTTGTTTGCAATTGGGCTGCAGAGTGATTAATGTACATTAAGCAGACCTAAAGCATTCCCCAGAGACTGACAACCTTTCTTTCAAGTGCCATCACTATCGGCGGATGCCCTTACTTCTTGAGAATTTAGATGCCTCGTTTTTCCTAGATGGCGACTGTTGGGCTCTAACAAAGCGAAACTATGCTAGGAATTCAATTTAACCGAAAATATTTAAGTCAAACATATACTCAAGGGATCATTAACGTACCACATAATCATACGACAAGGACGCTGACAATTTTCTCAACCCTGAAAATCCACCGACTGTGACCAGGTTCGAACCTGCGAACTTGGGCGTGCGAGGAAAGTGCGCCTGACCATCCTGCAGCGAAACACTAAGTATAAACAAGACATGAGAGTTTAATTGGAAGTGGCAACAATATCCTTGCGATCAGTGGCATGACCAGGGTTTTTTTTTTGCGGGGGGGACAAGTTCAAGATTAATGATAAACCGGATATTTACTTACCAGATGTCCCGCGTAAATCATGTGACTTTTTACACCGGATATCCGGTTCTGCTGTGTGAAACATATAATGAATAACCAGATTTTTTGCGCGATTATCGGATCGTATTTCGGATACTTGAAAAAAAAAAAAAAAAAAAAAAAAAATGGTCTGGCACCGGACATCTGATGCATTAAGGGGAGGGGGAACGGTCCCCTCTTGTCGGTGCGTCCCTGCTTGCGATAAAAATTGCATTGCAGACAGTAATGAGAAACCACAAACCGAAAGGAGGAGTAGCATTGGTAGGAGTAGCTTATACCAATGCAAGGACTGGAGTGAGATTTAGCAAAAAAATTCAAGTAAGTTCCAATCTAAAGTTCCATTTGGAAATTTGAGAATGAGTTGGTAATTAATCTTTAAAAACGTGTTTCCACAATAAAACAATCCAACTTATCATTGCATTTCCTGAAATTTTATATCATTCCGGAACTGGTGAATATTTACGTCCAATAGGGTTAATTCCAAAACTTTAGAATACTAATAGACCGTGAGTTATTTCCCGTATTGCGTACTTTGCCAACAATAAAATAAGCGTTGTATTTTATCCTTGGTCAGAGGTTATATTGGTTTCCCTGATGATAATATGAGAATCACAGCAGACAATCAAAGATTCATGTTATGTTAGGTCATAAAAAAATTTGTTTTCTTTATGAGAGGGAGTGTCGTTTGCTCTTAATACTTTGGTTTTACTTGTTTACGTTAAAATGAGCTGAAGATAAACATTATCAGATAATAGACAAAAAATAATAATATTAGTATTCATTTTAGATATCTTCCACTAAATTAAGTCAATTCATTTCTGAGCTCTAATTAGGAACTCAGATTTGGCAACACGCCACAATAGCCATCTTAACAGAAACATTAAAGCCCCGCATTTCCAACTATTTTTTTTTTTTGTTTAAACATCCAAAACATTTTAAGTACTAGTATCATAAATGAATCCATTTCAAACAGAATAAGAGATAATAAAGCGAAAATATGACCGTTTGATAAAAAATGAACCTAATTTCGAAATCAAATTACGATGAAATTGTGTCTGAGGAAATGAAATTTCGTGGCACGGAAAAGACTCTTCCCTACTTCAAAGAGTTGAAAAACCGTTACTCGTGATTACATTACATTTACCCAAATTTCTGCCGAAATTAAATTTCAAGTGCAGCGGATAGAGATCTAGTTTTTGTCAGAGGTAAAAGATCCCATTAAGATACAGTGCTGAAAGCACAAAAGATTCAATTTTCTCTCCAAAAAAAAAAAAAAAAATATTGTTTTTCTTCTTTACCCTGAGGTTTTCTTCGATAATGCCAGTGATTGCATTGGGTTTCTGAGATTTAAAAAAATCTCAACTTTGTATGTCGATGTAAAAGGAATTTTTTTTTTATTTAAGCAAATTTTCTTATATAAAGAAAACAAAATGTGGAATCATAGTTTTTCTGCTACTGACATCTTACGTCATGTACAGTTGGACTGTGTAATAACGACATTAACACTGAGCAGACGTATAACAACAAAGGTCTTGATTTTTTTTAATTGGAAAAATATCTTATATAATTGAATTGGTGAGTGGGAAAACAGAACTAGTCCAGAAAACGTTGTGAGATATTTTCAAAAACAACTTTCGTTTTCAAATTTGTTTTGTTTTTTGTTTGTTAACGCCATGCCTAGGTTTTATAACGTTGGAGGTCTTGTCAGTTGTATTCTTTATCATTGCAACGCCTGTTCTAAATATTAGTGTAATTTATGCCAGGTATCTAAAAATGACCGATTTTGGACTAGTGCTGTTTTTGCACTCACCGATTCAATTTAATCTTGAAATTAGGAAAAATTACTACTTCAATAGGGTTGTAGGCAGTTGGAATAGTTTACCGGAAGCGACTGTTAATTGCAGTTGGGTAAAAACTTTTAAGAAAGCTCTTGATGTTCATTGGGGACTGCTAAATTGACTAGGACCAGCCTAGCTGGGCCCTGAGCCTGTTGCTGGTCGTCACTTTTGTATTTGTATAAATCATTTTTTGATTTAAATTTGATTCTTTTAAATTTTCTAAATAAGTTTTTGTGTTACTTTCATAAAAACAATATAACAGGTTAAACCATAAGAAATAACATGTTTTAAGCTATTTTCATGGCCTAGCTACTTTTTTTAATCCTCGAGCACGCGCGCTGGTTCTACAAGACCCGAGGTGTTATTTTAGAGTTAATTATTCATTCCATAAGATCGTCAACTATCATTGTAATTGCATTCTATGTTACATCGCTATAGAACGGACGTATATTTGGTATCCTATTTTTTGCTTCTTGAGAAAAAAATTGCATTTTTAAGAGGGAGGGGGGGGGGGAGGGAATTGCTTCAAATACTGAGCGTTCCTACTGGTAAAATAATAATATAGCTAAAAAACTTTAATACAAATGCATGATTAAAATCAACTTTACCCAACCAGGAATAATAGTACCGTATGAGCACAAAAAAACAGACAAATTTAATTCGAATATTTAGTTTTGAAAGCTGAAATAAATCAAATAATTGTTTCATGTTATAAGAACACTTAATTTTTGAAGCTGAATAAATTTTAATATTTTCTAATATTTTAATATTTTCTAAAGGAAGTAACTTACAATATTTTTAAACACTCATTTAGTAAAATCATGTGCTCAATTCCTTACTGAAAGCTGAAACGTTTTGTTTTAATGAAAGTTGCTTATTAAGAGTGACCATGCAGAAATCTTCACTTAATACTAAAGCATCATAATCCATGAGGCTCGAAAAAAAAAAAAAAAAAAAAAAAACGCAGGAAGAATCAAAGGATAAATTTTAAAAAAAAAAATGTGTTTTTTTTTTTTTTTTTTTTGCACATGATTTGTGGTGACTTTTTTTATACACATTAAATAGTAGAACATTTTATTTATCTTATTTTCTCTTAATTCGGCGACTAAAGGGTTAAGAAAATATTTTTTTACCTAAATAATATCACTTTATTTAAAAATTTATTTTTAATTTTTCTAATGAGACCTAGTGCGTTCCCAGAGATCGGTACCAACTCTTTCAGTGGCACCACAAGGAAAGTGGTACCATTGCCGCAATTTTTTGACTCTCAGTTTCCGCATCGATGGCAGCACCTGAGCTCTGATTGATGCAGACTGCACTAGGAATTTAATTTATCCGAGAGTATCCATTCCGAACGGATACTCAAGGGATCTTTAACATGCCGCATAATCGTACGACATGGTCGCTGTTGATTTTCTACATCTTGAAAACCCACCAACTTGGGCTAGGTTTGATCCTGTGAACTTGGGCGTACGAGGCCTGTGCCTGACGCCACCCTGTCGACACACATTAAATACTAGAACATTTTATTTATCTTATTTTCTCTTAATACGGTGACTAGAGGCTTAAGAAATTATTTTTTTTTACTTAAATAACATCACTTTATTTGTAAATTTATTGACGAGATATTTGACTTATTTTACACCCTGTAGGGATAGCCTAAAAAGGCAAAAAATAATGATATTCTTATGTGGAGCTGTAAGATATTTTGGCGAGCCCCGATACGTACTGATGAAGGTAATATTCTCTTTCATTTTTTGACAGAAGCCGCGATTGTTAAAATGTTGGATACAGAGAAAATCTCGACTATTAGCATTGTTATTGGAATAATAAAGGTTGTATCTTTGGTACTGTTTTCGAGAAATAATTATGACGTTAGAAATAGTATGAGGAGGGTTAGATAAGTTAGCATCTTGATTCTATTTTTAAGATCATCTGAAAATATTTAAATAATAAATTACTTAAATTACTATACTTTGAAAACAGACTTTTGAGACAAAGTAAAAAAAAAAAATCTTTAATTCTGCTTGAGTGTGATTCAGTGAGATTTTACCACCCCATTAAAAACATAAAACTATGAACCATGTCCTCCTTTTATAGCAAAATTTATCAAATATTTTTTGGCATTGGTTGCACTTTAAAACCATACTTACATATTCATTATTTGTTCATCAGCCATTTTTTGGTTATCTTATGTCATACATAGTCGGACTATGTAGTAACGACATTAAAACTGAGCAGACGTTATAGTAACAGGGCTCATGATTTTTTAAAAAGATTTTATTCAAAAAAATGAATATTTTTTATTGAAATAATTTTTGGATTTAAATTAGTTTTTTTTTTTTTAAATAAATTTTCTAAATAAGATTTTTCATATTTATTACGTTACATGTATAAAACAATATAACATGTTATGTCTATTTTACGAACAAAACTCCTCAAATTATTTCAGAAGTTCAATTTGATTCGTTGATATATGTTTTGCAAGTGTATATTTTTAACAGCAACGTTTTTTCGTACATATCTTGGAAACGTGCATAAAATGTACGAAAAGGAATTCAAATCTAATGCAGAGCAAAAAATAACATCAATTTGTCATGAAGAACTTGCAATTTACGAGAAAATAAATATATTTCTGCTTTTGAAACCAGTAAAAAGATATTCTTTTCCCCAAAACCCCCAAAAATTACTGTATTCTTTATTACTAATGCATAATATTTTAATTTATCCAGTAAAAGATTTGATTTCATAAATTGTTGTTATTGTAATTTAAATGGAAGCGTTGAGTAAGATCTATTTTAAATGTTCGGTACATCAATTTAAATCTTCAAATGAAAATGGTAACGCAATTATGTTTTTCTGGACTGAAAACAGGCCGAGATTAAAAAGAAAAAAAAACGTATCATTTTAAACAAATAGCACGAAGAATGAGATTTCTGTAAAATTATTTTAATAATACTTTTTAAAAGCGTTGACGTTTCTTTATAAAAGAATATAAACTTTTTATTTACTCATTTTATACTTCCAACTGAATTATTTCGAACTAAAAATTATATTTTTAAAAAATGCTTTAAGATTTTAAAATTATTCCACAAAATAAATGCGTATTGCACAAAGTGTACCAAAAAAAAGAGGGAAAAAAATACGTAATCAAAGTGGAAGTCGGAGTTAAAAAAAAACTTTTTTACTAAGCTGATAAAATATTCCATACGATAAATGAAGCTTGAAAAACAGGTACAATCAGATGGAAAAAATCACCGAATTTGGTGATGTTCCATTTTCTTAGTAGTCATTCTATTCTCTTTATCAAACGATTTGTCAAAACAGAATTCCATGCTGCAAATGTTTTCGAGAAAGAAATGATTTGCCGTTGGAAAAAAACATTGTCATTTGTTCTCCGATATTACTTTAAAATCGTCTGATTGTTTCTGAACGATTTCATTGGATTATAGCTCTCAAATAAAATTTTAGAATTCAGTTCTATGTTTCTAAATCTGTTTTAAAACATTCTTTCTAGAAATGCCACAGTTTTTTGAAAGGCAAAAGCGTTTAAAATTACACAAATTTTTCTTAAATGCATGGCATTTCTTATATTAATCTAGTAAAACCACAAAACATGGCTTACTAAATTACGTCTGTCATATAACAGTTTCACTTTTGAAAGGCTATGTAATGTGAAAACAATTTTTAAAAAATGCAGACTTTTTTCGGAGGCATAACTCATAGGTTTTTGTTTATCATTCTAAAAAAAAGTTGAAGTACTATATTTATTTTGTATAACGCAGACTCATAAGTGTCTTCAATCTGCTTAACTGACAAATTTCATATAGAATTTTAGTGGAGAAAACTAATTCTCAACTAGAAAAACTAGAATATGTACGTCAACAGATTTATTCAAATTGTAAAATGGCGGTAACGCGGCCCTAAATCCTCAAGGAAGCCGCAGTCTCCTATTTTAGTTTATTTAGGATATTAGATATGCCTATTACAGTTAATTTACATTTAATTTTTTTTTTTTTGCCTTTTTACCTAATTTAAGCTATTATTTCCACCTAATAATGGTGCTATTGCGCTATTTTATAAAAAAGTCATTATCCATGATAAAATGCACAAATAACTATTTTAGATTTTTTATTTTCAATAGCTACATTTTTTTGTGTTTTAGTTTTTTTTAACATATTCAAAAACTGCCAAAACCAGTCAAGTTTTTTCAAACGAGATTTAATTACCAAACTCTGTGTTTATAAACAATAAATCGTAATCTGAATTCAACTTATGGTAACCCAAGCGGTTTGCGATTGAAAACATCCAGCGATGCCGGCACGGTGGCGTCGTGGTGAGGCGCGAGACTCGTACGCCCCACTTCATGGGATCGAGATTGGCAGTGACGGCAGATTTTCAAAATGTAGAAAATCGCCTGCGCCCATGTCGTATGATAATGCGGCATGTGAAAGATCCCTTGAGTAGACATTTGGCTTGGGTGCTCCTGGTATAAGTTAAATTCCTAGCGCAATTTCGAATCAACAGAGTCCGGGTGCTCGCTCTTTCAGGTGAAGAAACTGAACGTCGAAACTCTCCCGCGGCGATGGTACCAAACTCATTGTGGTGCCGCTCAATAAAATGGTGCCAATGTTCGGGAACATACTAGGTCTGCAATTGGTAGAAGCCACCAGCAGCCCATTAGAGCTGCTGTTGGCCAGAAATTTCGAATTCAAGAAAATCCAAAAATTTCAGAGGCTGCTGTTAGGAAGTCAAACGGCTGTTGTACGCATGTACAGTGTTCGTAAGCAATTTCATAGAAGTTTTTGTGGCTTAATTCTGAGACATCTGCACCACATCTTTTGAAAAATTCTTCCAGAAGGCAACGTTTTGTTTAGAATCAATTCAAAACATAACCGCAGCTTTTACGAATACAAGGAAATTGTTGCAGCATTCATTGATACCAGTTTTCCAGCTCACTTGAGAAGTTGGTCAAAGAATAACAGGTTTGAAATACTAACAGATCCAAACTTAGTTACGAGCATTAAGAAAAAAGCAGAAAACCCAACTACGTCCTTTTGACGAGGTTTACCGAATATGAAAAATCAAGCTTTCACTCTCAAAAATAGAATCCTCATTTTCGACGATTCTTCAGTTGTCAAGAAAATTTCGTCATTTATAACGATTCTTTCCTCGCGTGATCATGTGACTTTAAAAAGTTACCACACAAATCTCGCCAATTTGACGAAAAGTTTACTTGGAAAATTTTTCACGAAGCCATTTCGTCAAATACGACGAAAGTCTCGTGATATTTGAGCGTGCGTTTCCGAGAGTGTTGACACATGGCCTTTTAGAACCAAGCTACGGATAGTTATTTATAGTGATGATGGATAAATACTGGTTTAGCGGATGCTTCCCAAGTGATTAATCTACCATTTAAAAAAATCTCATGGCGCAGTGAAAATTAAATATCATTTAATAGAAAGTTGTCATTCTGGTAAAAGAAAATAGAAAAAAATCGCCGATCCTAAAATATGTGTTGTCTTGGGAATCAACCATGTCTTAGTAGAAGTTTTGTCTTGAGTAATGCGCGAATATACGATTTTTTAAGTCTAATTCTTACTTAGACAACTATCTTGACTTCTCCTATTTAACATCTTTTTCAGCGTTACCATAATTTTCAGATCAGTTAACGTGTAAACCAAAGAAATTAAGTTTTATTTGCTTATTTGTCGTGATATTTTAAAGTTATTATTTTATACAAATTTCGGTAAGTTCCTTGAAAGTTTCTCGCGTTCAAAAGCAATGATCTTCTTAATATGACGATCACGAAAGGTGTTATGAAGGTGTTATGGGTAATCAAAAGACCTATATCAATTTGATTGGCTAGAAGACAAAACCGGGATATTTTTTACGAAAGGATATTCGAACTTGAGCAATTCTTTTTTCCCCTTAATGGGCTGCTGTTTGCTTCTGCAAATTGCAGACCACGTGTTTTCTCCAGGGATAGGTACCATCCCTTTCAGCGGCACTGCGATGGGTGTGGTACCACCACGGCATGACTTCTCCACCTTAAAGGATGAGCACCCGGACTCTGTTGATGCAAATTGCACTATGAATTTAATTTAGCCGAGAGCATCCAAGCCAAATGTCTATGTACTATAGGTAGGCTTGCCATATTTCTGGTTAGTGAAATCGAGACACATTAATATGGGATTGGCCTACCAGGGGGTCTGGGGGTATGGCGTACCCCCCAGTGGCGGGGGGGGGGGTAGGCCATACCCCCATGCTCAGTTTCCCCAGTTTGGGGAAATTTTTAAAAAATTAAAAGCAAAATGGTGAGTTTTAAGCCTTGCAAGTTACTGGAGTGGGGAATCTGTAACCCTAAATTGTTAGTCTACCCACCTTTAAAAATAAAAAAGGAATTTTTGCTACTCAATTTTTTTAAAAAGATGTTTTCTTTTTTAATAAGAATTTTTCTGGTCTATTATCTAGAAAGAAGTGTTAATAAAATAAAGTTTAGAATGCTTCTTAAAATTGTGTAATTGAACAATTAATTACTAAGTCTTATTTTTTAAAACTACAACTTTTTGTTTAACTACAAAAACCATTTCAAAAAAAGCAGTTAATAAGTTAACAATGTTATTCTTTGTTTTCAAACCATTCATATTTCTGACTTGAATGTACTTTTTTTCAAGATGTTTTTGTTAAGCTTGACTTTTCATAAAAGTCAGAGCAAAGAAAACGCCACAGTTTATTTTTCATACAATCAATGCTCTTTCAGTGGACTCCCTCATTAATGCTCTGTCATCTTAAAGATTCTTAATGTCTTCATAAAAGATTCTTAAAAACATAAATTCATTACTTTTTACATCTTACAGCCGTTTCCGGGGCATTGATAAAACTGGGCGGTACACCGGGACAAGAGCAACATACCGGGACTGTCCCGGTCGAACCGGGACGTATGGCAAGCCTAACTATAGGGGTCTTTAACATTCCGCATAATCATACGACATGAGCGCTGGCGATTTTCTGTATCTTGAATATCCACCGACAATGCCAGGTTTAATCCTCTGACCATTTGGGCGATTCTTACAGCAAAATAATGGTAATGTAAAACAATAAGTAACAAAGTTACAAGCAAAAATTTGAATCTTTATTTATATTGATTTGTTTCAGTGTAAAAAGCTCAAATTCGAATTTCATATCTTCTAAAAATATTTCTCATTTATTATAAAACAGAAATTGTGTACAAATATTTTTAAAATAAGAAAATACTCATCTTCCTTTGGCGGCGAATCACATATATTGGGGCTGAATGATTCTAATTTCATGCTTCGCTTGAATCGCAAGCCTTATAAAATCAAAATCATTACCCTTTAAGACTTTTAAGTTGATTTTATATTAACTTGATTTAAATCCCTCGGGCCGAAAGGCAATGAAATTTGTTTTACGTATCTGGTTTTCTTCTACCTCTTTTGGAATCCGCAAATTCTTCTCTTTGCTGTCGATTCGCTTGTTCCACAAACAGCGATGTTGCTGGAGCGGTAAATTGAAATTTATTTATTTCGAAAAGAAAAAAAACTTCTCTTTAAGCTTTTTCTTCATCTCCTTCTACCAGATACTTTGTAATTTCCGAGAAGAATTTTGAATTCCAATGCTCGTAATTTATGAATGAAGGAATGGCTTTCTCTCTCTCTCTCTCTTTTTTATTATTAAGAATTGCCTTTTGAGCTGTTTTCGAATATGTAAAATATTTATACGTTGGATTCGGATTTGGTTTATTTTTTTTTTCTCTTCCCGATGCAAATACAAAATGACAGATACAGCAAATTTGATAAAATAATAAACAATTTAAGGCAAAGATGAAACACAAAAACCAATTCGGCGAAAAGGATTTTCTTGTTTTTCATTTAATATTAATAAAAGGGAAAACATCGAACTTCTATAGAAGGAGCTTTTGATTTAGCTTCCACGAAGTAACTATTGAACTGAGAAGGGAAATAATAACGTTTATAAGAAAAAATCGTTGTGCTAAAATATGAATAAAATGAATAGTTAAAAAATCGTCATAATGTGAAAATTACAAAGTATATTGCGTCCAAATTTTGCAAAAGATTGCGGGCACGCGTTTCGAGGTTCTAGATGTTTTACATCTGCACTGTAAAACTGTACTGTAAATCTGCACTGTAAAACTGTACAGGAAATCTGCACTGTACTGTACTGTAAATCTGCACTGGTTTACATCTGCACTGTTTTACATCTGCACTGTAAATCTGCACTGTAAATCTGCACTGCAAAACTGCACTGTAAAACTGCAGTTTTACATCTGCACTGTTTTGCGTTTAGTTGCCACCAATTTGGGGTTTCAGTTGTTGTAAAGTTGAAAATTATTCACTTTTTTGATGTATTTTAAAGTTTTTTTAAGTGTCTGTCTAAAAAAAAAAACAGACCGCAGAATGTCTTTTGGCATATGGTGCTTGTTGGCAATTTTTAATTTCCGATTCTTTGGCGTGGCAACACCTTAGTTTGTTTATATCGAGAGATCATTCCCATGTTCATATCTGGCGATTTTTTAAGTCTTTCAAATTTTAAGGATCTTATTATGATTTTAAAATGGTTAATTTCCGATCCTTTCAAGTGGCGGAACCTATCGA
Source organism: Octonoba sinensis (assembly GCA_038502835.1). NCBI lineage: Eukaryota > Metazoa > Arthropoda > Arachnida > Araneae > Uloboridae > Octonoba > Octonoba sinensis. The sequence continues at coordinate 14,487,546 of CM076604.1, forward strand.
GCGATCATGTTTAGTTTGCTTGTTGAACTTACAGCCCGCAGATGTTCTGTGGGGTATCAGTTTGTGTCCTATAATATTGCTAAGATGGTTTGGAGAGCATTGTATACGAACAATTTTTGACAATTAATTAGCTGGCATTGGTAAGAAAATATCATTCTGTTTTAAATTCTTAGAAAGTATTAGAGGCTTTTTAAGAAAAAGAAACAATGTATCAAAATAAAAGTTAAGAAGCAAGATTTGGGGAGTTTGTGGGACACAAATGTTCATATGATTTCAAACAGTAATTTATACCACGATCACTTGTCGTGTGGCAAATAGTACGCTGCTGTGAATTATTGCTTTCTAGACCAAGCACTCTCTGGGTATCCAAAGTGCCACTTATGTTTCGGCTATCCAGCTCTTCTAACAGCAGCTCTCTACGTGTGACAAATAGTACTCGTCGGAGTTACAGTTACAGAAGCCTGCGACGACCATTCGTTATTTTAATTCTAATTTCCTCCACTCCGAGCTTTGTGAAGTACCAGAAAGACCATTTGTCAATGAAAAGGCTAGGAAATAATAGAGAAAGCGTTGGGTTTCTGCTCTGGCGCAATTATTTTCTTTGACAGACGAAATGGAATTGGAAAATCAAAAAGAAAATACTTAAGACTGTCGTTAACTAAAATTTTCTCAAGCGGCGTTCTATATCGATTTAAGTAATTTCTGAGAGACATAGGCAATGTTTAAGAAAGAACTATTCAATGAAATAAAAGCAATCATAGGGAAAATAAATCATTCAAGATATGTATATTTTTTAAAGAAAAACAGAAATGCTTAAAGCTATTTCCATGCAGAAATATGCCAAAGAGAAATTTCGAAGAACTTCATACAAGCCACACACGCACAAAAGAGCCTGATGTCTTTAAAAACACACGACTTTTTAAACCTCTTATATTACTTTATCTTACGCAACGCCCAAAATTAGCCCTATTTTACATACAAGATTTGGCAACACTTTGGTTAAGTTTTCATTCAGCCTGTTTTCTTTAAATTAATTTTGCAGTTGTCTTGAGTGGTAACCGCAAAGGTATTTCAATAAGCGAAACTCCTTGTCAGTTTTTCTGTATTGCATTTGAATTTTTCCCATTCTTATTTTAATTTTGTTGTTGCCAATTAAAAAATTACATTTATTTTTCCTCAAAAGCAGCAATTTACATTAAAAAGAGCGCCAGCAATTTAATAAAGCGATGTATGCTTAAAACGATCACCATAAATGTTTACTTCTTACTTTTGTTCCATACCAATGCATATAAATTAACTTTTGTGACTAAAATCCCACGTTTTTATCGATAAATATGAAAACTTCTCTTTAGCCTTTTTCGTCACCAAACATGAAAGCTTATATTTTTTATAAAAATTTCAAAATAGGCAATAAAGAGTTAAGTACTTAAATTGTCCCTGTAGTCACCAAGACTCATAAAAATCAATTAAAAACTTTTGGGAAGCTTATCATATTAACAGGAATAGTTCTAATTTGGTTAATGATTCTTCCTCAACTCCTTATTTTTCACAGGTCTGGCATAAGTTTCTTTAATTTGTTGTTCTTTCTTGGTTTTCTTGTTAGTTTTCCATTTTTGTGTCTATTTTTCTCTTCCGCCCCCTCCCCCTCCTTTACATGTGTACTTTGTTTTGGTATTTTCTGTACTTATTTTTATTTCCATTTTATTCTTTGTATGTTATTTTATTATTTTTGCAATTTTCATGTATTTTCACATTTTTATGCATGCTGTCGTTTTTTTTTTTTTTGCTTTATTTTTATTGATATTCCTTTTTACTTCCTTTACTTTCAACTAGATTCGTTTGTTGCTCTCTTATTGGTGCCTTCCCTACTACTTCTACTTCCACTTCACGCTGTCTTTATTCTCATTCGTTTACAGATAATTCTTAGGCTATATAAGCTCTGTTTTTGTTGTTTTGTCTGCTTCATTTGGATGTTTTGCATCTAGAAGCTCCCTGTTGCATTGAAAAAGGGATTTCAAGCAATCCCGAAACATATGTCTGCGTTTTAATGCTCATTTGTGCTTTAAATTAACGTGAAATTATATTTTTATTACTGTTTCCTTGCACAAAGTTAAATTATTATTATCTTATATTCATCTTATTTGCTGTTAGAATTAAGATTTTTTCCCCTTAGGATACGATTCGCTTTATTCTAGATTTCGTAATTTTTAACCGACTTCACAAAGGCAGGAGGTTATGCATTCATATTGTATGTATGTCGTTTTTTTTTGTTTGTTTGTTTGTCCACTCATAACTTCTCACCGGATGAACCGATTTTCATGATTCTTTTTTTATTCGATCGAGGGTGGTTTCCCACAGGTCCCGTATTTTCGTTTGACCATATTCGATAATTAGAAAAAAAGTTATGGGCAGAAATGTAGTATTTATTTTGTTTTTTCATCCATAACTTTTGACTAAATGAACCGATTTTGATGATTTTTTTTTAATTGATAGAGGGTCGTCTAACTCAAATATTGCAAATCATTTTGCCTACATTTGTTTTTTAGAAAAAACGTTACGAGTGAAAAATAAGTATTTTTTATTTTAATTGGAAAGGCTTGGCTTGATTTTTCTTTGTTGGGAAATCTATTAATAAATATAAAAGCATTGTTAAAAACATGTTTGTTGTCATGGGCTATAATATTAAAAGAAATTACAGCAAGAGTTTGACTGAAGGCTTCTCTGTGGCAAAAATTAATCCAATCAGTTTGTTTGCTAAAATAGACTTCAAAAGGAAATTTATCATGCAAATGATTAGTTTTTAGTGCCATTAATTTAAAGAAGTTTTGCGCTTAGATATGGATTTTTTAAAAAATAGAGTATTTATATACAAAATGTATTTACACTAAAAGGAATAAAATAAAATAATTTTTATAAAGAAACAGAACCGACTTCAAATTAAATTTGCGCTAAAAAGTGAAAAAAAAAAAACATTTTTTAAACAACATCGATGTGACTTTTAAACATAGGTTTAGAAGTCGGTGCAAAATTATGAGTCTAATTACCATTATACCATTTGCTACTTCATATTGGAACTGTTGCTAATTCTGCAAATATATATATATTTGTAATTGGGATTCATGATTACAAAAGATTTTATCTATCCTAATTTTGCACCGACTTCTAAAACTATGTTTAAAAGTCATTTGATGTTGTTTAAAGAATGAATTTATTTTTCACTTCTTAGCGCAATTTATAATTTGAAGTCGGTTCTGTGTTTTTTCATAAAAATTATTTCATTTATACAATCTCCATTGGGGGCATGGGGTAGTCATTTGTACGTCGAGGTAGGTATTCATGCCTCATAGGTACTCATAGCAGAGCTAGGTCCCTTAATATTTCTGTTAAGTTTTATTTCTTTTCACAAAAGGAATAGGACGAGCGGACATTGTGTAAGGAACGTCTGCAAGGCCTACAAGAACGCATGATCAAAATAGTACTACTATCAGCTGGACGAGCGCAACGAGCTTGGGTCGCGAAGCGATCAGAATGGAACTATTTGCAGTTACTAATGCTGGCAAGCTATAGCGAGAAAGTGAAAAAAATAAACACCGGAATGATCTAAATCAGCACTGACAAAATTCGCCAATTTGTACCTGTAAGATTGCTTCACTGCAGCAATAGTCTCTATGCAAAGAAAACCGTTCTACGGTATTTGATGAATTGGTTGCAGCCATGTAATTTTAAATGTTACGACCAACGACAAATAAATTAGTTTTACATAAAGTTACATAGTATTTATGTGCATGAAATATCCGGGGGATAAAGTTTTTCATATTCAATTTATTTACGAACTTTTGAAGAATGAACAAAATCTATATAAAATCGAAATACCACTTACTGATTAATAACGAAATATCACAAAGTGTGAATGCTACTAATTTTGAAATTTGGCAGGTAGAATCGTCAAGGGGCGTAGGTATCCAATAAGAAATATTTTTAGAAATTCTATTAATTTTTTATAATTAAATTTGTTTGCATAATTCAGATAAATTACATAATTGGGGTGGGGGGTGAAAATAATCTCGCAGACCTTAATATTATGTGTATAATTCGAAAGAGGTTTTCTGCTTCACAAGAAAATGTTCGCTCCAAACTTCTAAGTTAATTCGAGCATGCATCAAAGCGTTTTTAAAAATAGTTCTTTACGGTAATTAGCTTTAAATTCCTTCTCACAGCCGAGATCTATATCAATAAAAGCGCATAGAACTGTTTTTCTCGGGCAGAACTACGGCGGGAGGCAGTTTTTCTGCGACGTCGTCTCAGAAAAACTTCTGAAACTCTTACCACGGGCATCGCCGTGCGGTACCGTTCGGGTTTTACTAATTTTTACTTAAAATGTGAACAAGAATAAGTACCGAATGGTGTTCATAATTTTTCATCCCAAGTGTAATTTTAAATAAAATAATCGATATCTTACAAGAGCAACTGCTTCAGCGAAGTTATGTTTTACCGAGTTAAAAAAAAAAAAAAAAAACTCTCTAGAAACCTCTTTATAAATGTCGCTTCTCACTATCTAATAATGAATCTCAAGTCGAATGCATCTTAGTTTAAAACTAAAATCTGAAAAAAAAAAATATCTTTCAATCGCATAATTGAAAGAGTTCTAAAATGTCCCTTTATGTTGCCAAACTCGAACAAATTTTTTAAAACAACTTCAGAAAGGAACTAATATGAGAAGCTCCCATTTCCAATGCATAGTTTAGGTTCACTGGTTTTTAATTTCAAGCTTGAGTAACGAACCAATCCTGACACAAAAAAAAGAAACAAAAAAAAAACAACGGAAATTATACTTTAAAGATGGTTTTACTTTATAAGATTTTTAAGTCCCTTAGGCAAAAAGTAAACCTTTTTTTATGCATAAACTACTTTTATTTTTTCCCGTACGAATCGCATTCAATTTTACTGAGTATCATTCTTCAGTAACAAGTTTATTGAGGCGAAAAACTGAATCTTCCTGCTTTTTCGTTTCAACAGTTTTTATCATGATTTTCAACTCCTGATCAGAAAAAAAGGAAAGTATTTGGTAAACGTAGGCAAAGAAAGCTTATATTTTCCTCTCTTATTTGTTATTTACGTGTGTTTGCGTTATTCTTATTTGTTGAATATCGAATTTTGGGCTTATTATATGCCATTATCTGGTGTTTTGAAGGTATATATTACGCTTCAGTTTTCTAAAAATTAGTTGCATGAACTTTTAATGAATAAAAACAATAACAAGAAGTTCCGTCTAGAACTATACGAGCCTACTTTCCCGTATACACCAAATTCAAATTTATAATCTAGCTATCTCTTTCTCTCTCTTTCTTATTTATCTTTAGTTCTAATTATTGAAAATATACCTTTTTCAACGGATAATACATATTCATTCACTCACTCATTCATTCTTTCATTTATTCAGCCATGCATTTATTCATTCATTCGTTACCTCATTCAAGTGTTTATTCACTCATTTACGCATTCATGTATTTATTCACTCATTTATTTTTATTTTCATTTACTCAATAATTTATTCATTCATTCTTTTCCTCATTCATTTATTCATTGATTTATTCTTTCACTCTTTCATTTATTCATTCATTCATTATTTCACTCATTGAGTCACTGAGAAATATCCGTGAAAATCCCAATCAAAAAATTTCATAGCAAAATAGGCTCGTAAGTTCTGGATAAACTTTCTATTTCTACATGTTCTACGTTATAAGAGCTTTCCGATAAAGTTTGTTCTAAGCAAATCGGTCCGTTAGATCAGGATTTGTATAGGGTTGAAATTTCCCCGTAAGCTCTGTGTTAATTTTTTGAACTGTTCAAAAATGAACAAAAACTGTTCAAATCAATATTTCACGCCGAGAACTCCTTTCAATAAGCTTGCAATAGGAACTTGGCTCTTGTGCCCAGAGTTTACAGAATTTGCTTCAATTTTTTCCATAGGCGCTAATGTTAAAATTTTTTCAACTGTTCAAAATTGAACAAAAAATTGTTCAAATCAAATATAGAAATGAGATGTCCTCGCCGAGATCTTTCGAATGCAAAAAGAATTTTTTGAATCGGACAATTCGTTCAAAAGTTATTAGGGGGGGACAGACCGACAGACCGACAGACCGACAGACAGACAGACCGACAGACAGACCGACAGACCGACAGACCGACAGACCCACTTTTTCCCCATCTCAATACCCTACTTTCAAATTTTTTATTTTTCAATCTTTATTTAATTACTTCACTTATTTTTGACTTTTCTTGATTTTTAACGATATTTTCACGATACATTAAGCCTTCTTTCATGCTTTATTATTATTTTTTTTTACTTTTACGGGAAAGTAGGCTAAAAACTAGTAACGAGAATAAATATAAAATGAAAATAGAAGTTAAAGTACAGAAGTAACGTCTATCAAGAAAATATATTACGATACTGAAGAATATTTTTTAAACAGAAAAATAAATTCGTAAGAGGCTGGAACAGTTTAAAAAAGTTTTACAATTAAAGTTTGATACAATAAATGTGAGACTAATATCATCGCTATTATAATTGATACTTCTATTTGTTACAAAGGAAAATTCACTAAACTTTGCGTTAACGGGGAGTTTTACGGATATCCGGTGTCCCTTGTATGAGGTATACGTACTGGATATCCGGCTCAGATGTCTGGAAATTGGAAATTCTGTACACATTTTTAAACACCCCACTGCTTCCAAATGCGTAGTAAGTTAGTAATTCACATACAGTTTCAAAGCATTTTTATTCATTAATTTTAAAAAAATAAAATTTTATATGCCAGATAATTGGGTTATTCGTGCAGTGGCAGGATCATATTCCGGATATTTAAAATATCTATCGGATAGCGGATATACAGTAATCATATTCCGGATATTTAAAATATCTGTCGGATAACGGATATACAATAATCATATTCCGGATATTTAAAATATCCGTCGGATAAAGGATATACAATAATCATATTCCGGATATTTAAAATATCTGTCAGATAACGTATATGTAATACTCATATTCCGGATATTTAAAATATTTGTCGGATAACGGATACACCATAATCATATTTCGGATATTTAAACTATCTGTCGGATTGCGGATATACAATATCCTCTGGGGGGACAGATCTCATTGGAGGGAAAATATTCGGGACCTAGTAGTAATTTTCCTTCCTTTCGGGACCGATTTACAAATGACAAAAAAATGATTTTTTTTTGCCATTTCGTGTTTTTATGACCTGTAGATGTAGATAACCTATTTATTAATACCACGCCGTAAAAAGGCTAAGAGGAAGACTTTTAAGATGAAACTGATATAAATTAATTAAATTTAATTTTTAATACATCAATGAGAAAAAAAACGCATCAGATAAAGACCTGTTTTCAGTGAAATTTATTGTAATCCCAAAGAAACCCGATTTTCGAAGAATACTATTTCCTCTCTGTGTTTCTTCATAAGGATTTATTCTTGCATAGTTCATTAAAAAATATGCAACGTATTGCAATTAATTATTTATGGAAAAAGCGCTCCAAGAAGCAACATAGCTGTAAAAATATCGGAAGAAAAATGCCGATTCTCATCTCACTTCATTTCATCCATTTCGAACGATACGCTCTGCAAAGTTCGGAAGGAAAAATGAATGCAATAAATAACAAACGAACGACAGAGCGAGAGATGGATTCCAAAGCTACGATTTCCGCCCACTTCCTAAAAATAAATGGAAAAGAATTAATATCCAGTTCCGAAGGATATCGGAATTACGAGTTCCATATTTCGTTCTCTTTATTTCTCCACTTTTTTTTCTTTTCGGATGTCACAGATGAGTGGGGAAATGAAGTGAAGAAAGATGATTGATTAAATTACAAAGAAAGCCAAACACTATCTCATTAAACACTGTGTTTAAATAATGTATAACATTGTTTATCTATATTTTGTTATCTTAGATATTTTTGATATATCTTAGATATTTTTGTTATCTTAGATATGAGTCTAAGCTCATTGCATACATAGCGTGTCAAAGAAATTTTTGGACTAGGTTTATAAAATAAAACCAGTAATTATATTTTTAAAAGTATTTTTATTCAAAATAAGCTCCTTCGGCTTCAATGCATTTGTTACAGCAGTTTAACAATGATTCGAATGCCTGCTCCAGCTCACATCGTGGGACTGCCTCCAAAGCTCGCGTCGAAGCTGTTTGTATAGTGTCAATGTCATAAAAGTGGAAAAACATAGTAAACAAATGAACTGACGTTTTGGTAGTGGATCAGCTGATAGTTAAGGAGTTCCATGAATGCGCTATAACACAGATAGGACAGTTTGTGCGCAATGTGTCAGATAATTTTTAAGACTACCGCTGGAATTAAGCTTACAGTGGCGCTATGTGTGTTATCGAGCATTCGTGACACTCCTTAACTGTCAGCTTATCCATTGCAAAACCTTAGTTTATTTGTTTACTATTTTTGTTTACTTTGATGACATTGACACTAACACAAACAGCTTCGACGCGAGCTTTGGAGGCAGTCCCACAATGTGAGCTGTAAAAGGCATTCGAATCGTTGGTTAACCGCTATAACAAATGTACTGAAGCCGAGGGAGTTTATTTTGAATAAAAACATTAAAAAACATAATTACTAGCTTTTTTTCTATTTTGAAAACCTAGTCTTAAAAAGTCTTTTACACACTGGGTGTAAAATTATTTATCTGTATTTTGTTACCTTGAGTCTAAGTTCATTGCATGTATAAAAATACACGACGCAGTGCTGTAATGACTAAAGTCACCTAACTCAAACCACTGAAAAGTCTATGCCACACCTTATTTCAAGATAAGAACTTCTGTTAAAAATCAGTTAAATTTAAATTTTACTTTAGGACTGCACTTAATGGACGAAGCGGAATGCCGTATTTCAGACTCGTTCGCCCCCTGATGGAAAAAAATGTATTCTTCCTCTGAGCACCGATTCCGATCAGGGTTGCCAGATGTCGCTAAATTAGCCATTATGGCTACTTTAAGATGCTGCTGGGTAAAAGTATTTTCAGTTACTAGCTACAAACAATTCTGGCTAATAATTGCTAATTTTAAATTTAGTTTTATGCATTAAAGTTTATTTATTTTTTCTTTATTTTAACCAAGATTTAAAATATGCATGGAATTTATAGGTTTCAAACATCAGAGCCGAATATCCGGTACAAATTCGATATCTGACCAAGGATATCCGATATCCGGCAAAATGAATATTCGAGTTGGAGCTTGGGTGGTGACAACAATTGGAACAACAACAACAAAATTAATTTAAATGGCTAATTTTGGCTAAATTGTTTCTTGCAACTGGCTAAAAGTCGTCTTCAAAATCTGGCAACCCTGACTCCGATGCAAATCTTACTTCAAGTAGATTACATCGATAAGTTCTATCGCGCAATGAGTTTTAAATGAAGCGATAAGCATAAATAAGTTTTATCAGTTTTTTCTGTTAATTTACTGTAATATTAATTTACAGTACGAAGTACTCAGTTTATTACTTTAAAAGATTCTTTATTTATTCTAATACAGAAAAGTTTTAGATGTAATAGAATATATGGTGTTTTTTGCCGCGTTTCCTGTTTGGTAAAACAGCTTCAGATGTATGTCGACCCCATCAGATCCTAAATGGGGTATATCCAGCATTTTTAACCAAGTCCGCTTTTTGTGAATTTGAAAAACATTTTTGTGAAAGTTCAAAATTTAAACATAGTACAGAGATACTTTTAAAATTATTTTTCCGTTTATTTAATAAATAATTCTGTAAAAAGTACGATTTGGTAGCTCGGAATGCAGTGAAGCGTCCGTTTTGATTGAATGGAATTTTGTGAAGGGTAAGTTTTGATTAATTGGAATTTTGTGAAGGGTCCATTTTGATTAATTGGAATTTTGTGAATGGTCCGTTTTGATGAATTGTAATACTGTGAAGGGTCTGTTTTGATTAATTGGAATTTTGTGAACGGTAAGTTTTGATTAATTGGAATTTTGTGCAGGGACCGAAAACGGACCTGAATTTCCTCTGTCGTGACTCCTGCACAGGGACATTCATTTTGAGAGATAAATGCGCAATAGCGGCGTATGCGTGTGCCTATATGAAATATTATCACGTAAAAAATATGGCATTAATTATAAACAATTAAAATGTAGAAAATCCGGAGGAAAAAAAAACATACTTTCCAGAGAAAAAGAGAAAAAAAATATGAAAAACTAAGCAAATCCATTTGAAATTTTGAGAAATTTTGATTTGCACGCAAGTTTTTCTTCTTAAACCAAACAACGAATTTGCAACATTTTGAGATCTGCTGCTTGATTCATATTTACAAAGAAATGTACGTATAGTTTCAATTTCATAAGTGACGGAAGTGTTAAAAACATGATACAAACGGGAGAATGAATACTGCCTGTCGTATCGACTTTGTGCGATAGCCATTTTACTTAATTGTTATTCCTCTCTTACCTGCAAATGCTCTCTGTCCTTGAATATTCTGCTTGTCTCTCTTTCGCAAACTGCCTTTAAAAAAAAAAAAAAAAAAAAAAGAGGGCAGTTTGCGAAAGAGACACAAGCAGAATATTCAAGGACAGAGAGCATTTGCAGGGAAGAGAGGAATAACAATTAAGTAAAATGGCTATCGCACAAAGTCAATACGACACTGCCTGAACGAGGAATCGAGGTTTTGACTGTAATCCAGAAGCAAAATCGCGGAAGCTTCCTAATTATAATACTTTTCTTTCAAAATGCCTCTTTGTTTGGCGGATTTTTTTAGCTTTCACTAACTCTTACAAGAGTTTTACTTATTTATGTGCACAATATACATTGATCTCTTTTTTTTTCTCGCTTAAAACTTAGGCAGACCACTCTGCAGCAAGAGAAACACTTACATTTGAAGACTACTTGCATTGAAATAAAAAAAAGGGTGCATGATTCTCAATGAGAACTTTTACACAGGGCCCTTTACTAATTTTTATTTCCTTTCACGTACAGGAAGTATTCTAATCGGGAAAAGTTTCGCACTCAAGTTTCAGCCCAAATTTGCATTTCAATCGCAAACTAATCAGTTTGGACAGTTTTTTTTCAATGTCCGTGTGTATGTACATACGCATGTATGGCACATTTTCTCTTTCTTTCTTTCTAATGGGACTGCGTATGGTCATTAACCTTTGCAGACCTAGTGCTTACCCCGGAAACCGGCATCCATTTTTTCAAGTAACTCCACTGTCGGCGGATGCCATTGCCACTGAGAATATGGACACACGGTTTCCCCTAGATGGCGGCACCTGAGCTCTCATTTGATGCGATTTGCACTATTTATTTAATTTAGCCGAGATTATCCAAGCTAACGGATACTCAAGGGATCTTTGACATGCCGTACAATCATGCGACATGGGCGCAGACGATTTTCTGCATCTTGAAAATTCATCGACTTGGGCCAGGTTCGAACCTGCGATCTTGGGCGTACGAGACCTGCCCCTTACCACTAAAATATTGATTTTGACCTGCCCCCAAGTCCGTTTTAACGAGCTTGTCGAGTCTTGTCGTGTATGTTCGTATGTGCGTATCTCGCATAATTCAAAAACAGTTAGTCGTAGAAAGTTGATATTTCGTATGTAGAACATGTACACGGTTGGGCACCTCACCTTTCGGTTGAAATGAGATGTTCTGAAAGGGGAGTTTTATGCGATTTCGTGTCAATTGCATGCAAATTTCAAGGTTTTTTTTGCGAAAGAGAAAGATAGGTGAAAAATAGCTGTACCTGAAAGGTAAAAGGCAGTATGTCACAAAAACAAAACTTTCCAGAAGCCGTGTTTAATTTGTTTTCCTGATTATTTATTCAATGGATTGTTATTTATGGAGTTTTTAAAATGAAAAATTGTTTTTGCAATTTTTGGACTTAGAACCAATTATGGTATCAGAATTCAAAGTTACTTATGAAAGAGCATTATTTTCATTTTTTTAAGAATACACAAATTGTCTTTTACCTCCCAGGTACGAATATAAAAAATACCCCCCCCCCCCCTTACACTAAAAGATCAAACCTGGCCCATGTCGGTGGATTTTCAAGATGAAGAAAATCGTCAGTGTCCATGTTGTATTTTTTTGCAGCATGTTAAAGATCCCTTGAGTATTTTTTTGGTTTGTATAGACACGGCAAAATTAAATTCTTATTGCAATTTCGCATCATATAGAGCTCAGGTACCGCCGTCTAGAGGGAAACTGAGCGTAAAAATTCTCAAGTGTGAATGGCGATAGTTCTTCTACTTGAAATAATGGAGGCCGGTTTCTGGGGAATGCACTCGGTCTGCAAAGGTTAGTGAGCATACGCAGCCCCATCAGAAAGAAAAAAAACATTACAAGATCTTGAATTCCCGTGAAATGACCTAGATTCAGATCCGTGGAAGTAAATAATTGACATAAAAAGTCCCTCATTCTTCAGAAATTCTTGATACCGGTAGCTAAAAGAAAAATACATTTTTACTCCATTTAACCCTTATTCTCATAAAGTAGCATATATACCACCTGAGGGTTTTTCCCCCATTGTTAACAAATTGAAAGTACGGGAAAACCCCAGGTAGCATATACGCTACTTTATGAGTATAAGGGTTAAATAAAAATTTTGTAGGAATAAGCATTCAATATTTTTTTATTAAGCTTCCTTTGAAAAATTTTACTTCAGAGGAGCTCTTTCCTTTGTCTCAACTAACACAGAAATTATCCTTGATCGCCTCACTATCAACAACTAAGAGAAATTTACATTTTTACTCCTTCAAATAAAAATTCTGTAAGATGGGTTTTTCATATTATTTTGAAGCTTCCTTTGAAAAAAATTGCTACAGACGAGTTCTTACTTTTGTCTCATCTAATACAGAAAATTATCCTTGATCTCCTCACCATCAACAACTTCACTTTCGGTGGGTATACTGTATAAAGTGTCATTCATTACTGCAAATGTAAGTATAACGGCGTCATCAAGCCAGAGGTATATCAATAATGCAGCGTCATCAAGAGAGAGAAAGTCACCGCGTCATCATCAACGGCTCTTTTACTTGAATAACTTTTGGCGGGAATCGGTGGCTCGGACGTAATGAACAGCCTTTAGGGGTGGGAGAAGCATTAGAGGGCCGAAAAAACTCCAACGGCGAGCAGCAGAGAAAAGAGATGTCGTTAGGAGAGAAACTGCTTCGGCCAGCGAAATTATCTTGATGAACATCCAAGGAAACTCTATTCAGGAATATGGAATTTTAGTCAATGTATGTGCGGGAATGTTGAAGACAAAATGACATCGGAAAGAAAACCCAAAAAAAAAAACAAAAAAAGGGGGGGGCGATAGAGAGGGGGCCTTCTTTTGCAAATTTGCTGTATATTTTAAGTGTTTTTTGAATTTAATATTGTTAACATTACTGAGCTTGGTCTAGAAATAATCCAAGCAAAATGATTGAAGATTTGGAAAAATTGGTGTTCTTCGAAGGTCTTAAGTTCATTAGAGTTTGTTGGAGAAAAAAAAATAACGACGAGCTAGGAAAGAATACAATCTTTTTTAGAAAAAAAAAATGTATATCTAAACACACACACATATATACATAAATGTTTTTGTGATTAGTGCACGCATTCTGATTTTTTTTGTCTTTTTAACAGAAATATGCTTTAGTTGGTAAAGTATATTATTGAGGGAGGAGGGTTATTTGTTTTGGATTGCAATATTTGTTTAATTTATTTTTTCCCTCTTTTGTGAGCATAGTTTTTGAACATTTTGCTCAAATAGTTTAACAGAAAGCATTTGAGAAAGTTTTCGTAAGTATTTTTTGATGTTGTTTACTTTGCATCATATATTTATCACTTTGAATTTTCGGTTTTATAAATTAAAACGGTCTGATTTTTATTTGTTGAATTTATACATTTTATTTATTTCGCTAGCATCATTTAGGAAAGCTTTATTCTTTTATTTTTCATTTTTTGCTAAAAGTTATACCATAAAATGATGCTATGAGAATAATTAAAGAATAGGTACATTTTGCTTTCATGAATGTCGTTATTTCATCTGAATTCAGCCAATGTTTATTATTTCTTCTGCAAAAGAGAGAAACAACCGGCTAAGAGAAGTGATTTCTTAACCCTTCAGAACCCGCGTATAATTTAAGGCTAAACAGTGCCTCTAAACAACCGGAAAGGTTGTAAATCAAGCATTGCAAAATACATCTTATACATATGTTTCCTGGTTGAAAATAAGTTTTTCGCCTTTTAATGGATAAGTGCTTTAAGCTTCTCCACATTAAGTGGCCGTCATGAAGAATCTATAGAAGGACATTGAAGCTATCGTAACTTAAGTAGCTTTCTTAACCCTTTAACGGTCGGGTAATTTTCAAGAAAACGGTCAGAAAAGTACCAATTTTTTTTAATCCCTGAAAATTATATAAAAATATGTGTATGAAAAATATATATATATTCATTTTTAGTTTTTGATTTGTTTTTATTTTGAAATTTTAAACATTCCAGCCCGTCATTAAAAGAGAAGGTGAAGCCTCAGCCCGTCATTTTCACGGGAGAGAGAGGGAAGGGGTTAACCACTTAAGGCATTTGCCCGTGTCTGACTCGGGCAAAAGCTACCGGAAAGTTTGCTCATGCTCGTCCGTTCTTTTATTTCTGCTGACCGTCTGAGATCCGTTTGCACTTTGTTTGTGTAATATATTTTGTCTATATAACTTTTACCCCACCTCCCCGCTCCATAGTCGCCCCCCCCCCAACCTGAAATTGTAAAGAATAACTTACACTATATTAGTTTTTCAGAAAAAAAAAAAAAAAAAAACTCGTGCTTTAACCTCTTCATTCCAAGTGCACCCAATTGGGTACATTTTAAAATATTATTTATTAACTACTGTTTGTACAATTTGAAAGCTAAAACACCCAATTGTTTTTTAAATTAATCAACTGATAGTTTATTTCGTTTTAAACATGGAAATTGGGCATTAATTAGTTTTTAAAGTAATTATTAATTAAAAGCAAAAAGAAACTTTTTTGGTTATTTTGTTTTGTGATCATTTTTTAAATCAGTGAACCAAAAAATGGCGTCAAAATTGTTTGTGCTTATTTCTGGGATCTGAAGAGGTTGAAGGGTTAAGATCTAAATTTTTTCATGTCGAAATGAAAGAAACGTTCATTGTCGTCCAGAAACACGTTTACGCCATGTACTTCGCTTTGTGATTTACAAATTTTGTCAGCACAAAGTAAAACGCTTTTCTTAGCATATTTGATATCAATGATAAATGCCACAATCAACATTTCTACAATTGCAGAATTTCCAAATCCTGAGTTTAAATAAGTAGAATGTAATGAATAAACAGAAAACTTTTTAATAGCAAACCAACAAACCTTCCCTCATTTATTTAACCCCATCTGTCACACGTCGCAAGCAAAGTGACACTTAAACCCGAGAACACGTCGCTTTCATTCATTAATTGAACAAACACTAACTGCACTTAACTACACTTCACGCACTCCGTTTTCCACAACACTCGGGGAAGCGGAAACACTTCGTTTGAAAAATGGTTTTCTTTCTGCAGTCGAAGCTGCAACTTAATGATAAAGGGTACAGTTACCGTTAATGGTATGCTTCCCTCTTTCTCATGTCTTCTTTTCCGCCGCTCCCCAGGAAACAGATAACGTTCCCGAAACCTGATGTTTATTGTCTCCTAACACATCCTGACAAATGAACGGCTAGTAGTGGTATGGAGCAAGTTAGAATTAAAAATGACGAATGGTCGGATCGAGCAGAGCCTTGGTGTCACGTGGTCCTCAAAAAGATTCTTCTTCGAAGTGTCTGTTGGATTGTTATTAATCCTCGCTGAAGTCTTAACTTTGAAGAAGAATGACCGCGGAGGGGAAGTTATATTTTTAAATAATGACGCTTAATCCGAAAAATAGGGGTCTTGTTTGTGTCTCTACGGTTATTACTTTTATTGTTTGCTTCAAGAACGTAGAATTTCCGTACGAGTTATTCATTTTGGTTCAACTCTACTTTCTTTGCAGACTAATTACCAAAAGCTGCGCAATTGAGAACATTTTTTTATTGTTCTTTTCTTTTTTCTCTTTTCAATTTTATACATTATTTTATACTTTTGACGGAATATGTTAATGTGGAAACAATAATGAAACTAAAAAATAAACAAGGAAAATAAAAACAAAATACAAAGAAAGATAGTCATAGAAGAATAATAAATGGAAAAAGTAAAAATAAGTAGTTAGTTACTTAGTGGGAATCGAATAGTTTATTCTTAATGTATAATCACAGTTTTTTAACGGGTCGGTTACACCATGCCGTTATTATTAGTTTTTAATCTGGTCACTTGATAGATATTCCAGTTAAATATTGAAAGTTACATTCGTGTGGTTTTAGCTTCCGTGAGATTTCACTGGAGATGTTTTTTAAAGATGCATTGGTATTTATTTAGAACAGCGATTTAAAGAATGTAGTAAATCATCTAATGTAGTTCTTAACAATCTGATTATAAAACAGAAAAGGCCATACTGATTTCTTTTTCGGAATAAATGAAGGTAATAACGTCCCTAATATATTGTTAAAATGGATTCCTTACGCTTTTATCTATGTTTTTTCCCTGAAATTTACTTAACATTTTTTAAACGATCTTTGTAGCTTCTTTTAGCTTTGTTTTCAAAGAAATCAGACTTTAAAGATAAACCACCAAGTATATGAAATAAATGTTATCTTCTATTTTTCCTTTCAGAAAGGCTATTCCAGAAATTTCTAAGCATATCATTTGTTTGCATAGATCGGATTCTTAGAGCTGCACTTTATTTCCTATTCAACAAAATTTATATACCCAGGACTTTATTTTATTTTCCATACGACAATTATGTTTCCCCGTTTTGGAGAAGTAAATTGAAATCCAGAAATATTTTACTTAGTAGCATGGATAACTGAATAGCTCTTTGCATATGCACCACAAAGCCATTTTATCGTGACTGGTTTAAAGCCCCAGAACCAACTTCGCTATCAGTATTCCAATACTTCAAATCCACGCACACGTTCTATTTATGGCGTACATTCCGCATTCCAAGTAAACCAATCTCGGGCCTTTTATGGCTTCGGGAAACGCTTAGAATGTTTCCTGAATGGTGGTCTCAAAAATCGCGACCTTCCAAACATCAAGTGGTGCAACAAAGAAGGGTTAGCCGATATAAGGAGCTTTTGACTCGTTGTGTTTGCGAGCACGGATTCCATGTTTGTAAATTTATCGCTCCGGTATTTTCTGCACAGTTCTTGAGTAGATAATTTTCTTTCTATTAAACTCATCTGAGAGTTTTAAACATATGATTTAGTGGTGGCTCAAAGTACTTTAATTTTATCCGCCCATATTGTAAACCGACTTCCAAAAGGAGGGAGGTTCTCACTTCATACGGTATGTATGTTTTGTTGGTCTATCGACAATTTCCCGGGTGAACCGATTTTATGATCTTTTGTTAATGGAGGCAATTCCCCGCTAGAGGGACTCATGAGCGATCATCGTTG
Source organism: Octonoba sinensis (assembly GCA_038502835.1). Taxonomy (NCBI): domain Eukaryota; kingdom Metazoa; phylum Arthropoda; class Arachnida; order Araneae; family Uloboridae; genus Octonoba; species Octonoba sinensis. The sequence continues at coordinate 14,505,112 of CM076604.1, forward strand.
TCACGTGATATCCTCTCTTTGTTTACTAATATTTTCATAGGAGTTCTACGTGGAGTTCAATACGCAAAATTAGTTATCTTAAAATTAATTAGACTATTTTCACAGCTTTTTCTGATTATAACCCAGTATTTACATTTAATTTAATCATTATAAAAGAAATTTATTAATTATTACAATAGTTATAGTGTTGTATTTAGTGTCAATTTTTTGTAATGTTGAAGAACTTATTTTGTCCTAGTTTTTAATTAGATTTGTTGAACTCGATGTAAAGCGATGCTACCTACGGCTTCCTTTGTTTACATTGCTTTCCTCGGTGCCACGTGACCAATGACGTTGCTTGAATTGCCTTCATTGATCGAGGATGGCCTCCCACAGGTCGTCGTGTGGTTTTTGTTTGACCACATTCTATAATTAGAAAGAAAGTTATTTAGTTTTTGTTTTGTTCTTTCATCCATAATTTTTGACTAAATGGGCAGAGTTTAATGACATTTTTAAAAAAAATCAATAGAGGATCGTCTAACTTAAATACCGTACGTCGATTTGACTACATTTGTTCTTTAGAAAGAATGCTATGAGTTGAGGAATATGTATTTTTCTTTTAATTGGAAAGGCTTACTTCTGTATTTCTTTGCTGAGTAAATTATTAAATATAAAACATTGTTAAAAATAATTTGTTGCCATTGAGCAGGGATATTATCAACAATTGTAATAAGAGTTTTAAGGGAAGGCTTCTCTGAAACGAAAATTAAATTCATTCAGTTTGTTTGTTCTAGTGACTTTTTAAAATCAAATTCAAATCAAATTTTTTCATACTAATGATTAGTGTTTATTGCCCGCCACTTAAATTGGGTATGCTTTTTCATACATTAAAAAAAAAGAGTATTCATATGAAAAATGTACTAACACTAAAAAGAATAAAATAAAATACTTTTTGGAAAAATAAATATAACTCTAACTGTAAGAATAACCGCATGAATTCTTTCAGTATCAATAAGGTGTGACTTTACAACAAATAAGGTATCAAGAAGCAAAAGGGTGTATATGAAAATTAAAATTCGCAAATAACTGGTGAAAATGATATTAAATACACCAAATCATGTTGTTGCTGGTGGCATGAGAAATTTTATCAGTTGTTCTAACAGGTGTTGCTTTCCAAGGTGATCTCGAAACACCTCAAATCTCCAGTACGATTCAAACTTACTATCGATTATTCAATATGTTTTTTTTACCCATACCCATTAACACTTCAGAGTGCGTCAATAATATCCTTTTTGCACTTAAATTTAAGTAATACCTAAATAATTACGTTAAAAATTTTAAATGCTGAAATAAAAATACACGTACCCAGATACGAATACATTATCTTCCGCCCATTTCCCATCAAAGTCATACATCGGGAAATAACACGAACACTTCCGAATTATGATATTTATGTTCTGCCTCTGGCATCATCACATGATTTATGTGCAAATACGGCACAACTTCTCAAAGAAGTAGAGGCTTAAGCTACGGCATAATTCACTCCATACAAGAACACCTCTTATTTCCGAACAAAAGGGAAGAATTTTTAATAAAACGTGACCTAGATCCCATTTTCCCCTCCAGAGATCCAATGCTCGCAGGGGAAGAAAGAAAATATTCCCTCCGTGTACTCTGTTGAGGTAGTTTCATAAATTGAAGGCGTAATATAGCCTCTTCTCTATATAAAGGTCGGCTATTTTACCCATAGAAATTTTAATCGGGAAAGTACGTTGCGTGAAAATAGATTTGTAATAGATCTTCGGAATGAAGAAGATTATTTCTCATAACATTTTGCACAAATCAAGCAGCAAAGTTTATTCTGCATGCAAAGTTCTTTCTTCCCATTTTAGCCTACTTTCACTTAAAAGCAAAATAAATAAATAAATAAATAAAAGTCTGAAAGAAGGCTTAATGTGTCGTAAAAATATCGTTAAAAATAAAGAAAATCAAAATAAGAGAAGAAATTAAATAAAGGTTGGAAAAAAAAAAAGAACTGAAATTAGGGTTTAGAAATGGGGAAAAGGTATATGTGTCGATCTGTTTAACCCTCCCCACCCCAAATAACTTTTGTGAGACATAAAGAAACTAGTCGCAGCTGAAAAAACATTTGCTCCTGCCAGTACGTGTAAAATTCAATTCCTCGTAATTGCTCTCATAGAGAAAAAATAAAAGAAAGTTACTCACCAGTTGTTTACCCTCTGCAAAAGAAACTAGAATGCAAAAAGATCCTTCGAATCGGACAATTCCTTTAAAAGTTATTTGGGGGGAGGGTTAAACATATCGACACTATAATATTTTCTCACAAATAATATTTAAACACATAGTTTCAATTTCAAAAGAAAAACTGAAATATGATCAACACTAACTAGATCGTAATGATTTCTTTCCGAATTGCAAGTACATATGCAATATAGCATGGCATGTGACAAAGGAGAATAGGGGTATGGAGAAGTGTGACACTTTGTGACAAACGTGGGGAGGGGAGCAGAAATATTGAAGTGCGACATTTTTATGAGCAGCCTAAAACGTAAACAACAAAATAAAGAAAAACGTGATTTATCTCAAGCATGCAATTAATTGCGTTCATACGTGCTTACAAGAAAATAAAACTCAAGTACTAATATCTCCATTTCCACGGGAAAGTTTCATCACAACCGTGAAAAATCTCCGATTGTAGAAAGACATTAACTGCTAGATCAGCATTTCGCAAAGTTTTCCCCAACTAGCCGACAAATTTCCGGACATTTTGCCGCAATGTATCAAAGCGCTCCTCATTTCGATCGACAAAGAAGGCTTTAATCCCGAACAGAAAGAATCGTTAATCGATATCGATTCGGGTCCCCGTTCGTTTGTTTTCGGAACTTTCGCTGATTGCAGTCGAGTTCGAGATTTTAAAATGGGATGATGGAACGACATTCCGGATTCAGCAATCACAGGTGTTCCGTTCCAAGTGGCACTTCTTCCGTTAAATCGGGCGCGTGCCCAGAACAAAGTTGGGGAACATCGTCAAAGATCAATAACACATGGTGCGATTTTAGAAGGTTAATGTAAATTTATTCGATTTATGCGAAAAGCCTCGTTTAATGAAATCAACAGTTTTGTTTGTTGAGTGGCAACAGCGGTGGAGGGTTAATTTCTGTCAATCTGAATGCTATCTGAAGCGTCGCATCTGTTAGCAAATCTTTAAAACACCTTTTAACTCTCTGTCAGTCAACAACTCGGATTTCTTTGAGTACTTGGATTCAAGACAATAACAAAAAAATAAATAAATAAAACGCATTTCAAGACTTTTAATTTTTAATTAAAAAATAAATTAAACTGTTTATCACTTATAAACTCGGATTTCTTTGAGTATTTAGATTCAAGACAATAACAAAAAAAAAAAAAAATTAAATAAATAAATAAAACGCATTTCAAGACTTTTAATTTTTAATTAAAAAATAAATTAAACTGTTTATCACTTATAAACTCGGATTTCTTTGAGTATTTGGATTCAAGACAATAACAAAAATAAATAAATAAATAAAATGCATTTCAAGACTTTTAGTTTTTAATTAAAAAATAATTTAAACTCTTTATCAGTTATAAACTCGGATTTATTTTATTTTTGGACTCGAAATAGTAACCAAAAAAAAAGCACAGTTCGACAACGAAGTTCTGACCCTTGGACACTTCTGCGCATGGCTGGAAAGGACGATTCCATTCAAGTTTTAGGGAAGTTCGTTTTGCAGGTTCGTTTATTAGTAAGTGAATTAGCGAATCAGAATGCTTTTTTTTTTTTTTTTTTGAAAGGAAGCAAATTTCTAAGTTAGTATATACCATCAGTTCGCAAGAAATTAAGTATGCGAAACGAACTAAAACTAGAACAGAAATGGTACATTCCATATACCAGCAGTTCCTCCCTTGAATATGAATGGATTCTTTTCGTATTTCAGAATGTTTTTCAATTATTTATTAAGGAAAATTGCAAAAACACCGAACGGAATGTTGCATACAGTCTACACCAGTGATGGCGAACCTATGACCCGGGTGTCAGACACTGACCCACGCAAGGTTTTCAACTGACCCACGATTGCTAGGCAACCATTTGTTTGTTTACGCGGGTATATTTAGATTTTCTAATGTGATTGAATAATTTATATTTTACTTGTATTTTTTCAAGCACTGCATTAATACAAAAGCAATTTAACTGCTGTCTATAACCTTCAGTTCAATAATTAAAGTTCTAAAGCAACGCAATTGACAACAAGTACTTGTAGAATTGGTAATAAAGCAAAAGTATTTACAAAATATCAAATAAAGTGTATAATTTTACACACGTTTTGTTTGTTGAAAAGAGACCTGACAAATTAAAGCAAATAACCATACTTAAAGCACTTTCTTCAAATGTAGGTCATTTTCGTTACTCCTTGTTCATTTAAACACATATTGACATTTGCACCAAACACTTGAGAATTTTTAACCTCACTAAAAGTTTTTAAATAGTTGAACCATCCATTTTTACCAGTTAAGTCAGTTGAATTTTAAGGATATTTAGTTTTAAAAATACTTGGTTAAACATTTTTAAACTTAACTTTAGTGCACATGGGCATTAGTGACCCACGAGCTGGTACTAATAAAAATATGAGCAAAACTTGACCCACGTCTCAAAAAGGTTTGCCATCAATGGTCTGCACTATGGGATACAGAGGGTTAAGATTTAAAGCACGTCTTTTTTGATGACATACCTTCAATGATCGTAACCGTAAACTGGATCAACTTCAGCCTTGCATGAACAAACGAACACTAACATTTTTATTTATATAGCTTATATTGCCCGGAGTTGAGGAAACTGCTAATTATTGCTTTTGGATCAAGGTAAGCCTTAAGAAATCGAACTAAAAAGCTTATAACCGGCGTTCTTATTGACTTAGAAACTTCAAACAAGTTCCATCTTGTGCGGCAAAATCAGCGCTTTCGATCGATATATTATATTAATATGTGAAAGGATTTTTTCACCCCCATATCGGGGAATTTATGTGGAAATTTGCGTGAAATTGGAATAAAAGAAGGAACTACCTGTCGGATTTTTATCTAACGGGTCTATAAACCTTCCTCTTGAATCACTGTGTCTATTAATGAAAACTGCATTAAAATCCGTGAAGTACTTTCGGAGTTTTGAGGTTATGAACAAACAAACACTTACATTTTTATTTATATAGATAAAATTAATTAATTTAAGGAAGAGTTTAATAATAAATATTGAAGTTGTTTAACTAAGCATTGCATTGATGCAACTTTTAAAATATTTACACTTCAATGGTGCATTCACACGAAGAGCGATTGAGAAAAATTCGCGATGTTCTTCTTTATTCTCCGAATTTCAACTCCAGGAAGTATTCAGAAGTTTCTAGAATACTCTCATCACCATATTCTCGACTCTCCTCTCTAATTTAGATATAATATTAATGCACATTGCTTTTCTTCAGAAAACAAATCAAATCCATTGAGCAACTTTTTCAAAATTTCAATCCTTAGTAGCAGACACATTACCATACAGTTTCATACATAGCAATTTGAATCACAGAATTCCTCTGTTTGAACGAAATATTTGAAGCCGGCATAAAAGCTTTACTAATCGATACAAATCGATCTCTAAAAGAGTTCGTTTGTTTCTGAAGTTTCGATGACTGTCGGTGAGATGAGATTCCGAATCGAACAGTTTAATCTTAGGAGTCAGATTTTAAATTCGAAAATGTATCCTTCTTTGATAAAGGTAAATTTTAAAGGAGATGGACCGGAAAAGTAGCATGCTGAAACATTTGTGTGGGCTCGAAATATAAATTAGTTAATGAATTCATAGTACAGAGGTGCATTCAGACCAATTGCAACAACGATAAGCTACAGCCTCAAAACCTATCAGGGCATTTTATTGGTTCTACATAACTTAATAACCATTTCCTCGCATTGACTATGGCGTTTTATTGTGTCATTAAAAGTTAGTTTCCCTCAGACGATCGTGATTCGGTGATTGCGCTATCCAACATATACGTCAGAGCTGCTGATTTAGTAACTATAGCAACAGTCTATTGCTATTTATCAATTTGTTTGCGAAACAACAACAACGAAATTACAGAAAATTTGATGCACTAGGATTAATTGTGATGCTGATTAAAAATTAGATTAAAAATTGTTGTTTATGATATAATATTTTGAGCTTAATGCTAAATTTAACATGAAGACGCTGCCTGAACAAACATTTATTGGTGGCATTTTACAGAGTGTGTTATCTGATAAAAAGGGTGTATGAAATATATACCTTTTTTATCAGATGTAACTCTAACAGGTTCTTCCCCTTCCCCAAGATTGTACCTTTTTTTAAACAAACGATTTGTTTACTGATAAACGAGCTGAAAAATAAGTCTAAAACTCTTATTATATAGCATACTGCCCTTTATAGAGAGTTTAACTATCAACATTTGGTATTATCTAGGTTTCATAAACAAATCATAATTTTAAATTCACTGCGAAAAAAATCCTACTTGTAGTTATTATTAATACAATGTACTCATTGTGGAAAGCCATTTATCCTACCCATGTGCGCAATCTCTCCCTCCCTATAACTGATGAAGCGAAAAATAGCTGTCTTAATTGTATTAAAGCTGTCGTTTGGAATTATAACATAATAATAAAATGGTGATAGAAATGCATGAATGTAGTCAATAATATTGATAAAATATTTTGCAAAAAATGAACGTTTCTATTTTTATCATGTTTTCCTCAACTCCACCGGTTTAACTTTAAGCTTGTGAATAAATAAAATTTTGGTGGGATGGGGAGGGGGAGTTCGTGGCTGTTTTGTGTTTACTTTTAAAAGAAAAAAAACGTGGAAACATCTAAATAGCTAGATAAGGCTCTTGATAATCACTCGTGTTTTTTTCTTTATTCTTTTTACAACAACATTCAAAAGTTTTTATGTTTGTTCAAATGAAACAACGAGACGTTGAAATTTGTTTGATTTGCCCTTACGAAAAAAAAATACAAAATGACTTTGGTTTGCAAATAAATACTTAACCGTTCCACATGTATTGCCAAATTAACTTCTGCACATTAAACTTTGCAAATCGTCGACAATATTCAGGACAATTAAGAAAGTAACATTAAGAAACCAAATGTAAAAATTAAAAGTTTGTTTTGGCAAGCGCTTATCGAACGTAATGGTTGGGGGGAAAAAAGCACGAAATGCTGAAAATGAACCTCAAAAAAGAATTAAATCAAATCTGAGCACCATTAATTAAATTTAAAAGTCATTTATTCTGAAGAGGCATGTTTTCGATGTTTTGCTTTTCCAACTTGAAAAGTAAGAGAAAAAAAATTTTGGCACTTGTGGCAACACTAATGAATAAAATGTTTTTGCTGTTTTCTTTCCTCTCACCCCCTCCCCCCTTTTTGTCCGTTTTTCCTCAAACATTTGTTGAGTTTCAGAGAAAACATTTTTAGGAGAAAAAAATGTCCATTGACTTGAGGAACATTTACCAAAATAAAAATGCAAAATGGTTGATATATTTTTTTGCTTTAATCTTTTTTTAACGTTTATTTTCCATTTGAAGAGCATTTTTCACAAGCATTTTTAAGTAGGATACATTTATATTGGATTTTCTTTCATGCGTAAAATGTTTTTTATTAGTAAAAATCAGTACACAGGATATAAACTTTGTATAAATCTCGGCAGCAGCACATTGTTAAACATCAGAACAGTGTTATAAGTACGCAAAACCGAACCAGGTTATCTAAGTTTTTTTTTTTTTTTTGTGCGTTTTTCCACCAAGATTTATTGAGTTTCAAAGATAGCATTCTTAGGGGGCAAAATGTCCACTGGCGCAGAAACACTCAAAAATAAATAAATAAATGAATAAATAAAAAATAATAAATAAATTAAAATAAATAAATGAAATAAATAAATAATACATAAAATAAATAAATAAATAAAACAAATAAATAAAATAAATAAATAAATTAAAAAATAATAAATAAATAAAATAAATAAAAATGTTGTCGTTTCTTAGCCCCCTGACGTACAAAAGTCTACACCATGTCCAAAAGATCAGGTCGCAGAGTGTGACTGATCCATGGCTAAGGGTGATATGCAGCTTCAATTGAGCGAGGAACCGCGAGGGCTGAAGACTGACTAAACCTCATTTATGTGGTCTCTTAATTTTTGATCCAGCTCCCAGATGAGAGACCGCCAATTGGGGTTGGCACCTCCAGAGGTATCGTTTAGCTTGGAGGATATTGGAGCTACGACTGATTTAATGTGCACCAGCTCCCTTTAGCACGCTCCCAAGCAACCAGCCGAGAGAGCTTGTCACCCTCCCAAACACTGACCTCAGTCAATGGTGCTTCACTTTCGGTATTCTGTGGGAACCGAGCTTCCACCGACTGGTCCACTACAGAACAATTAAAAATAAATAAATAAAAAAGTAAAACGGTTAGCTCTTTTTTAGCCTACTTTCCCGTAAAAGTAAAAAAAAAAAATAATAAAGCATGAAAGAAGGCTTAATGTATCGTGAAAATATCGTTAAAAATCAAGAAAAGTCAAAAATAAGTGAAGTAATTAAATAAAGATTGAAAAATAAAATATTTGAAAGTAGGGTATTGAGATGGGGAAAAAGTGTGTCTGTCTGTCTGTCGGTCGGTCTGTCGGTCTGTCCCCCCCCCCCTAATAACTTTTGAACGAATTGTCCGATTGGAAAAATTCTTTTTGCATTCGAAAGATCTCGGCGAGGACATCTCATTTCCATATTTGATTTGAACTGGGCACAAGAGCCAAGTTCCTATTGCAAGCTTATTGAAAGGAGTTCTCGGCGTGAAATATTGATTTGAACAGTTTTTGTTCATTTTTGAACAGTTCAAAAAATTAACACAGAGCTTACGGGGAAATTTCAACCCTATATAAATCCTGATCTAACGGACCGATTTGCTTGGAACAAACTTTATCGGAAAGCTCTTATAACGTAGAACATGTAGAAATAGAAAGTTTATCCAGAACTTACGAGCCTATTTTGCTACGAAATTTTTTGATCGGAATTTTCAAGGATATTTCTCAGTGACTCAATGAGTGAAATAATGAATGAATGAATAAATGAAAGAGTGAAAGAATAAATCAATGAATAAATGAATGAATAAATTATTGAATAAATGAAAATATAAATAAATGAGTGAATAAATACATGAATGCGTAAATAAATGAATAAACACTTGAATGAGGTAACGAATGAATGAATAAATGCATGGCTGAATAAATGAAAGAATGAATGAGTGAGTGAATGAATATGTATTATCCGTTGAAAAAGGTATATTTTCAATAATTAGAACTAAAGATAAATAAGAAAGAGAGAGAAAGAGTTAGCTAGATTATAAATTTGAATTTGGTGTATACGGGAAAGTAGGCTCGTATAGTTCTAGACGGAACTTCTTGTTTGACTTTTATTTTCGTTTTTAAACAACAGTACAAATTTTTTATAACAGTATTTAAGTAGGGTACTTTTATAGGGGATTTTCTCTCATGTGTGAAATGTTTCATTAGTAAAAAGAACACAGTACAGAAACGTAATGTGAACCTCGGGTACAGCGTATTCTTAAGAATCAGAATGACATAATCAGTACGCAAAACAAAACCAGAATATGTAAATATCTTTTGACTTTTTTCCTTTTATCTTTCGAAGAATTTGTTAACATTTACTCCCTTCCATATCCAATTTATAGAAGTGAAATTATTAAATTTTGAGTCTTAGCTATCACGACGGCTATCGCCGGGACAAGATGTCCATAAAACAATTTCGAAATCCGCTCTAATTTATTTTTATTTACGTAAAACCTTTTTGTTCCTGTTCTTTAAATATATATAAAAACCATACCTCAAAAATTCAGTATTTGCATTTCTTCCTTCCTCTTCCAAAAAAAAAACCCTCACACACACACACACACAAAAAAAAAACAGCCACTTTAAATTATTCTAATTCAGACCACCCCTCAATCAAAACAAAGCTAAAGTAAAATTTAACATTTTTCATTGCAACGTTGTATTTTTTAAAACCATTTTTCAAACTTTTCGCAATTAACCGTAGGTAAATATTCTCAGAGTAAAAGAAATCCGTATGCATCTTTCAACTAAAATCAAATATATATTCATTGATTATTAAGTATCAAAATTCGGTAAAACTAACGATATTTTACATACTAAGACTTTTCAAATATCCTAACACCACATTTTTCTCGATAACTGCATTACCTTTTGGCCTTCAAATCACAAATCCTTACTTTCATCCTCACGTCCCACCTTTGAAAGTTATAAATACTTTAATAATTTTCAAAATATTTGCCGACGATGATTCTTCCAAATAAGGATTAAAGTATACAATTGATCCTCTTAGTGATCCCTCAAGCCAATAATAATGAAAAAAAAAAAATCACTCGCTGAATCACTGTTTGCGGAGAGGATTTACCACTACTCTTGAAACACAAAGGCAGACACCTTGGGGGTTGCAGGAGTATGATAAGGGGAGGATGAGGAGGAGTTTGGACGGAAGCGCGGGATGAAAGAAACGAAGGGAAGTTATTAGAAAGCTCGGGATATGAAAGCTTTGGAAGTGACAATGAGGGATAGTGTCCCTAAAGAGGATAAAAGGAAATAGTTACATTTTGTTTATGAAATATTTCTGAGATAAAAGAACCCACAACTAATCTCTTTTATATTGGACTGGCCTTTTAATTTTGTCTCTCCACGTTTTTTAGATGTAGTTGATTTTAGTCCGACTTAGAGATTGTAGAAAAAATGGTATGGTTTTGTAATTTCAGTTAAAAAATACGTAAGATAAATGACCCGATAGTGGACACAGTTAAGAACATTTTCGTACTCTTTAACATGGAAATTTTTTTTCAAGTGACTTACATCAATATTTGCATATTTAGCTTAATCGCCAACTATTCCTCAAAAATTAATCACCTATAAAATATCATTTGATGAAAAATTAGGATTTCTACGTAAAATTTACTAAACGTTTAATTTGTATCAATAGTGGACATTTATAAAACACGTATTTGCATAAGTAGTGGACAGAAATTATTATCATCTATTTTATGCTGTTAACTTGTAGAAATAGTTTTAAAATGACTAAGGGACCCTTCATAAATGCTGTCACGCTTTTTCCCCACAAATTTTCCCCAAATCCCTAACCTTCTTATGGATCGGCTTCAGTAAAGAGCAGCAAATGTGACCGTTGTGGAGGCAGCTATTAAATATTATGATCCATTACTTGCATAGATGCTTCACGCCAACTTTAGTTCTATTAACCAGCAAAAGGAGTTCGCTATAGGTTCTGATCATTTCATTCAAGTTTAATGTTAAAATTCGCTAATTTTAGGAGCTTAAAGTTCTAAGTGTCCACTACCGGGAACCATAACCCTCCAATGGTATTCCTTTAGTATAAGGATATCAAGGAGGGCCAGGTCCACACATTAAGAGGTAGGGAAGCTGGGCTGGCGGGGTTGATGTACGCATATCAGTCCAGAAGAACTACCTCGGCGCAACTGGGGCCACCGTAGTCGACCGACGGCCATCGGCTCTCTACCTAAGGCTGCGGCTAAAAGGTGCAAGTGTGTCCGATGGAGAAAAAAAATGTCCACTACCGATGCCGTGGTAGCCTAGTGGTTAGCACGTCGGACTTCCACCTGGAAGGGCGCGCGTTCGATACCCACTGAAGACCACCATGTATATTTGGGGATATGTGCGTGTAAAATCCGTAGACCCCACTACCTCTCCCCGTGCGTAAGCAATCCTAAGGCCTCGGCTAACAGGTAGGGGTTTGGTGGAGAAAAGAGAAAAGTGTCCACTACCGAGGCCGTGGTAGCCTAGTGGTTATCATGTCGGACTTACACCTGGAAGGGCGCGCGTTCGATACCCACTGAAGACCACCATGTATACTTGGGGATATGTGCATGTAAAATCCGTAGACCCTACTACCTCTCCCCGTGCGTAAGCAATCCTAAGGCCTCGGCTAACAGGTAGGGGTCTGGTGGAGAAAAGTGTCCACTACCGGGTCATTTACCTTATTTACCTCTATGCTACCGGCATGACGGCAATAGACGTCCAAAACCAAACGGTCGTTTTTTAGACACTACGGCTATAGCGGTACAAATGTGCATTTACCGGCGTACAAGTAGAAGCCTAGTGTCACGTTCTGAGAACAATTTTTTAGGCTTAATTTCTTTTTCCACCTGTTACACGACTTGCAGTTTCAGCATACACGTAGTTGTGAAGGGAATAATGCGATCGTGTTTTCTCTCGAATTTATAGTTGTTATTGATACCTTTAACGATATTTATTGTTTATCTTGGCAAGTATTTACGGCTGGAGCCATGACAGGGTTTTAGCCGCAACCTAGTTAAAGGTGCTGAATTAATCAAAATTAAGTCTATTTAAGCGTAAAGAGTAAAACCATACTTCTAATATTCTAAAAATTACAAAAACATATCGTGTTAATTTTCGAACACTTTTTCCTACTGTCCGTCAATGTGCTAAACTATCTTAATAAACGCGACAATCATGAATAAAAAATGTTGTTTGATCCGATTGGATTCAGAGTTTTAATCTGAAAGTCCCCTTTATTTTGTTGAAAACTTCTATTTCAAAGCAGACATGCCGTTCAAAATGCTTTTAAGAAAATTTCAGATTAGTCTTTCCTTATTAGTGAAAGCAGCTGACGAAAATTCAGTAACTCATGAAAAAGCATTTTGTAAGTATTGACGAAGAAGTTAATCGATGGGTGAAACTCACTTAAATGCTAGATTACGAAAAATATCTTGCAAGCATAAAATATTGTTTGTGTCCGAAAATGCAACTACACGCCTATACTTTGGTACGTTAGTTGTATATTTGTTAAATTAAATGCAACAATCAATAATAAGAAATTTAGTTTGGTCCGATCGGATTCAGGATTTTAAATCTGAAAGACCCCTTTATTTTGTTGAAAACTTCTGTTTCAAAGCGAACATGTTCAAAGTCTTTTAAAGAAAATTTTGGAGAAATCTTGCCTGTTTAGCTTTACAACTCTTTTCCTATTAGTGAAATCAATTGACGAAAATTCGGTAATTCATTAAAAAACTTTTTGCAGTTATTAAAAAATTAATCGATGGTAAAACTAACGCAATGCTAGATTACGAAAAAATATCGCAAGCATAAAATATTGTGTGCATCCGAAAATGCAACTACAGGTCTATACTTTAGTACGTTGGTTCTAACGCAAAAGGCATACCATTATGTTTTTTTTTTTTTTGCTTGCTTAAACAGGCCGAGCACAAAATACCACATAGAGCACAAAACAGACTGGGGAACCGACCCGAAGGACTACATGATTGGACGACCAATAGCGATCATTAAAATCCATGCTTTTATTGGGATTTGCAATCGAATCTCAGTTCTATATTGACTAGATCTGCTCTATAAATTTCAGATAGACTTTTTGCACATGTTGTGGTTGTGACAATAATGCCACACCCTTGAACATGACCAAATTAATATTTTTTAAATAAAAGATTTTGTCTTACAAGATTCATGCTTTGTGTTAAGATGCACCGTTAGTTACATTCTAAAATATAAAAATTAAAAGCTGAAGTTTAAAGTTCTTTAATTTCAGTGCACATGTATGCGTACAAATGTCACACACGCAATAATGGATTGTGCACGCCACTAGAAAGAAATGGCCTTAATATTGTTAAGTAAAAAACTTTTAAAAAAATCTTTCAGCTAATATAAGGTTTAAACGAAAAACCTATAATTTTAAAATAAACTGTGACATCTGACTTTTGCCATGACAAATTATCTAACTTAATATGTAAATAGGCTACTAACTTCTACACTATATATATCCTTTCCCTTAAAAGAAAAAGATCATTTTAGTTTTAGGAGTATTTACAAAATTTCAATTAGTTATTTAAAACGATTATCATCAAAAGTGAAAACTGTCATAAAAATGAGCTAAAAACACAAATATCGGAAGGCATAAAAATCAGAATTTTAGACATCACAAAGGCGATTGTACGATCAAGATTTTAGAAATATGCAGTAAGGTAACTCAGAAAGAATCAATGGAGTTAAATTAAATAAGATAAGCTTTTTGCTAAAAAAGAGAAAGAATAATCCAATAAAGTGAAAAATTTTGAAATCATATTCTTTGCTTGAAATTCTGTTTCAAGTCAAATTACTTTTTCTGAGGCAAAAGTTTATGCGTTCTGACATTTTTAAGATCTGAATCCAGTTTCAGTTAATTTGATTACGATTAACATAAAAGCAGAAAATGATATCTTACGTTCATACAAGGAATAAAACTTGAGTCAAGTTTAAATTACTTTCATGATATTTCATTTTTATACGAAAGAAAGAAAAAAAAAAACTTCATTTTTGAGTGCTGTGTGGCAGCAAGGTTTTGATTAAATTTTCTTTCTGAAAAGATTAAAATACTTAAGATAATGTCAGATTACTTCATAAGTTAATGTCAGATTGTTATATCTATTTCAAAGCGCATGGAATTCATTAAGTTAATATTTCTTTAAATACTTGAAGTCAAATCAAAACGATATATCGTATAATAATATTAATAATAATAAATGAAGCAGCTGTAAATATATACGAATGGAAGTTAAGGGCAACAGATATTTACAACTTTAAAAATATTTCGCATGAAAATAGTGAAAATACAGTAAAACCTTGTAAGTTGACCACCTGCGGTGCAGCACGTTAGCGGTCAACTTACATAGGTGGTCAACTTATAGAGGGCGGAAATTTTTTTTTTTTTTGGTCATTTCTTACTCTATGCATTTATTCATTTGCAACTAATTAAAATATAGCTTCATGTATAAACGTTACTTTAAAATAGTAATTAGATATTTTTTCACAATTAATTAAAATATCATTAGAGAAATTAAACCTGACTGACTTACAATTTATCCTATACAACTTTAAAAGAAAAGTATCTAGTAAAAATAAAGATAAATATCTTATTAATTATGTGAGTTACTTATATAACGGCAAAGATTTCCTAAAATACATAATTTTTCAAAATGGCTACATCAGATAGAAGAAAAATGAAGAAACTTATTTAAAGAATAAGCGAGCTCATAGTAGTTTTCCCATATGTTTAACTTACAAAGAAGTTTAAGCAAACTTTATATTGATATTTCACCCATCCAGACAAATACTAGTCTAACATTATAGCACAAAATATATCCTCGCGAAGATATTTTAGTTTTCTTTTAATCTTTGAAAAAATAGATTAAGAAATATAGAAATAATTAGGCGGTCTTCTTACCAAAGGTTTTTTTATAATACTATCACCCAAATTTGGCGTACATAAGTGATCAATATAGACAGGTAGCCAAATTAGGCGGTCAAGTTACAAAGATTTCCTTACATTATATAATATAGGGCTAGTCCCGTTTCTCATAAAAGTGGTTAACTTGGACAGGCGGTCAACTTTACAGGTTTTACTGTATTTCGCATGAAACTATTGAAAATATATACTTATTGCGCAGATGAGAAAAGGTTTTTTTTCTTTGTCGGCTTTAATGTGAAAGCAACCTAAGACAGAACAACACACTCACGCTAATTTTATACAGGCGACTTCAGCAATCACATCTTGGTCTCAGACTTTCACGTACATCATTGATTCTACATTAATGCAGCATCCTGTTTACTCATTGCTGTTATTCATCCCAACATTAAAACATTAAAAATTACTTTCACCGATAGTAACGATTTGTTGATTACGCTATGACGTAAGTTGGAATCGATAAGTTTGCACCATTGGTGTGGTATATGTAGCAACAGTCTATTGCGATTGATGCATTTCTTTGCGGTTACCTCGAAGTGAAATCTCTTATATCCTCACTTTACATAAATAGTAAAAAAAATAAAAGAAAAAGTAAAACACCATATAAACCAGTAACTCTTCGTTTACAGATCTCCAACAAACTTCAACACACAGCCTAACAATCGTTACTCTAGATGCATCCTTTGTACATTATATAACTTATGATATAAATCATATGAACATTATGTCCTTCCTTTTGAATGGAACAAAAATAAAACCCCCCCATAAACCACTGACTCTTCTTTTACAGATCTCCAACGAGCTTCAACACACACCCTAAAAATCGTTACAATTGATACATCCTTTGTACAATGTATAACAGAGGATATAAATCATACATCATATCCTTCCTTTTGAATGAAACAAAAAAAATTTAAAAAAACCATCTCGCTTGGAGATCTCCAAGAATAATAAACCTACAGCCTTAAAATCGTTACTCTAGATACACTCTTTGTACATTATATAACTTACGATATAAATCATGCATAAATTATATCCTTCCTTTTGAATGAAACAAAAATAAAAAAACCATATAAACCACTGTCTCCTCGCTTAGAGGTCTCCAAAAATCTTCAACCTAGTTTTAAAATCGTTACTCTAGATGCACCCTTTGTACATTATATAACTTACGATATAAATCATATATAAATTAGATCCTTCCTTTCGAAAAAAAAAAAAAAAATAAACCACTGACTTTTTGCTTAGAGTCCTCCAACTAGCTTGAACCTACAGCCTGAAAATCGTTACTGTAGACACATCCTTTGCACATTATATCACTTACGATATAAATCATGCATAAATTATATCCTTCCTTTTGAATGAAACAAAAATAAAAAACCCCATAAACCACTGACTCTTCACTTAGATGTCTCCAACAAGCTTCAACACACAGACTAACATACGTTACTCTAGATACATCCTTTTTCGCATTATATAACTTACGATATAAATCATACATTATATCCTTCCTTTTGAATGAAATAGAGATAAAAAACCATATAAACTACCGACTCTTCGCTTAGAGGTCTTCAACAAGCTTCAACTTACGGCCAAAAATCGTTACTTCCTATATCCTTCCTTTTGAATGGAACAAAAATACCCCCCCCCCCCATAAACCACTGATGAGCGATCATCGTTGTCACGTGATATCCGCTCTTTGTTTACTATGATTTTCAATTGAGTTCCACGTGAAGTTCACTAGGCAAAATTATTTATCTAAAAATTAATTAGACTATTTTCACAGCTTTTTCTGATTAAAACCCAGTATTTACATTTAATTTAATCATTATGGAAGACGTTTATTAATTATTACAAGAGTTATAGTGTTTTATTTAGTGTTAATTTTGTGTAATGTAGAAGAACTTTATTTAGACCTAGTTTTTAATTAGATTTGTCGAACTCGAAATAAAGCGATGCTACGACTTCCTTTTGAATGAAACAAAAATAAAAAAATACCATATACACCACTGACTCCTCGTTTAGGGGACTCCAACAATCTTCAACCTACAGCCTTAAAATCGTTACTCTAGATACACCCTTTGTACATTATATAACTTACTTATATAAATCATATATAAATTATATCCTTCATTTTGAACAAAAAGAAAACATAGCAAGAAGTTCCGTCTAGAACTATACGAGCCTTCTTTCCCGTATACACCGAATTCAAATTTATAATCTAGCTATCTCTCTCTCTGTCTTTCTCAATTAGCTTTAGTTCTTAATTGCTTCAAATAAAACCCTTTTTCAACGGTTAATACATATTCATTCAATCATTTATTTATTAAGTCATTCATGTATTTATTCACTCATTTATTCATTCATTCTTTTGCTTATTCATTTAATCATTCATTAATTCAAAAATATTTTTGAAAATCCCGATCAAAAAATTTTATAGGAAAATAGGCTCGTTAGTTCTGGATGAATTTTCTGTTTATTTGTACATGTTCTACGTCATAAGAGCTTTCCGATAAAGTTTGTTAAAAGCAAATTGGTCCGTTAGATCAGGAATTATATAGAATTGAATTTCCCCGTAGGCGGTATGTTATTTTTTTTGAACTGTTCAAAAATGAACAAAAATTGTTCAAATCAATATTTCACGCTAAGAACTTCTTCCAGGGAGCTTGTTCATGCGAACTTCGATCTTGTACCCAGAGTTTACATAATTTGCTTCATTTTCACATGTAGGTGCTAATGCTAAATTTTTTTGAACTGTTGAAAATTGAACAAAAAATTGTTTAAATCAAAAAGTAAAATATGGAAATGAGATGTCCTCGCCGAGATCTTTCGAATGCAAAAAATTTTTTTCTAATCGGACAATTCGTTCAAAAGTTATTAGGGGGGGGGGGACAGACCGACAGACAGACAGACAGACAGACAGACCGACAGACAGACAGACCGACAGACAGACAGACAGACTTTTTCCCCATCTCAAAACCCTACTTTCAAATTTTTTATTTTTCAATCTTTATTTAATTACTTAATTTATTTTTGACTTTTCTTGATTTTTAACGATATTTTCGCGATACATTAAGCCTTCTTTCCTGCTTTATTATTATTTTTTTAACTTTTACGGGAAAGTAGGCTAAAAACCACTGACTTTTCGCTTAGAGGCCTCCAACTAGCTTCAACCTACTGCCAAAAAATCGTTACGCTACACTGCAAAAGTTTTGCTTTTACTTTCCACCATTTTTGGTGTTCAGTTGGAGTAAAGTTGAAAATTATTTATTTTTTTAAGTATTTTAAATTCTTTTAAGTGTCTGTCGAAAAAAATACAGACAACAGGATGTTTCTTTAGCATATGATGTTCCGTTAACTCATCTACGTGTCAAAAGTTCAGTACGATTGCTGATTTATCCTATTTTCATAGAAATGAGCTATCGTAATGAAATTTTGATACGTAACGGAATTAACAAATTTCATATGCTAAAAAAAAATCAAACGGTCTATATTTTTTAGAGTGACATAGAAAAGATATTAAAATATGTCAAAAATGAATAATTGTCAACTTTACAGCTATTGAGGCGATTCACCGCTAGAGAGACTCATGAGCGATCACCGTAGTCACGTGATATCCGTTCTTTGTTTAGTAAGATTTTCCATTGAGTTCTATGTGGAGTTCCCTAGGCAAAATTATTTGTCTAAAAATTAATTAGACTATTTTCATAGCTTTTTCTGATTATAACCCAGTATTTACATTTAATTTAATCATTATAAAAGACATTTATTAATTATTACAATAGTTATAGTGTTTTATTTAGTGTTAATTTTGTGTAATGTATAAGAACTTTATTTAGACCTAGTTTTTAATTAGATTTGTCGAACTCGAAGTAAAGCGATGCTACGACTTCCTTTGTTTACATGGCTTTCATGACCACGTGACCAATGACGTTGCATGAATTGCCTCTGTTGAACACCAAAAATCGTGTTCAGTTCCACCAAAAATGGTGGCATGTAAACGCAAAATGTTTACAGTGTGTTACATTGTTTGTACATTAGATAACTTACGATATAAATCATACATTATATTCTTCCTTTTAAACGAAAAATAGTAAAACCAGAGTACTAAATAAAATTTTCATTTTATCAAAATGAACGTATCTTACACCAGATTGTCATAAATATTAGATGACATAAACGCATTTTATGCAAACGTTTTTTAATGCTTTAGGAAAATGGTTTTCATTTCAAATAGAAAATACCTACTCTTGATGAGAAAATAATGCCGACGATATTTCTGAAGCGATGCAAACTTTGCAGACAATTTCAGATTATGCATAAAACATGAAACACATGAGCTAGAATAAATATTAAATGAATAAGGCGCATTGCCAAAAAGATAATATAAAACAAAATTCGGAAAAACAACTTATAAAACCATGGCAAATTTTTTCGCTTAAAAAACATATCATTAGAATTAGCTCAGAAATTTAAAAAATCTATTTTCTATCGCTCTATTTTTTTGTAATGTTTACTTGTTTTTTTTTCTGGAAGAATTATCGACATGAAAGACGGCCTAGTTATTTTTAGAATCGAATCAATTTCTTGAATAATGTATCAAACGATTTTTTTGTATGATATTAAAAAAACATTTCCGCTTGCTCGGAAAAGTATTAAACTGCTGCTTATTTAAGAAGAAAACGATTTGATATTTAAGCTTTAAAAGCAAGCAATAATATATGCATGTTTTAAATTTAACATAATTGTGCCCTTTTATACATTTATTTTGTTCTAAAGTAAAAATATTATACATTTTAAAGATTTAGGTATTGGAAGCATACAGCGAAAGCTGTAAGCAAAATTTTATAGGTTTTAGATTATATAAATATACACATAGGGCACTGTCCGGTCTATTTTGGGTTTGTTAGATGACCGATTTCTTGAAAACGGAGCAAGTTTTAAGTGGTGTAAGTGTTTTCAGGTTTGTTAACTGTACGGTCTACTACTTCCTTGTATAAAGTAATGGAAATATTGTATTTGCGAAATATTTGCGACTCAAATTTCAGCCTAAATTGTGCGTTTAATCACATCGCATATTTCATGATCGCATGTGTGTACATGCGTGCTTGCGCATGATCGCATGTGTGTACATACGTGCTTGCGCATGATCGCATGTGCTTACATACGTTCTTGCGCATGATCGTATGTGTGTACATAATCACATCGCATGTTTCATGATCGCATGTGTGTACATACGTGCTCGCGCATGATCGCATGTGTGTACATACGTGCTTGCGTATGATCGCATCTGTGTACATACGTGCTTGCGTATGATCGCATGTGTGTACATACGTGCTTGCATGTGGGCCACCAGCTTATCCATTTTTACCAACGTCGATTCCGTCCAGACGATTTTTGTCATGCCGTCTATAAATGCGTATGTGACTCGTCTAGCTCGGAAACGTAGAAGGTTGACATTTTGTGTACCAGGACATGTACAAAGTCTAGTTGTGCACCTCCCGTTTTGGTTGCAACCGATGTTCCAAAGGGGTTTTACTAGATTTTGGGTCGAATCCATGCCGTTTTTAGCATCAAAATATTCTCCCAAAGGAAACTTCATGGTTCAGTATAAAAGCGCACATTTAGCGACAACTTGGGAGTATCTAACCAACTTTGGCGACATTTCGCCAAATTTGGCGTCAAAATGGAGAAACCAATTCCAGTGTGAGTTTGGTGTTACATGCAGTTCTTGGTGATTTCCCGTCAAATCCTCATGTTGCAGCATTTTTCGAGAATGAATGATATAAACTGTCTTGTTCTGTTGTTAAAAAGATATATCATTTGATAAGCATAGTATAAGAAAAGTCATGTGGCGCAGACAAATCTTTCTTTCTTTTTATAAACTATCGCGACTTCGGGCGTGCATTAAAAATAGAGTTAATTTTCGAGCCTTTCAGCTTTCAGCTAATACAAATGTAAATCCTTTTTTTAAGACCAATAGTTCCTTGAACTGATTTTAATATAATTTTTATTCATTTATTCATTTCTTCTAAAAAAGAGCATAACGCATTGGAGCAAAGATGAAAAATATGCACAGAACCGCTTCTAAAACATTTACTTTATCTGGTACATAAATTTAATGTGTATTTCGTAGTTAATTGTCGATACTATTCCCTGAAACCCAAAATAAATTTTCAATTTTCTCTTTAAAATAAACCGCTCTCAAAGACATAATCAAAATCAAACTAATTTATTAATCACTTCCACTTCTATGCTTTCCTCTCAAACTTTCAAATTACAAGAAACGCATCGTATTGAAACGCTATCGAGAGAAAAATATACTTTACTACACAAACAGAACCTCTGAGCAAATAAATTCGGATGAGACAAAGTCAACAACACGATGAATTAAATACAATTGACTGTGATATTTGAACTAAAAGTAAATAATATCGGAAAGAGCAAATACCTAATTCAAACTCAACGACCTGGACAACTTTTGTCAATATACACACGACTGCCGCATCGATTTCTTTTGTTTTAGATTTTTCACAGAAAACTGGTAGTTTGCCGCAGCAATCTATTAAGATACTTTTTTCTAAAACCAAATTTAATTTCATGGTATGCCATTTCTTTTCCTTACTATTAAGAGCTGAGTAATTATTTAAAAGAATGTAATACGTGTATATTTTTATTTAAAGAAAATACTTCGTTGATTAATATTTGTTTAACCGATTTACGACAAAGCAGACTTGGGCTTGGCTGAGTTAGTTACAAGAAATAAATTGGGATATCTCTAAAAAACCGTTAAATACTAATTCTTAGAAATGCAGCCTTTATGAAACCTCATAGGTTCTTCTGGGTTTCTAGAGCAGCGCGCTTTAACTGGCAATATGTACAATGATTAATCATTTATACGTAAAATTGTTGTTCTATATGATTATATTGGAAAGTCAACGACCAATGGAGGCTATTCACCGCTAGAAGGACTCATGAGCGATCATTGTTGTCACGTGATATCCGCTGTTCGTTTACTAAGATTTTTAATCGAGTTTTACGTGGAGTTCATCAGGAAAATTAGTTATCTTAAAATTGATTAGACTATTGTCACAGCTTTTTCTGGTTATAATCCAGTACTTACATTTAATTTCATCATTATAAAAGAAATTTAATAATTATTACAATAGTTATAGTGTTGTATTTAGTGTTAATTTTATGTAATGTAGAAGAACTTTATTTAGGCCTAGTTTTCAATTAGATTTGTCGAACTCGAAGCAAAGCGATGCTACGGCTTCCTTCGTTTGCATTGCTCTCATCGGTGCCACGTGACCAATGACGTTGCTTGAATTGCCTCCATTGTTGGAAAAAGTTCGAATTACTCTGCTGCAGGCATTTTTGTTTGAAAGGAGTTTTGGCTGCTGTTTCTAAACTTGTAAATTGTTGGAAGATTTATAAGAAATAAGAGGGGATAATTAAATTGAATCTTCTACAAACAATTTTTAAAGGAAAAAAAAATCCAATTCAATACATATATGAGACGGATTGTATGATTGCAATCAACATTTGAGCCCCCTTTATGGCGTTTAAGTTATTCAACACCTTATTCCTGAGCATTTTTAGATTTGAAATATAAGAAATTTAATATTAAAGAAAAAACTGGTTTAAAGGCAACTAATTCTGAAAAATAAATAAAAGAGAAAAAAATAACTCTTCTGCTTTTTTTGGATATACTACGTAGGTATTTGGAATAGACGTAGTACTGCCTCATACAGGCAGATTCATTAATAAAGATGACCCTTGAATTATAGAGTTTCGCAAGAATTAAGAAACAAGTTCCCATCACTTATATATTATTATCTATTTATCTATTATCTAGCTCAGGGCTTCACAAAAAGGCCCACATTGTCCCTCCAGAGGCCATTACGACTTACAAGGGGGTCGATACGTAAACGAAAACAAAAAGGGGGTGGGTAATGAAATGAAAATAGGATCTATGATACTAAAATTTTTAAATCGTCGAACCATGCACATTTTTACCAGTCAAGCCAATTGATTTTTAAAGATATTTATTTTTAAAAATACTCAGTTAAAAATTTTTAAACTTAACTTTATTTCAAATGGGCATTAGTGACCCACGAGCTAGTACTAAAAAATATGAACAAAATTTGACCCACGCCTCAAAAAGGTTCGTCATCCCTGTTCTAGATAGATGTTGTTGCAACTAGAAGCTCCACTATTGCATTGAAAAAGGGATTCCACGCAATCCCGAAACATGTCTCTGAATTTTAAGCTCTTCAGATCCCCCAGAACTAAGCACAAACAATTTCGGCGCAGATTTTTGGTTCTCTGATTTAAAAAAGGATTACAAAACAAAATAGCTAAAATTTAATTTAAATTTTAATTAATAATTAGTTTAAATAATAATTAATGCCCAGTTTTCATGTTTTCCATGTTTAAAACGAAGTAAACTATCTGTTGATTAATTTCAAAAACAATTGGGTGTTTTAGCTTTCAAATTGCAGAAACAGTATTTAGTAAACAGTATTTTAAAATGTGCCCAATTGGGTACACTTGGAATGAAGAGGATAAGGCTTTTTTGGGCTTTCTAAAAGGGAAAATTTTTATTACAGTTTACTAGTGCACAAAGTTAATTTATTATTTCGAATTGTGTGCTTCTGTAAAAAGCAAATATCAATAGCCTGCCAAATCCGGAAATTAAAAAATATCACAAACAAAGCTTTATTTAATATGCACTGCACACTTTTCCGCTTTGAACCTTAATACCCCATTTATAACTGAAAGGAAATACCTCGACATGAAAAGCAGCCGAAACGAAACAACGAAGAGTAATCGAAAATCCAATTACCCGCCGCTTCTTATCACAATTCGGTAGCCGAACAAAATATTTCCCTCAATATTTACAACCAGGGATTCAATTCGCAGAAATCAAAAGCTTTAATACCGATTTTGGCAACATCCTTTCGCGATACGATTCGAATTGGGAAAACAAAACCGAAACATTTCTGCCCTTTGAGGCGAGGAAGGAAAAAAAAGAAAAGGGAAAGAACAGATCTAAAAACAAAACAACTACATAATTCCACTCCATTCATATCTGCCCTCGCCACTGTAACTGTAATTGAATTTTGTAACAGGATGTCGGCTTTCGGAGATTAAAACAGAAACTTACAATCGTTTTCTTCTTAAAGAACGCTGATTGCAGAAAGGAATTAACAGAATGTTCCGTAGTCCCTGCGTTGTTGCTTAATGAATTCAATTAATCATGTTCTTTTTCTTCCCCTTTGTATTTGCTTTGGAAAATTTGAGCAACACTCATTAGTCCGAATCGGGACTTTAATCTGCGTTAAGAACGGACGAGTACTTAACTTTTCTTTCCATAAATTATGATTTCGGTAAATAGTTCAGACTCGAATCTTTATAACAGGGTTGTAAATAACAACTTCTATTAATAACTGTTTCTATTAATGAACTTTTTCTTTTTAAGAATGTGGAATGCTACAATTGATTAAAAATGCTTTGTTACTGTACAGATAAATATTCCTTCGAACGCAATGAATTATTAGTAAAGATCAATTATTTGCATTTTATCGCCGAGCGAATATTGAAAGTAACTTACAGAAATTATTGCCAAATGGGGTGGTTTTAATCAAAGAGCAGGAATTATTGGAAGAACTATTTTTTTGAAGAGGAAATGGTATCATGTGAAATTAAAGCAAACGGTGACCGCAAAGAGATTGTGTCCATTAACTGTGTTGTAAATGCCACTTGGAAATCCAAGCGCCCCTCACAGAGAGACCAGGGGTTACGGCAGTAAGGACTTCCGCGTTTAATGAGCACCTTAAGGGTTGAAGTACGACTTGGATCAAGCACAGATTATGTATTCGGATGAGACCAGATGGCGACACCACAAAAACGCCACCTTCTTTTTATCACCTAAGGGGGAACTGACGTGAAACTCTCCACCCTCCTGTACACTCGGAACTGCTTCCGGATATATTACTTCTACCGCCGTATAACATTCCAGCATAGATCAAATTAGAAGGCTTAATATGTGAAAACTCGAGCAAAGGAGAATTAGAGGTGACATGATTCAGTTATTCAAATCTTCAAAATGCAAGATGTTAACGGGTAACATTTTTGCACAGAAGGGAACCAGACGTCATTGTTATAAGCTTTTCAAATCTTTGGCTAATCTTATTAGGGAAAAATACTATTTCAATAGGGCTGTAGGGATTTGTAATAGGTTACCAGAAGCAACTGTTACTTGCAATGAAGTGGATAATTGAAGGAAAGCTCTCGGTCTCAACTGAGGATTGATAAATGGACTAGGACCGGCTTAGCTGGGTCCAGAATCAGTTGCTGATCATGACTTTAGTACAGTAAAACTCCGTTAAAACGTGGGTGTCCGGGGACATGTTTGGCACCCGCGTTATAACATAACCGCGGTATAGTGAAACTATACCGCGGAAACACATTATGCAACAATACCCACTTTTGTTGCATCATTTTCAACTTGATCAATTACTCGTGCCTTTTCTTCTATGGCATAATTTTTTATTTTCTTCTTTAGTGCAATTTTATTAACTGTAACTGCTGTGCAAGAATCACACATTTCAACTGCGCAATCAGTCTATCGAGCGATAAGTTATAAACCAAAAGGCATACATCAGACTCAGGCCTATTACAGTTGGGCTTTACCTGTTAGTGCGTGTGATATGGGAGTTGGAGCTCTTTGGCTAGAATATTTGTGTGCTCGGGCTGGATTTATTTACAAAGGTAAATAAGGAATCACCTTCAAATGGCAATGATAACGGGTGGTTTAAACGTCGGGGGACATGATAGTCACCGCGGTATATCCGATTCCGCGATATACTGAGGCGCGCTATAATGGGGTTTTACTGTATTTGAATTTACATGTATTTTCCTTCCTGCCCCATTTAAAATTTTAAATACCAGATATCTACAACAGTTTAGTTATAAAAATTATGACTTACCTGCGCCAAAGGCGAAGAAGAGGCTCTCCCCAGGATGTCGGCCCAGCAGCCTTGCCACCCTCTCCCCCATGCGACGGTTGCGGTTAAGGATCAGCTCCCTTCTCAGGTACCTGTCTAGGTTTCTAGCCAAGGCGGCGTCTTCAGCCGGGGCCGGCGGGAGCGGCGGGACGGAATCTGCGCCTAGAAAGGCGGCGCTCCCGCTTAGCATGTCCCCGCAGTTGTAGTGCCGGATCAGGTCGTCCGTCGTGTAGGGCGCCGGGGGGTGCGGCTGCTGTTGCTGCTCGGCCTCTCGCCGCAACTCCTCGTGTTGCAGCAATGTGTGGTTTAGCGCAAACAGCACCTGGAGATTAGAAATGCACACTTTTAGTTGTTAGTATTTAGCTGCATCGAGGTGCATACAGATTAAAGCTCAACTGACTTAAGATAGCAAGTTTCAAACATCAGAGCCGGAGGTCCTGTGTGGAACTGGCAGAAAATAAGTATCCGGACAAATCAGCAACCGATGCATTCCTAATCTGACCTTGCCTCCCCCTTCTCCCCCCAAAGCAAAACCCATAGACCTTGTAAAACCGTAGACACCGCTAGGGGGTGTTCCAGTGGCACAAGGGCGGGAATCGGTTTGACTCATGCGTTCAAGAGGAAAAGTAAGCTCTGTTTAGAAGGCGTTGCTCCCGCTGATACGTGAGAGTTTCCAATTCCCTTTGAATTGCTGTCCCCCGTTCGTTGCACTTGAACGCACAGCAAAATCCCATCTTGAAAACTTCGCGCCGTGGGAAGAAATTAAGACAAAAACAGATAAGGCGAAGCGAGATAAGAGAAGATACGCTAATTGGTCGAAACATGATCGTCTACTTCACGTGACCTGTTCGCCATTCGGTCACTCGCGAAGCGAAGGAAAAGCCAGCGCTATTCCGTCTACGCTAATATGTCTAGGGCAAAACCCTGGGTGCTCAACTGCGGAGAACTGTTTTGGAATGCAACCCAGCTCAAATGCTGTCGAATAATACTTTCTTTCGCTGTATTTCTCAATGACGGATTGGAATTCCTCAAGGTCATGATTCAAGTTACCACAATCAAATTATATGCTATTTTGGTGTTTACTTTGCTCATGATGGAATGCTGGATGCATTAGATGTTCCAAAGGAATGACATTGTTGGCAAGTAATATTTATTACGTAACTGACGTTTTTATCAGACGTTTTGCGTTACAGAGTACTTCTTTCTGTAAAATAGAATATTTTTATTCCAATAAAATGCATCAAATGCGGCTCCTACGAGCGCTACAAAATAAAACAGAAGCAATTGCTATACCAATCGCTCGGCGTTCGATTGTTATAAAGCTCTTTTCGCTGCATGAATGAGGGAAACGGTTCAAAGTTAGAGGGTCTGAGTTCGAGCAAAGTTTTCTGTTTTTGAGCAGTTGTCAAAAGAAGAACACAGAATTTCTCGAAGGGATAAATCCTTAGAAAGCTAAAACAAATAAATAACTGTTTAGGAAAGTAAGTAAATTACTATTCAAAGTCATAGCATCTTAAACTCAGTTCAAAACAAGGTATATACATTTTTTTTAATGTCTAAAACTAGGAAATATAAAGGGCCTTTTACACATACGTAACCGCGCTCCAGACGAGTCATTCAAATGCGCGTTTAAGAGCGTGCGTGTTAATGCAGTTTTGAAGCGAGTTGAAGAATATTGTTAAGAATGACACTCAGATACGCGTTCATGATCACCCACCGGAATCAATGTAGGATGATTGGACGAATCTGTTGCGCCAGCAATAAAAAAATCTTTTGCTGAGTTTTGTGTCTGAAATCTTAAAGTGCTTAGCGTACTATGCGTATACACTCAAGAGCCAAAACATTATGACCACCCCAACATTTTGCAATAAACTCGCCTGGATGACGTGGAAGGCACTTGATCAGGTGGAAGTGGTATTTAACTGCTGCTGGAGAGTCTGAAGAATCATTATTTCACTTACTTTAGTGTGTGATGGGAAAGGCTGCGGATGTAAGCGACTTTGATAGAGGCCAGATTGTAATGACGCGAAGGCTAGGAACAAGTATTTCCGCACCTGCACGACTCGTGGTTTGTATGCGATCTACAGTTGTTAGTACTTATGCAAAGTGGATGAATGACGGTGAAACCAGCAGTAGACGACATGGTGTTGGACGTCCACACGCTATCAAAGAAAAAGGTCGTCGGAGACTGTCTCGCATGGTGAAGCAAAACCGGAGCCAGACAGTGGTTCAGCTGACAGCCCAATACAATGCAGGGCCAAGCAGAATAGTATCGGAGCACACTGTACAGCGGACACTGTTGGATATGGGGCAAAGCAGCAAACGTCCTACTCGTTATTGACAGGTAGTCATAATGTTTTGGCTCTTGAGTGTATGTGGGAATTCTACAATCTTAAATCCCTATAACATCTCATAATCCTACTATCCCACCATCCCGTAATCCTATGACGTCACGAGGCAATGCAGCTTCAGAATGGACGAGAGACGATTAGTAGACAGACTTGAGCGGAAGAAGTCTCCTCATTATTTGTATGTCCGTTCAGTCCTTTGTCTTTGTATTGCTTGTGCTCAATAAATGTTTTAGTGTTCTAGAAGACGTTATTCACACACCTATATACATAATTATGATTCATTTTGAATGATTTTTCTTTAATGTATTGCATTTTATTGTGTTTGGAATATTAGCTTGGCCCGCGGAACGTTGTTGTCTCTGAAATTCGATACGGCACTCTGAAGGGGACTCTACGAACGACCCACATATGAACTCGTTCTCGCGCAAGATTAAGAATGTGGTGCATTATTGTGACACATGCTTAAACGCAACGGTTTTACTCACATTCTTGACCGTGGTTGGATGTGTCGCGTTCAGAACGTATGTGTAAAGGGCCGTTTAGTCGTAACTGCTGTGAAAGCCACTTTCAGTTTGTTTAACGATTCAGAGGTACAGACTGATAGTTAGTGCATGCAAAAATAAAGTACGCATTTATAAGCAAACTTATCCAAGTGTTTCCTTAATTTGCGAAGACGTATTTCAATTTCTTTCATTTTCAAGAATTCTTAGAAATTTGAGTTAAATCGAAACTGATAAAGTACTTAAGAGAATTCCGTAAAATGCCTTTAACACAGTTTCTTTAATCTTAACTTTATTTAGTTCTGTTTCTTTTAACTGTTCAAAAGTTGCGCTACAACTTTTTGGAAGCACCAAACAGTCAACTTAAATGTAACTAAAAGTGAAACGGATAAAAATTGTTCCGAAGAGTGAGTAAAAATTTTCCACTTCCGAATTCTTCTGACAGGAATTCCTAAGTCAAATTTTAAAAGGAGTTCCACAGTCAAAATCTATTTACTCTGACTGCTTGAAAACACTTAAAATTTTTTCCAGCAATTGGCAAGCCCCACACAAACACGCAGAAGGAGCAAATCTATAATTCAATAAATCCTGACGCCGACGGTACTTCAAACGACGACCATAAATTTTCATTGGATCTTCTTTTTTCTTACTAACACCAGATGGCCGGACGGGCCATACAATTTAACGAGGGTTGGAGCATATTCAATGGCGTAAACATTTAAGGCAACAAAAGGGGGAATAGTTGACGTGTCAGCTATGCAGAATGGAAAGATACATTTTTTAGTTTCTTAGCTTTTGTTTGTTAATTTTTCATGGATAAGAAAAATGCCAAGAGTGATAAAGAGGTACGCAATGCAGGACATTAAATAAATCTATTGACAAACTGTTTTCGGTTTTTGTTTCGTAATTTTTGAAAATGTCATGGCTAATAAAGGTGCGATTGCCGTCTTGTGATAAAAGAGGGTTTGTTGACATTTTAAAGCAATAAATCAATCTTGATGGTTAGTTGAGTAATGAAATTTTTTCACCTAAAATTGTTTTATGGACTCTTTTAAATCCCTTGTCAAAAAGTGGATTTCGATTCACTGTTGGGAAGAATTAAAATATATTCTTGTCGATTATTGGAACTGGAATCATCGCGAAATAATTTACTAAACTCACACTAAGTTGTTCGTATGAGACAATTTGCTTAACAAGAAAAACAAACCTCCTGTAAAAATAGATAATTCGAATTTTTATCGTAAGAGTAGAAAACTCAATGAAAAATTAGTGTTCCAAACAGACGATTTAGACTATGATTTATAGCTGTCCAAAAACAGAAAATAGCACAAAAGATAGAAAAAAAAAAAAAAAAACCGTACATTAATGCACTATTTTATACATTTTTTTTCTTTTGCAAAAACGGCACAATTTGTTTTTAAAACAGTCTAAGCAAAAACTGATTACTTACCCAACTATTAACCCTTTAACTGGTCTGCCGGTGCGGCGTCCGGGCTACTCAAAGTTGGCCCCAACTGGTTGATCGTACAGCGTACGGGCATTGAAATTTTCGCCTTTCTTGTTTTGAGTTGCCCGTATTTTTAATAGATTGAAAGGGGCATTTTTGTTTCAAAGGTATAAAGTAAAAACAAATGCTTAGATTCCCTATTTCTGAATTTTCTAAAAAAATCTTCCATTTTCCTTTTATACCCAGTTTGGACTTTAATTAATATAATAAAAAATGCTTTTTTAGGAACATTTGTGGTAAAAAAATTGACCAGTTAAGAGGTTAAAATAATTCAGGGAACACAACTTTGACCACAAATGGTTGTGGAACCATTCTTTAATTACTTGTGGCTTTGTCGCGATAAACCCTATTTGTTGTGTTATTCCATTCTTTGCATTTTTATTCATTTTATTAGTATCGTAACTGTTGAGGCTATTATATTTATGCTTCGAATTCTTATCAAAATGATGGAGATTTGACGAAATTTGTATTTTTCTCCGTAAACGGGATCTGAAGTACGTTAAGAGGTTATAAAACATAACGTTGGTGGGCTTGGATAAAATCCAAATTTTATACTAATTTCGCTTTCTAAGGTAGTTACCTTATTTATGCTTTAGTTAAGGAACTTCATTTCAAAAACAGTATCTTTTGTGTTACATTTCTTTCACCAAGGACGTTGTTTTCTTCATATTTTCGTTAACGATCTTGTTTTTCAAAGTCATTGTCCTGATTCCCATTTGGTCTAAGAATATCCACTTCTAACGTCCCAGACAAAATTCAAATTTTTTACTATCTTCAAAAGTCAATGACCTGCTTCACATGTTGGCTAAGGATCTTCTCCGTAAGTCATCGACCTGTTTCTCACTATGGCTACAGATCTTCACGAAAGAAACGTAACACTCTTCTTGACATTTTATCCAAAAGTCTTTGAAGAAACGTTAACTTTATTGGCGTGAACCGACCCTTTCTGAGGCGATGAGCTTCTTTGGAACTTGAGTTAAAGACCTTCTCAAGTTTTGTTAACACCTTAACGGTCGGGTAATTTTCAAGAAAACGGTCATAAAAGTGCCTATTTTTTTTGTCCTTGAAAATTATATAAAAATGTGTGTGTGAACAATATATATCTTCATTTTTAATTTCTGATTTGTTTTTATCTTTAAATTTTAAACACTCCAGCCCGGAAATATCACGGGAGCGAGAAATAGAAGGCGAACCCTCAGCCCGTCCCTTTCACGGGAACGAGAGGAAAGGGGTTAAAGACTATCGACAAAAACTTTAAAAAAATGTTCAGTATCTTTTTCCACCACTGTAAAAAAAAAAAAATCTTTGAAAACTATTATGCATCTACTGAAAAAAGCCTCATAACTTTCTTCTCATATCCCAAAGATAAATTTACGTAACACCGTTCACCATAAATTCCATTTTATGTTTCTCTGCACCGCAGAAAACCCCCAAGCTTAAATCCACAGTTGTAAATATTGGTGCTTCAAGTGCCCTATAAACAAAAGCTATAAATTGACCTGATGTTTGAAATTAGCAAACAAATGTTTATTTAATATGGAAACAGACTTAATGGTTAGTGAGATATAGCCGCATGCAGTACGCGAAATGCAAAGCAGTAGCGTAAGCATCTTGGAGAAAGTCATAAAATTTTGTTTTGTTTAAAGAAACTTCAGCTGTATAAAAATAACGACTCAATAAAGGTTTGAGATTATTTCAAAATAAATATTCCTCAAATGGAACTTACAATTTAAGGCCGAAAACACCATGAGTTGTTATGCTGACGAATTGATTTTCTCTGTGTGTCGACCTTAGACTGACGAGTCACTTCAAGTAAAATATTTAAAAAAAAAAAAGCTTATTATTGCCCCCTAAAATATACATTATAGGTTTTTTCCTTTTCCTTTCTTTCTTCTTTTTCTTTTTGTGAACTTTGCCGGAGAAAACAGAAATAGTATTCAGTCCAAAACAAGTCATATTTTTACTGATATGTTTTGATATTGTTTTTTTTTTTTTTTAATTTAAGAACGACTTTACCTTGTGCATAAACAACGGAGTACAACTTTCAGGTTTTTGGTTAACCCCACAAGAAAATACCGCGAGAATATTTACAATTAGTTTAATACTGCTTGCGTCTTCCGCTAGGTTGTAGACACTCACAACGCCAAGTGGCACTGGTGAAGTTTCGAACAACCATCTCAGCCGGAAGGAGCAATTATTCAGTATTGCTCCTTCCGGCGATAGCAAAATTTAATGAACAACATGCTAACATAAAATTATGAAAGCTCTGAACCGATTAGCTGTGTGAGGGAAGGGGATATTTATTTGTCGCTGTTCAAGATTCGGGAGTTTAAATGTGTGGCACTTCGTCAGACGAAATTTAATTTGATGAAAAGCACCTGGCGGGAAACTGCCTTCTAGGTGTACTAGTACATAGCATCTTGGTAAATGTACGTAGGTAGTAGCTTAGTAAATGTAGGGCAAATGGAGGTAGGAAGTAACTTAATAAATATAGGGAAAATGGAGGTCGGTAGCTTGGCAAATGTGGGCAAAAGGTGGTCCGTAGTAGCTTGGCAAATGTAGGGTAAATACAGGTAGGTAGTAGCTTGGCAAATGTAGGGCAAATGGAGGTAGGTAGTAGCTTGGCAAATGTAGGGCAAATGGAGGTAGGTAGTAGCTTGGTAAATGTAGGGCAAGTAGAGGTAACTAGTAGTATGGCAAATGGAGGTAGGTAGTAGCTTGGTAAATGTAGGGCAAGTAGAGGTAGCTAGTAGCATGGCAAATGTAGGGCAAATGGAGGTAGGTAATAGCTTGATTAATGTAGGGCAAGTGGAGGTAGGTAGTTGCTTGGTAACTGTAGGGCAAATGGGTGGCTGTCCTTCATTTGCACATTGACTTGTAGAAATTCAGGAAAAACCTGTTAACTTGATGTGGTGAGGATTAGACAAGAAGCCACAAAAACTACTTATCCTCCTGAAAGCAGAGTTGCAAAGACAAGATAGGAACCCGGGATCTTCTGGTCAATATCCAAATAAGTTACCCATGTAACAAGTACGGAAAAAAAAGAAGAAAAGTTGCATTTTAGTGACGAGAGAAAAACTGCGGTATCATAACAACAACGCATTTTTATATACACAGCAATGAAAACCATAAGCTTTTTAACGGAGAAATCCAATGATTCCTTCCTTCAGCTCGCTGCGATCGTTCGATATTATCAAGGATGAAATTTTCTAAGGATAAGTAAAATTTTAGAAAAAAATCTTACAGTATAATAACTAAGAGAAGTATAAAAAATGTTTTGAATAATAAAAATTACATCGAGCATGATTCATAGTTAAAATCGACAAATTTCAAAGAATATCGACTGTTTCAAGTCCTTAAATAAACTGTTCTCTCATGTGTTTAGGATAACCTTTAGTATGTAAAAATAAATTAGTATTAAAAAAAAAGAATTTCTTTTACACGGTTCTATTTAACTTGATTTGTCACGGAAGCTTGTTACGCGGTTTTAGACAACTATTACTGCATAAATTATCTTCAAACTTTGCGCACAAGCTTATCTTCGATGACAATACAATATTCCATCCATTTTATAATTTATTATAATCTTTATTAGGAAAAAAATTAATAATTTTGGCTCTGAGTAAATGATCAGAATTATTATTTATCGAATGGCAACGATTGCTCTGTTTGGATAATGTTAATTAACTTGATTTGTCATGGAAGTTTGTTACGCGGATTTTGACCGCTATTACTGCATAAACTATCTTCAAACTTTGCACACAAGCTTATCTTCGATGACAATACAATATTAGATCCATTTTATAATTTATTATAACCTTAATTAGGAAAAAAAGTAATAATTTTGGCTCTACGTAAATTATCAGAATTATTATTTGTCGAATGGCAACGATTGCTCTGTTTGGATAACGCAGCGATGTTATTTAACTTGATTTGTCATGGAAGTTTGTTACGCGGATTTCGACCGCTATTACTGCATAAATTATCTTCAAACTTTGCACACAAGCTTACCTTCGATGACAATACAATATTAGATCCATTTTATAATTTATTATAACCTTAATTAGGAAAAACATTAATAATTTTGGCTCTGAGTAAATTATCAGAATTATTATTTGTCGAATGGCAACGTTAGCTCTGTTTGGATAATGCAGCGATGTTATATCTAACTTGATTTGCCATAGAACTTTGTTACGCGGTTTTCGACCGCTATTACTGCATTTTATTTTATTTTTTAAATAAAACCATATAACTTAAAACATTTTTTGAAGATTTAATATTTATTATTTATTAAGTTCACCAAGCAAAAGCTTTGAAATTATCTGTCGTGCCTTTTAGCCTTTACAAGCGTGACTTACTTCAAATACTGTGCTAGTATTTTAACCTAACTCTTTCCTATACACCTATAAACTGTACCGTATTATAATCAAGAAACTTCTAAGTTGCAGAGTTCGCCTTGCGCGAAGTTCTTAAATCCGTCACTTAAGAAATCTAAAGTGCCTCTAAAGCAAAGTTCCTCAGAGTTCCATATCCGAATTCCATTTGCTTAACATTCCGTGAAGTTGATAACACCTCCACGGAGTGTGCACTGCAGTGTATTTCCACCACTTGAACTTTTCGAGTTGCACTTTTGACTTAGTCATAAATTCAGCGCATGGCGCCTCATTTACAACAGATGGACGGTTCTGGATTTAATGACCCAAGATCTGCAATTTTGTCGAGAGCGGACTTGAGTTTCAGAAAATGGAGTTCTGCTCAGTTTTAGAAGAAAAAATGTTACATTAGTATACGTGTGTTCATGGCGCATGAAAAATGTTGGTTGTACGTGATGTATATGTGAACGTTTTACAAATGACATTTTAAAAGCTTTAATTATATTAAAGTTGATCCAACAGTTAAGATTCGAACATAATAATTAAAGTTAGCATTAAAAAAATATGACATTTTTATAATTAGGAAATTATTATACATCAAATTTGGTGATTATAACGTCCTGTTTATTTTGATCATCCTCACTTAAAGCAAATCTATTGTAAACCATTGTCGCCGCCGGGGCAATTGCGCTCACAAACGTTGCCGCTTGTACTTCTGCCGATTTAGTACTGAGTGGCAATTGAATGAAACTTATATGTTTACTTCCATACACCATTCGCATTGTTTCAGAGAAACCTTCACACAAAATCTTATTATAATTGCTTTTTATACTACTGCGTAATGGCAGCAAACTTTTTTTAACAACGACTGTTATGTTTATTAAATAATAGTTTACGCAATCAAGACAGGTTGTCACACTAATACACTCAATTCAGGGTTCGCGCCAGAGGAAATTTAGGTCCCGTTTCGTACCCTTCTCAAAATTCCTATCAATCAAAACGGACCCTTTACAAAATTCCAATTAATATAGATGGACCCTACACAAAGTTCAAATTGATCAAAACGGATACTTCACAAAAAATAAAAACAAACGCTTCACAATAAACCAAAACAGAAACTTCACAAAATTTCAATTCATTAAAACGGACCCCTCACAAGAAATTAAAACGGACCCCTCACAAGGAATCATAACGGACCCCTCACGAGAAATCAAAACGGGCCCCTCACAAGAAATCAAAACGGACCCCTCACGAGAAATCAAAACGGAAACCTCACAAGAAATCAAAACGGACCCCTCACAAGAAATCAAAACGGACCCTTCACAAGAAATCAAAACGGACCCCTCACGAGAAATCAAAACGGACCCCTCACAAGAAAACAAAACGGACCCCTCACAAGAAATCAAAAGGGACCCTTCACGAGAAATCAAAACGGACCCTTCACGAGAAATCAAAACGGACTCCTCACGAGAAATCAAAACGGACCCCTCACAAGAAATCAAAACGGACCCCTCACAAGAAATCAAAACGGACCATTCACAAGAAATCAAAACGGACCCTTCACAAAATTTTAATCAATCAAAACTGACTCTTCACCAAATTCCAATCACTTAAAACGAATGCTTCACAAAGTTCCGAGCTATCAAATCCAACTTTTTACAGAATTCTTTATAAATAAGTGGCAAAAATAATATTTTTTTCATCACT
Source organism: Octonoba sinensis (assembly GCA_038502835.1). Classification (NCBI taxonomy): domain Eukaryota; kingdom Metazoa; phylum Arthropoda; class Arachnida; order Araneae; family Uloboridae; genus Octonoba; species Octonoba sinensis. The sequence goes on from CM076604.1 coordinate 14,541,945, forward strand.
GTATGTTTAAATTTAAATTTTCAAAGAAATATTCTATTTTTCACAAAAATGTCTTTAAAATTCACAAAAAAACGGACCTCCTGTTAAAACTCGTGTATCGACCTCTGACACTAAATAGTTCTTGCTTATCTCACAAAATTGAACACTAATCACTTCCTACAAGCTCAACAGGCACTAAATAATTTTAGAAATCGAATAGACCTGGCCGAGAGGGAAAACAGCAACAAGGAACACTGCATTAAATCCATTCCATACACAAAACTTATAGAACAGTGATGATACGTATTGGAGGAATATAGAAGCTGTATGAACCGAAAATTCCTGAAAGTGAGCTCATCGATTCAGGCACTTGCCCATAATCGATATTTTATTTCGGTCACGATCGAACGGCAGGAGAAAGCGAGGTGGGGATGTTAATGCGTGATCCGCGGGAATTTATAAATTTTGAAGAGAATCGATCACCCATCCTTTTCTAACCTCGGAGGATAATAAATGGAATCGAATGCCCAGAAAGTGTGGAAACCTTCCGAATAGGAAACAGGTGGGAAAATTTTTGCTAGAAATATCTGCAGTGAAGTAAACTTCATCGACAGGTTTCAAATAATTGAATTTAAAAGAAAAAATGGAACAGCTTCTATTTACTTTTATGCTAGAAAAAAGGTCTGCGGTGTGAATCTATTCGAAATCTTCTAAAGCGTTTGTAATTTTGGATTTTAGATCGGAATTTCATTACAGTCACAGTTATAAACATATACTAATAATAATAATATACGCATTTCATTATTATTAATATAACTTTTATTATTATTAATATAAGTTACAGTTATCTATATATATATATTAATTCTCTACCCTGTTTTTCTGTCTGCCCACGAGATTTTCCTTATTAATTTATCAAATTCCATGATTTTCCCCTCATTTTAAAGCATATCGTGCCGGCTAATGACGAAAAACAGACTCACGGTCTAAAAATGTGCCGTATCTCTTAAATTTGAGATTTAAGATCACCTAAAAAGAGGTCCTTTAATGGATGGTAAATTGGTGTCTATGCTGGCGCCATCTGTTATCAAGTAAACAAACAAGAAACTCTTCTATTTTCATTGTGTAGCAAATTGGACAGTTTTAGCTGCGTCTGTGTGTTAAGCTTATTCAATTGCTAGGCTCAACACATTCAGTTATATTATGAATGTGTAGAGCCTAACCAACCAATAATAACTATACTTTAAGTACTGGAACTGTTTGGTTATTGTATTTTAATGTTATGTAAACTAATAATAAAATTAAGTATTATTACTATTGTGATTATTTTATTATTTTTAATATCTAAATAATACTGGGGGAAAATTTGCAACAGCTATTTGTACTGATGTGTTCAATTACGTGACTTCTTTAGTACCAACACCCGTTTACTTTTTTCTATTCTTCTTCAGAATATCCCTTATCCCAAATTTTTAAAGAATGGAATTCCACACAAAACGATTTGGTGCGCAGTGTGGAATTCCGCACGGGTCGACAAGTAAACTTATATTAATAATAATGAAAGCCACGCTTTCTGCCTCCAAAATATTCACTGCCAAGCGTGAACTTGAGCGTTGTCTCTTTGAACGTTGAGCTCTCTTTAGAACGGTGATTGTAACGTACCTCGTGCTTACAAAAATTAAAATGCAATTACGAATGTAACTTGAGCGTTGTCTCTTTGAACGTTGAGCTCTCTTTAGAACGGTGATTGTAACGTACCTCGTGCTTACAAAAATTAAAATGCAATTACGAATGTAACTTGAGCGTTGTCTCTTTGAACGTTGAGCTCTCTTTAGAACGGTGATTGTAACGTACCTCGTGCTTACAAAAATTAAAATGCAATTACGAATGTAACTTGAGCGTTGTCTCTTTGAACGTTGAGCTCTCTTTAGAACGGTGATTGTAACGTACCTCGTGCTTACAAAAATTAAAATGCAATTACGAATGTAACTTGAGCGTTGTCTCTTTGAACGTTGAGCTCTCTTTAGAACGGTGATTGTAACGTACCTCGTGCTTACAAAAATTAAAATGCAATTACGAATGTAACTTGAGCGTTGTCTCTTTGAACGTTGAGCTCTCTTTAGAACGGTGATTGTAACGTACCTCGTGCTTACAAAAATTAAAATGCAATTACGAATGTAACTTGAGCGTTGTCTCTTTGAACGTTGAGCTCTCTTTAGAACGGTGATTGTAACGTACCTCGTGCTTACAAAAATTAAAATGCAATTACGAATGTAACTTGAGCGTTGTCTTTTGAACGTTGAGCTCTCTTTAGAACGGTGATTGTAACGTACCTCGTGCTTACAAAATTAAAATGCAATTACGAATGTAACTTGAGCGTTGTCTCTTTGAACGTTGAGCTCTCTTTAGAACGGTGATTGTAACGTACCTCGTGCTTACAAAAATTAAAATGCAATTACGAATGTAACTTGAGCGTTGTCTCTTTGAACGTTGAGCTCTCTTTAGAACGGTGATTGTAACGTACCTCGTACTTACAAAAATTAAAATGCAATTACGAATGTAACTTGAGCGTTGTCTCTTTGAACGTTGAGCTCTCTTTAGAACGGTGATTGTAACGTACCTCGTGCTTACAAAAATTAAAATGCAATTACGAATGTAACTTGAGCGTTGTCTCTTTGAACGTTGAGCTCTCTTTAGAACGGTGATTGTAACGTACCTCGTACTTACAAAAATTAAAATGCAATTACGATTGTAGTTGAAGTGTTAAAGTGCTTGTATAAAAATATTAGAAAAAAATGTATCAATAGAAACAATAACAAAAATGTTAAAGTAATTAAGAAGGAACAGGTTTATAGTCCGTGTAATTAGAATAGTCGCATCAAGGGCGCGTTTCTTGCTTTATCACCATGGCAACTGCGAGAAAGATAACAGAGCCAGACTTTTTTTTTTTGCACTGCAGTTAAGGCAATTGCATTACTACATCTCCGATTCAAAATATTAGAATAATTGAGAAAAAGTAATAAGAAAGAATTTATTTTCTTTTTATTTATTTTTGATACGAAGTAAATGCGGTTAAATTTCCCATAAATTAAATCTGGAATGTTTAGATAAGATTTTAACATTTACAAAATATAAAATACAATAAATTAGCTATACGATAGCTTTCTTAAACACATCAAAATATTAGAATAAGAATTAGATTGGTTCAAAATTTTACAATACTTTATTTGACGCAATCAGTTTTTGCCATTGAGAAATAACTCTGATTTGAATCCGTCTATTGACTTATCATGTTCCCCAAACTAAGTGGGGAAAGTTTCTAGCTCGGAAATCATGGCGACCAGAAGGGAAAAAGTAGAGTTGTGTGACCTTGACACGCCGATTCTAATTACACAGACTATAGTACTAAAATTGTTCACATTACGCATAAATATAATATGCATAATTGCTGCAATATTGATGTGGAGAGCAAAAACTTATGTGGTAGTAGTCAATTGATAACAAAAATAGCAAATTATTAAAGAAAACTCTCCAAAACGTTAAATAGCAATAGAAAATAATAATAGTGCTACGTTATAATAAAATAATATCAATCTAAAAAAACTGACAGTAATGTTAAAAAATAAGTCTATTAAATACTAAATGCAATAATAGACGAAAATATCAACACTTGAGCATTGACAGTTACGTAATGATATTTAACTTGCAACATAATAGTATAAAAAACCAAGAATAATTAAATGGTTAAACAATATTAAGCACAGAAAACCAAATGGCGTATAGCGAAGATTAATCACTCGTCGATCGTTAGCTGTTACTAATTAATTTCTTATTCCATGAACGCATTCTTCCCGCAAATGGTTTTCCCTACAAATACACTATCAGAAAGGGAAAGCCATATGTACAACAGTCTTGGAAAAAACTGGAACGCTCTTTCTCATTAGAGTACTATAACCACTAGCAACACATAAAATGTGCCAATTTATCGGGAATAATGTACAGTATAAAATACCAAGGAGGAAATTTTGTTAAGGGGTCCTCTTCGTATTAAAATAAATATCAACTTTTCAAAGAGTAGCTTTTTAAAAAATTAAAATCACATATTTGTAATTAGCATTAAAAATTTAACCTTGGCTACCAATTTTCGCGTTACTTGTATCTTCCGTCGATTCACAATTAAACTAAGAAAAATCAACTTTGTATTGTTAAATGATTTGATATTTTTGGTATTGAAACTAACTATCAAAAATTAAAAGTGAAAAAAAAAAAAGAATTAAGTAAAAATATTGCATGATATTAATGAGACATTCTAATGTAGTTTGTGGGTTTTAAGGAGTTAAATCCTGTGGAAAAAAATGTTGGTTTTATAATTGCAGTGCACTAGTTTAGGATTAAAACCTCTTCCAAAAGAAAAGCTGTGAAAGAAAACAAAAAGATTTTTTCCATTCACGGAGCCACAGCGATTTTTTATCTGCGTGCGACGCATTTAGGTGACAAATGATGGGAAAAAAACTCAAGTTTAAACTTTTTTTTCCCATTGAGGCTAGGTTTAAACACGCATTCATTTACACTTTTTGATTTATGCAAGACTTTCGCGTGCATTTCCTAAGAGAATGTCTTCTTCTTCTTTTTTTCTTGAGTTGCAGAAAGAAAGAATTGAAATAAAAGTTAGTGACGATTACTAAGATTTAGATTAAGCCATCTTATTTTACCGCCATAAATTTATCCCATCTATTTATTTTTTCTACTTCTTGGGTTTTTTTTAATTCGAATAGCGTTAAAAAATATAGCTTAAGATCAGAAGAAGAGATACATTTCGCATTTTTGTGTGTGGTTTCATTTCTATTTTATAAAAAGATGCATAAATTCATCTGTACACGAAAACAAAAAAAAAAAAAAGAAACTTATACTTCTTTTTAAAGAAGTAGTGTCATTCCATGCCAACTGAAACCACTATTTGGTTTTGTAAACTTCAAGCAATATTTACGGGTTTGGTACTATTTTGAAGAAAACATATCCAAGTTTATGGATTGAATAGTTATTTTTGAGAACTATGCATAATTATACTTAAAATTATGAAGAATAAGGGGCACTTTAGACTCTGATTTCTCCCATCAAAAATGTTGCTTTTTTAAATAACAAAAACTGTTATAAGTTTAGTGATTTTATCCCTATTTTTTTAATACAATAAGTTATATTACTCTAAGTATACGTGTGCAGTTCATGTTTTCATACAAAATGTTTTTCTTATTTTTAAAATTAAAAACTTTCTAGTCATTAATATGTCCCCTCTGTTACAAATTTTTAAATAAGTTTACTTTATTAACCTTTAGATTACGGCGGTACAGCATATGTACCGCAGAATAGTTTGGTCTTCCTTACGGCTGCGGTACAGCATATGTACCAGACCTTTCGTCCCCTTCCCGAGCGGAAGGAAATCACCAGGAGGTGTGAAAATTACTGAGAGTTATTAGCATTTCCTGTCCTCACGACTAGTCTTGGCGAAATACGCGGCGTTGATTTACTGTCTGGCGAGTATTTGGAATGTTTCTGGTTTAGACACACATATATTCGTCGGATAACATTTATTATAGTCATATAAATACTCACTGAAACATAGGCAATCACTTAAACGATCTCGGGAGGGGGGGGGGGGGCATGGCGACCTGACTTTTAGATACATAATGTATTTATACGTGTGTTTACGTATTATTACGTGTTCTTGCTTTTTATATATAAATTTAATATATTCCCTTTGCTCACCCCTCCCAAGAGACGTAACTAGAGGTTGCAAACGGGGCACATGCCCCGTGCTCCAGATTATTTTAGGGGCGCTAAATTGACTAAATGTGTGTTTAACCTAAATATATACTTTTTTTTTTGTATATAAGGGGGCAAGGGGCGCTAAATCCTGAGCTTCCCCCAATTAGAAAATGACCTAGTTACGCCCCCCCCCCCGTAGAAAATATTCAAATGATGGGCTGGATTAAAACTTTCAATATTTGTCATCTTTCGGTATTAATTTTAAAAAGAGTTATTCTGTCGCACTCAGAGCTCTGCCGCCCTGGGTTATAATCCAATCAGCAGCTCGACTCGCTGGAGGTAACATTCCATGTTTATAATTATTTCTTTCTTGGTTTCCTAATAAAATCCACATGTACACTACACGTGTAGAAGTCGAAATAATACGAGTCCACCCATCTCATACATTTCGGTAAGTGCATTCAACTAAAAATAAGTAAAAGAGTTGAAGTGATTGTGAGGGGAATGCAAGTACAATAGCTGGACATTCGGTCTTGCTTTTTTGTTAACAAAGGACCTCCAGCCGGAGCCATAGGCAGACAGGAGTTTGTTAGAAGTACAACAGACAGTTTGAAGCTTTTGAAGTGCATTCTGATTATCTTCGGTGAATGACCGCTTTCCAGTTGCTATATGAGTAAATCAGCAAGTCATTGTGGTGAAAATAGCAAAGGAAAATTGTCTATTCATACCTGCAATTTTTAAGTGAATTAGGGTAAAGTAAATCCGTTATAAGGATATCAGTTTCAGCAATGAGGAGATACTTTACTTCCTTGGTTAGTTTGTGATCGTTTCATATTCTTATCATGAAATACCGTAAAGCAAGATGTTAACTTAGTAGAAAAATAATAATCTATTAGGGAGGGTGCGGGGAGGAATAAAGCGCTGGGAATTATAGAATTCGTGTACTAATAATATACTTAAAATGTTTTACTTGTTAATTGAAGTTGTTGATAATGTATGTTGCAGATGTTTAACATAAAATGCTGTCATCGTGACTTCGCACCTGAGATGTATGTCGAAATCTAGGCAAATTATGTACAAGTCCCGAAAGAAAGCAAATCAAATGTCACAGAGCTGAAAAATCGCAAATTAGAAAATATATATTGATGCTTTAAAACAATGAAAGGTCACTACTATTCAACTATATGGAACAGCACTTTTTAATGTTAATTTTAACTCTAATTTGGGCAGAAATTTTGATTGCCTTATTATCTTAGCAAAATTTTTTAGACAAACATGGGGAAATCACTTTAGACTTCAATAATAAGTTGCAGTTTTTGTTTCTTCCTCATTTAAACTACATGTTTCCAAAATTATTATTATTATTTTCATATCTTCCTTTTTTACTTTCTTTCGGAAATTAACTTTAGAAATCATATAATTATTTCGAATTGGCGATTGGGAGCAAAAAAAACAGCAACTGAGTAACGAAAGTTTTTATTTTGGCAACCCTTCTAATGAAGTCAATCACACTCAGAAGAAGTATCATGGGAGTTAAGGACCCCCGTGGTCACACTGAGGGGGAAAAAAATCCGCAGTTTTGCCGTTGTATGGATGAATTTCGGGAGCTCGAGCGCCGTAACTTAAAGGTTAAAAAAATAAACAAACAAACTGCAGACGAGGTATTTACAATAAAATTTATTACTATAATCATGTTTTGCAATCATTTTGAAAATATTTTACTAATAAGAAAAATTATAACAGTAACAGAGGGGACATAAATGAGTAACAGAAGGGACAAAACTGGGAATGTCCTCTCTGTTACAACTTGACATGAGATTTTTAAACAACTCCCATTGGTTGCAATGTTTATAAGGAAATCTGGGAGTAGTAAGATCTTGTTTAAACCAGTTTCGACTGAAGATGGAGTACAGTTTAACTTTAAGGATACTGTAAAGGAATGCCTAGAATATCGAAGTTTTACATCGGTTGATCAGCCTTCTTCTACTTATTTAACTGTTGGCAGTTTTGATATTGTTCAAGTCCAAGGAAAAAAAGGACTAGTAAAATTTGTTTGCCAAATCATCGAATTAGATAGGGATACACAATATTCAGGTTGTTTATTTAACAATATCTGGTGCACATAAAACTTTTAAATACAATTACAGTGATGTATCATGGGTTAACATGTCGGATATTATAACTGTGTTACCAACTCCAACTTTAAATAACATAAGTGTTACTTTTGACAATATTGTTTTGTTGTAATGCAACCAAGTATATGCACCTATTGAAGCTAAATCTGTTAGCTGTCCCCTCTGTTACATGTCATGTCCCCTCTGTTACACATTGTTTTCCACATTTAAATAAAAGGAGTTTTTGATTTCAATATACCAATGCATAATTTTATTAATTTGGAATGTTCAGAGTTTAAAAAAAAAGATAAAGTTTTTTAAAAGATCTCCAAGTCACAGAATTTAACATAAATTATAGTACATGTCAAATACTGTTGACATTTTTCGTCCCCTCTGTTACACATACTTTAAATTAATTAAAGAGATCAAATGGGAATGTAATTTCAATGTTGAGTGAAATAATGATACACTGCGACTTAAACTTACAGATTGGCCTACTAATTTTTGTCTTTAAGAATTTTGTGTATATTTTTAAAAGCAAAATCTGCGTATGATGTCCCCTCTGATACGCTTGGGACTCCACAGTAAGTTTTCAAATTCTGGTACTTGGCGAAAAATTTGACGCCAAACCTTGACGTCAAAACTTGAAAATGCTTGACTGCGGGGACGTTCCAAGCCAAATCATCCAGGGGTCGACACCCGAGGTCGGCCGATTTTGATGAAACTTGATGAGATTGTTCTACCCATTGATATAAGAACAACTGTAAAGTTTTATCTCAATATATTGATTAGTTTTTGAAATAGAACACTTTAAAGTTTTGCCAGAAATTTGCAATTCGACGCGAATCGCAAATCAAGCAATTGCGCATACTTCTACATTTCCTATCGAAAAACAGTTATTTTTAAAGATAGAAGGTTAATTTTTTTTGCATTGTGTTCAGTATTCTTTTGTGAATAGAAATATAGCATTAGATTGGGGATTTAAATGTATTAAGGAAATTTAAAAAATCTTTGAAGAACAAAAGTGAGTTGTATTTAATACAATGACTGGCGCTCAGAAACTTCTCAATTGCGTTAATAACGTATCCTTCGATTTTAAAATTAATTATACCATTGGAAACTAGATTAAAAATGCTTCAAAGTGGTACATTGAAACTGATGGGGTTTGGACTTTTCATTAAGTTAGAGCTGATCAAAGTTATGCCTTTGAAAAGTAACAAAATCTCTATTGTTCCTAATAACTTTAATTTTCAAAAAAATAATATTGACTGCTCTTATAATGTTGTTATATAGTGTAGTTATAATTTACATTCATGTATATAAATTGTACAAAGAGCTTTCCACAAAAACCGAGTGAAATCATGAAATATTCAGAAATATATTTACAACAATTTTTCGAAAAAAATAAAACCGACCTCAAATCATGAAATGCACGAAAAAGTGAAAACTAAATATAAATTCTTTAACCAACAACGATACGGCATTTAAACAGATCTTATGAAGTCGGTGTAAAATTGTTATGGATTTTGATTCATGATAACTTTTGTAACCATGAATCAATTACAATTATTAATGGCCTAGATTTTGCAACAGTTTCAATGTAAAATAACGCATGGTGTAAAGAAATAATTTTGAACCGATTTCAAAAATTAGGTTTTAAAGTGGTATCGATGTTGTTAAGAATTAATTCATTTTCCAACAAAGGTACAGGACCTATGGTAAACTACCCTGGATCGAATTTTAAAAAATCATGAAAATCGGTTCATCCGGTAAGAAGTCATGAGTGGAGAAACCAAAAACAATCGGCATATACACTATGAATATTATATTATATTATTAATATATGTTTCTATCAATTTGATAATTATTATTTAATTAATATATATTTATATCAAATTTGATTATGTTTATATCAAAGTATAACCTCCTTCCTTTGTGAAGTTGGTTAAAAATACATCGTTTTTTTACAAAATGCTTATGCAATAGAAAGTTCTTCATACAAGCATGAAACTAAGTCTAGACTTTGAACCATGCATTAGATTGAATATTACTAAAGGAATATCAAAGTCAAATATGTTGCCGGATTTTGATAGGAATTTACATAAATTATGTTGCATGCGTTTATGAAGGAAACTGGTGGAGTGGTCTGGTGTCGTTAAAATGAACAAAGATGAAGGCGTGACACAATTGCTTTCTTGCACCCGCATGGACCTTGAGAAACATTTTACTGGCCTGAAAGGCAAGATGAATGCCTGTTCTCCCACAACGTATCTTATGTACTGTTAAAAGTCCAGAAGTAACATCACATATCCGTCGTTTTTTCAAAATTGGATCAATATCCATGAAAAATATTAATGAAATAAATATAAATTCTTTAAACAACACCGATACGGCATTTAAAAACTTATGAAGTCGGTGTAAAATTGTTATGGATTTTGATTCATGATAACTTTGAATATGTTCAAAGGGAAGTGTTAAAACTGTTCAAACTTGAAAGGAAACCTAGTTTTAGCCTTTTGAATAAGCGACATAGCCAGTTAAATAGATTGATTGAAATTTATAACATTTTCAATCTACGATCTTAAGAGTAGTGATCAATTCAATAATAGGCATCTTAAATATTATTCTAATAAAACCTATATATATATATAAATAAACTTTCTTATCTTAGTTTATGTAACAAACATGACATTTTACGAAAAAAGAGTAATTAAAAAAAAAAACCTTTCTCATGCATTATTGTATATTATTTTGAACTATAGAAGGTCTGGCTGATTTTGTAACTTCGATCAGTTACAACCGAAAATACAGTTTTATTTTCCTAGTTTCATGCTTGTTTGAAGAACTTTCTAGAGCATAAGCATTTTCTAAAAGAACGACGTATTTTTTGCTGTAAATATATCTCAGAATATTTTATGATTTCACTCGGTTTTGGAGGAAAGCCAAAACATCAATGTATGTATATATATATATATATATATGGATGGGAATTAAATACACTATATAACAACATTATAAGAGCAGCAAATATTTTTTTTTTTGGAAATTGAAGTCATCAGGAAGAATAGATTTTGGTACTTTTCAAAGGCATAACTTTGATCAGCTCTAACTCAATAAAAAGTCCAAACCCCATCAATTTCAATGTACCACTTTGAAGCATTTTTAATCTAGTTTCCAATGGTATAATTACTTTTAAAATCTAAGGGTACGTTCTTAACGCAATTGAGCAGTTTCTGAGCGCCAGTCATTGTATTAAATACAACTCAATTCTGTTCTTCAAAGATTTTTTAAATTTCTTAAATAGATTTAAATCCCCAATCTAATGCTATATTTCTATTCACAACAGAATACTGAACACAATGCAAAAGAAGTTAACCTTCTATCTTTAAAAATAACTGTTTTACGATAGGAAATGTAGAAGTATGCGCAATTGCCTGATTTGTGATCAGCGTCGAATTGCAAATTTCTGTCAAAACTTTAAAAGTGTTCTATTTCAAAAACTAATCAATATATTGAGATAAAACTTTACAGTTGTTCTTATATCTATAGGTAGAACAATCTCACCAAGTTTCATCAAAATCGGCCGACCTCGGGTGTCAAACCTTGTCTTCGCTGGATGATTTCACTTGGAATGGTCAAACCTTGTCTTCGCTGGATGATTTCACTTGGAATGGCACTGCGCTGGAACGATCTTTTTTTAAAAAGTTATTGCCGGTATATGGCATTTTGGATACGTTTTTTAAAATTTGGCGAAAATGGTCGACGGAATAATACGTTAAGTAGGTACTTCCATTTTTTCCCCATTTCATTTGTATGGGATAAAAAACTGCATAAATCCTTAATCCTAGAAAAACTTTTTTAGGGTAAATCCAGAAGAGATGGAGGATATTTTTTCTTCGTTCTCTAAAACCTATTTGTTCTCATATATTTTACTTTTTACAGTAGTAAAACCTCGTTAAAATGCGGGTGTCTAGGGAAATGTTTGGCACCCGTGTTATAACATAACCGAAGGGGAGGAACGCACTTCTTATAAAAGAAACAATGTTTTAAGTGAAAGACAGAAAAAGCGTGAGAAAGGCCTATCACAATAGGGCTTTATCAGTGTGTGTGGTAAGGGGATGGGAGCTTCTTTGGCTAGAATATTTGTGTGCTCGGCCTGGTTTTGTTTCCAATGGTAAATAAGAAATCGACTTTAAATGGCAACGATAAAGGGTGGTTTAAATGTCGGGGGACATGATAGTCACCGCGGCATATCCGATTCCGCGATATACTGAGGCGCGGTATAACGGGGTTTTGCTGTATATATGTTAAGGAATTAAATGTTTTATTTTACATTCTTTGGGCAATAGCTTACATAGAAATTTTTGTCCGGGGGGGGGGGGGATTTTTCACTTGAGACCAGTTTATAAATGCCTATTTTTAAATGTTTTTCTGTAGCTAATTAAATTTCTGGGGGGGGGGGGGGTTATATTATCTCTTAGGTACATCCACGCCTTTGGACACGGAAGAAATGAAAATAATAATATTAAAAAGTTTTTTTTCAGTTAAAAAGCCGGTTTTCAATCCCATTCTTTATTCCGTGTTTGGTTATAGATGAAACCAATAAATAATTTTTTTTAAAGATCTAAGAAGTACTATATTTGGATAAAACAGACAACGAAGATAAATAGCTTCCTATGCACTTTTTGTACATTTTTCCATGGCAGAACTCGCTTTATGGGCAACTTTTTTTCAAGTAAAAAAATTTCATTTGAAAATTATTTTATTAGCTTTTACATTTCTTGGGTATTAGCAATTTATGACACAGAAGCCCGAGCAATATTGCAAATGTGAAGTACATGTTTACGTATTCAGTTCCATCCATACTATTATGTTTGAAATTATGATTTATTGAATATCTTTGCATTTCTAATTAGTACAGGAAACATTTTCATTAGCAAGCAAAAATATCGATAAAATAATAGTTCCTATTACGATCAAATAAAAACCTAAAGGTTAAAACTAAACCTTCCAGTACCGGTCAAATTGATCGTCTTCAAATTTTTACAAGAATTACACACTTTAAACATTATAATACCGTTATCGAACTATATAACCGTTCTTAGAATATGCATATAATATTTTTTCACTCTGTACTTCTAGTTATTTTTTTCTCTTTTCCAAGAAAGAATTACCTCCCGCGTCGTTCAATATGAAACTATACTTTACAGTTACACTGCTCGCTCAAAGAGTGATACTTCGAAGAATGAAACCGCCCATAGTGGCGCTGATAGAAAGGCCATGACTAGCAAAAACGAGCCATGACTAGCAGAACCGAGCCATGACTAGCAAAAACGAGCGTTCACGCGGTCCTACAAACATTCAAAGAGCGAAACACTACGCCCGAACAGTTTCACTCTTCGAGCGAGCAAGGTGCCTCACAGTTGGTTGCGATTGCAAAGAGCAGACAGCAATGGTGTTGAATAGTCTCAAGTAGTGCACTTGTGCTTCTTTGGACGAAATTTCATTAAAATTCTTTTTTGTAAACATTTAGCAATAAATCAACCATTATTTGCATTGGATACAAAATCGATAACTTTTTTAATTACCGGTCAATTTGACCGAATAGGTATGCTGCCGCTAGGTTTAGTGTTAAAGATCAATTATTTAAAAATATCAATCGTCACTGCAATAAAATGTATTAAAAAAAATAATGATAGTAGACGAAAAAAAAATAAAAGTGGCTGACATCTTGACAACATTATTTTGTTTGTCACTTTTCACTGGATCCTTGCAAACATAAAAGACAAAACATTTCTCAAACACAATTTCCCTCTTATTTATTAATCGTCTTTCGGCTCATCACGCTATTTCTACGTGCAACGTAAAATGTAGCAAAAATTGCTCATCCCGCGATTTCCACAGGCACGAGAGTTTACGTGCATTTAAAATCTTATCGCGCTATTTCATTGCCAAAACGCCACTAATGCAATTTCTGAAGTATTTAGAATTTTATAGATTAAAAAACAAGGTTTTATTTTAAAGATACCATTAGTTCATAAAATTTGCAAGTTAAATGCCAAAAATTAACGTCTCAGAACATCCAAAATAATAATTAAAAAAATCTTTCTCGCAAAACATATTATTAATTTAAACTGCAAAACATAGGTAAATTTTAAATGCGCAATTGAAAAAAAAAAAAAAAAAAACATGCATGTTTTGAAGTGAAATTCGCTAAAAAATTGAGCAGTCAGAGGGTTAAACGTGCAACATATCCAGTGTATATTTTATATACTTTTTTAGCCTAGTGGTTAGAGCGTTGGACTTCCACCTGGAAGGTCGCGCGTTCGCTACCCGCTAAAGACCTACCATGTACACTTGGGGATACGTGCATGTAAAATTAGTGGACCCCACTACTTCGCCCCGTGCGCAAGCAATCCCAAGGCTTCGGCTAACAAGTAGGGGTCTGGTGGAGAAAAGTATATATTTTGTATATTCATGTATTTTTTATTTCTTTTAGTTTATTTATTTTTGTTCTTGTAACCAATATATAACAAATACCTTAAATTAATAACACAATTCGCATTTTCATCATAAGATATACTTTACTGGTTAACTTTGCTGCAAATATATAGAATACAAATCTTTTAAAATTTTCCAACAAAATGTTATTCCCTATGTGAATTTTTATATTATATACTGTATGTAATTAGAAGGCGCACCATGCGTTGCCTTCCAAGCAATCTACAAGAGTTTCCTATGCAAAAAACACAACTCATGACAATAATAATCAACTTTTTGTTTTCAATAAGTATTAAGTGACCATTTTATAAATATTTTTACACAGTTAAAGCTTCAATAAATTTTAGTAACAGGCTTGTAAATTTAAATAATAATAATTTATTATTTACTTTTATTAAATTATGTTATTATTAAATTATTATATTTGAATAATATTTTTTAATAAAAATAGCTTTATAAAATTCAAAATAGTCAACTTTTCGTTTTTAATAAGTGTTAAACAAGTTTTACAAATATTTTTAGACACTTAAAAATGAATAAGTTTTAATAATAGCCTTGTAAAATTAAATAATAATAGGTTATTATTTAACTTTTCAATTATATTATCTTTTAATTACTAGTATTAAATTATATTGGCCATTATTATTAAGATATATTAATTAAATAATATAATTTGATAATATACTAGTAGCTGTATAAAATTTTTAAAAAATCTACTTTTCGCTTTCAATAAGTACTAAATGACCGTTTTATAAACATTTTTATGCATTTAAAGCTAAACTAAATTTCATAATTGCCCTATAAATTAAATAACAATTTATTAGTTAATTTTATTAAATTATATTATTATTAAATCATCTTGTTTATTATCATTAAGTTATATTATTTAATAATAATGGCTTTATAAAATTAAAAATAATCAAATTTTCGTTTTTAAGAAGTTTTCGACAACAGCTTAATAAACATTTTTACGCATTTAAAGCTAAACTAAATTTCATAACTGCCCTATAAATTAAATAATAATTTATTATTTAATTTTATTAAATTATATTATTATTAAATCATCTTGTTTATTATCATTAAGTTATATTATTTTATAATAATGGCTTTATAAAATTAAAAATAATCAACTTTTCGTTTTTAAGTTTTCGACAACAGCTTAATAAACATTTTTACACATGTAAAGCTTAAAATTAAAAAAAAATGCCTTATAAAGTTTTAATAAACATATAAAAATGTATTATAAGGTTTAAAAAATCCCCAGTGTGTCCAACACAAGGCTTCCAAACTTTGCTTGCTAATGTCCCAAAACTTGAAGCCAGTTTGATTAAGGGCACTTTTAAATGAGGACCTTTTTAAGTACGCTCAAATTTCTCGGCTAAAAAAAAGAAAGTTTCCTTCGAAATGACAATAGCTTCACTAATATTGAACACTTCGGGAAGAAAGCCAAAGTTTGCCAAGATAATGAAAACTAATTACTATAATTTTTTTCTCTTTCAGTTTTCGGGTATATGTTAATTAATTGCTGGTACAGCAATTATGTTTCAAAAAGTTTTCTCCACATCCTTCCTGTAGACACACTATCGATCGTCGTTAGGGCACACACACACAATCTAACTTAATTTTTGATGAATAATCGTTTGATAGAGAGTTAATGGATGGCTAAGGATACGAAATAAATGAAAGCGACCTATGAAGGATGAGATGTAATATGTAATGTTGTATAATATGAACTTTACAGCAGTTTAGGGAAGAAAAATGCTATGTGTACATTTAAGGGTATAGGTACCTTCCAGAGCTCGATAATTATATTGTCCGGAGCATGTAAAAATTCCGATCGGGCATGTAATGTTTTAATCAAATATTTCTTTCCGAAACTTTATTATTTCGTATTTTATTGAAATGTAATAATTTTAGCTCCTAGAAATTATCAGAATAATTATTTGTCGAATGGCAACGATAGCTTAGTTTGGAATGTTTGGATAATGCAACGATGTTTTGAATTTTAAAATACTGAAATCACGGCAAAATTTTTTAGTTTTTTTTTAAAAATAAAACCGTATAACAAACATTTTTATACGGTTTTATAATATATTATTATTATATTTATAACATGATTAATATATTTGATAACTTAGAGTTTACTATCTGCTTCAATAGCACCTCTATACAGTTTCTTTTTCTTATTTATGTGTATTTTTTGAAAAATTCGGAGAAAAACATTATTTTGAAAATCATAGGAGAACTTCGAGTTTACAATCACTTTCAGTAGCAGCTATTCTTTCTTTCCTGCATGTACAGTTTTTTTGAAAAACATGGAAAAAAACATGATTTTCTAGTGTGAATCATTTACGAAAACTGACGGTCATTAAAAATACACCTTTAAAGTAGGCTTTTGCGCAATGTTACTTTTAATAAGTTCAGTTCTCTTTCTTTTTTTTACAATACTACTGCGGAAGTCATAAATCAAGAAACAATGTCCATCTCCGACACAAAGGGATGGAAGCAAAACTCCATATCCCGCACATTCATTTTTGTGCAGAATCTCATTCCGGAAAATGAGTTTTCTTTTTTCTCTCTCCCGAAAAAGAGAAGCCCTCATTTTAATAAAGGAAAGAAACCCACAAAGGGAAGAGTCCATTGTTGGACAAGATTCTTTTCCGCTGTTGCTGAGTTTGAAACCTTCTCGTTTCTTTTTGAAGATTTGAGCCGAGAAATAGATTGTGAAGAAAAAAAAATTGTGATACATAAAGAAACTAACTGAAATCAGCTGAAAAAACATTTCTTCTTGCCAGTACGTGTAAAATTCAATTCCTCGCAATTGCTTTGGTACAGCAAAAAAAAAAAAAAAAATCAGAAAGTTAATCAGCAGATGTTTAACCGCTGCAAAAGAAGCTAGAATGCAAAAAAGATCTTTCGAATTGGACAATCCCTTCAAAAGTTATTGGGAGGAGGGTACAGACAGACCGGCAGATGCATATTTTCTCCACCTCAAAACCCTACTTTCAAGATTGTTTTTTTTCAATCTTAATTTAATTGCTTCATTTATTCTTGACTTTTCTTTATTTTTAACATAATTTTTACGACACGTTTTGACTTCTTTCATGCTCTATTATTATTGTTATTTTTTTACTTTTACGGGAAATTAGGCTAAAACATCAGAAATCGAACGTTGCTGCATACCTTTATTTGTTGATTTTGTTAAGTAACCCCTCAAATCACATATGATAGGGTATGCTGTGGATTTCCCATATCTCGATGTTTAATTTCAGGGTGAAAAATGAGTTAATGACGAAGAATTATGCAGAGGCCTTACCTAGCTGCACAAATTTTAAAAGTATTCCTTACTGCCAAAGCCCTAACCTAGCTGCTCAAGTGTTAAAACTATGAAAAAACAAACGTA
Organism: Octonoba sinensis; assembly: GCA_038502835.1. NCBI lineage: Eukaryota > Metazoa > Arthropoda > Arachnida > Araneae > Uloboridae > Octonoba > Octonoba sinensis. The sequence continues at coordinate 14,559,705 of CM076604.1, forward strand.
TCACTACATTTCTGTCCAGAAAATTTTTCTGACTATCGAACATGATCAAACGAAGGTACTGGACCTATGGGAGATCACCCTTGATGGATTAAAAAAAATCATCAAAATCGGATCTACCAGGCAGAAGTTATGGATAAACATACGTTATGAACTGATAACCGCCCTCTTTGTACACTAAAACTTTTCAGTGTTACTGAACACACCATTTGTGGAGTTCAGTTTGTGTAAAGTTGAAAATTATTCATTTTTTGAGGCATTTCAAAGTTTTTAAAAGTGTTTGTCTAAAAAAACTGCGGACTGTTTTTTAGCATATGATGTTCGTTAACTCCTCTACGCATAAAAAATTCATTACGATTGCTCATTTTCCCTATTTTCACCGAAATGAGTAATCGTAATGAAATGTCGATACGTCACGGAATTACAAATTTCATGTGCAAGGAAACGTTGTACTTTCCATATTTTTTGAGACAGACACTTTAAAAAATTTAAAATACATCAAAAAATGAATAATTTTCAACTTTACACAGTGTAAAAAAATCTCCAGAAAACAACGGATAAAGTACGGTAGCAGATTTGCCGGAAATATTCCGTTTCTGTTAATATTTTTCCGAGATTTGTGACAGAAGTTCCATTTCTTTTTTCTCCGTTAATCCAAATCAGGTTGTGAAAATACAGCAACCGTAAAACGGAAAGGTCCGTTCTCGTATTCTCAGGAAGTGATATTTCCTTTTTTGGAAGGAAAAACCATGTATTGAAGCACTACGGAAAATCACTTCTGTTAAAATCAGTCAAAAAACAATCTGAAAATTCTGTTTTTTTCTTTTAACAGTGCACCTTCTAAACATCAAAAATGGTGTTCAGTAATACTAAAAATGGTGTTCTCAGTAACACAAAAAATGTGTTCAGTAACACCAAAAATGGTGTTCCCAGTAACAGCAAAAATGGTGTTCAGTAAAACCAAACATGGTGTTCAGTAACACCAAACATGGCGATCAGTACCACCAAACATGGCGTTCCGTAACACCAAAAATGGCGCTTAGAAACACCAAAAATGGTGCTCAGTAAAATCAAAAATGGTGCTCAGTAACAGCAAACATGGTGTTCAGTAACACCAAAAATGTGTTCAGTAACACCAAAAATGGTGTTGAGTAAAACCAAAAATGGCGTGCAGTAACACCAAAAAGGGCGTGCAGTAACACCAAAAAGGGCGTTCAGTAACACCAAAAATGGTGCTCAGTAAAATCAAAAATGGTGCTCAGTAACACCAAAAATGGCGCGCAGTAACACCAAAAATGGTGCCCAGTAAAATCAAAAATGGTGTTCAGTAACACCAAAAATGTTGTTCAGTAACACCAAAAATGGTTTTCAGTAAAACCAAAAATGGTTTTCAGTAAAACCAAAAATGTTGTTCAGTAACACCAAAGATGGTTTTCAGTAAAACCAAAAATGGTGTTGAGTAAAACCAAAAATGGCGTGCAGTAACACCAAAAATGGCGCTCAGAAACCCAAAAAAATGGCGCTCAGAAACACCAAAAATGGCCCTCAGTAACACCAAAAATGGCGTTCAGTAAAACCAAAAATGGTGTTCAGTAAAACCAAAAATGGTGTTCAGTAAAACCAAAAATGGTGTTCAGTAAAACCAAAAATGGTGTTCAGTAAAACCAAAAATGGTGTTCAGTAAAACCAAAAATGGCGCGCAGTAACACCAAAAATGGGGCTCAGAAACACCAAAAATGGCGCTCAGTAACACCAAAAATGGTGCTCAGTAACACCAAAAATTGTGTTCAGTAAAACCAAAAATGATGTTCAGTAAAACCAAAAATGGTGTTCAGTAACATCAAAAATGGTGTTCAGTAAAACCAAGAATGGTGTTGAGTAAAACCAAAAATGGTGTTGAGTAAAACCAAAAATGGTGTTGAGTAAAACCAAAAATGGTGTTGAGTAAAACCAAAAATGGTGTTTAGTAAAATCAAAAATGGTGTGCAGTAATACCAAATGGGGGACAACTAAACGCAAAATCTTTACAGTGTAGAAGTCGGTTAAAAGACACGTTTCATCAAACTTCGAATATCTAACTTCAAAGCTTAATTCTCCTCAGCTCTTTAACTGGTGTTCTCCAACCACTGCCGTGCTCCATCGCTAATATTCATCTTCGTAATGTCCGCTGACAACAGGAGCCATCGCGAAGTTCGGATTGTTTCGGAAACTTTCGATCATTGTCGAGGCTTTCCGACACGATCCGACGACAGGGAGTCTAGGATTCGTGGTGCGGGCTAATTAGAAAGCTGTCAGGCAGTGCGGTTTTCGATCCCACTTTTCACCACGAAACAATTCAATTTCGACGCTCTCATTCTCTGTAACTGTAACCTACATCAGCGAGGATGTTAGGGCAATGTCCTGCCTTTAAACTGATGTTGAAGAATGTTCTGATTAGACTATCCAGGTTATCAGGCTGAAAGTTACTTTTAATCGGTTTTTGAAATTACATTGTTTTGTCGTTACTTGCCTTTAACCTCTTCAGACCCCAGAACTAAGCACAAACACTTTTGACGCCATTTTTTGGTTTTCTGACTTAAAAAATGATTAGAAAAGAAATCACTAAAAAAGAATTTTTTTCTTTAAATTTTAATTAATAATTAGTTTAAATAGTAATTAATGCCCAATGTACATGTTTTCCATGTTTAAAACGAAGTAAACTATCTGTTGATTAATTAAAAAAACAATTGTGTGTTTTCGCTTTCGAATTGCACAAGCAGTAGTTAATAAACATTATTTTAAAATGTACCCAATTGGGTACACTTGGAATGAAGAGATTAAAGAGCCCACATTCAAAACAAATCTAAATTTAACGCATATAGCAATCTATTTGACTTATAATGTTGACTTCATTAATTTTAAGAGTGTCTTGCTGGTGTTTAAGGGGAGTCAGAACCATAAGCCGATTTTTTTTCTCTATGGCTACGGTTCCCAAACTGTGATACGCGAAGCCTCTCCATGTGGTACGCGTACAGGTCAAAAAATGAAGAGAAAGTCGACTGGGAAGCATAGCGTTGCTTTCTGTTGTGATGGTGCTCGGGCAATTACAGGGAAACACGGAGAAGTTTTTCCCAAAATGAAATGTATTTTATATATTTCATATACAGCTTTATTTTAATAACAGCCTTTCTGTGCCTCAATAACTATCAAAAATTGTATAATTTATATTGCCTAGTTGCTTTTGTATTTTTCTATAATGTATTGGTATTCTATTGTATACAATATAGGGCAATGCTCGCAGTGGTACGCAAATGGTTTGCAAGAAAAATGGTGGTACGCGGAAATAAAAAGATTGGGAACCGCTGCTCTATGGTGTTTTTATTTACAATTTTTGTCTCATGTCATGTTATATCACTTATAAGAAATATAAATAAAAAAAAATGGATTTCTAAAATATCACTTAAAAAATTTAATTAAAAAATTTTAGCAATTTTTAAAAATGCATTTTCTTTCAAAAGTCAAATCTTCAAAGTCTTCAAAAAGTCAAATACTTTTTGAGAAAAGGAACTATTTTTTTTAAGTTACAGTCACAGTGAAATTGCTTCTTCTCGTTTATTTTATTTTGAAAAATAAATATGTGGCTTATATTCAGTACAGTTTCAGTTTCGGAATGAAAAGGTCGCATCGCACCGTAATAAAGTCAATGATAACTCAATAAATATTTGCTTCAATTTTTGTGAAACTTTCAGGGAACATTTGTTTTACTATTTAGGCCAATAAAAAAATTTTTTTTCGACATTTTTGGGTGTTAACTTTCCTTAGGATGAATGCGGGTAATAGTTTTAATGTTGCTAAAATCGTGTCTTTTCTTTCTAATTACGAACATTAATTTAAAGAATACATGGAATTTGTAGTTGAGATACACTAAAAACATTTGTCTTAATGAAAAAATAATAAAAATCAATGTTCAAAATTAATGATGCAAACTGTAAGATTGCTCAAATTAAAAATAAACGAACACACGTGTTTCGAGGTAAAAAAATATACATTATGAGAATTTTTTGCAAATATATCCATTTTATTTTAGTTGTTTATGTTTTTTTTTTGTTTTGGAAATCGGCTTTTGGAGCCAATATTCTTTTATTTCCCCAGCTACCCTTTGAGGCTATTTTCAGAACATTTTTATTGCTTTAATTGTGTTGTATGATGTCTGCACGACTTGAATGTTTTATAAAACAGTCCATTAAAAGTATTGAAAAACGGCAGTTTTCATTTTATTGTCATTGTCTTTATTGGTTAAATCCAGTTCATATCTAACCCTTTTTAACATAGAAAAACATTCAATGAGCTGAAAAATATAAGATGAGTATGGGATAAGGTATGTTAAACATACATCTTATATATAAACCGCTTAAGTGACTGTTTGTCGCCGATAGCTTATTCCGAATTTTTACTCCGAGAAAACTGCAACGTGCTGCCATATGCACAATTGTTTACATAATGAAAACGACTAATAATCAAAACATTTCTCTAGCATTTTGAGTGGGGCATCTCTAGATTTGCAATCTCCGTTAAAAGAAAATTTAAACGCTTATTTAATTTAATCCTTCTTTCCTTGTTTTAATTTTTTTATCGTCTGCGCTTTTTATATACAGTGGTGGTAAAAAAAATTGCATGTTTTAACGATGAATGTACGTGAAATTATGCAAGACTAATGAAATAAATATTTAACAGCAGGAAGCCGATAATTGTTTACTTTATTTATGGAAATACATGGCTGAAACTGTAACAAGTACAATGTGAAGTGCATCCACGTCGCCAAGTGTACTACGAAAAAGTACATATTATAAAAGTACATTGATGTTCAAACATTTCAATGTTGCTTTTGTTTATTTTTAAACAGAAAGAGTGTTACAATTAAAACCTGCTTGGCAATGTGGATGCACTTGACATTGTACTTGTTACAGTTTTGGCCATGTATTTCCATAAATAAAGTAAACAATTATCGGATTCCTGCTGTTAAATGTTTATTTCATAAGTCTTGCATAATTTCACATACTTCCAAAACTTCTCACATACATCCCATTGTTGTGAAAATGCGAAGGTGATGCAATTTTTTTTACCACCACTGTATATTAAAGGGGCAACGCTCGTTTTTCATTTTTTCGTTAAAACTATTGTTTTGACGATGATTACGTTGGATATAAAGAAATATTTTTCACAAACAATTTGATTATATAGTAAATAATGTTTTTATTTCACAGATTATTATAACTTAGATGTTTTTTTTTTTTTTTGGTAAGAATATTTTTCCCGAAATGATTATATGTTTATTATTTATTCATTAAACTCTACTGTTCTACCTGATAAATATCTCTTTGATTATTATGTGCATTTCCGGCTACTGGGAGAATTGAATATTTATAATGTCTAGAACAGCGGTCATTTCGTACGACCGCCAGGCTTACTAGTTTCTTAATAACTGTGAATTATCGGTGATGAAAACTAAAAATGAGTATGGTAGTGAAAGGAATAAACAATAAATTAGGTGGAGACTAAGAGAAAGATTGAGATGCAAAGTGAGAAATGAATGTAATGATAAATGCGCAAAAAGAGTGTGACGATGAAAGTGAAAAAGTCAAACGGGAAAGGCGAATAGTTTAAGATATGTATGCAATATTTCATAAATGTAATAAAATTTCCCTGACTGAGTGGAAAAAAATGACTAATTTTTGGATATGCCTTAGTATTGAACAGATGAGTGTTGCTTAATAAACCACTAAAAAAAAAAAAACTTGGAAGAAGTAAAATAATGCCTTCGTGGACCAAAAAATTCCACATCTTGGAGATAATTTCAATATTTTTGAAATAAATTTTTTATAATTAAGTTTATTTATTTGCGATAAATCAAAAACAGAAAAAAATAGATAAAAAGGAAAAAAAAAGTGAATTGTTAGAAATATTGACGAATATGCAAATTTTAGTTCACATGACGAGACAGACAATAACATTTTATTTCCCTCAAATGTTTCGCACGTAATTTGCTTATCAATACGCAAACTTTCCATATTAGGGAATATTTAAAATAGAATAAAAATTACTAGGGTATATATTATTTCAGAGCTATCTGGCAATAATATATACACAAGTTATCAATTTCAGTAAGTAATTTTGAAATTCTTTGAAAAGCCAGTGGGCAATTACCCCTAGCCACTCCCCTCTCTGACCAGGAATAACAACTACTAATACCTGTGGATGTGGAACTCATTTAGATATGCATCGTGTGTATACATTTTAACTCAAGCAAACCAACATTCGAACATAAACCCCCGAACACCGTTCCATTAAAGTAATACCCCAGACAGTTCTTCCCCGAAACGTTCCATGTCCAACGAAAACTGCGAATGATGTGTGCTCACGTAAATGGAATTTTCATCGACTGACGCATCAGCTACACCCCTCCCCCCCCCCTACATACCGCAAGCCATAAAGTCGCAACGATTTACGGCCTGTTAATGTAATGTACGTTCAGCTTTCATGCCTGAATCATTATTCAACCGCAGTTCTGACGATAGCTTGCTTACAACTCGGCTCCGCTCTGCTGGACTGAAAAGTGGCAGATAACAGATGCAATCGAATTTTCTTAGCATAAAACAGTTTTATTCTCGCCGTTAAAAGGGGATATAAAATAAGTATTTTTGATGCGGAAATTGATGATACTTATCGCTTTTTTCCCCTGAAATGTTTTTGTTTTGGAAAATGGTAGGTATGCCCATTGATCAGGGTAACTTCGATCGCAAAATTGGTGTACATACAGTTCAGTTCATTGAAGAACCCTTCATGTCAATTTCACTTACTTTTGTGCTTTTTAACTTTCTTCTATATCCAATATATAGAAGAAAGTATTGGATTCTTTAAAGTTTTCGAATTTCGACGAATTTACACGTTTTGAGGTGTGTTGAACCCTTTTCGACCATTTTTAGAAAATATATGTGTCTGTGTGTGGTCTTTTTTTTTTTTTTTTTGTGGCCTCTGTGACTCAAAACTTAATGCATAGAATCAAACGGAATTTGGTGCACACATGGGCCCTTATGGGAATTGGCGCTGATTAGTTTTTGGAGGGAACCCATTCGAAGAGGGTGGAGCAATAGAACGTTTTTCTCGATTAGCGTGAGTACTGTATCTCAAGAAGTAATGGAATAATTCGAAGCAAGTTTGGTACACAAGTCAACCTCAATAGGATGACTGATTATTGACCAATTTAAAAAAATGTCTGTCTATGTTTTTTTTTGGGCCGCTGTAACTCTCTCAAATAGTAGTGCATGGAGTCGTTCAAAATTTGGTGCACATGGGGAATCTGATGGGAACTGGTGCGGATTAGTCTTAGGCGCGACTCCATTAGAAGGGGACGGAGCAATCGGAGGTTTTTCTCGCTGAGCTACAGTGCGATATCTTAAGAAGTAATGGAAGAACTCAAAAAAAATTGGTGTTCAAGTGGACCATAATAGGAGCAGGTGCTGATTACATTTAGGCGCTATTCGTTCTAAAGGGAGAGGAGCAATTGAACTTTTTATTAGTTTTTTGTGGGAGCTGTAACTTTAGCCCTAACGCATAGAATATAACGAAACTTGGTACACACATACAGCGCGATAGGGAGTATTGTTGATAACGTTTTGGCGCAGTTACCTACAAAGGGGGTAGAGTAATCGAACGTTTTCTCTCTAAGCGTATATCTCAAGAATCCAACAGTTCAAACAATTATGTTCTGGCGCTGTTTTCGACAAGGGACCAGAGACTTTGCTTTGTATTTTATTGTTGCCATTTGACCTACATGTTAACAATTAAACGCACACGTTTCCCCTCTTAATAAAATACACACGTGGTTTCCAGTCAAATATCTTTTTTCTACTATCTCTCCTACAACGTCATTGGTCACGTGGCAGCGATTAAAGCAATGTAAACAAAGGAAACCGTAGCATCGCTTTACTTCGAGTACGAAAAGTTCTTCTACATTACATAAAATTAACACAAAAAAAAACCTCTATAGCTATTGTAATAATTAATAAATTTCTTCTATAATGATTAAATTAAATGTAAATACTGGGTTATAATCAGAAAAAGCTGTGAAAATAGTCTAATTCATTTTAAGATAACTAATTATGCTGGTGAACTCCACGTAGAACTCAATTGAAAATCCTAGTAAACATAGAGCGGATATCACGTGACAAGGATGATCGGTCGTGAGTCCCTCTAGCTGAATTGCCCTCCATTTGAAACTGATAGAGAAGGAGATTCTATTTCTCAACACTAAAAATTTTGCGTCTATTTTTGGTGTTCAGTTAGTGTAAAGATAAAATTTATTCATTTTGATATATTTAAGAAATTTTATGTGTCTGTTCAAAAAAATATAGACAGTATAATGTTTCTAAGCAGATGAAATTTGTTAACTCCGTGACGTATCAAAAGTTCATTACGATTTCTCATGTTCATGAAAATAGGATAGATGATCAATCGTAATGAACTTTTGATACGTAGATGGGTTAACCAACATCATATGTTAAAAATACATTCTGCTATCTGTATTTTTTAGACAGTACTTTAAAGAATTTAAAATCAAAAATATAAATCATTTTCAACTTTGCACCAACTGAACACCAAAAATGGTGTACAGTAATACCAACAAATGTGTTCAGTAACACTAACAAATGTGTTCAGTAACACCAAAAATGGTGTACAGTAATACCAACAAATGTGTTCAGTAACGCTAACAAATGTGCTCAGTAACACCAAAAATGGTGTACAGTAATACCAACAAATGTGTTCAGTAACACTAACAAATGTGTTCAGTAACACCAAAAATGGTGTACAGTAATACCAACAAATGTGTTCAGTAACATTTACAAATGTGTTCAGTAACACGAAAAATGGTGTACAGTAACACCAAAAATTGTGTTCAGTAACACCAAAAATGGTGGCAACCAAACGAAAAATTTTTAGTGTATTCAGTACCGACGTGAAATTTCAATGTTAAAATTTGACAAAAAACTTTTAAAGAAAAAAATCTTTTTACCTCTAATTTGCAATTACAATTTTATACAATTCTGTAGAAAAAATGAAGGAAAAAATTTCTCAAAGCGACGAAACCCAACGCTAACCTTCTTTAAACGTTGAAAAGAATAAAAATGATAATTTTCTTTTCTTAGCGTGCCCCCTTTTCAAATAGAAATATTGACGTCAGGCTCTTTTTTCATTAATTAGCTCCTAACGAGCGAACATAATTCTTGGTGAAGAATTATGTCTGTCTGAACTTTCAGACATTTTGCGAGGGAAAAGATGCTGCCCGGGAAAAAATGATTGCCCGTACATTCTTTTATTGGTTCATTACTTATTCTCTTGTTCGAACGTATTATTTTAAGCAGATGATGTGTACATCGAACTTCATATGTTATTGATGGGTGAGGGAGGGTGAGGAAAAAAATACGAAGTTTTTATTGAATGCAATAAATATTAATAATAAGATTCATTATGCTGTCTGGGAAGTTTAAGAGACATTTAATTTTTTTTATTGATGCTCTTTGTTAACGATGAATTTAATTGTTGAATGTTTAAGTTTGTATTTATTTCCTGATATAAAAATTAGTGCTGTTAATTACGGATTTTAAGAGTCAAAACGGAAAAAGATTAACTTTTTAATAAATTAGAACCTGACTACAATGAATAATTGACTTTGATATTAGCAAATTTAAAAACTACGTGAGCTGGAATGGGTCAATAGCTTCATTATAAAATAACATATCTTTAAATGCTAAAACGTTTCGTCAGACAATAAATAAGTATGAAATAAAAACGTATATGGTACATAAGTTACGGAAAGTTTAAATATTTCTTGAAATATTTAAACTTTCCGAACTATTAATTCTTTCATCATTAACAAAAATAATGCAGGAGAAAGATGTGAACATTTTCGTAGAAAGATATGAGCTTGTGTAAAAAAAACCACGTTTTTAAATAAGCTATAAAGTATTTTCCATTAACCTCTTCAGACACCAGAGCTAAGCACAGACACTTTTGACGCAATTGTTTGGTTCTCTGATTTAAAAAATGATTACAAAACAAAATAACTAAATTTTTTTTAAAATTGTAATTAATAATTAGTTTAAATAATAATTAATGCCCAATTATCCATGTTTTCCATGTTTAAAACGAAGTAAACTTTCTGTTGATTAATTTAAAAAACAATTGGGTGTTTTAGCTTTCAAATTGCACAAACAGTAAATAATAAACAGTATTTTAAAATGTACCCAATTCGGTACACTTGGAATGAACAGGTTAAATTATAATATGGCCAAATATACTAAGAAGTTTAATAAATTTGAGGGAAAGTGTTATGGTCCTCTAAAACAAAAAGGGCATTTGCAAAGGGTCCAAAGGGCAAATCAATAAGACACGGGACGGAAAGTAGAAAAGGGGGATGGATTGTTTTCTTTTTGAAACGTATTTTTTTTTATCTAAATATCATTTACTAAACTTGTAGATGAGCTACAAACATATTAGATTTAGTAAAGTTAGGGAAAAATTAATTGGTAGGATAAAATTTTTTAAATTATCTAAGAGAGTACGAAACAAGGAGAGGCTCGTTGGTGAAACCTGAGTTACCTTTCTTACTTAGGATGACAAATTACTAATAAGAAAAAAATAAGTATATAAGAAAATATGAGCCTAAATTGCGTTAACTTTTCTATTAAAAAATTGTGTGTTTGGGTGTTAAACTGTTTTTTACACAGGAAACAAGCATTCAGAGAAATAAAATATGATAGTAATGGATAATAAACTTCATGGGCCTATCAACGGGAAGGGGATGAACAAGATTGGTCACCACCCGGCTCTGTTCGCATGTATTTTTTTATTTCGGCTTAAAACACGGTGCCCAGTATTTGTCATACCATAAAATTTATTCAGACGTACTCAATAAATTATTACAAATAGCGATGAAATGAAAACAAAGTTTTATGAAATATAAGTATTTTTCATTAAATATCGTTTCTTAGACATAGTAGATGAATAATAACACTGATCAACAAGGGTTTTGCCCCAAGAATGAATTTCACTTTTCCTGAAGTAGTTTTTCACGAGGAATGCATATCTGCCATCAAAATTTCAGCACGTATAGTTTTTTAGTTATGAGGAAGGAAAAGTTCGATTTTTACGTTTTTTCAGTGTTTTTTCGATCATGCAGCATCGTTTTTATTGAGATAAAGTAAACAAAAGAGCTTGAATGTCAACCGTTAAATCAGTGGTCACTTTATTTTGCTGGAAAAAACTTAGTGGAGTGTCGTAAACAGCCCCTGCAGACCCCCGAACGGAAGTGCGTATCAAATTACTGCACTGGGTGCGGGTCTCCGTAGGAATTTCGCAAGAATTGGGATACAAAGGCAAATAGGCAAAAAATGTATACTGTACGACTCGTTTAATGAGCATGAGCTACTATTTTTTATCATAGAACTCTTCTGTTGTGTGTAAAAATGCCCGCTGAAAACATGGGAGCTGTATAAGTGATGAACATGGAGAGCGGTTCCATCAGGACATGTCAGTTAAAGAAAAGAGATATCAAGGAAAGTGGAGTGCAACTATGTTAGCAGATTACTGCTGGGCATTAAAAAGGGACATTCCTGTGGCAAAGTATGCCAGAACATGTAAAAATCGATCCTTTTACGGTAAATAGAAAATTACTTGTTTTTTTGGTGGAAATGCTTCTAATGTAAAAATTACAATGCCCTTAAAAAGGGGGGGGGGGATCCTAAAGACTATTTTGATTGATGTTAGATGTATTTTCCATGCTGAATTCGAGAATGAAAATCATTTTCCTTATCGCGTAAGTAATTTGCTTGTAAGGTGCTCTAATAATTTAGGGTAAGTGTTATTAATGTAAATTATTATAGCACCTTGCACGGAAAATCCTTGCGTGATAGAGAAAAATGGTTTTCATTTTCGAATTCAGCGTGAAAAATACTTCTAAGATCAGTTAACAAAGTCTCTGGGGCAGAAAAAAAGATTTTTTTTGTAGACCAGTGTCATCACTTGTGGTATCCACGAACGGCCAGCGATAAAAATTAAAAATGTTAGCCTACAACGACTTATCTATTTCGGAGGTGGTTTAAAAATAAGTTTTATATATCTCTATCTACTTGTAACTCTTGATCTATCTATCTATTTCTATAACTCTATCTATCTACCTTCCTTATTCATAACTTTACTAAAATTTAAAAGAAAAACATCCAATTTGGGAAATAAACGAAAAAATACTCAACATGTACCCAATCAGAAATTAATAATAATGATTAACTAATTGATTAATACATTCGGTCCTTTCCAAGATCTTTCAAATGCGGAAAAAAAAAAAAAAAAAAAAAAAAACCTCTAGAACCGGAAACTATTCTCTTACTTCGAAAACCATCGGGAACGTTATTAGGGGGGGGGGGGGCACCGACAGACCGACAGACGCACATTTTCTCCCCCATCTCAAAACCCTACTTTCAAATATTTTATTTTTCATTCTTTATTTTATTACTTCACTTGTTTTTTTACTTTCCTTTATTCAATTGCAGACATCATTTTTAACGATATTTTTACGATACAATAAACCTTTTTTCGTACTTTTTCCCTTCTCTTTTACTGGAAAGTAGGCTAAAAAAGGAATGTTACTTGCAGGTTAAATTGACTGCAAGAAATGAAATTCAATAAAGGAATCTTACAGGTTAAATCGAATTTCGTCTTGCCTTCCAACGTTAGAAAATGACCTAAACATTTCTCAGGGGAAAGAAAAAGAGACTAGCGTTCACGTAACACCTTTTCCACCATTAATTAGCTACTAACGAGCAAAAACATTGTTTCCCGTCTTGTCAAACCTTGTGTTAGTAAATAAGCTTCGGGGCATTTGTGGGAGTGGGAAGAAAAATGATTGTGAAGCTTATTTGCGCAATGGTGTTACCTTATTTTTGCTTTTGTGTGCTATTTATTACCTTCATCCCCAGGGTTTTCGAGGTGATTAGTGTGGTCAGTCTTCTGTTAAGATAAGACCTTGATCATCAGGATTAAAATTGATGATTATCAATTTATATGGTATTATCACATCTTTAGTTTAAAACAAATATTTTTTTAGTTAAGCTGAACTAATTAGGTAGCGGTGCCGGTACGTTCATTGTTCTGCTTTCAATTTTCTGAAATCTTTTCGCCATTGTTGAAAGCGTAATCCTGTCTTCAGGCCAGTTGTGACAACCACGAAATATTCTTCACTGACTATCTGCGAAGGTCATTGAATCTGCCTCATTTAATATAGACGGACCGACGTATCCGCAGGGGGGGGGGGGGTGTTATGGCGCAGACTGCACCATTGAAATTTCTAGGGGGCTTAAGGGTTTTCCTGGTTTTGGGGCGGGGTTATTGATATTGACACTAAAAAGCTCCGTAGCTTTTTAGCGGGGAGGCCATCTCTAGTATCCGCCATTTTGGATCAGAGCAGGTGTATTGCGTGGTTATCTTTTCTGGCAGGTATCGCCTTTTGGCGATCTTTCCTTCTCCTCCCAGTTTGAGGAAATTTAGTAATTCGGCATTAAGCAGGTGCTTCATGCAAGAAACCCTTCTTAAAGAATCCCCTTAAGAATATTTTCAACAACAATGTATTTTCCAACAATCGTTGTCATTTGGAAAAATTAAAATATTAAGGGAAAATGCAGTTAAAGTTATTCCTATTCCTCTGACTACAGCCAGTCGAACCTAACCACCTGATCGAACGTATATTTTCGAGTTGAGTATAATGTTTAAACTATAGTCACTATAATAATGACTGAAATTTTAAAGAAGATTACACTGCAAAACATTCTTGTTCAACGTTTCACCAAAAAAAAAAAAAATGGTGAAATTTAGCTGCAACCAAGGTTTGGTACTATAGTTGAACCATTATAATGGTTCCCAGTTTCACATTAATGGTGTAACTAGGTGAAAATACGCCATTATAATGATTTAACTTAGTACCAAATGTTGGTTGGAGCTAAATTTCAGCATTTTTTTTTTGGTGAAATATTGAACTAGAATTTTTTACAATGTAATATGTTTCTCCTTCATTTTATAGCTTATTCGTTCGATGAGAATACCCAAAGTAATTAAAAACATGCATTTACTTATTTGAGATATATGTAAGCAGACTTAGCCTAATCTATGTATATATTTCACTTAAAGTGGACCAGTTACGATTAACTTTTGCGGTACGATACGATACCGACATCGCGCGAAAACCAAGCTATGGCAAAACGATATTTAAAAATTTGTTTAATGATTACCATAAAGAAAGAACAGAATATTTGTATTTATTATCTTAACTTACAGGGCTGTAAGAAATTTATTTCTATATCTTAAAAAGTATTTCCATTCATAACTAAATTTTTAATTTTCTATTCTTTGGAGTGGCAACACCTTAGTTTGTTTATATCGAGCGTGTTTATATCTAGCGTTCTTTTCTTAAGCTTTTCGAAATATAAAGCGTTTTTTACTATTTTAAAATGGTTAATTTTTGATCCACAGGTGTTCTGCGGAGGATCAGCTAGTAATCTATAAAACAAAAAAATTTGCAAAGTTCATATTAGATAAACTAACAAGATGATTAACATTGGCTCTTTCTGCCTTAAATTGAGTCTCTACACAATCTTCACTTCAGTTTTAATTTTAAACTCTAGTTTAAAAGTCGCTTTTTTCACTCTTAACTCTGGTAAACTAGGATTTCTATTGCACACATTCAGAAATTTAAAATTTATCATAGTTGTCGTCTTTGAAATTGTTTAGGGAAATCAAATTAAAGGGTTAGTTCTCCATAAAATATACGTTTCATTTAAAAAATAATCTCTTTAAACTTGAAAGGGGGAAAAATAGCGTTTTAATTTCAGAGAAGTTCTCCTAAAAAATGTATTCCTTTTTTTTCAACATTTAAATGGATAGCCATTACGTTTAAGTCTGCAAAACAACGACGTAAAAACCTGAATCAGTGCAAACAAAACATATTTTTTTCTTTGCAAGCCTTCAAACAGAAAGAAGTTATAAAATCCTTGCAAAAGCATTCCCCCTCCTTATTGTTGCCAGCGGAACATAAAAAGAGAGATAGGGAGCAGTACGGAAAAGATTTACAATAAAATCAAATACAAAACCAGCAGAAAACATACGTAATCTGTAGCATGTCTTTCTGTTTTTTATTTCCATGATCTTTTTTATTTGAAAAGACTAAAATAAAACTAAATCATTCTACATGAAAGCGAGTTTTCAAAAAAGAAGCTCTTGGACTTTGGAATATATTTAAATCATAAATCCTTGGAAAAATAATAACGCTTGCGAATTTTTGTTTTATTCACTTTCAACAAGTGGAACTTTAATTAAAGTCAAACACCCACCCACACACGCGCTATATATATTTATCTGCAGACATACATTTTTAAAAATCAGCATTATTATTCTTAAACTGTAACCTTTTTGTTTTAAATTTCTTAACTAACATTTTGTTAAATGGCAAATGATCAAACATAACAAAAAATGCTAAATTGACCGAAAAGATCAGATATTATTGCAGTTATAATAAAATTTACCATAAACTCTAAAAACTAATGATAGTTTATAAGTTGAATTTAGTTTTGTTTCGTCCTAACAGAAGAAAATAATAAAACTATTCAACCGGAATAAGGGTAAATGTTAACATAACACCTTTTCCACCATTAATTAGTAACGAATGAGCAAAAATATCATTTTATGATAAGTCTGGTGTTCGCAAATAAGCCTCAGGAAATTGGTGAAGGTAGAAAGAAAACGGTCTGCGAGGTTTGTTTATGGAATTTGCTCCTTGGCAAACTTTATTGTCCTCTTATACCACCTATGTTTTTCCACTTTGGCAGTTACTGTATCGTTACACATTAAAGTAGACATGGTTTCTCTTATATGCGGGTAGGCGTTAATTACAGCTGCATTCATTACTGATTTGAAGGTGCAATGTGTGAATGGCAACTCTTGCAAGCTTTGGATATTATTTTGCTATATTAGGCTTTATGGTTAACCTTTTATATTTAACAAGGTTCAACATCTCAATTGGCGTAGATGGATCATTGGACATTGATTGTAGCTACCTTTCAAGAATAGCGGTGGACATAAACAACTTTTTATGATCACTATTCGATGTGATAATTGTGGAAAATATAGTTGAATTTAAATCTTATTTGAAAATTATTCAATTCTTGTTTGTGACACAAAAAATACTTTTTATATATTTTATTGAGAAAGTGCAAATCATGACATTTGCATAACCTTATTTTTTAATATACGAAATATTTCTTTTTAAAAAATATTTTTTACAATATCGCATAAATATTGTACTTTATCGAGGCTTCCTTTGCAAAGTGATTGCATTTCAACATTTCATTTAATTTCATGTAATTTAACATTACAAATTTCAAAATAATAACACACCTTCCAGCGGGAAAATATACCACATTTAATTTGAAAAACTAATTTTGTGCTCTTTTTTTAAAGATAATCTTGGTCGATCACTAGAAAAACTATGCGCAGTAAATTATCGTCAATACAAGAAATGACAGAGAAAAGAATATTTCTTATGTGACAATGTCTCTTATACCAGAATCTACAAAATATATCTACTAGACAGAATCAATACAAACGTAATCTGTTTTGTTCGTTGTAAGACGTACAAAAGGGAGAAGTTAGAATGGCGTTCTCAAATATTTTTCCTGTTTATTGTTGCAACAGGAACATAAAAAAGAGTAATATCAAAATATTGGGAAATATTGAAATGGAATCAAACTGAAAAGAAATATAAAACATGCGGAATGCACAGCAAGTCATTTTCTGTGTACTTTATTTATTTATTATTATTATTTTTTGTGTTTATTTATTTTTTTCTTTTCAAAGTTTCAGAAAACAAGAAGAAAATGAGTATTATTTAGAAGAACATTTGGAGAAGAGGGTTAAAAAAGACTCTAATTATATTTATGAATTCTCAAAATACCGGCAAGGCATTTTTAAAATGTTATTTCATCATTACTTAAACAGATATATCTTCCATCTTGATTGGCGGTTCTTTTTTTTTTTTTTTTTTTGTTCGACAGAAAAGTAAAAGTACATCCACTTCAACGCATATTTCAATTCTTGGCAAAAGCTAAAAAACACTTTAAAAAAAATTTCTTCTTGGAAAATTCTATTTTGCTAGCTGCAAAATGAATATTTTTAAGCATAAAGGATAATTTTCTAATTATCCTAGTGGTGTAAACTAAGGTGTTCCAGTTTTAAGGAGTATTTAAAATATGTAATTGGAAAATAAAATTTCTAAAAGCTCCAAGTGAGCTAACGGGTCAGAGGAAAATATTACAGTAAGTACAAAAAGTATTTGATGAAAATTTTGCGTATTTATCGGTTTTTCCTAATCTATGTCACAAATCCAGGTAGAATTTACAGGAAAACTCCCTTTGTATTTACATGTACTCATATTTAAGTAGCATTTTTCATCAACATCGGTTTCATTGCATGCAGCTTGTTTTTTAAGAGATAAAAATCTTCGTCGGATGTTTTTTTTTTACTAATGGAAATTTGCACTAAGCACCATACCTTTTTGATGGTTTTTTAAAGATATTCACATTCACCGATGATTTAATTTTTTTTTCAGGTTTTTGTGATTTGATTCGACTGATATTGAAAGGATTTCGTAACAAATAACATAACAGAGTTTTGTTTTCGCAATGGCTTCTCTACAGGACCTTGACTGACATATCGAACTTAAATGCTGGAGTTAACAATACTGTAAGCTTTTTACAACTTCAACGTCTATATCAGCGATTCTCAACCTGTGGGGGGCGCCCCCTTAGGGGGGCTCGAGCACATTAGAAGGGAGTGCGAGAATATCAAAGAGGAAATATTTAAAAAATAAGTTGATTAACCGACTGAAAGGAAAGCACACATACACATAGAAAACAAAATACATTTCCACATATTTACTTATCAAAGTAAAACAAATTACTAAATTGAAACTTTCTCAATAAAAACATACTAAATAAAAAAATAATTAATAATTATTAGTGACTTCCTTGCCCCTGTCTTTCAAAGAAAAGTTCTCCGAAGGAAAGCTTAATATTAGAAATTGCCACTTTCAGTTGTTTCTATATTTAGCCGAGATCCTTAGTTTGACTTCAAAGGAGCCACGGCAGCAAATCCAGTTTCACAAAAGTAGGATGTTAAAAATGGTAATAGAATGCGAAATGCCATTGTTTTTAGTGCTGAAAAATCATCCTCTACTAGTGCCTAAAATTCAAGTACTGATTTATTACTAAACTAATTTCATTACTAAATTACTCGTTTTTATTCTTGTTTTGGCAGTTAGTTAAACATAATTCAAAAACAGAATCAGTACTCAATATACATTACTGCTGTATATATTTTATGGTAAGTGGGGGGCGCGATGAAAATTATGATAGAAAGGCGGGCCGCGAATACTGAAAGGTTGAGAAACGCTGGTCTATATCATGTTGTAACGTTTTTTAACGTAACTAGCATGACGTTACTTAACAAACTGTTATGCAACTTAACTTGAGAGAAAGAGGTATTGAAAGAATCTGCATCACAAATCAAACTTCAATTAACATCATTGACAGCTCGCTTCAACTTGTACGTATAAATCATGTAGTGACTTCTTTTATACAACTAACATGGCGTAACTTAATTTTTCATGTAACTTAACTAACTTAAGAAAAAAAGGTAGATATTGAAGTGCATCATTAACCAAACTTCAATACGTGACAGTACACGAGTTAGAACTATCAAAATGTATTTACAACTTCAATGCATAAATCATGAGGTGATGTCTTTTACATAATTAACATGGTGTAACTTACTTTTTTAGGTAACATGCATCTATTGAAAAGGTAGATATAGAAGTGCATCACTAAACCATACTTCAATGCACGATAATGCACGACTTAACATTATCAAAATGTATTTACAACTTCAACGCATAAATCATGTAGTTACTTCTTGTAAATAACTAACTTTGCGAAACTTGATTTCTCAGGTAACTTAACTTAATAGAGAGATACAGAAAGAAGTGCATCACTAACCAAACTTCAATACATGATAATACACGAATTAACATTATCAAATACAACGTCTACTAATAAATCATCTAGTCACTTCTTTCATGTAACTAACATGAAGCAGTTTAATTTTTTAGGTAACCGAACTAACTTAAAAGAAAAAAAGGTAGAAATAGAAAAACATGACTAACCAAACTCCAATACTTGAGTTAACATTAACAAAATGTATTTACAACTTCAACACATAAATCATGCATTCTTTTATATAACTAACATGGCGTAACTTAATTTTTCAGGTAACTTAACTAACTTAGGAGAAAAAGGAAGAAACAGAAGTTCATCATTAACCAAACTTCAAACACACGATAATACACGAGGATAATATCTCTCCAACTCACACTCCCAGTAACATCCGTTTATGAGACTAAGCTTTTTTATTACATTATTACTACTCATATTTTACTACTTCTTTTTACTTACTCACTTATTTTCTTTTACTTATACTTATTTACTTACTCACTTACTTATTTACTTACTTTTTTATTACGACTTATTATTTCTATTCTCATTAGGCATAAAACTAAAGCAGCAGACGAATATTACCATTTACGGATTAAAAGAAAAAGGTAAACATTGAATTACATGACTAACCAAACTCCAATACTGGAGTTAACATTAACAAAATGTATTTAAAACTTCAACGCATAAATCATGTGACTACTTATGTTACGTCTCCCAAGCATCAATCCAACACAAATTATTAAATCATAATTGCGTCAAAGATTTGCCTGACATTTTACCGCGTCATTTGAACGCTCGTGAATTCTGAATTACATAGATTACTCCAGAGATCGCAGAAAGATTTAATATAATAAAGTTTGATGAGTCAATCGTTTTAAAAGATGCTATTTAATTGTTTAAAGGGATTCCTACGTCTCAGTGGGCAAAATTCAGGAAAGTCTCTAATTCCCTCCTTAATTTCCTTACGTCGAAGTTCTTCCACTTATGTAAAATACTTAACATGTCAAGACGATGTAGCGAATTCAGAAAATCCTGTCACAACGATTCTCTTTCTGAAATCATTGTACCGCGAATTTAAAGTACCACTCGAGAATTCATCTAAAGCTTTGAATAAGCATTATTTTAAAGCTGAGAAGAAATAAAAGTTTCTATTTTAGACGAGAATGATATTCTGAACTTTCTAAAAATATTTTGTTTTTGAAATTATGTTTACTTGAAACTAACAATATCTAAAACGTTCTTAAGTTTGGCATGCGAGAATTCATTTCTAACTTTGAATGATTTTTATTATAACCGGGGAAAATTTTCATATTCTGTTTTCAGATAATTTTGATATTTTCGAACACATTTCTTTGTTTTGGAAGCATTTTTATCTTATAAAAATTATCAATAATGTTCTTAACCTTGTTGCTGGAAAGCTCATTAAAAGCTTTAACTTAACCTCGTTAAAACTAGACACATATTTTAAATTGTATTTTCAGATGGAAATAGCTTTTTGTGATCTTTCTACTATTGTTTTTTGATTATTTTTGCTTTATACTAACAATTTTGACACTATTCTTAACTTTAACCGTCCGGGAATTAATGGAACGTTTTGAATAAGCAATAAGAAAATTATGAAGAAAACTTTCATTTTCATTCATGAATCATGTTTTAACAGGAATAAATTTCAGATCTGCAGTTTTTTTTCTTCTTTTCCTGTCTTTAGGTATATGACTAATATTATCGATAATATTTCTGAAGGGTTACTACTAGAGAACACATTTAAAGCTTTGGATAAGCATTAGTTGAATTAAATATAGTTTCAGGATTCTGTTCTGAGGTAAAAATCATGTTATGGCTTTATTAATTTTTTTTTTCATCAATAATATTTCAAATCTTTTTTACCACTCGAAAACTCATTTCAAGCTTGAATTAAGCAATATTACCTAAAAAGAATTGGGAAAAAAAATTTCCGACAACACTGATGTTTTAATCCTTCCTTTTTTAAAAATTATCTTCGTTAGTACCAGTATCACCAAACAATACTCAAGTTGACCACACAAGAATTCATTTTTGACTTTTTAAGCCAGGAAGCATTTTCAAACGAAAATTACATTCCGATTTTTCAAAAATTTATTAGAAATAAATTTTATTTTATACTAATGATGTCAAAGACATTTTCAAATTTTCTACTTCAGTATTCCTTGGAAGTATTGACTTAACATTGTCCAAATTAGAAATAATGCTAAGATTTAATTTTCAGATTACACTGATATTTTGTTCTGTTAAAGAATGTTTTTCTTTCTTTCTTTCCGTGTAATAAATGTTATTAAGATTAAGTTACTATGTACCTTTTACGTAGGATGTATTTCCATAAGAATGAACTTTCTCAGTATTTTAATTTCCTCTCTCGATATTTATTGCATGCGGCACACTTTTTAACTCATCTCTTGCCAGTCTATTGTTTACTAGTTAATGCTATGAATATTCCAAATACTGTAAGCTTTTACAACTTACAATATTACATTTTGCGCTATATCCTATTTCAATTCTTTTGTTGATTCCTCACAAGTTACTATTAATCAACCCAGCGGTAACACATTTTTCTTAGATCCAGATTTCACTAGGTTCTAATCCAGCTTTGCAGTTACTGTTTTCAGAAATGCTTTGCATCGACAGGAATTTTCCTGGTTTTCTTCCGTTCAATACAGAAATTAGTGGACAGCTATCCTTAGAAATTATACAGGAAATCTACTTTTGAGTAATGTGCGTTACACAAGGAAAAAAATCGTCTAAAGTATCATAACCCATTGAGTTTTTGAGTCATTACACGATACTCGTTTTTACACGGTTTTAAACTTGATTTGTCACAAAAGTTTGCTACGCGGTTTCCGACCACTATTACTGCATAAATTATCTTCAAACTTTGCACAGAAGCTTATCTTCCGATGACAATACAATATTCCATCCCTTTTATAATTTATCATAACGTTAATTAGGAAAAAAATATTCTAATTTTGGCTCTGAGGAAATTATTAGAATTATTATTTGCCGAATGGCAACGACAGCTTTGTTTACAATGTTTGGATATGCAACGATGTTATGAATTTTAAAATACTCAAATCCTGGCGAAAAAAGAAACTGCGACGCAGCGAAAGAGGCGCCTGGAGAAAAAAAGGAAATTATACCATGAAAAACGAGTAAAACCGAATAACTCCAAAAATTTTTTTATCTATAATAATAATTTAACTTTGTGCAAATAAACTGTAATAAAAAAATAATTTCACGTTAAGAAAGCATTTAATGTATATTAATGCTTATTTGTGTTTTTTGCATTTTAATGCTTTCTTTAAGTGAAATTATTTTTTATTACAATTTTTTATCTCTTATTATCTACTGACCTAGACAGACGTAACTTTGATTTTTTTAAAATTAATTGTACAAAACATTCATCTTAGTTTTGTGACACTTTCATTTATTTAACATTTACGAGGAAAACGTTTAATGGTTGCAGTAAACAATAATTGTAAATATTTCTAAAGAGAATTTAATATAATCATGCATGTACATTGAAATGCATCAATAACAAATTCACGAAATATGCAAAATAAGTAATAAATCAACACAAAACTAATAAACTAGCATATAAATGTTCATCGACCCTTACATATTCCCGATTCCATTCCAGTAATTTCCATTGAGACGATTCGTTAAATGTTTTACATTCCACATCGAATGACTATTATAAATGTTTAAATGAATTGATAAGTGAATTTTAAACTGACAGAATACAATTTTCTAAATCATATTTTAAATTATTTCTAATTAAGTCTGAGCATGGAATGATTAAATAGATTGTTTAACAAAACGAAGAAAGGTTAAAGATAATTGATTTGTGGTATTTAGCGAAAATTAAATGTGCAATCGTCAAGAGCTCCTTGAAAGGGGAAGCTGGGGGTGTAACCAATAGCGGATCGCGTGCAGGTTATGAAGCGATGATTGGAGGAGCATTAAAAACAAGACATTTAAACAGTATTTAGAAGTTTTCCCAATAGTTAGAACATATGGAAATCAACCTAAGCAATTGCAGAAGTACTTATGTAAGCACTTGATTTAACCAAGTGAAACTCTGTTACAGCGTCATTGAAGGGTTCTGACGCTATAGCCAAATGACGCTATAAGCGATCCCCATTACTATTCATAGAAAAATGATGGGACTGAAAATTCTTGACGCTATAACAGAGTTGTCGCTACAAACAATATCGCTATAGCCAAGTTCAACTGTACTTCTTTTTCTAATGGAACTGCGTTTGATCACTAACCTTTTGCAAAATTAGTGCATTCCTCGGAAATCGGTATCCATTCTTTCAAGTAGCACCACTGTCGGCGAATGCCATTACCGCTTCGAGAATTTTTGATGCTCAGTCCCCCCTAGATGGCGGCGCCTGAGCTCTAAATGATGCGAAACTGCACTAGGTATTTTAACTTAGCCGAGAGTATCCAAGACAAACGGGTACTCAAAGGTTCTTTAACACGCCGCATAATCATACGACACGGGCGCTGTCGATTTTCTCTCATTTTGAAAATCCACCGACTTGGGTCAGGTTTGATCTTGCGAACTGGGGCGTACGAGGGTTGCGCCTTACAACTACGTCTACCTGCTGGCGTTAATCAAGTACTTACATTAATGAAAATTTTTGTTGCGTTTACATAAACTCCTAATTCCAGTATGTTCATTCCAAATCCGATTTGTTGGTTTTGCCTGTAAGATGAAGATTACTGATGTGTTTTATTTTTAGATTTCTCAGGTCAATAAATAAATAAATAAATAAATAAATAAATAAAATACAATAAAATAAATAAATAAAATAAATTCCCTTAATCTTTATTTAGAAAGGTTGCAAATAAAATACTCAAACCAGTTTTTAATAAATTACTTGTTCCTTTTATCTTAATTTAAATTTGTACGCACTTTCAGGCAAATCATTTCTTTATCGCATCTGAAACTGAAAGGCACTGTTTCCGTCTTTCTGCAGCTACAAACAACGTATTGGCGAAGTGATCCGGAATCCGAACTGGCCACTTCACGGCAGATCCGGTTATGCGGCATGAGAAGTTCGATTTTCAAACCTGAATTCATTAGCATATTTCGAACATATACTTAAATTACAAACTTATTGCGCATTTGGAAGCTGTGGGATGTTTCATAATGAATACAGAATTTACAGCTTCAGACATCAGAGCCAGATATCTGTTACAGACCCATCAGACAAGAGGTATCGGATATCAGCTAGCCGAAAAAATCAATATCAGATGTATCCCTAATCCTCACCTATATGTCCTCCCCTCCCTCCCTTAAAACAAAACATCTTGTGCACTACATGTCATATCCACGATGACTAATTGCAGGACAATTCATAGGCGTGCATCGGTTTTACTTTCAATAAATAATAGATGCAAATTAATTAGACGTAAAATTCACGAACTTAAGGTATTCTAATGGCTTGTAATCGTCCCTTTTTGTGTGGGTACTTGAACTAAACAAACGTTTTTTTTTTTGAAAATAGCTTCTTTTTCGTTTCCTTCTTATTTTTTTTAATGCGTGTGTTTTGCAAAAAAAAAAGTTGCTAAATGCGTAGAATCACCGATTGATTTCCGTATGCGGCTAATTTTTAATTCTGTGGAATGCTATAAATGTTAATGCCATAACATAATTTACATATGAAAAAGTATGATTTAAGGTGAACCGATAGGTCTTTTCACTTTTTAACACGTGCATGGCCGTGCCGTACCGCTGGTGTTTTGATAGAGTAAAACTACGTATATGTACGAAACCACGAATCTTTTGTCTTTCTTCAGCTAAGAAATCACATTATCGCGTTTGTATTTTTCTCTTTTACTGCTACAAATGGATGACCCACAAAAACAAAATTCGAATTATTACCCAAATTCTTCAAGATCATTTGTGTCATTAATTCCGTGACGTTTGAAAGGGTAATGCCAAAGAATTAATCAAAGTACAAAACTGTTTGTATTACCATATTTCGTGACAGTAATTCTTACTTTAAAAGATTTCGTTGGAAGTAATTAATTATGGAATGGAATTGGTGATTTTAGTAGTGATTCGCCAAGTATTTAGGGATTTGATATGAGTTAGAATCTAAAGCTTTGTCATTTGGCCAAAACATTAATTAATCCGTGATTACAGGATGAGATTTTCTTGAAGTATAAATATTCTTCGAAAAGAGTGAAATAAGTAGAATGTATGGGCAAGGAAATCGGCTGCTGTACGCTTTAAGCTAAATTGCTAGACTTCAACAGAGATGTATGGGGAACACTCTTTTAATGCAATTACGGCGCGGAATACGACGACAAAAGCTGGTTTGAATATTTTATTCGTGGCATTTCTAAATAAAGCTTAAAGGAATTTGTAAGTTTTTGGCCGGAGAAATCTAAAAATAAAACAACAATAACTGAACGGAATCTGCAAAGGGAAAAAAATACAACGTAAGCATGCCTTAGGGTGATGCGTGAAGAGGATTTTAAGCATTTAGCCAGCTAGTTTGTTGCGAACCAATGCAGGAAAGACAGTTTCACAAGATCCTAATTCTTGCAAATGCCTTAACATGGGTGTTCTACTAGTAAGTCGCCAAATATCGTATAAATCGCCAAAACGCCATCGGATTCGGCTTCACTATTTTGGCGAAATATTCGCAAGTTTTCACCAAATAACTATGGAGTTGGTTTGATTAAATATCTTGAAATGGAAAACGACTAGAAATGTGCACGCAGTTGATACCAAATCACATAAAACATCCTTTTTTTTTAAATATCCGATTGCAACCAAAAGAGGAGGTGCACAACTAGACCATGTACAGGTCCTATATAGGAAATTTCAACCTTCTACGACTAACTGTCTTTGAGTGATGCGAGATGCACTTATACGAACCTACAGACGGCACGACAAAACTCGTCAAAACTGCATGGCTTTGCATGCAGTTGACACAAAATCATAAAATATCCTCTTTTGGAATATCCGATTGCAACCAAAGGAGGAAGTGCACAGCTAGACCATGTACAGATCCCACATACGAAAATTTCAACCTTCTACGATTAACTGTTTTTGAGTTATGCGAAATACGCATTTACGAATATACAGACTGCACAACAAAACTTGTCAGAACGAACTTTGGGATGGTCGAAATCGATATTTCAGTGGTATACAATCATACGCTAATTTAAATTTTTTAACTTACAAATAAGAAAAACAAACTAGCAGGTTTTAAAACTAACATGAATTTGCTTAATTTACCTATGTAACATTATACATTTTTCAGAAGATCACAGACAGTTAAAAAAAGCTTCGACTAATTCTTCTCGTTTTACTTCTTTCACTTATAATTAAAACTTGAAATAAAAAAGTCTAGAAAAACATAAAGAACGTGACAAAATATGTGCTCCAGGAATGAGCAAACAGCATTTCTGTCATCAGTTACTTTAAAAATGAGTTTAAAATGAATGAGCCTAATTAAAATTCCGGAAAATAAACACGAGAGCATCAGGGAAAAAATCAGTATCTTTGATGCGGTGTTACAGCTATCTTCGAAGTTCTGAAGAAAAATATTTAACAGCAACACAGAAATATTATTTTGAAAGAAACGCTGAAGATTGCCACAAACAGCTTCCAAAAACATCTTCACCACGTGAAACCGATGGAACTATTTTTCTAATCTTAGAGCTAAGTTAATTAAAACAACCCTGGTTTAAAAAGTAATTAACCCGGTGGGACGTTTTTATGTACATATTTTTGAAATAATAATCTTAAGAAAGATTTATCAGCCAGTTAAAAGACGATTTTTTAAAAAAGAAAGGAAATAAGTTATTTTTCGTGTATCATTTTAAAAATCTCTTGAGAGTGAAGAAAAAATCAGCAGCAAAAGGCTTTAGGGGATGTTTTTAACCAAGTGTAGAATGAAAAACTGTAGTGTAATTTCAATTGTATAAGGGAATATAAATTAAGGACTCGTGTTGTAAGTTATTAAGTACAGCATTATATTATAATTTATTAAATATAGTAGTTTTCAATTACACATAATTAGTAGCTCTGTGAAAGGAACAGTTTGGTTATCCTTTTTGTACGACAACTATTCAGTATTTAAAGTTAAAAAGAATGTTTCTTAAAGAGTCTTCAGTATTTTGTAACCAATTCTTGAATTAAACTCATTTACATTTGAGTCAGTTATTTGAGAAACCCCATGAGTCACTTTTTCGGCGAAAATGAGTGTTTGTAAAAAATCGATTGCTATGATGAAGACTCAGCGTTTGTTAGAGAAACCACATCAGTCTTGGCTGTTTTAAGCAGTCTAAAGGAAAATGAATATTACATGTATTTGAGCAACCCTGTTAGTCAGTGAGTTACACGCTAGGAACGCTTGTGTACATGGATTGTGATGCATTCTGGGATAAGTCAGAAGCAAACTATTCTTTTCAACAGACTCGCACCTCTTTCCTAAAGAACTCAGGTTCCCGCCTGCGCAGTTAAGATTTACATAGACAGCCGCGTGTTAGTTTTGAGACGCTCTAGTCGGAATTTGTTGATTTGTCCCAGTTACTTTTATATAAGTCCCAGTTACTTAAGATATTCATGCTCTTAGCATCCAATTATATCAGATTTTGCAAACAAAATTGTTTTTAACGCAACTTTTTATGCTAATTTGAGAAATCCCACAAGTCAACGAAATTTAAAATTCAATATAAATTCATGTATATATAATCCAGGTTAATGAAAAATATGGACAGAGTATTTGACCTAGCACTAACCATTAAGACAGGAAAAATGTCTATCACATGTCATTGTCAACTTTTATTCAGTTTTTCTCAATTTCCCAAAAGTTGCTGAAGTGTGACTTATGGGGTTTCTCAAATATCCGATTCAATTTGAAACGAGGTTCAAAAATATTGTAATATCTACAGTCTTAAGAAGTCTGAATACTTTTGTCTTCATTTTGAACGAACTGCCACTCTAAAACACAGGTTCCCAAACTCTTATCTCTTGGACCCATCAAGACAATATTCATTAACATCAAAACTTAAAATAACTACCGTACATTTCTTTGAAAATTAATTACTTTTCAAGAGCTCTTATGAAAACTCTAACAAGAAAATGTACTTAAAAAGTGCCTGGATTCCTTTCAGTTTTTATTTCTTAAAATAAACGTAATTGTAATCTCAATAAAGATAATGTTCTAATCTGTTTATTCAGCCGCCGCATCAGTCTCCGAAATGTGTTTTGGTTATTAAATTGGAGAAGGGAAGAAGCTCGCGGTTACGGTTGCGGAAAAATCAAGGAAGAGAGGAAAATTAATGAAGTGGAAAAGAATTACCTGAACGCGTTCATTAGTGTTCGCTTAGCGCTTCAATTGTTTTGCCAATGTACCGAAAATTAGAAGTGATGCTAAATATACGAAAATTTCAATCTAAATAACTACTGAATATTCAAAAGATATAAACTAACTAAGGAAGTGAATTGAAATGAGCCGTTTACGAGAAATGCCAAACGGTAATTTGAAATTCTGACATATATATTCGTTTAGTTTTAAACTTAGAAAGCTCATTCAGGCGGAAAAATAAATTGCATTTGTAGTTATTAAAGTAATTTAAATATTTATTTATTATTCACTTGTTTCTTTCGTATATTCAGCTTCTCAAACCATACCACAATAACAAATTATAAAATTATAAATAATTCAATCTACTATCTATGTTATAAGCAAAATAAAGTAGGAAGTAATTATTTATTTCTTCTATTGCTTGTTATTCTGCCCTTTTAAGAACTAAATCACTTGAAAGTAACACTAACCTACATTATGTATGTATTTTGTTTTTCATTTTTATGCCATAGTTCCTAAAAGAAAAATAAACGGAATAATGACTGGAACAATAAAAGAATAATGCAAAATAATAATGAATAGAATAGTGAAAAGTGAATAATGAAAGGAATAATGTAAAACAATAATGTTTTATTAGCATTTTTTTTCCTGCTATTGCTCGCTATTCTACAATTTTAACAACTAAATCGCTTGAAAGTAACGCTAATCTATATTACGTATGTATTTCTTTCATATTTATGCCATACTTCCTTAAAGACGAACGAAAGGAATAATGACTAGAACAATGAACGAATAATGTAAAATAATAATGAATGAAATACTGAAAAGGGAATATAATAATGTACAAAAATAATGTTTTATTAGCATTTTTTACATTTCTATTGCTCTTAATTCTGCCATTTTAACATCTGAATCTCTTGAAAGTAACGCTAATCTACATTACGTAAGTATTTCTTTCATTTTTATACCATAGTTCGTAAAAGAAAAATAAAAGGAATAATGACTGGAAGAATGAACGAATAATGAAAAATAATAATGAATGTAATAGTGAAAAGGGAATAGAATAATGTAAAACAATAATGTTTTATTAGCAATTTTTTTCCCTTCTATTGCTCGCTATTCTACCAGTTTATCAACTAAATCGCTTGAAAGTAACGCTAATCTACATTACGTAAGTATTTCTTTCATTTTTATGCCATAGTTCTAAAAGAAAAATAAAAGGAATAATGACTGGAAGAATGAACGAATAATGAAAAATAATAATGAATGTAATAGTGAAAAGGGAATAGAATAATGTAAAACAATAATGTTTTATTAGCAAATTTTTTTCCTTCTATTGCTGCTATTCTACCAGTTTAAACAACTAAATCGCTTGAAAGTAACGCTAATCTACATTACGTAAGTATTTCTTTCATTTTTATACCATAGTTCGTAAAAAAAAAAATAAAAGGAATAATGATGGAAGAATGAACGAATAATGAAAAATAATAATGAATGTAATAGTGAAAAGGGAATAGAATAATGTAAAACAATAATGTTTTATTAGCAATTTTTTCCCTTCTATTGCTCGCTATTCTACCAGTTTATCAACTAAATCGCTTGAAAGTAACGCTAATCTACATTACGTAAGTATTTCTTTCATTTTTATACCATAGTTCGTAAAAAAAAAATAAAAGGAATAATGAATGGAAGAATGAACGAATAATGAAAAATAATAATGAATGTAATAGTGAAAAGGGAATAGAATAATGTAAAACAATAATGTTTTATTAGCATTTTTTTCCCTTCTATTGCTCGCTATTCTACCAGTTTATCAACTAAATCGCTTGAAAGTACCGCTAATCTACATCACGTAAGTATTTCTTTCATTTGTATGCCATAGTTGCTAAAAGAAAATTAAAAGGAATAATGATTGGAACAATGAATGAATAATGTAAAATAATAATGAATGAAATAGTGAAAAGGGAATAGAATAATGTAAAACAATAATATTTTATTTGCATTTTTTTCATGTCTATTGCTCTTAATTCTGCCATTTTAACAACTAAATCTCTTAAAAGTAACGCTAACGTACATTATGTCTGTATTTCTTTCATTTTTATGCCATAACTCTAAAAAGAAAAATAAAAGTAATAATGAATTGGGCTATTTTAGACATAGTAGGCTAACAAATATGCAAAATTTATAACCAAACGCTCCAACTTTTTCCCCTTCCTTTGTAGAAGGATTTGAAATAAAGTGGGCGAAAGAAAAAGCCGTCCCGTGTGGCATTTTGGGAAACAATGGAATAAAATATTTAGGAGCGTTTCTGGAGTGTGCAGACCGTGCAGAAGAATAAAGCGCGGATTTATCAACTTCACTCCCAGGGAATGTCCTGTTTGCAGTGCTATTCATCAGCCTCAAGTTTCTTCTTTCTGCACGTTGAATGAATATCTACGTTTGCGGTCGGATAATATGGAATGAAAATTATTTATTTTATTGGTGGAAGATTAATTTTGATATTAAAGTTAAGGTTGACTACTAAAGTCAAATAAGTTAGGAATGAATTTTACAGTTTTTAACCTCTTCCCTCTCACTCCCGTGAAAATGACGGGCTGAGGCTTTGCCTTCTATTTCTTGCTCCCGCGATATTTCCGGGCTGGAGTGTTGAGAATTTCAAAATAAAAACAAATCAAAAATTAAAAATGAATATATATATTGTTCATACACATAGTTTTTTATAATTTTCAGGGATAAAGAAAATGGGCACTTTTATGACCGTTTTTTTGAAAATTACTCGACCGTTAAGGAGTTAATAGAGTAAATCCATTAGTGAATAAACACACCCTAGTAATTGGAGAGTTTGTAATTTTTTTTTTCAAAAATAAACTTTCAAAAGATTTTTTTATCTGATAGCTGAACAGTTATTAGTATCAAAATTTTACGTGATTTTTTAAGAGTACACTGTAAAAAATCCTTGTTGAACCTTTCGCAAAAAAAAAAAAAAAAAAACCGAAAGAAAAGGTGAAATTTAGCTACAACCAACATTTCATTTAAACGCACTAACGGGCATTCATAAATGTCCCGCTTCGAGGGGGGGAGGAAGGTTTCATAAATCGAGACAGTTTGTGACAAAGGGAGTGGAGGGGTTACAAAAAGTGTGACATTACACACTTTGATATCAATAAAAACATTTAAAATCAGCAAATTAAATTTATTTTTGAAGGTTTCTTTTATTTTCATAACTTGATTTTAATGTTACATTGACCATTTTTATCGTAAACACCGATGCTGATTCAAGTTTGAATTTACTTCTGATTAAAAGTTTAAAATTAAATTTTCTTAGGCGTTTAGACTTTTAGGATAAAATTTCTCGGGTCATTTTTTTCAGAAATCGAATACTTAATATATTTTACTGTTCTCTACTAATGGAAGGCAATTCAAGCAACTTCATTGGTCACGTGGCAGCAATTATACCAATGTAAACAAAGGAAGCCGTATCATCGCTTTACTTAGAGTTCAACAAATCTAACTAAAAACTAGGCCTAAATAAAGTTCTTCTACATTATTTAGGCGTTAACACTAATAATGACTGGAAGAATGAACGAATAATGAAAAATAATAATGAATGTAATAGTGAAAAGGGAATAGAATAATGTAAAACAATAATGTTTTATTAGCAATTTTTTCCCTTCTATTGCTCGCTATTCTACCAGTTTATCAACTAAATCGCTTGAAAGTAACGCTAATCTACATTACGTAAGTATCTTTCATTTTTATACCATAGTTCGTAAAAAAAAATATAAAAGGAATAATGAATGGAAGAATGAACGAATAATGAAAAATAATAATGAATGTAATAGTGAAAAGGGAATAGAATAATGTAAAACAATAATGTTTTATTAGCATTTTTTTCCCTTCTGTTGCTCGCTATTCTACCAGTTTATCAACTAAATCGCTTGAAAGTACCGCTAACCTACATCACGTAAGTATTTCTTTCATTTGTATGCCATAGCTGCTAAAAGAAAATTAAAAGGAATAATGATTGGAACAATGAATGAATAATGTAAAATAATAATGAATGAAATAGTGAAAAGGGAATAGAATAATGTAAAACAATAATGTTTTATTTGCATTTTTTTCATTTCTATTGCTCTTAATTCTGCCATTTTAACAACTGAATCTCTTGAAAGTAACGCTAATCTACATTACGTAAGTATTTCTTTCATTTTTATACCATAGTTCGTAAAAGAAAAATAAAAGGAATAATGACTGGAAGAATGAACGAATAATGAAAAATAATAATGAATGTAATAGTGAAAAGGGAATAGAATAATGTAAAACAATAATGTTTTATTAGCAATTTTTTCCCTTCTATTGTTCGCTATTCTACCAGTTTATCAACTAAATCGCTTGAAAGTACCGCTAACCTACATCACGTAAGTATTTCTTTCATTTGTATGCCATAGTTGCTAAAAGAAAATTGAAAGGAATAATGATTGGAACAATGAATGAATAATGTAAAATAATAATGAATGAAATAGTGAAAAGGGAATAGAATAATGTAAAACAATAATGTTTTATTTGCATTTTTTTCATTTCTATTGCTCTTAATTCTGCCATTTTAACAACTCAATCTCTTGAAAGTAACGCCAACCTACATTACGTAAGTATTTCTTTCATTTTTATGCCATAGTTCGTAAAAGAAAAATAAAAGGAATAATGACCGGAACAATGAACGAATAATGAAAAATAATAATGAATGCAATAGTGAAAAGGGAATAGAATAATGTAAAACAACAATGTTTTATTAGTATTTTTTTCCCTTCTATTGCTCTTAATTCTGCCATTTTAACAACTCAATCTCTTGAAAGTAACGCTAATCTACATTACGTAAGTATTTCTTTCATTTTTATACCATAGTTCGTAAAAGAAAAATAAAAGGAATAATGACTGGAAGAATGAACGAATAATGAAAAATGATAATGAATGTAATAGTGAAAAGGGAATAGAATAATGTAAAACAATAATGTTTTATTAGCAATTTTTTCCCTTCTATTGCTCGCTATTCTACCAGTTTATCAACTAAATCGCTTGAAAGTACCGCTAACCTACATCACGTAAGTATTTCTTTCATTTGTATGCCATAGTTGCTAAAAGAAAATTGAAAGGAATAATGATTGGAACAATGAATGAATAATGTAAAATAATAATGAATGAAATAGTGAAAAGGGAATAGAATAATGTAAAACAATAATGTTTTATTTGCATTTTTTTCATGTCTATTGCTCTTAATTCTGCCATTTTAACAACTAAATCTCTTGAAAGTAACGCTAACGTACATTATGTCTGTATTTCTTTCATTTTTATGCCATAACTCTAAAAAGAAAAATAAAAGTAATAATGAATTGGGCTATTTTAGACATAGTAGGCTAACAAATATGCAAGATTTATAACCAAACGCTCCACCTTTTTTCCCTTCCTTTGTAGAAGGATTTGAAATAAAGTGGGCGAAAGAAAAAGCCATCCCGTGTGGCATTTTGGGAGACAATAGAATAAAATATTTAGGAGCGTTTCTGGAGTGTGCAGACCGTGCAGAAGAATAAAGCGCGGATTTATCAACTTCACTCCCAGGGAATGTCCTGTTTGCAGTGCTATTCATCAGCCTCAAGTTTCTTCTTTCTGCACGTTGAATGAATATCTACGTTTGCGGTCGGATAATATGGAATGAAAATTATTTATTTTATTGGTGGAAGATTAATTTTGATATTAAAGTTAAGGTTGACTACTAAAGTCAAATAAGTTAGGAATGAATTTTACAGTTTTTAACCTCTTCCCTCTCACTCCCGTGAAAATGACGGGCTGAGGCTTTGCCTTCTATTTCTTGCTCCCGCGATATTTCCGGGCTGGAGTGTTGAGAATTTCAAAATAAAAACAAATCAAAAATTAAAAATGAATATATATATTGTTCATACACATAGTTTTTTATAATTTTCAGGGATAAAGAAAATGGGCACTTTTATGACCGTTTTTTTGAAAATTACTCGACCGTTAAGGAGTTAATAGAGTAAATCCATTAGTGAATAAACACACCCTAGTAATTGGAGAGTTTGTAATTTTTTTTTTCAAAAATAAACTTTCAAAAGATTTTTTTATCTGATAGCTGAACAGTTATTAGTATCAAAATTTTACGTGATTTTTTAAGAGTACACTGTAAAAAATCCTTGTTGAACCTTTCGCAAAAAAAAAAAAAAAACCGAAAGAAAAGGTGAAATTTAGCTACAACCAACATTTCATTTAAACGCACTAACGGGCATTCATAAATGTCCCGCTTCGAGGGGGGGGGGAGGAAGGTTTGATAAATTGAGACAGTTTGTGACAAAGGGAGTGGAGGGGTTACAAAAAGTGTGACATTACACACTTTGATATCAATAAAAACATTTAAAATCAGCAAATTAAATTTATTTTTGAAGGTTTCTTTTATTTTCATAACTTGATTTTAATGTTACATTGACCATTTTTATCGTAAACACCGATGCTGATTCAAGTTTGAATTTACTTCTGATTAAAAGTTTAAAATTAAATTTTCTTAGGCGTTTATCCTTTTAGGATAAAATTTCTCGGGTCATTTTTTTCAGAAATCGAATACTTAATATATTTTACTGTTCTCTACTAATGGAAGGCAATTCAAGCAACTTCATTGGTCACGTGGCAGCAATTATACCAATGTAAACAAAGGAAGCCGTAGCATCGCTTTACTTAGAGTTCAACAAATCAAACTAAAAACTAGGCCTAAATGAAGTTCTTCTACATTATTTAGGCGTTAACACTAAATACAACACTATAACTATTGTAATAATTAATAAATTTCTTTTATAATGATTAAATTAAATGTAAATAACCGGTTATAATCAGAAGAAGCTGGGAAAATAATCTAATTAATTTTAAGGTAACTAGTTTTTCCTAGTGAACTCCACGTAGAACTCAATTGAAATTCTTAGTAAATATCACGTGACAACGATGATCGCTCATGAGTCCCTCTAGCGGTGAATTGCCTTCATTATCCTTTGTGTTGAAAATCTTAACCTCATTTTTTACGAATTAAGTACACATGCTATCATTATTATGCTCACAAATGCCATTAAAAGTTCAAAAATAAATTTAGAAACGTGATACATAACGCTTTGTTTCTGAACTGCAACTTCCTATGCTTATGTAACGTATACTGTAACATGTGACAAAAGGGGATAGGATGAAGTGTGACATTTTGTGACAAATAAGTGAGGGGTTAAATGAATTTAAAGAAAAGTGTGACATCATTTATGAACGATCCCGAAGACGTACATAATCTATTTTTCCTTTTTCACGAAAAAATAATTAAATCTGAAACTATATTCAGTATTTTTTGCGTACCTATATTTCAGTTCAGTATAATTTAGGGACATCAGCCCCTTTTCCCATTAATTTTCCAGAGCAGCTATAATATATTTCGCAAACAAACTTAATTAAGTTGTTATAGAGCGAAAAAGTAAAGGTACTCGCAGGAATTATGCGAAATAAATAATTATGACCATAAAACGAAAGTGACATTTTTATCCTTTGGTAATGAAGCAAAAACTACGTTAAAGTACTCATTAAAGTAATTTTAATATGTCTCTGAAATGCTATCCAACCTTTTTTGACATCAAGTTCCAAAAATTATTCCCCATGAAGACTTTGGCTAGTTCATTAATTTGAAGAGCGCCTTTACATTTAATTAACGGGTTGTCTTTCTCATCATTAAGTGCTATCATGTATAAAACGAGGGAGATGCGTTGCTAAGCAACGGTTTCATGTGCTATAAGATGGTATCTTTAATGAAAAATAATTAATATTTTTTTTAAGAAAAAACTTTGATATGAGAAATTTTCCAATTTTAGAATATTTTGTCATTAGATAGTGGGATACTCATGTGGTTTTTCTTAAATTTGGGGAGAAGAGAGGGCGATATAGGGTGGCATTGTTTTTTTTTATTACCAGTTTTTTATTTAAATGTCTTCATTTTTAAGGTAAATTTTTTAGATTTTGGTTTATGATTATAAAAAAAGCTGTTTTAAATTAAAATGTAGATGTTTGCTGAAGTACCATGCTTTCGTAATTCGCGTTATTTTACAATAAAATACAGTAACATTTTTGACGTGTTTTTTTTTTTTTGCTTTTATTTGCTCTAGTTTTCGCCATTGCATCTACTATTAATCTTTCAAATAAACTATAAATTTTAAAGGTTTTAACACATTTCAAAACTAAGTTTTGTTTTTAAAAGCAAAAAAGGTGTATATTTACGTGTAACTTGTTTTTGTTAAACAATGCTTCTAAAGAAAAGAAATCAATTAAAAAAAAATTATTTTGCTTTAGACAAAGAAAAAATCGGTAAAACTAGAATATATTAATTTCTGTTTCAAAGAATTTTTCAATTGTTTTACCAATACAAATTCAACTTGCAGTAAAAAGACATTCCGTTAATAAAAAAAAATATTGTTTTTATTATGAAATATTCTCTAATGAAGGGAATTACAGTTAACGGACTTTTGACGAAAT
Organism: Octonoba sinensis; assembly: GCA_038502835.1. Classification (NCBI taxonomy): domain Eukaryota; kingdom Metazoa; phylum Arthropoda; class Arachnida; order Araneae; family Uloboridae; genus Octonoba; species Octonoba sinensis. Next base: position 14,596,756 of record CM076604.1, read on the forward strand.
ATGTTTAGATCAATATTTGCTAATATTACAAAAACGCTTCTGAAACAAATAAGAGGGTTTTTTTTTTGTGTAGTTAAGAAAAGTTTCATAACTTTCCCTGCTGTTTTATGAAGGTATCTTCATAAAACTTTAATATATGAAGAAGAACGAAATAGGAAAATACATTTTTCAAATCGTTTGATTATAATGCATAATGTAACAAAATAGACTATTTTCTGGCAGAAAGGGGGAATATAATTTTGAAGTTGTTTAATATTCCAAAAGTTTGACAAAATGCCGTATCCCCAAAAGCATGAAATGAAAAGTTGAAAAGCTTTGCGTCGAATCATTTACTGCACGAAAACATAATGAAGAATTGAAAAACTGTTTTGAATCATTTTGAGCATGGAAACATAATAAAGAATTGACAAACTATTTTTAAAATAATTTACAGAAAAAAAACATAATGAAGAATTGAAAAGCTTTGTTTCGAATCATTTACAGCATGGAAACATAATGAAGAATTGAAAATCTGCGTTTCGAATCATTTACATCGTGAAAACTCACTTACAAACTCGTACGTTACGTACTCATTATTCAAATGTTTTCGGTTTTTAAAAAAATTATTTCACATATGCACAAAGCAAACTTACTTAAAAAAATGATATCGTGACACGAAATATCAGAAGTTTTAAACTAAGGTTCTCTCGCTTTCAGTTTTAATATAATAATTATTTAAATAAATAAATAAATAACCTTTCATGAAAAAAAATTACGTCGATATATTTATACATAAATAGGCAAAGTCAAAACAGTTGAGAACCATTTTCTCCTCTGCTTTTCAACCAATTTTCTTACTTTTTTTTGTTTAGTAGCTATTGACACGTTTTAGTGATACCCATTAAAACATTTTTAAAATAGTTTTTTATTAGTTAATTATTCCCCTTTTCTTTTGTCAGGCAAGCCTCATTGATAACAGTAATGCTATATTGTTATAGATATCAGATGGCAACATGTCCTGGTTCAGTAAATGATTACGTAATAAATATGAGACTCATTCTTAAAAAGAGTTTGTTGCCATTAAGCAGTAATGTTAAAAGCGATAATAATAAGAGCTTGAGTGAAGGCTTCTCTGAAGCAATGGAGCAAAAAATAAGAATAGTGTATAGAAGCAAACATTTCAGTTTTTTCAAATGCAACTCAACTGAGTACGATATCTGCAGAAGTACAAGCGGCTACATTTATGAACGCACTTGGCCCTAACAATGATTTACAATACGTTTGCTTTTTTTGAGATTGATCAAAATAAACAAAGCGCTATAATCGTCAAATTTGATGAATAATACTTAAATAATTATATAAATAGTATAGTCTATGCTAAATTTAATTATTACAATCAAATTTCGATTGTTGGGCAAAGTCTAGTAATTATAAAATATCTAGAGACCAAAGTTCCTAAACCGAAAAGTTAAGAGACATATTATATAACTAAAGCAAGTTTTTCTATGATTTTCGCACAGGGTAAATGATGTTAAATAATATTCGAAAATTAATGAGTTCGCTGTAAAATGTAACACAGAATAACTGATACTGAATGAGTAAAATATGTCCTATACATTAACTAATACAAATGTAATAGGTAGTATAAATTTTCATTTACTCTTACATATCTCCGATTTAATCTAACTATATTTGGTTAAAACGAGGTGAACATATATTCCACGTTTATGAATTTGCTTTCCGACATGCATATACATTAAAATTAATAATAATGAATATTTGAAAATTCATCGGCTTATATATATATGCATTATCTTTTCATACGGTGCAAATATTTTGGAATTTAAAAACAATTTTGCGTAATTCCGTATTTCAATAGACTTGTAAACGGCATGGCGACAAGAATTCTTTATCCTCTTTCTCAAGCGAAATAGTTATTCGTTAATCATTTCCTAACTGAATTTAAATTGAATAATATTTAATAGCAAGTCAAGTTTTGTATATTTCGCCATCTCTCAAGTAGTAAATACAGATAAGTTTCATTTCTAGAATAAAATTAACCTCTTCAGACCCCAGAACTAAGCACAAACAATTTTGGCGCAATTTTTTGGTTCTCTGATTTAAAAAATGATTACAAAACAAAATAACTAAATTTTTAAAAAAATGTAATTAATAATTAGTTTAAAGGATAATTAATGCAATTTCCATGTTTTCCATGTTTAAAACGAAGTAAACTATCTGTTGATTCATTTCATATACAATTGGGTGTTTTATCTTTCAAATTGCACAAATAGTAATTAATAAACAGTACTTTAAAATGTACCCAATAGGGTGCGCTCGGAATGAAGAGTTCGGGTTAGATCCTAATAACTATCTCGCCTCCTCATTTATCAAAGAACCGGTACAAACCTGGAATTAGATCTCGGTATCTTTTGGTTTTGAAACAAATACGCCAGCGTTGGATTATGAGTCCAATTTGTTACTTTGACTCTTTGTTACTAACTGTTTATTTCCGATAAAAGGTTATAATGCTCTTTTGCTATAGATGCAATCTACAAGAACTGCGCGGATTTTATGCACATTGAAGAATTTGTGATTGATAACCAAGAAAAAAAACCAACTGCTTAAAATACGTCTCAAAAAGTAGGTCCTTTGAAAAGAAGACAAATGAACACGCAAAGATAAAGATGAAGTATCTATTCAAGAGTTCGAAATCTTACTTTAGTTTAAATTATTCAGAGTACCTTTTGATCTTCGCTCGCTTCGGAAGTTTTCGTCTCGGGGTTTCGTATTTTGAAGTTGTCGGTTTTTTATTTATAAATATTTACAAAAGAAATGTCAGAAGCTCCTGTACAAAGTTCATACCCAGGCGTCGCAATGAAAAATGTAGCAGCAGAGGTTTAGAATGTATTCAAGTCGAAAGAATTCTTCATCCCTTTTTAATAAACACGGATTTTTTGGCATTGAAATAGAATGTGGAACGATTCGCTTAAAAATTCTGTATTTTTTTTTGTTATTTTTGTTTTATTTCACCTCCTAAAAGAAACATATAAAATATATTTTAAGAAAGATTTTCTATAAGGTTTTAATTCTTGTTTTATATTCATGTTGAATTTTAAGCGAAATACATCCAAAAAAAGAAACAACTTTATTTCATCGAAAAAGGAGCAGAAAAAAAGAATGTAATCTAACGTATGAAGCTATTCTAACATAACTTGCAACCCAAGTCAAGTGATGCATACGCATCTAGGGTGACTGAAATGTTTTGCGTCTGTCGGATCAACTGTTGCTATGGTTATCCAATGGAGGCAATTCAAGCAGCGTTATATTGGTCACGTGGCAGTGATTATAGCAATGTAAACAAAGGAAGCCGTAGCATCGCTTTACTTTGAGTTCGACAAACCTGACAGTAAAACTAGGCATAAATGAAGTTTTTTTACATTACATAAAATTAACACTAAATAAAACACTATAACTATAGTAATAATTAATACATTTCTTTCATAATGATTAAATTAACTGTAAATACTGGGTTATAATCAGAAAAGCTGAAAATATAGTCTAATTAATTTTAAGATAACTAATTTTGTCAGGTGTACTTCACGTAGAACTGCATTGAAAATCTTTGTAAACAAAGAGCGGATATCACGTGACAACGGTTGCATTTGTACACTATAGACTTAGTATGATGCAATCTTGCAAAAAAACCTGACATACCGTTAATCTTGTTTTTGGGGAATTTTTAGGGAACTGCGCTTACGTATGGAAAGGGCTAGAATCCTTTTGGAAAATCTTTATTAAAAATTGCAATGTTTGAAAATATTATTGAGTTCAATACGTTTTGAAAAAAAATTCCAGGTATTGGGTTGATGTATAAGTTCCCACTTTTTTTTTTTAATTAAAAAAATTGCGTTGAAAATGAAATGTTTTGGCATAATCTTTTGTGTTACTCGAAAGATAATTTTTCTCTCTATAAAATAGTGTATTTCACTTTTTTGTTGACTTTAATTTTTGTTACTTTTTAGAGCATTTAAATAGAGTGTCAAGTCGACAAAAACGAGCATTTTCGAAACTAACTTCTTTTTGCGTTCAATCGAGGTGCCAAAACCACAAAAGCTGCTAGAGAGATTTGTGTCGTGTATGTTTTGAGGTCTGCGTTCTAATAAAAATCAAAAATCCAAATCCACAAAAGAAAAAAGAATGCATTGAATTAGAATTTACGAATAGTTACTTTATTCAAACTTCTGCATAATGGCAATATAAGTTCCTTAGACTCGTTCGAAATAGCCTTATTGATAAACGCAAGCATCCTTAATTATGTACCGCAAGATTCATAAAGAATTTAAAAAAAAAAAAAAAAAAAAAAAAAAAACGAAGCAACTTATGCATCAATCCAATTCATAAATTTAATATCTAACAATTTATTTATGTGTTTGAAAGCTATACAATTTTACACTTCTTTACGGATTTGTACAAGATTTGAAACAATTGTGTTGCTGTCTGTTTGGAATAACTGATTCAGGCGTCCTCTCTAAGGAATAATTTGCAAGATTCATTAAAAACGTGGAAGTATTTATTTACAGCGTGTCTAAGGTTTTCTTGACATTGTGGAATAGTTAAAATTCTTTTTTTTTAATTTACATCAATTTAAAATCAGGAATAGATTGCGGAAGATATAATTTGCCAGAAAATTGAAATAAATTAAAATACGTATAGCAGGAATTATTACCATTACGAGTAAAAGTTTTCTTTCAAGTACAACTTCAAGTACAAAAGTTTTCTTTCAAGTACTTCAACTTGTACACACGAAATCAAACTTCATTGTGCTACCAGACTTTGGAACGAATGGTCGCAAAAGACTTTTCATTGTAAATTATCTTTAGTAAATTATCTTCTTATTTAAGACATGTATTTCATTTAAATTGAAATTTTTACGTTGAAACTACATAAAACGCGTAGCTACGTGCATCAAATTTGACATTAGCATTACATTTTCTAAAAAAAATCTTGCTAAAATTACAGTCAACGCTTTTGATAACGACCACACATTATAAAGACTATTCCATTATAACGACCAGTGGTAAAAGTCCCAACTTTATCTCTCTGAACTCTATGTAAATTTGCTTTCGGTATAGCGACCTTTCTAAATCGTCTAATCCAATACAGCGACCGTACCAGGTGCCATGTCAGCTCAGAAGTTCTGCTTCCAGAAATGTGAATGTAATTTTCATCCTTATATTTTCTACTTTAAAATCTGTTTAATATTTTGTTATAATATTTTGCACAGATAATTTTTTTTTAATTCCAATGACAAAAAATAATGTAGTTGTAATCTTTTAAAAACTACTAATTTTAATGGAAATACTGCATATGCATGAAGCATATATATTTTTTAAAGAAAATTCCACTTCTTATAGGGACCACTCGTTATAAAGACCTTTTTCTGTGGGACGCAGATGGTCGTTATAACGAGCGTCGACTATATGATTTTTTAACACTATATTTTTCCCTCCTTGTACGGAGTTGTTGTGTTCCGCGGAAGTACTTTAATCGCGAAAAAAATTGCACTCAAATTTCTGCCTAAATTTGCATACAAATCACGAATGAATCAGTTTTCGCAGTTTTTTTTCACAATGCCCGTGTGTATGTACATACGCACGTGGGTACAGACCACTAAAATATCGATTTTGACCTTCCCAGAGTCCGTTCTGACGAGTTTTGTCGTGCTGTCTGTATGTGCGTATCTCGTATAACTCAAAAACAGTTAGTCGTAGAAGGTTGAAATATCATCTGTATAACCTGTACAGGGTCTAGTTATGCATCTCTCCTTTTGGTTGCATTCGGATGTTCCAAAAGGGGTGTTTTATGTGTCTTTGTGTCAATTGCATGCAAATTTAGAGTCGTTTTACATACCGAAATAATTACCCAAAGGCATTACTCAAACCAACTCCATAGTTAAGTATATTAGCACCAATTTGGCGACGATTTTTTGCGAATATTTCGTTAAATTTGGCGATATCTCGCCAAAATGGGAAAGCCAAATCCGGTGTTGGTTTGGCGATTCTTGCGATATTTAGCGACTTTCCTGTAGAACGTGTTAAAGCGTTTGGAATAATTTGGATCTTGTTAAAAAAAGCCAAGTTGTAGCTTAATTTTAAAGTTGAAAACATTTTTTAGGAACAGCACACCACAGAAAGTTTTGTTTGTCATTCGTTAAAATATATTTTGTTACAATTCCCAAAAGTGAAATTGGAATTTTGTGGTACATAACTTGTTACTTCTTCCCAACGATATCAAAACTGTTCTGATGATACGAACAAAAAGACATAAAAAAACTTTTGTGAGTATCGCCTGAAAACCATAAACACATAAAAAGGAAATAGTAACAGATTTAAAAATCTTTCATAAAAACCTCATCTCGTTTCATCATAAAGCAGTCTTTAACTTTACAGTTTTGTGTGGAGCAGGCTTAGTTTAGTAAGTCCTCTTTTCTTTTAAATTTCTGATTGTTTTCATAAGCCGAGTACAAATTCCATAGAGTATCCCAGATAACCGGATCCGGATGAAGTGTTTCGGTCGGATTATGTTGAGGAAATATTGATTGCGATATTCTATATGCTTGAAATAAAATATTCCATCATTTTGTCTAGAAAGAAAAGGCATAAAATAAGTAGAATTGCTTCCTTAACGTAAAACTGCTCTCTTCACACTAAAATGGTGGAACGACGGACATTTTTGGTCATGATGACGGAGATACATTTACACAGGCCTACAGGGAAAAAAGTGGTGACCAAGATTTTAAAGCTGATTTAACTAAATTTGGGAGACTGAATGGAGAACATGGATGGTAAGGGACTATTCCCAAATACAGTGGAACCCCGCTATTCGTACGCAATTCGTCCTAGGAGGCAGTTCAAATAGCAAGTTGTACAAATAGTGAATCATTTTTTCGCATATGATACAATATAAATTGGATTAATCTGTTAAAGACCCACAGAGGGTTGCGTGTTTAAACCTACGAAAAACAAAGGTACAGTACTGTACACGGGTTCCGCTTTCAAACTTTGCAACGAATTCTTCTTTTAATTCAAACGTAATTCTTACTGCTCTCCTTTTAGGCTTCGTTGGATCAAGATTTTTTGGACCCATGGCTGCCCTATTTTTAATAGAAATAATAACAAAATTCACAACGTTTCACGGATCTTGCGTGGATGAAGTGTAATGCACGGAAAGAGAGACGAGACTGAGCTGAAGACAGGCCTGCTGGATCAAAAGGATCTCAAGAAGCCAAACCGTTCTGAAAAAAGGCCAAAGAAAAGCCGAACTATTTTTTAAAAAAAAGGAATAAAGAAAAAAAGAATAAATTATTAAAAAAGGGGAAAAAAAAAAAAAAATCTTGTTTAGAAAGTTTGTGAAAATCCCAAAAAGTATTAAAACTAAAAAACGATCCAAAATGCCAAACAAATAATTCCCAGACGAGCTCAAAGAACATAATTTCGCTATTTTTTTTTCTTTAAAGAGGAAAATACTGGCAACCCTGTTCCCAGGCGCTGTACGAATAGCGGGACAAATACGAATGGCGAGTTGAATTTTACTTGAAAAAGTTGTATGAATAGCGAGTTGTACGAATAGCGAGGCGGATGAATAGCGGGGTTCCACTGTACTCAATTCTATCCCAAAATACATATACCAACAGCATAGATTCACTGAATGATTACGAACACGTGTAATTAATTTATGAACAAGCACGTTTCTAAAAGCAGTTAAAAATCAAGAATTAATTTAAGAAATATTAAAAACAATTCAAAGTGTACTTATGAAATAAGGGAAAGTGAGTCTGTTTCTGTTTGGAGGAAATTGTCCGATTCAAACGAAAACTTCTTTCGAAAAAGCTTTGTCAGGCCTCTTCATTCCTATGCTTCGTTTCTTTTATTTGAAAACCTTCTTATTCTCTTTCAATTTACTGTTTCTTCAGTTCCCTTCCCTTTAACGTATCTTAATATTTTTGTATTATTTTTATTTCTTGGCAACATACATTTTTGGTTCCATCTATGACATTGTTAAACATTATTTATGAGATGGATGAAAAAATTGAAACGGCGCAATATGGGTACAATAAAGAAAAATATACTACCTGTATATTATCCAACCACAAAATAATTAAAACAATCTATAAATAAATTAATTAAAAAAATTTAGCCGAGCATGCTTCCATTATTTCAGGCTTCCTGATCAAATGGAAACATAACTCTGATACTGCAGCAAATGTGATGCGTCTCCGTAAATTGCTGCTATAAGCTGTGTTATTGCTATATTTGATAGTAAATACTCATTTTCTGAATAGAAGATGTTTTCCATTCAGAGAATGATGGAGCGTAAAAATGTGAAAGAAATGCTTAAGTTGCACTTTGTTGAAAATCTTACTAAACAGTTTATACTTATTAAATTATTAATGTCTAAAGCTTATAATTTTGCCCCAATATTCCGAATTTATACGTACAGAATGTCCAAGGTAAAATTTACTTGAAACACGAACTACACACTCTTTTAAGTGGCAGAACTTTTTCAAGGGACTTACATCTATATTTGAATATTTAGCTTAATCACCAACTATTTCTTTAAAAATTAATTACCTATAAAATGCCATTTGATGAAAAATCAGGATTTTTACGTCAAATTTATAAACGCTTCATTTATATCTATAGTGGACATTTATAAGAAACGTATTTGCATTAGTGGACAGAAATTAATATCATCTATTTTATGGTGTTAACTTGGCGAAATAATTTTAAAAATGACTAAGGGACTATTTATGAATGATGTCACGTTTTTAATAATGTTACATTCGCTTATTTTAGAAGCTTAAGGGGACTTTTCACCTTTCAAATGTAAAAAATGGCTGAAAATAACGATTTTTCAATTTTTTGCTTAAAATGTGGTTTGACTCCCCTAGTATATCTGAGCAAAGTTTTGAAGCGATACAACCAATATAAACGTAGTTAAGAAGTAAGAGAACTCAATTATTTATGATGTTTTAGTAGGATTTTCTATTCTTTAAACTGCGTTTTCTCGGTTTGTGTGTTTTCGCCATATTGTAGTACTTAAAATGCTAAAACTTCTACATATATTCATGTAGCAACTTTAAATTCTTTTTGTGTGTGTTCGATATGATGTGCTTGATAAAATTAGTTATGGAATTTGCTATATATTTTCAAAAAAAAAAATTTAAAAAATGAAAATGTAACAAAAGTCGCTTTTTTTCTGTGTTCTACCATCGATGTAACTTTAAAAACTTTTTTCTCAAAAACTAATTAATTAATAGCAAAACCCATCCCTAAAATTGTAAACCATACTATAATATGTACTCTAAAAAAAATTGGTAAAAAAAAGTCAACAAATGAGAAAGAAGAAGGAAATTTAAAATTGTTAAATAACTTTAAAAAAATTAAATTTTAAAATTTTCTGTTAGTTGAAGTTTGATTTTTCAGGTGAAAATCATTTTGTTGAACAATAGCACGTCATAACATACAAATGAAATAGGTAAAAGTTCTTAAATTAAAAAAAAAATGTCAAAAGTTGCCAAGTCCCCTTAAAGATCTAAGTGTCCACTACTAGAACAGTGTCCACTACCGGGTCATTTACCTTACTTTCTAAAAGTGTTATTACAGTACAAAAGTTATCATTCATTGGAAAATGAGTAAAACTAAATACTACTCCATTTTAGCATGCTTATTTAAATTGCAATAGGGTGAAGCTCCAAGTATTGAAAAAAAAATATTTTTTCAAAATTTCTTTTGGCGTAGGGAAGAAACCTGTGTTTTTTAAGCATATTAATTTCCTTTTCTTAGCTTCTTTTACGTAAAAAGAAAAAATAATAATAAAGCATGAAAGAATTCTTATTACCGTAAAAATATCGTTAAAAACAAAGAAACTAAAAAAAGAAGTGAAGTAGGGTCAGTTGGGGTAATTGTAAACGCTTTTCAATGTTTTAACTTTGATCCTTCCCTACCTCTTGAATGAATTCAGAGATAAAATTGTGAGCAATGTAGCCACTACTGTACTTCCTGTGAGTAAATGTGTGCAAAAATTTTGACTTTATGACTATTTGTTAGCAAATGAGCTCGTGTTTACAATTACCCCAGTCTGTTTACAATTACCCCAGAGATCTGGGGTAATTGTAAACAGTGATTTATTTTCGAATAAAGTTGATGCAAATGGAAAATTGCTTCATACACAGTCAGCTTGAAGTCTTAAGAAGTTCCTGAGCAATGGTTCTCAATCTGCGACCCACAGGCCGTATGTGGTCCGCTGAGTTATGTTATGAGTCGGATGAGACCATATAACGAGAAATATCTTGCAAAAAGTCAAGTAATGCGACAAATTTATCCCGCAGTGGATCAGTCAGTTAATCTTGGATCCCACAGAGCACCGAAAGTGAAGGAAAACTGAGCGTGGTCAACGCTTGGGAGGGAGACCACCTCCCGCAACTGGTTACTCGGAGACCGAGTGCGCCAAAAGGAGCTGTGCACGTAAAGTACATCGTCGCTTCAAATGTCTACCAAGTTAGAAATAGTACCAGCTAGGGGGCCAACCTAGGTGACGATCTCTCATCTGAGAACTGGTTTAAAATCATTAAGCCCCTCTGAGCCAAGTGTACTTCATTTTAGCGGATCTTACTAATAATCAGTAGGAGCCTTAATTCTCTGTCGCCCTGCTTGGATTTCCAAGCGGAATTAGCAGCAACAACAACAGTTATGTAAAATAGACTCAAAAGTGTAATTTACATCAAAATATAATACATATTTTCCCCCAAAAATATTGGAAATGGGATAAATTTAAGTGTTTACAATTGCCCCAGAGTACGAAATATATGGGGTAATTGTAAACACCTAACTTGCACATGAAAAATAACAGGGAGGATTAAATTCATAACTAAATGTTTTTAGCAGCATTCCATATGATAAATCAAAATAGTTGAAACCGCTTAAATCGCTTTTGTAGATGAGCTGGAGAGGAAAATATAAGATCACTAAATTTTGTTAAACAACTTTTTTCACTGTGCCATTTTCAAACAATAGTGACGCCTCCATAGTTTTCTTCGAAACTTACGAAACTGTTTCAATGTCTTCCCTATGCTGCCAATTTATCACTCACAAGCAGTTAAGTTTTCAAAACCACCACAAGTGTAGTTATGAAGCTTGTTTACAATTACCTTATGTTTACAATTACCCCAACTGACCCTAATTAAATAAAGATTGAAAAATAAAGCATTTGAAAGTAGGGTTTTGATATGGGGAAAATGAATGTCTGTCGCTCTGTCTGCCCCCTAATAACTTTTAAACGAATTGTCCGATGCGATTTTTTTTTTTTTTTTTTCATTCGAAAGATTTTGGCGGAGACATCTCATTTCTTTATTTTATTATTTTTTATTTGAACAATTTTTGGTTCAATTTTGAACAGTCCAAAAAATTGTAGGGGGTAAATAAATCAAATTTTGTAAAATCTAGACACAAAATCCTAGTTACTTTGAACAAACCCTTTGGAAGAAACTCTCTACGGGAAATATTTTTAGATTTGATTTTGTTCAATTTTGAACAGTTCAACAAAATTTTCATTAACGCCTACGGGGAAATTTTCACACCGATTTGCTTGGAACAAACTTTATCGGAAATATGTTATGACGTAGAACACGAACAGATGCGAAGTTCAACAAGAACTAGACATTTTTCAAGGATATTTTCGAATGAATAAATGAGTGACTTTACATACATGAATGTGTAAATGACTAAATAAATTAATGAATAAATGAAAGAATCAATGAGTGAGTGAATGAATATGTATGAATTGTTGAAAAATGTATGTTTGAAGTAATTCAGAACTAAAGTTAAATGAGTAAGAGAGAGATAGCTAGATTATAAACTTGAAGTTGGAGTATACGAGAAAGTAGGCTCGTATAGTTCTAGACGAAACTTATGATATAAAAATTATATTTAAAACAGGTCACCAACCAAACTGTTAATCCCAATTAAAGGAACCAATCATTCTATACTATTTCAGAGATAATTACTACAATCAAAATTCTTGATTTTTTGCTCAATATTTTAAAGGAACATGGGGCCCCTCCGGTCCTGATTGGTAAATGTTCAACCTGTTGGAGTAAGTTAAACGTTCCCGATCAACGTTTCACATCTATCTCTGACCAAATATGGACGCGTCATAATCTTGGACTACCAAATCCAAATCCCCGATACATGTTAGTAGCTCCACCGCATTAGCATATTGAGAGTGCTCGCAAGAGAGGGAGGTCTTGATTTTCATCTTAATTGGTTTCCGAAGGGGAAGACATGTAAATGGGATAAATAGGACTTTGATGGATCTGGCCCAAGATCCCAACGCTGCGGGGAGCGAAGTTTCGCGAGTCACATTGTTATGCATTCCTCTAAGATCAAAGGATTGAATCGAATAAAGAACGATATCGGGTCGAGCTAGATAGATATATATACATCTATGGATCTCGATCCGATGTGTGGACATATATTTTTTTCCCTTTATTATTTTATTTCGATCCAGGTTGAAGTGGAGTAAGGTGAGAGTGCCGAAGGATTATTGAGAAGCGACACGGGAAGCTGTCTGAAATTAAATTGTTTATTTTTTTCCGGCATATTTGGGAAACGAAACCCTCCGCGGTCTTCTTCGCAGAAAATTAATTCCTATTTGTGATTCGCATCGACAGAAATATTGGAGAACCTCACAAAAGCAGTACCTCTTCTGAAAATTGTTCCCCGCTGCCAAATTTCAGAATTCTCTCGCGATGAAAAGAAATTTCTTAATCATTTTTATTACTATTCGTCTCAAAAATACTTACCCTTATGGTATTTGGTTTGTCCTTTTGGAGCAATTCTTTGAAAGTTTTATTGATTTTTTTCGGTTTTTTTCTTTTCCTGAAAACCCGTATCTAATATGAGCCGTTTATTTTGAAAGTAGGGCAAGTCCATTTTTTGTTATTGAGAGATATTTAAAAATTTGCATTTTTAATATGTTTACATTTCTATTACAGACTATAACTTCTATCTCACAAACATTGGGATTTGTTTCTTTTTTTTGACTAGAAATTGTAAACTATTATAAATAAGTTTTATTTATAAATACATTTTCTTTTTTTCAAAAATGGGCCCACTTTTAAAATAAACGGCTCATAGGATATTTTCTTGATAAAGTGTTTTTTTTTTTTTAATCTCGAAAATAGCTTCTGCTGAGATGTATTTTTACACGGTTTTATTTAACTTAATTTATCACAGAAGTTTGCTACGTGGTTTTCGACCATTATTACTGCACAAATTATCTTAAAACGTTGCACACAAGATTATCTTCAGTGACAATACAATATTCCATCCATTTTATAATTTATTATAAGGGAAATTAGAAAAAAAATAATAATTTTGGCTCTGAGGAAATTATTAAAATTATTATTAGTCGAATGGCAATGATAGCTTTGTTTGGAATATTTAGATAATGCAACGATGTTTTGAATTTTAAAGCACTCAAATCATGGCGAAATTTTTTAGTTTTTGTTTTAATAAAACCGTGACTTTAAAACATTTTTACACTGTTTTATGTAAACATTAATCAATTGCAACTATAAATGGAGTAGAGTTTGCAGCATTTTCAATATAAAGTAACACATGGTGTAATGATACAGACTCTTATAACACTGTGCAACAAATTTGAACTTTTTTTTTTTTGTCCTTTAGATGAAATTATGTGATTCTATATAAACAAAATGTGCTTGATTCAAATATCAAAACCAAAATGGTCCATCACGTATCATTTTTGTTGGAGAACAACTTCCTATAGTTATACAATTTGGCTATAGAAGAATGTAACCGAGGCTGACTCATTAAAAACACAAGCACTAAAAGGATTTTTTTGGTCGTTTCTTGTTGTAGAAATCTGTTGGTGTGTCCTGATAACAAACCACCCATATTCAGTTCGCATTCTTCCATTCCATCGACCTCTGGAACGCTTTTCAAACATAGAGATGTCCTGATGAAACCTTTCCCCATCTCACCACTAATTGTGGTAAGATTTTGTGGAAAGAAGGCCATATGGAAGTCCAAAACGCGTAGTTTTAATGACATATGGCAACTTATAATACAAAAGCATTTTATCATGTCACCAATAAGATCTTCGTAGTTTTCAGCTTTCTCATTTCAAAGGAAACGTGAGCACACTGAGTTTTCTGCTTCTGACAGTTTGTTTTCAAGCAAGAATTTGAAAATAAAATTTTTCCATAAAAGGTCGATTATTTGATATGATTTTGGTGCCAGGTGTGAAGTTTTTTCTAGGAGGTTTATAGATGTAGTGATTGTTCTTCTCCCGACTAAATTCGCAGAGAAAGCAGAAGAATTTGGTGTATCCCTGTTAATATTCCAATGACTTTCAAATCTCTAAAAATGTGCTATTAAATGTAGTGTACTCAATTAACCTCAGTATTGCACTCATAACAACGTAAGTTTCCTTTATGTTTGCAGAATAAGCTACAGGAATAAATGGGAAAAAAATTCTTATATAGAGGAGGCACTGATAAGCAAGCGCCACTCTGCTAAATTATGTTCATGTCCCAATGCCTGAAATAGTCCATTCGTATTATTACAGCAGTGCACAATTTCTTCTTTCTCCTCAAAATAGTCAACAAAAAATCGTCTTCTAAAAACCTCGGAACTTCGGGAAAGTAGATAAAGCTTTCGTTGCCAAAATGTCACTAAACTACCCAAGTTCGTTTAAAAGGTCGTCAGAATGGCAAAGATTTCACTGTCAACGAGAGAAATATAAATTATAATAAATTAAGTCAATAAATTACGAAAGTATACACATATATTGAGAAAATACGTGAAAAGCTAAAATGTCGATTTTTGGGAAAATGGTGCGTGGAAGTCAAAAAATAATTGCAGATTCGTAGTTTTCAGCCAAAAATACATGAGAAATACACATTTTCATCTAAAGGACATTTTTCATGTTGCACAGTGTAATTTTGCACCGGCTTCAAAATGTTTATAATTCGTATCGATGTTGTTTAAAGAATTAATTTATTTAAGTACCGATAGTCACTTTCAGATAAACATGACTTTTAATTAATGCTGGAGCTCATTCAGCAGTTATAACTCGACCGTAATAATTAAAGTTAGCATTGAAAACATTATGCTATTATATTTATATGCAGCGATCTTTTCTTAAGCCTTTCGAATTTTAAGGGTATTTTTAGGATTTTAAAATGTTTAACTTCTGACTCTTTGGAACGGAAACACCTTAGTTTTTTTATCTAGCGATCATTCTCAAGTTTAGTTTGATTATTGAACTTATATCCTGCAGACGTTCTGCGGGAAATCAGCTAGTTACCTAGTAAATGACTCAACAAAGACACCATTGTCATCTGGAATCTATTGAAACATAACATAACAATTACACTGCTCTACAGTGGTTCGCTAACAGCAACCAAATTACTATTTTTATTATAGATTCATATTGTTATTCAAATGCCTGCGAGTAAAAAAGTTCCACCACGTCACATTTTTGTGTAACAAAAATTTGAGCTTTCTGCTATTTTTCATGATTTTTTTGTCGCATGTGGCAACCCAACGCTTCTGGTACCCTACAATCTCGCATATCTAGTTATTTCTGGCATCCCATTATGAAAAACTTCCTTGTTGAATATAGTTGTGGGTTTTTGTATTATAGTTCATGTTGAAAATGGCAAATTTTGAGCGCAGACATTGCAAAACTATGCCGGATAAGTTTTGTTACATTTGTGGGCGGTTTATTTTTGAATCTCAAGGTAGAAAATGTGAATAAGGCTTGTTTCTTGTACTTCGGGTGTCAAGTTGGTGTCCAAGATGAAAATTGGGCTCCTCACGTGTGTTGCGTGAGTTGCAATGTGGTTCTTGGTCCTTGGATGAAAGCCAAAAAAAGCTCTTCACCACTTGCTGTCCCAATGGTGTGGCGAGGACCTTCAAATGCTTTTGATGATTGTTACTTTTGTCTTACACACATAGAAGGATATTCCAAAAAGCAAATACATAAAATTGAGTATCCGAATATCCCATCTGCACAGACAGTTCCTCACGGCAAGCCCTTAATGTTACCAACTGTTCCATTGAATTGAAAAGATATTGACATTCAATAGAGGTGAGTAACATTGTAGACACAACTGAAACATATGTTGTTCAAGGTACTTGTAACCCAACCAGAGAGTTCCATTTTATTCGTCAAAATGAACCGAATGATCTGCTTCGCAAACCAGTAGCCCACTTAGCTTCCATAAAAGAAACGTACGCTAACGTGGTGACTATTCTAATTGCATTTAAGTATAAACAGTTCAATTGGCGAACTTGTGGAGACTTAAAGGTCGTAATTAATGGATCTTCAGGAGAAATTTACTGAGTATTGTTGCTTTTTATATTTGTGGGATATTGGAGCAACAGCACAGCATTTCGTAAAAAAGGAATGACCACCCAGAACATCACTTCACCTTGGAGCTAGTAATGTTTAACACAACTCTCTTATTGAAAGGGGGAAAATTCTGCTCCCTCCACTTCACATTAAATTAGGACTGATGAGGAATCTTTTGAAGGCCATAGAGAAAAAAGAAGGATAAGGATTAAAATTTTTAAAAGAACGTTTTCTACAATTGAGTGAAGCAAAACTTGAAGAAGATGTTTTTATTGGACCTCAAATTGGACAAGTTATTTGCGACCCTGATTTCGAAGGGAAGCTTAATCAAACAGAGTTAGCAGCTTGGAAATCGTTTGTGAAGGTGGTGAAAGCGTTTTTAGCAAAAAAGAAAGATACAAATTATAAAGTCCTAATTTAAGATCTTCTTAAGTCCATCCAAGCCATGGGCTGTTGGATGTCACTTAAAATTCCCTTTCTACATTCACATTTGAATTTTGTCCCAAGAAGATCTTGGTGAACATAGCGATGAACAAGGGGAAAGATTTTACAAGGACATTAAGATTATGGATACCCGATAGCAATGTCATTGGGAACCAGCAGTGATGGGTGACTACTACAGGTTTATAAAGAGCAAAGATTTAACGTCACATAAGAAAAAAAATGACAACATTTCATCGCCTTTATTAAAGTTTGATAGTTTTATGTTTTATTTAGTCTAAAATATGTATCTTTTCTCAATCAAAATAGAATTCCATGATGAATTAAGGATATTAATCATGATAAAAATTGTCATTTAAATGCATTTTTTGAGTTTCTTTTCGTACTATACGATAGTCATAACAAAAAAAAACTGCACGTGTTACAGCTTTTTTAATTATATTCGAATTATACGCTACAAAACTAGTTGAAAATAGCTAATTGTATTTGTGTTAGGGATTTTTTTTTGTCGACTAGTGTTATAAATGAGGCTTGCCTGGCAAAAGAAAAGGGGTAAAAATTAACTGATAATAGAATGTTTCTAAAATTTAATTGATATCACTAAAACTCGTCAATAGCTACAAAACAAAAACTAAGAAAAATCGGTCAAAAAACAGAGGATAAAATGGTTCTTAACTGTTTTGTATTTGCCTATTTATATATAAATCAATATTTATTTTTTGCTCTAAAGCAGTCGTTGTCAAACCGTCGATCGCGATCTACTAATAACTCGGGGAAATTTTCGGTAATTCGTGGTAAGGATCATCTGTCACTGTGTTAATGTCCAAAGTTATACCAAACAATGACGATATTGAGGTCATTCTGATTTGTTAACAGAGAAATTCAGCATTTTATAAAAAATTCTTGATAATGTCCGACTTTTCCGAAAACGCATCCACGTCTCTTAAGCCGCGTTTACACGATGCCAGTTGAAGAGACAATTGTCTGGGCCAATTGTCTCTGGACAGTTGTGGGAATGTGATGGCTAGGCCATTTGGAAGAAAATCTGTTCACACTGTGAAAGTATTGGCATGGCAGTTGATAACGAAAATGGCTGAGAGACTTGACTGACACGAGTGAATTGGCACAACACAAAGCAAATCAACTGGCTGCAACGTTTACACGGCGCCAACTGGCTCGACAACTGTGATTCAGAGTGGTGGGGGACTCACTGGGCGCAGTTCATTGTCCTCTGTCTACTCCTGGAGTCAACTGAATTTCAGGACAACTGTCGAGGCAGTTGGCTTGCCAATTGATCTGAATTGTTCACACGTAGCCAATAACTTTATGCGAATAATCTGTCTCCAGACACTTGTCTCTTCAACTGGCATCGTGTAAACGCGGCTTTTATGCTATTGCAAAAATACTTGAAAAGGATGTTGCTTAAAATATTTTTGTCAGTGACTGTTGATTAAAAAAGAGGAATCAATATGTTTTCCTTAAAATTTTACTGCTAATTCTTGCTTCCTTTTAAGAAACTGATAATCTTATTTTAAAAACAGATTTGAAAACCGGATTTAAAGTCCTTGCTTTTAATCAAATTTCGTATTATGTTTAGAAAGTGATGCGTCCATACTACAAATCGAATTAAAACATCGCCTTTGAAATTTTATATTATCACTTACTTCATTATCAAACGAAACACACTTTTCTATTCACGAATAGAAGATAAATATTTAAGACAGACATAATGCTATTTGAAGAGAGTGCCAACACTGAAAACAATTTTTTGCTGACAGCGAATTTAAAACTCGCCAAAACTGTCATCAAGTTAATAATTTGTTAAGAAACAAATTTAAGAGGATATTCGAAGATTCTGTGCAAAAGACTGAATTCGTTTTAAATGCCCTCGAGTTTTGGACCCATGCTTAATTTAATAGAATTTGATGAAAGGAAAATTCAAATTAGAAGAATCGTGTGTCAATTATTTTGAAGTTTACTTTGACTTCTACTTATGACTTCTTTTCGGCAAAATAATGCACAGTATGATGAATAAAAATGTTTTTCAAGTGAGTTTTGTTAAAAGCATGGGATGAAAGTTTGACAGTTTAAGAGCTTTAAAGTGCATAAAAGATAATCGGAAGTTCATAATAAACAGCAAACATTTTTCTGCTCGTAAATTTGTAATGAATGTTCACTTTCTGTTAACCTTTAAAGCAAGATTTTTTAAATAACCTTTTTCAAACAAAATTGTTGGCTTTTATTTCTTGTTTTAAATCATGGGAAATGGGAGTTTTCGAATTTTTGGTTTATCTTTATTTTGTGAAGTAAAGACTATAAACATCTCTGAAAACGTTTTGGTCTGCGATAAGTACCGTCAATCGCGCCAACTTTGTGTCACGTGCGCCAACTTTGTGCCACATCGTCCTTTCAGACACTAGGACTGCTTAACGGCTGTTGAGGCGTAAAAAATCTTTGAAGCTCTATTTACACCTCGGCCTCCAGTTGGTAGCCTTAGTGTCTGAAAAGATGTTGTGGCACAAAGCTGACTTGCTCTCATAAAGTTGGCGCACTTGACGGTATTTATTTTCTAAATAATTTTTAAACTTCAAGCGCAGTAAGCTACCCAAAAACAATTTTATGCGCACGTTCGTCACACTTTATTGAAAAACGTCACCACTCTGATGGTGGCACAACGAGCACTCGTAGAACAAGTTTTAACTGCATCAGGTTTGACTTTAAAATGTTCACGAGCGATACAAGTCGCCGAGTAAGAAATTTTGCTGGATAAAATCAAATAGCATCATTGATGTCATAAAATGTCCAGAAGCGATACAAGTCGCCGAGTAAGATATTTCGCTGGATAAAATAAAAAAACATCATTGATGTTATAGAGTAGTATGAAAGTATGAACACTTTTATGAAAAGGCTTCAAATCTACCATGAAAGCAGAAGGGAAAAAATAACTTGGATGTTTTACATCTAGAAGCTCCTTGTCGCATTGAAAAAGGGATTCCAAGCAATCCCGAAACATATGTCTGCGTTTTAATACTCATTTGTGCTTTAAATTAACGTGAAATTTTATTTCTATTATTTACTTGCACAAAGTTAAATTATTATTATCATTTATGAATTGTTTTGATTGATAGCACTAAAACTCATCAATAGCCACTAAAATAGAAAAAAGTAAGAAAAACCGGTTGAAAAACATTCCACGGTAATGGAGGCAATTAAAGCAACGTCATTGGTTTACGTGGCAGAGATGAAAGCAATGTAAACAAAGGAAGCCGTAGGTTTGCTTTACTTCGAGTTCGACAAATCTAATTAAAAACTAGGCTAAAAAAAGTTCTTCTACATTACATAAAATTAACACTAAATAAAACACTAACTATTGTAATAATTAATAAATTTCTTTCATAATGAATAAATTAAATGTAAATACTGGGTTATAATCAGAAAAAGCTTTGAAAATAGTCAATTATTTTTAAGATAACTCATTTTGCCTAGTGAACTCCACGTAGATCTCAATTGAAAATCTTAGTAAACAAAGAGCGGATATCACGTGACAACGATGATCGCTCATAAGTCCCTCTAGCGGTGAATTGCCCCCATTGATCTTAACTGTTTTACGTTTTTATTCTACAACATAGAGTACTCGTAGCCGTTAAATTAATGTTGGCAGATTTTCTAAAACAGTCGCCAAAGTTGGACGCATAACCAATAAGTACCCAAAAGACCAAGTGGAATTAACCTATAGTCAATCTCAAAATACTAACTTCTCCCCGAAAATATTTTTCAAACATGATGTTGACAAACTGAGCTGCTCCAAAATAGACGATCATCCAAGCCTGCATGTTTTATAATGATTGAATGAAATATACGCATTTTGTTTCGAACGAAAATTCAATCCTGCTTTTTCAAAGACACTACCGAAATCTTTCTTCAGTGCTGGGAACAGCTCCGAGCCTATTTCCTTAAGTGTATAAATTACGCTTTTCTATATTTCTTTACACCATTCTTTTGATCCCGGAGTAAACATTCTTCACCCTTGCCGGTTCTATGGGCAAGTTGTCAAAACAAGCTGAGAGGAAATTGAAAAGCAAGAAAAATGGCTTTCTGAGTTTGGAAAGATTTAGGAAATTCAGATATTTTTTTCCCCTCGACCTCCATTGGAAGAGGAGCTTCAACAGAAAAACGGCTCCTCTAAATGGAAAATCTTTTTTCAAGTGAAGAAAACGTAGTTTCCGGCACTACACAAACTTTGCTGTTAGATACTTAGAGCTTCCATTGGAACTTCATAAAAAGATGAAATACAAAAGCTTCTCAACATTCTGAAGCTGCGATTTTCGAATACGTTATGGTACCATGACAGGCAACAAACTCTTCAAAAACAAGTTACTCTAATAGTTGAATAGTTTTCAAACAATTCCCAATGTTTCATCTTGATGTACGGCTCGAAAAAATAGTGTAAATTCAAAACTTTAGAATCAATTGTATGTTTCTTTTTTTTTATATTTATCAAACAAAAAATATATACATACAATTTAATTTTAAATTTCAAAAAATAACTGCATCGCAAATTGCTATTATTACAGGGGAAATAATTTGGCGAAACCTGCCCGCATTTCGCATTCTACTTCAAATAAATGCGGTAATTCCTTTTTGCAGCGATACAATACTGGCTCTGACAGTACAGTATTTCAGGCTTACTTTGGTCCACCGGGGGTTCACTTTAAACCACGTCATATTGTATATTTGTTTTCAAAAAAAAAACTAGAAGGTACACTACTACACTCAGCTGGCTAGGTTATAGTTATTTCAGTTATCAGTTTTCCCCTTTTACGATACATTTCGATAGTTAGATAGTTACAGTTTTCCACTTTTTTTTCCAAATTTACGATATAAATTGGCAACACTATACACAGATAATTGTGTAATATAGTCATTCTGAATTCACGTCTTGGAAGCTACTTTTCAATGCTGGTTTAAAGTTGTCCAATGCACTACCGTAACTTGTTGAAATCGTAGTTTGTTGAATGTTGAAAAATATTTTATATATATATTTAGAAATTTTATTCCTTTGGTTCAAAGTTGCACAACTATAATTCTTTTATTAAAATAATTTTTGAATGCACTTTTCTGACGGGGTTCAGAGTTATTCTAAATGGAAGGATCACTATGAAGTAGGTTATTAATTCATTTTAAATGTTTTTTTTTTTTTTTGTTGTTGTTATTATTTCGTAAATTTTGGTGATAATGCAAACTGTTAGTACTTCTGCTTCAGTTTTGCGATAGTACTATTAAAATATAAGTGGGTCACTTAAAAATAGAGAAATTATACATCACAGTTACCCTGATTGACTGTAAGGGATCATTCATAAATTACGTAACGCTTCGAGGGGGATGGATGTTCTTGAAATTGTGACAAAATGTGACAAGGGGAGGGGGTAGCAAGAAGTGTGACATCATGCTTATGCAACATCGAGTGGCATGTGTATGGAGGGGTATGTTTAAGTGGGACATTTTGTGACAAACGGGGGGAGGGGATCAAATATATGGGGGAAAAGCGTGACAACATTTATGGACGGTCCCCGAGTCTTTGAGAGAATAAGAGATCTTACATTGGATTAATCTCATTTATTTAAATCTTAAAGTGAAAAAAAAAAAACCTGATTTGATTATCGACAGTATCTAACTCCACTCAATAGTTCCAGTCTGATGTAAGTTTAAGATTTATAGAAATGCCCATTTTAATGGACATTAGTTCCAGAGAACACGACTACACCAGTTTGGGAGAAAAATCCGAGCCTTTTCCCATCGAGATAATGACTATCCTACCTTGTTCAATTTAAATACAAATTGTCTTTTTTTTTTTTTTTAGTTTTTTTGGAGTAAGCCATTATATTTGAAGTATTACTTTTCTACTGAATTTTTTTTGTCTGATTAGAGAGTTAAAGTTGATGAGATCGATTTACTTGAAGTGAATTTTATTCAGTTTTGATGAGTATTTGAATGTCTTATTAACAAAACAGAGACTTTTGAGAAAATAATTGATGTAATGCTTGATTTTCAAAAAAGCTTAGTTGGAAAAAAACTGCTTTTAAATCATTTTTTTCCTTCCATATTTTTGATATATAATGGTCAATTTTTATATTCTTCCACAGAAACTTACAGTCGACATGGTAAAAGTCACTTTTCATCATTATTTGAAAGTTTAAATTGACAAAATCTCAAAACTGCAGGACTTACTGGCTTTAGCCAGAACGACAACAATACAAACGTAAAAGGCTCTCAGGAAATATTAAAACAAACGTTTAAAACTCTTCACTACCTTCCACTGATTCTGCTTTCTCCAGCGAGCATCTAGGAGGAATAGTCCTGAGATTCGAATAATAGAAGATAGGTGGCAGACTCCAGCTTCCAAACTCAAAACCTATCTTTACTTCTTTATAATAGAAAATTCAAGAGGAAAAATTACTGCTTATTTACGAAAATCGCCACTATCTCGTGGGAAGAGCTCTATTTGGCAAATGCATGGTACGATGACAAAGACGCTTTCCGAAGTTACATTTTAGGCACATGTTTGCTGTTTTTTCCTAAATGCTGACAAATTCCAATTCCAATTTGAGTTTTTAGCAGAAAATATTGAAAAAAATGCACCTGGTTTATTATCCCCTATCCCCTATAAAATAATAGCCAAAGTTGTCTGTCCGTCTGTCCGTCTTTCCATTTGTCCGCGTTTTAAAAGAGTATAAAACAAAGTCGCTTCCCGTAATCATTCATAAGGTCACTTTTGTCTGATCTGCTTTGGGAGATTTCAGTGCCATCATGCTGTCTTAACTCTAAGAAATTTCCGTGGCATTGCTACCTAAGAATTTCGGAAGTCATATCTAGAGAAGACTCTAGATATGACTTCCGAAATTCTTTCACAAGTTTTAGCATCCAGTACAGCAGATAGTGAGTATAATGACAGTGATATTGATATAATCAGAAGTGCCCACTCAGAGCTTGGAATGTTGTGAGCGATGCTACAAGGTTGCGGGACACATCCTAACTACCAGATCTTCGCTTGACACTCTTGAAATCCATGCTTATTTTGTGGTAAATGCATTTGAATAACGTATCAGGTCACTTTCGTGAAGTCCCAACGGGTGACCTTACATCCAGGTATGACTATATCGCATACAGGAATTTCAAAAGAATCTCTTTTTCAACCTAAAGCACTTTTCAGCTTTTGAGTGTTTGCTTGCCTTTATCCAAAAGGTTTTGTTCTTTGCATTAGCGTGCATGGAATATATTTTGCAATTTTATACGTCTTTGCTCTATATTCTCTCCCATTTGGTTTTTGCATAAAGCTGGGCGTTTACTACTTAACCCTTTAATTGTTGACCAAAATTTGATTTAAAGTTTAACCCCATAATGGTCGGGTAATTTTCAAGAAAACGGTCATAAAAGTGCCTATTTTTTATTCCTGAAAATTATATAAAAATCTGTGCATGAACAATATATATATTTATTTTTAATTCTTGATTTGTTTTTATCTAGAAATTTTAAAAAATGTATAGGAAAAGCCAACATTCAGGGTTACTATGACTTAATGTTGGTTTTACAGCAAGCAAGGAAATTTTTAAGATTATGTGTTTTAAACTTTAGAAATTTATTAAACTTGCGTATGATATAAATAAAGAAAAGGACTTTTTCTTGTGTGATAAATTTGAAAGCATGAGATAGAGAGACCAACTTCACAATCTGGACAGTAGTACCAGAGTTTAATTCCTACATTATTACTGTTTTTATTTCTTCTAGAGCAACAAACTTTGCATTCTCTATATTTTTGCTGTTTTTTATCAGTTGGGGGTATCTGTCTAAATAAATTGACTTTCAATCAAACTATTGGGATTATCCTCAAAGCTTGGCCCCCTCTTTTTTTTTGAAATGTTGTCTGTTGAGTGCTACCTTTCAATAATAAAATGTTGTTAAATAAAATGTTTTCCGGGCAAAATAAATGAAATAGTTCTTGGCGCGTTACTACTGAACACTCCAGCCCGGAAATATCACGGAAGCGAGAAATAGAAGGCGAAACCTCAGCCCGTCACATTCACATGAGCGAGAAATGGTGAAACCTCAGCCCGTCACATTCACATGAGCGAGAAATGGTGTAACCTCAGCCCGTCACATTCACGGGAGTGAGAGGGAAGGGGTTAATTCAAGTAATTAAAAAAATAAGTGCATACTTTTTAAAGAAAAATGTTTAGTTGTATTGTGACATTCGTTTGCAAAAGGAAACACACCTAAGTAAACATATTACGCCAAAAGAAAACTGAAAAGCTTTAGAGTTCTCAAGCTTAAAGGTCCGAACTGATGCCAAAAGTTAAAATAATAAATGGTGTGAAGCAAACTATAATAATTACCATAATGAATGCTTTCTAAGAGAATTAAATGAAGGGTAAAGGCAAGAAAACTGAGGCGTGTTATTTTTTGCGCCCCGCTGGACACAGCTGCGAAAAGAACCATAGATCGTAGCGCCATCACGCGCAGACCTTCCGAAATAAATGGAATCAGAGAGCGGAAAAGGCAACTAGCAGCGCCCCCTTTAGCGATTCTTTGTCAAGTGGCGGGATCCCTTCTCTCCAGAAAAATATTTTCCATCGCAAAAAATAAGACACATGCTTCTGGAAGGATAGGGATTCCATTTTTCTTTCCATCGAAGGTCGAGTTGAATGGAGTTTTTAATATTATTTGCATATTTTTTCATCTATCCCTTTGGAATACGGGCACATTTTTCAAGTGGCTTTTTTTTTGTCAGCGAGTTGTCAAGGCAAGCTGAGATGGAAAACGCTCTTCGGAACAGTGAGAAACTTCTGGAATGACAAACGAAGTCGTGTTTTGAAAGATTTAGGGTGAACTCTGGGGGCTGTTTGGTATTTGATTTCCGATTTGCGTGTGGCGGAGTGATGCATATTTTGTATTGTTTGACCTTTTTTCACCGATGGAAATGTATACTTTTGAATACGCGTGGATGATTTTTGTTTAACGCTGCAAAGATAGGGGTGAAAATTTTATGGTGCTTTGCTGCTGTTGTTTTCATGGTTTTGCTAAATTTCGAAATACAGGTTTACCTAACGGTATTTAATAAAATTACCTAATAATTCGACGAGAGAAATACAGTGGGGTTATAAAAATTGTATGGTGCCTTGCTGTTGTTGTTTTCATGGTTTCAGTTCATTTCAGAATTAATATTCACCCAACGGTATTTAATAAAATTAACCAATTTTTCGACGAAAGATATACAGGGTGGTTATAGTTAAACTAGTAAGCCCGGCGGTCATGCAAAATGACCGCTGTTCTAGACATTATAAATATACAGTTCTCCCTGTAACCGGAAATGCACATCAAATCAAAGAGATATTATCAGGTAGAACACAGTAAAGTTTAATGAGTAAATAATAAACATATAATCATTTCGGAAAAAAATATCCTTACCGAAAAAAATTTAAGTTATAATAAGCTGTAAAATAAAAATATTATTTACTATATAATCAAATTGTTTGTGAAAAATATTTATTTATATCCAACATAATCATCGTCAAAACAATAGTTTTAACGAAACTGGAAAAAAGAGCGCTGCCACTTTAATATATATAAAAAACGCAGACGACAAATAAATTAAAACAAAGAAAGGAGAATTAAATTAAATGCGCGTTTACAGTAATTTTTAACGGAGATTGCAAATCTAGCGATGCCTCACTCAAAATGCTAGAGAAATGTTTTGATTATTAGTCGTTTTCATTGCAGAGACAATTGTGTAGATGGCAGCACGATGCTGTTTTCTCGGAGTTAGAAATTCGGAATAAGCTATCGGCGATAAACAGACAGTTAAGCAGCTTATATATAATATTTACCCTATTTAGAACTACATACATGGAATGTGAAAATTTTGTGGTGCCTTGCTGTTGTTGTTTTCATGATTTCGCTCCATTTCATGATACATGTTCACCTATAACGGTATTGATAAAATTAACTAACTATTCGACGAGAAAAATACAGGGTGGTTATAGTTAAATTTACACTGTTTAGAATTACGTACGTGGAATATAAAAATTTTATGGTGCCTTGCTGTTGTTCTTTTCATGGTTTTGGACCCTTTCATAATACGTATTCACCCAACGGTGTTTAATAAAATTAACCAATTTTTCTACGAGAAAAATACAGGGTAGTTATAGTTTAATACCCAGTTAAGAAGTACTTACAGATGGTTAATAGACGTAGTCATTAAAACTTGGAATATGTGTTACAAAACCGATGGAAAAAAAAAATCTGCAAAAAGAAAATATTTGTTCGAAACTTCACCACCAGCTGAGAAGGGCGCATGAAGAATAAAAAACTAATCTGAATAGGAAAACTCCATTCTGTCACATATTTTGTTGAATTTGCATTTGTTTTGTTTCAAACACATACTTAAATAGTATTTAATAGTATTGCGAAGAGCTTATATTTCAATGAGAGCTGCAAATGATAGAGAATCAAGAACCATTAACCTGGTGGCAAAAATTTGAACTATTAATTTCATGCGCCAGATTTATGCTTTTCATGGTCCATATAGCATAAATAGCAAGTTTCAATGTCCATTAGAACTAACACTATGTAGGTCTAAACAAGATTACTTTAATAAAAACCGCCCTGTATGTTTTGTCCAAAACTTAATAAATTTTTATAACCTTCCCTTTTGCTTTAAAACATTTCAATAAAAGAAGGAAAGAAAGAAAAAGAAGAAAAGCGTTATAAAGACTGGAATGTCCCCCTTAAAATTTATTAGGGAGGAAGCAGACAAATTAACCTCAGTAAGCTACTCGACCGCAGCAAAAACCTGCTAGGGGCCGTTCATAAATGACGTCACGCTTTTTCCCCATATATTTGACCCCCCTCCCCCTTTGTCACAATATATCACACTTCAGCAGGCCCCCCATCCCCCCTGTCACAATATGTCACACTTCAGCGGACCCCCTCCCCCCGCGTCACGCTATGTTGCACAATGCATGATGTCACACTTCTTGCTACCCCCTCCCCTCCCCTTGTCACACTTTGTCACAATTTCACGAACCCCCCCTCCCCCCTCGAAGCGTGACATCGCTTATGAATGATCCCTTATAAAATTTTTCTGTTTTAATTTAATTACAATTGTTTTTGGTTTATTTTGCTTTTTACTTATACTTTATTTATTTTATATATTCCACTTACGGAAGCTGAAAATAATTCAATTGCTGAATACAGAGTTTGGTACTATACGTAAAAGAATAATACAGAAACCCCTCGTTATATCGCTCATTCGGATTTATCGCGCTTTTTCTATGCCGAAAATTTTAAGTTTGAGGTCTCGAAAGTAAAAATATGATACAGAAATACTTTCTGAATTTATATTGCAAGAGCTGTGGTTGAAAATAGCAATTGTTACGTTTAGTTTTATTTGCTATTTTTATTAAGAAAGTTGCCATTATGTAAGATCAAACTAAACTTTTTACGTTGACACGCAATTTACTTGTATTTTTTGAGTTATTTCGAACGGTCGCGGTTATATCGCGCATTCCGATATATCGCGCGTCTTTACTGTCCCCCGACAAGCGCGATATAACGAGGATCCACTGTATTAAATTCTTTAAAAGGTCATGCATTAAATAAGTATACGAGCGATGTAGTTTCCTACACACATAATGACGTAACTAAGAGCATTAATAAAATTTTCATAATGTATAGCGTTTTCCATTGAAAAAAATAAAATTATTTCCAAATTGCGTCAATTTGATTTTACACTTATAAAATCCATATCGAACTACATAGTTTTATTATACATATTTTTAGTTAGAACTCAACAAAACAGAATTGAAGGAACGCATTAATTTACCCTATGTAAAAATGGTTACATAGAAAATGATTTTTTAAAAGTTTTAGTTATGAATGCATTAACACAGCTGTATCGAAAACAACCTCAAACAATCTCCACTGATACTTGAATATATCTACTGTAGTGACTTAGCTGGAAATAGCATTTAAATACAAGAAATATCTTATTTTTGCTTTATTTATTTATTAAGTGGAAAATTACAGAGCCAATAACGGGCAAAAAAGAAAAAAAAAACTTTACTATTAATTTTTATGAGTAAAGTCACTTTCTGCAGTAGTAAGGTTTTGCAAAAGTAATATTTCAAATTGAAAAATTGAAATTAATGTTTTCTCACAATAATTATTCAATGAGCCTTAAGAACTAATCGGAGAACCAATTAGAATAATTTGAACAAAACGAAATTATAACAAAAGACGAATGACAAGATTACTTCTAAAGTTTTGTTCATAACGATTCGAATTACTCCTCCACCCCATCCTCCTAAATCGTCCGGCTCCGATACTTCCGAGTCCGTCAAAGAAATGGAACAGACGATTTCCCATCAAGGTAATGATGCGTCTCCTTTCATTCTAGATGTCGTTTCGGGCGCCATTACGTTTTAGGATCAAGATCGTTAATATAGTTAGCTATAATTGTTTCGGAATCAAAAGGGCTAACTAAAAATGTAATGATATGAAACGAAAAAAAAAAGTCATACATTAAAAGGTCAAACGATTGGTAACTACTTTTGAATAATTTATCGTCTGTAATCTGGAAATAGTCACAAATCACAAAATAATTGCATACGGGTACTATTTCTTCATTTTTAAGTGCCCCCAAGCATATTTTAATAAGGTTATTGTATTTACTAGCATAAAACTGATTAAACGCTCCTAAAGTATTGTGTAATTACGAAAAATTAAGAAATATCAATATAGTAGAGCCTCTTGTTTTAATAATGATAATTGTATTTTATTTCTAAGGGGCTGCTGTTGTCGTCTGCCATTTACAGACCAAGTGCGTTTCCGAGAGATTGGTACCATCTGTTTCAGCGGCACCACAATGAGTGTGGTACCATCTGTGGGCATGAGAATTGTTGACGTCCGGTTTCTCCCCCTGAAAGGGCGAACACCCGGACTCTGTTGATGCGAAATTGCACTAGGAATTTAATTTATCTGAGAGCATCCAAGCCAAATGTTTACTCAAGGGATTTTTATATGACGCATAATCATACGACATGGGCGCTAACGATTTTCTGCATCTTGAAAATCCACCTGCTTGGGCCAGATTTGAACCTGCGATCTTGGGCGTACAAAGCTTGCACCTTACCACCAAGACACTCTGTCGACCTTTCAGACTGAACGAACTACCCTGTCATATTTATTGTAAATAATAACAATATACACAAAAAAATAATAATTCTTCTAACCAGAACTTTTTGGTTTAATTGGGTCTAATATCACAACATTAGAATTAAAGTAGCGAGTACCATATTGCATTATTCATGTTTATTTCTAAACATAAAATATCAAAAAACTGATTAGTATTCTACACGTAAGTTTTTAGCAAAAGAAGAGCGATACTTTGCAAGAATAGAACGTAAGAAATTATTTCTACTCACTACGTGTGCAGGAGTGAGAGGAAAAAAAAAAAAGAAAATACAAAAACCTGATCATTTGGAGAAGGAAAAAGCATGGAGAAGTAACGAACAACTTCTTAACTGGAAGCAGAATAACACTGTTTGTTGAACATTACGGTCACGATTTGACTTTCCAGGCAAACGATCAAATTGAATGATATTTTTTAGTTAAAGTAAAGAGTAACGCTTTTTATGAAGGCGCGAAGGAATTCATTGGAAGGAATAAAAATTAATATCGCTTGCACAAAATATTTTTCTTAATAAGCATCTAACGTTTTATGAGTTGCAATACGGCAAAGAAATAATAACAGAGCGTAGTTTCAAATGGTAAATTTTTTTTGCATTCTGTGGTTTGCTAATAACGAAAATAACTTCATAAAAGTTACTCTGGCATGAGAAAATTAATTTGTTTTATTCCATTATTCAATATAAAGCATCTGTTAATTGATGTTGAGTATACTATAAGTTTTGGTTGTGGAAAAAATATAAAAGGTCATGTGCACTTTTTTTCGTTTTTAAAAGAGTAAAATTTATTCACTGTTTTCTTTGCATTTTCCTTTGTCTTTGAAATATGTTGGATAAATTTGTTTTTTGTTTTTAATGGTATAAAAACTATGGGATCGTTCATAAATGATGTCACGCTTTTTTTCAATATATGTAACCCTCCTCCCCTACCTTTGTCAAAGTGTCACACATCAACATACCCCCTCCCCCTTTGTCAAAGTGTCACTTCAACATACCCCCCTCCCCCCTTTGTCACATGTTACGCTATACTACATTAGCATAAAATAGGTTCAATTTGCTGATTTTAAATGTTTTTATGGAAATCAAAATGTACGATGTCGCACTTCTTGTTACCCCCCTCCCCTTGTCACAAACTGTCACACTTTTATGAACCCTCCTCCCCCCCTCGAAGCGTGACATCATTTGAATGCCCCTATTATGTCTATCACTATTGAAATTGTCATTGCTATAGCATGTCCTAACCTCTTCACTTTTAACCTTATTTAGCAATCACGGTCAAACAACCCAACTGCAAGTAATTTGCCGCTTCACGGTAAACTATTCCAACTGCCTAAAACCCTACTGAAGTTGTCATTGCGTATAGCAGCGAGTCCTAACCTCTTCACGTCCTTATTTAACAAACACGGTCAAACAGCCCCACTGCAAGTAATCAGTCGCTTCCGGTAAACTATTCCAACCGCCTACAACCTACTGAAGTTGTCATTGCGTATAGCAGCGTGTCCTAACCTCTTCACGCCCTTATTTAACAAACACGGTCAAACAGCCCCACTGCAAGTAACAGTCGCTTCCGGTAAACTATTCCAACCGCCTACAACCTACTGAAGTTGTCATTGCGTATAGCAGCGTGTCCTAACCTCTTCACGCCCTTATTTAACAAACACGGTCAAACAGCCCCACTGCAAGTAACAGTCGCTTCCGGTAAACTATTCCAACCGCCTACAACCTACTGAAGTTGTCATTGCGTATAGCAGCGTGTCCTAACCTCTTCACGCCCTCATTTAACAAACACGGTCAAACAGCCCCACTGCAAGTAACAGTCGCTTCCGGTAAACTATTCCAACCGCCTACAACCTACTGAAGTTGTCATTGCGTATAGCAGCGTGTCCTAACCTCTTCACGCCCTTATTTAACAAACACGGTCAAACAGCCCCACTGCAAGTAACAGTCGCTTCCGGTAAACTATTCCAACCGCCTACAACCTACTGAAGTTGTCATTGCGTATAGCAGCGTGTCCTAACCTCTTCACGCCCTCATTTAACAAACACGGTCAAACAGCCCCACTGCAAGTAACAGTCGCTTCCGGTAAACTATTCCAACCGCCTACAACCTACTGAAGTTGTCATTGCGTATAGCAGCGTGTCCTAACCTCTTCATGCCCTTATTTAACAAACACGGTCAAACAGCCCCACTGCAAGTAACAGTCGCTTCCGGTAAACTATTCCAACCGCCTACAACCTACTGAAGTTGTCATTGCGTATAGCAGCGTGTCCTAACCTCTTCACGCCCTCATTTAACAAACACGGTCAAACAGCCCCACTGCAAGTAACAGTCGCTTCCGGTAAACTATTCCAACCGCCTACAACCTACTGAAGTTGTCATTGCGTATAGCAGCGTGTCCTAACCTCTTCACGCCCTCATTTAACAAACACGGTCAAACAGCCCCACTGCAAGTAACAGTCGCTTCCGGTAAACTATTCCAACCGCCTACAACCTACTGAAGTTGTCATTGCGTATAGCAGCGTGTCCTAACCTCTTCACGCCCTTATTTAACAAACACGGTCAAACAGCCCCACTGCAAGTAACAGTCGCTTCCGGTAAACTATTCCAACCTCCTACAACCCTACTGAAGTTGTGATTTTTCCTAATTTCAAGATGAGTCTGAGAACTGAAAAGCTTAAAACAGCAACCTCTGGTTCTACCTTCTATGCATAAATATAGGATATCAACATTTTCCATTTTAATGAATTTAAAGAAAAAGTATATTTGTAATACTGAACAAATCGTAACACAGAATTGCTTACGTGAGCATAAATGACAAAATTTCTTAGCAGTTTATATAAATTACATATTTAAAAAAAAAAATATTCCGCATTGATAACCTCAATTATAATTTTTATTACTTAAAATTTCATCAAAAACTATGATAGTAAAAATGTCAATTGAGGTATTCAATCGAATCCCGGTACTAAATTTATATATAAATAGGCGAAGACGAAACAGTTCAGCACCATTTTCTCCTCTGTTTATGAACCGATTTTCGAACTTTGTTTTTGTATTAAGTAGCTATAGGATGAGTTTCAGTGTTATCAATAAAAAAACTATCGAAAATAGCTAATTTTTCCCCTTTTAATTTCGAAGTATGTTCGAAGCCTTTTTATTGCACGGTTTTATTTAATTTGATTTGTCGTGGAAGTTTGTTACATGGTTTTTGACCACTATTATTGCAGAAATTATCTTCAAACTTTGCACACAAGCATATCTTCGATGACAATACAATATTCCTTCCATTTTATAATTTATCATAACATTAATTAGGAAAAAAAATAATAATTTTGGCTCTGACGAAATTATCAGAATTATTTTTTGTCGAATGGCAACGAGAGTTTTGCTTGGATTGTTCAGATAATGCAATGATGTTTTGGAATTATAAAATATTAAAAAAAATACTTTTTCATGGCGAAAAAAGAAACTGCGACGCAGCGGATTTAAAAAAAAAATAAAACCGCGTAGCCTAAAATATTTTTTACCTATTATTAGAAGTCTTTATTCGTAATGTACATAGGCAAACACAAAACAATCACGCAATATTTTATCCTGTTTTTGACCTACGTTTGGTTTCGGTTTTTTAGCCTACTTTCCCGTAAAAGTAAAAAAAAAAATAATAAAGCATGAAAGAAGGCTTAATGTATCGTGAAAATAGCGTTAGAAATCAAGAAAAGTCAAAAATAAGTTAAGTAATTAAATAAAGATTGAAAAATAAAAAATTTGAAAGTAGGGTTTTGAGATGGGGAAAAAGTGTGTCGGTCGGTCTGTCGGCCTGTCTGTCTGTCGGTCTGTCCCCCCCTAATAACTTTTGAACGAATTGTCCGATTCGAAAAATTCTTTTCGCATTGGAAAGATCTCGGCGAGGACATCTCATTTCCATATGTTACTTTTTGATTTGAACAATTTTTTGTTCAATTTTGAACAGTTCAAAAAATTTTAACATTAGCGTCTATGGGTAAAAATGAAGCAAATTATGTAAACTCTGAGCAGAAGATATAAGTTCCCATGAACAAGCTCACTGGAAGAAGTTCTTGGCGTGAAATATTGATTTGAACAATTTTTGTTCATTTTTGAACAGTTCAAAAAAAAATTAACATACCGCATACGGGGAAATTTCAATGCTATATAATTTCTGATCTAACGGACCGATTTGCTTAGAACAAACTTTATCGGAAAGCTCTTATGACGTAGAACATGTACAGATAAAAAGTTTATCCAGAACTAACGAGCCTATTTTCTTATGAAATGTTTTGATCGGGATTTTCAAGAATATTTTTTAATTAATGAATGATTAAATGAATAAGCAAAAGAATGAATGAATAAATGAGTGAATAAATACGTGAATGACTTAATAAATAATGATTGAATGAATATGTATTAACCGTTGAAAAAGGTATATTTGAAGCAATTAAGAACTAAAGCTAAACGAGAAAGACAGAGAGAGAGAGATAGCTAGATTATAAATTTGAATTCGGTGTATACGGGAAAGTAGGCTCGTATAGTTCTAGACGGAACTTCTTGTTTAATAGAGTGGAGTGAAAAAAGTATTTATATTTCTTTCACACACCAAGGAGTCAGTCAGAGGGAGGAGAGATCATCGCTAATGAAGTATTTTCACACACATACATACAAAATGTCAAACAGAAAATCGAAAATGTCTAAAAGATGTTAAGATTTTGAAACGTTCGAGGCTGAACTTCAAAATTTAATGAATTACTGTCAAACGTCGACCGCTGGACGAACTCTGGTAATAAATTAAAAAGTGTCTGTATGCAAAATTTGTATCATTGATATTTTCCACCAATTTAAGAACTCTGAGAGTAATTTGTTTGTTTTTTATATACTAAAATTCATAAATATTACTTAAGTTCTGTTAACTAAAAACTAATTATACTTTTTTTCACACAATAGATCATTTTATATACTCGTACAATGAAGTATATATAGAGACTGCATCATAAAACCTTTTAATGGTACTTAGCGTTCGTGAAAAAAAGTTAATTGCCAATTAGCTTCAATTTTAACTCCAATTGATTTTTCCGATGATACCAATTACATTGATGTGAGAATACTGCGACTTCCAAAGTGAACTTATTATTTTGGAAAATTTTCCGAACATAAGCAGGAAAAAAAATGCCGACAAGTTCTGAATCTTTCCGAGGTCGTTATTTTACTTACGTTGCCGAACCGAGGAGAATAATAATGAGCTTCCTAGAATTCCCAAGCTAATGGTTAATATGTATGCAGATCACCTAGTGTCTATATGTGAGGAAGTGATATTATTAGAAGAAGACGATGACTTATAAAGAGCGCAAGAGTTTCATAGCGGATTCGATTTTTTAAAAAAGTTCTTTGGAATATTTTGACGTAGAAAGAATAAAATGTTTTTCGTCTTTAAAGTATACACTTCGAATATGAGCTAGAATTTTATTTTTTGTTCTTTTTGTGCGCTAAAACTAAACTTTAGGGCGTAACGAATGTAGTGACGCGGAAATGACGTCATAAATTGGCGGAAATTTGGCGATATTTCAAATTGGGCACCCCAGATGAGAAGTCAAATCCTATGACCATATTTGGAGAGCATGCACCAAACTAAAAGCTAATTAAATGAAATTAGAAATCACTAATTTTGATGCGATAGCTTCTTTACTTTTAATTTAAAAATTTTTTAAACGAAAAAGAGTCGCGAGGATGTTAGCATATTCTTACTATTGCAACCCCAAAAAAGTTTCATAAACTGTGCATTAAATAAAAAGAGATTAAAATATCTTTCTTTCTTTTGACACATTAAGTTAAAGTGCCCTAAAGCTGACACCCAAAAAAACGGTTCCTAAAGCTGGCACGCAAAAACGGTTCCTAAAGATGACACTCAAAAAACAGTTCCTAAAGCTGACACCCAAAAAACAGTTCCTCATTTTAAATTATTTTAGGGAATTGGAAATACTTTAAATGTTTTTTTTATTTCAGGGTGTTAGCTTTAGGAACTGTTTTTTGGGTATTAGTTTCTGGGCACTTTACCTTATAAATTCAAAGAATATTATGAATTATAATCGGTTTGAAATAAATCTTTATAATAAAAGAATATTAAGGCTCTTTAAATTTTTTAAAAAGTGAAAAATGGTTATATTACAGCCCACATTTCTTTCGTTATTTATGAAATTTCAATCAGTCTGTAGAAGTACAAAGGATTTTTTTCAGTCAAAAGGTTTCTGACGAAATGATGTATTTTGACCATTTTTGGAGAAATCGGAAAAAACTTTTTGACAAAAAAATCTCTTATTTTCTATACAACAATATAAATGTGTTAAATTTGTTATTTACGAAGCCAATTTCCTCTTCATATCCATAATGCGATTTATTTTGCATTTTCCTTACTAAATAATTTAAGCCGATGCGAAATGACTTTTTGAAAAGACCAGCCGTGTCATTGCGCAGATGGAGCAGGCTGAGATTTCACCCCCTTTCCAGGCATTATTACACTGCAGCTATTAGTATAATAGACATATGGTCATTTCATCACGGAAATTATGAACATGTACACGCTGATTGGGGCATTGAAATTCCGATCGCCAGTAGTTTCAATCATCTAATGTAGGAGTAGTTTCAATCATCAAATGTTGAAATGTATACCTATGTGAACATGCATGCAAAATTAGCAGCTATGGCGGCTTCAGTATTAATATTGAAACAAAATATCAACCCCATACATGCTAAATAGAATGAAACCTGACCGTAAAAAGTAAATAAATAATATAGGGACTTATTTTTACAACAATGGAGTTTATTTTCTCCAAAATCTTCTTTTAACAGGAGCTTAGCTTGATCCACATTAGAAGAAATGAAATTTTAAGCCCTAATTCAGGCTCTATTTATTTTAAAGTTTTCAAACAAATTCATTCTGACTTAATTTTTTTTTAAAACCAAATTCAGAATGATATCAAATTTTGGAAAATGAGATTGTATTTCCTATTTTTGCGGCAGCAAATCTTTAAATTGGAGCTAAGGAAACAACGACTCGAATTTCTGAATTTGACTTTGTGCATTATGAGCACAGGGGATGATTGAATTTTGTGCCAAATCTCATTCCAATCTGTCATTTTCGTGGTGCATTGCGTAGCGAGTTTACGTACTAACACACACACGAACGAGCTTCTGTATAAATGCATATAGATAAAACATCGCATGTAATCTGCCAAATATTGCATTTTCACATTTTGTAGGATGGACAACAAAAGATATTGCATAGTAATATCTTTTGCCTTCCAATAAAAGTTTAAGAAAACTGTTCTTAACAATCTTAACTGTTCTTAACAATCTTTTTTCGAATTATTTCAAGTTTATGTTAAAATCTTACCTTTAGCATAATAAGTAGCAACATTGAAATTCAACGTTGTTGAGAGCAAATTTGGAAAGAAAATTGCAAGCAAGGAAAACATCGATCCTTCTTGCGTAGCACTAATTTTATTGCACCGCGAAAAAATTCCTTGCAACTCTGAAACAGAATTTTTCATTTCGAAATAGAGCTTAAAAATTCCGAACTTTTAATGCCAGAGCAAAGGTAAGGTGATCAGTTTAGAAACTACAGGTATTTGAAATATAGAGGAAAATAACAAGACATAATATTAGACGCTGCATACATTTTTAATTCCAATAATTAGCAACTTTACAATCAACAAGAAATTTATCCATTTATCATGTTATAATGAAGATACCAACTTTTTTCGATTTGCGGTCAAGAAATAAGTTTTCATTTCCTCTGTAAAAAAATTTGGCATTTAGAAATAATATTATAAATATTTAGCTATCGAAACTATATTTTTCCGAAACTGACACGTACGAACAACTTTAAAATCTTAAGGAGTAGTTCAGTTTAAAAAGCTATTTGAAACATAGGCAAAAGTAACTTTTCTACTTCACTCCTTTACCCTGTTAGCACGTGGCCTTAGGGCTGAGGCAAAAGTAACTAGAAGTAACGTTTCTAAACATTGCATATATTTGTAACTAAAACAGAAAATTCAATAATTATGAGCTATACTATCGACAAGAAATTATTTGAGAAGATCAGCTTGCAGTGAATGTACAGTTGCACCACAAAATTGCGACCCTTGGACGTTTCTGCGCATGCCAGAAAAGGACGAATCCATTCGAGTTTTAGGGAAGTTCATTTTTCAGGGGCGTTTATTTGCATGGAAATAAGAATGTTTGCTGCTTTGTTTGTTGAAATAAACCAAATTTATAACCTGGCATATATCATCAGTTCCGAAAATTCAAGTACAGTAAAACCTGTAAAGTTGACCACCTTTATAAGCTGACCACCTGTCTAAGTTGACCACTTTTGTCAGGAACGGAACTACCCCTATATTATATAATGTAGGGAAACTTTTGTAAATTGACCACATTAGTTGACCACCTGTCTAAGTTGACCGTCAAATTGTTACTATATTTATTTGTTTCTCTATTTTTGAAAAAAGTAAAAAAAAAACTAAAATAACTTCTCCAAGATATTTTTATGCTAAAATGTTAGACCAGTATTTGTCTGGATGGACGAAACATCAATATAAAATTTGCCTAAACTTCTTTGTAAGTTAACCATATGGGAAAACTACTATGAGCATCCTTTTATTTTTTAAATAAGTTTCCTCTTCTATCTGATATCACCATTTTGAGAAATTATGCATTTTTAGGAAATCGTTACCATCAAATAAGTACCTTACATAATTAATTAGATATTCGTCTCTATCTCAACTAAGTACTTTAATTCTAAAGTTGTATAGGATATATTGTAAATCATTCAGGTTAAATTTCTCTAACGATGCCTTAGATCAGGGGTCTCCAAACTACGGCCCGAGGGCCACATCCGGCCCGCGGACAGATTTTGTCCGGCCCGCGGAGAGCTAGCATACTTGAAAGAAAACTCCTTCTAGAGAACATATTTATTTTTTATAGCAAATTAAATTAAGTTTACTGAAGTAATCTATTTTTATGTTGAATAATTATGTTGTAGGGTAATCAATATGGCCCTAAGGCTGGAAAGTTTGGAGACCCCTGCCTTAGATCATAGGTTCTCAACGTGGGCGATAACGCCCCCTTGTGGGCGTTTGAGAGTTTCAGGGGGACAGTAAAAGACACACAGAAACCTAGGGGACATTGAGATGACATGGAGGAGCATGGGCAGATTCATGAAATATATCCTAAAATAGACTAAATACGTTGATTATGTACTAACAAAAGTATTAGGTTTATGGTGGATTGTTCAACGATTTCTGATAGCATTCCCATCTTCATATTTAGATGAACGTGGCTATAGTGCTGTAGTATCATTGATAACCAAAAAGGCTCCATATTAGTGAACGCGGCGACGTACGACGGTTTTTAAGTAGAATCGAGCCTGATATTAGCAAACTCCTTAAAATGCATCAAATTCTACCTTCTCATTAGTTAAGTTACGAATTCAATGTTGAAAGTTTTAACAAAAATAATTTTCAATATACAGTCGACGCTCGATATAACGACCATCTGCGTCCCACAGAAAAAGGTCTTTATAACGAGTGGTCGCTATAAGAGGTAGAATTGTCTAAAAAGAATATACATGTATCAGGCATGTTCCGTAGTTCCATTACAATTAATTCTTCAAAGATTCGAAATATGTGAAATTTTTTTTTCAATCATTGGAATTTAAAAAAAAAAATCAGTGCAAAATATTAAACAGATTTTAACGTAGAAAATATAGGATGAAAAAAAATACATGCATATTTCTGGAAGTAAAAATTCTGAGCTGACATGACACCTGGCACAGAATCATGACTCCTCTTATTTCAGAGAATCGACCCGTGGAAAACCGCTTGATTCAAGCGGCAAACTACCAAAACATCTGTCAAACCCTTTTCCCGGAAATTCCGCGTTTGCTCTCCCTCTATTCTTTTCTTACTGTCATAAGTGGTAA
Organism: Octonoba sinensis; assembly: GCA_038502835.1. NCBI lineage: Eukaryota > Metazoa > Arthropoda > Arachnida > Araneae > Uloboridae > Octonoba > Octonoba sinensis. The sequence continues at coordinate 14,636,851 of CM076604.1, forward strand.
TCCACCCCCTGACAAAGTTGGACTGAACCCTGAAGACTCCATGTAGCTATCCGCAAACTAATAACCAAGCTACAAATTTGGAAACATGCTCTATTTGAAAAAATACCAGAAGTTCTGTCTGCTGAATTCGGTCGCTGTATTGGATTTGACGATACAGAACGGTCGTTATACCGAAAACAAATTAACATAGAGTTCATAGGGATAAAGATGGGACTTTTACCAGTGGTCGTTATAATGGAAGGGTCTTTATAATGTGTGGTCGTTATAACGAGCGTCAACTGTAATTAGGTATGCATTTTGATTGCTCTCATTATAAGTCTTCCTAAAAAACAGAAATAGGGTAGGGTCATATCCTGTCTACGAATAAAATGTATAATATTACACATTTAAAAATATATTCGCGGGAATAGCTTTTTCAGAATCGCAAGTAAAAAAAAGGGGGCTTTAGGAAAGAATATATTCTCAAAGTGGGCGGTGGGCAAAAAAAAAAGGTTGAGAACCTACGCCTTAGATTATTGTGAAAAAAAGCCAATTACTATTTTAAATTGAAGTTAATACATGAAGTTACATTTTAATTAGTTGCAAATGAACAAATGCATAATGTAAAATATGACAAAGGAAAAAAAGCATCCACCCTGTATAAGTCGACCACTAAAGTGCTGCTCCGCAAGTGGTCAACTTACACAGGCTCCACTGTAATTCTAAACGAACAAAAACGAGAGCAGAATAAACGCAATCCTTATACCAGCACTTCCTGCTTGGATCCTTTTTGGCACTCTGCCAGTCAGAACGTTTTTTTTTTTTTTTTCAATGGTAGAAATGTACCAACCTTTGTATATTCGTGTTCAAGTCATAAGTTTTCATTTCATCTAAAAAAAGCTTGACCCTACAATACAAATAATACAAAGATTTAGAAGATTTAGTTTTCGAAAGTATTTTGTTCTAAAAAGTTTTCGCGGGGAAAAAAAATCATGACGAACAACTATTTAAGATCTTGTGAAAGAAAGAAACTAAGTCCCTGGCAGCGAAACTGTAATTTTTGTATCTGGAGTGATGGGAGGGAGAAAACTATTACCGAGATGGATCAGAAAATAAAATTGAACAATCGTAGAGAACTTAAAGTTGTTGGTGGAAAAAGAAGAACATTTTTAACAGAGAGAAATGTCTCAAGGTTGTGAACAATTCTTATAGTTAGAATTTTATTTTCTTCTAATGGACCGCGTAGCTATAGCCTAGTTTTAATGTCAAATGCATGATTAAGGTAGACAACAACATTGGTTTAAATTAGAAATGTAACTTAGGTAAATTAACTGTTGAAATTTTAATTAAGTCATTTTACAAATTGTTTAGTCCAAAAATTGTTATTAACCCTTTAACTACGGGTAACGTCAATAAGCGATTTGATGAATTTTTGCTGAAAATGTAGGTTTCAGAATAAAAATGTGAGCAAATGGAAATGAATTCGCTCCTTTACATTATAAGTAATAATTTATTCAATTGAAAATGACAAAATGAGAGGTGCAGAAGGGGGTATTGACCATCCCCTTTTGATACAATGTGCCGTCGATTTGCAAGCAAAAAAAGCTACATCTCATAAGAATTTTGATTATGAACAAAAAATTTCCAATCAAGATTATATGTTCTCGATTTATGGCGAATACATGAGAAATAGATGTATCGCCATTTATGCAACTTTTGGATATTTTTTTTTTGGCGTTCTGACAAAGAGATTTGTGAATATATTCCGGTAGTTAAAGGGTAAGGTAGACAACAACATCGGTTTAAATTATAAATCTAACTTAGGTAAATTAATAGCCCCCGAAAATAGTTATTAAACTAAACTGGAGTCCGCCCAGCGGTTGAAATTCGGCCGTAGTAGTTAAATTTAGCATTGAAAACATTAATGCTATTTATATAATCATACACGTATTATTTATCAAATTTAGCTATTATAACGTCGAGTTTATTTTGATCATCCTCGCTTAAAGCAAACGTTTTGTGAATCAGGGCCAAATGCGCTCATGAATGTAGACGCTTGCAGTTATGCTGATTTCGTACTGGCAGTCTAATAAAACTTAAATGTTTGCTTCCATAAACTATTCTCATTTTCCATTCCATTTTTTCAGAGCAGCCTTTACTCAAAACTATTCTTATAATATCCTTTAATATTACTCTTCATTGTCAAAAAGTTCTTGTTAGAAATGACATATTTATTACCCGATAATTTACTCAACAAAGACATGTTGCCATCTGCTACCTATAACAATATAACATTACAATTTAAAATGAGGCTTGCCTGACAAAAGAAAAGGGATAATAATTAACTAATAATAAACTGTTTCCAAAATATTTTAACCGATATCACTCAAACTCGTCAATAGCTACTAAGCAAAAAAGAAAAGAAAGCAAATTTGTTGACAAACGGAAAATAAAATGGTATTTTTGCTACTGTTTTGTCTTTGCCTATGTATATATAGGTACTGCATAAACTTGAAACTTAATAAAATACAATCTTTAATATGTAAACGACCGTTAGATCTCTAAATATCATATGTTTTAAAACTATTTGCTAATACTCTCTCAATTACTTCATAACCATACAATTGCAAATTCAGTTTGCAGTAACTATTCTGAACAGTTATAGCTCAAAATTACAAGACAAGTTTTAAAACCGGGGGTACTTTCTTCAAAAATCGTTATACGGCCTACAAATGTTTTATCGTGTACATCTATATGAGTCGTCTAGATTCAAAACCAGATACATCCACTTTTTTTTTTATTTCAACTTTTTTACACTTTCTAATAGTTAAAAGTAATCTTCATATGTTGTTAATGTTTTAAGTTTCTAAAACAGCTACATCGGGCTAAAAAGTGTGTTTGAAATGCGCCGGTTAGTTACAGAACCAGATCCCGCCCCCCATCGTCCATGCTTGTCAGCTCTTCTTTTTTCCCCTCCAAATATCCTCCAAAGAAAAATTATTTTTGTACTAAAATTTCAGCAAGTTAAAAGTCTATCTAAATGATCTTAACTAGAAATTCGGATTTCTTAAATATTAGTTTTTTACCCGCCGTGAAAAATTTCATTTTTTGAATGTAGCTGGTTTTGAAACTAGACGACTCATATTAATAATAACAGGAAGTCTGTTAACATAAAATACGGAAGTCTGTTAATATAATAGAAATATGATTCCCTGTTTACAAGACAGCACTTAAATATACAACAGAAAAGTTATGTAAACTTCAAGAACATCAGGGGAATTTGGCGTAAAACCAAATGAAAAACACGTCTTTTGTGCGATTAATTATTGTGTTTACAATTTGATTGTTAAATAAAGAGTTTTAGAAATCTTAATGAGAAATGACTTACTCCTAAATTGGATCAAATGTTTCTACTTAAAAAACAACAACAACGATGAATTAAATATTATAACATATAATCCATTTAGTGTTTTTCTTTTCGGAAAATATAAAAAATTCTTTTAAAACGAAAAGGCTTTTCTTTTAAAGTACTGAAATTTGAATAATACTTCTTTTATTAGTTTAAATAATTCAACACACATACTATGGTACTCATCGCGCAAAATTGAATTTTTCTCCGATTGCAACAACTATATGTTTTGCAATTCGGTAACATCTATGTTTGTTGTAAGTGAAAAATTAATTCGTTAATTTGTGTTCTCTTTTCAACTGAAAAATACTCATATTAATCGCGCGAGGAATTTTTAAAACATAACTTGGACTAAAATGCGAAGATTCCTATTGCAGAAGAAATCCTTTTTTAAGAAATTCTAAATTCCTAAAAATAATAAATTTTAGAAATCAAATCTACGAAAATTGGTTTAGAAAGCAAATGTTTTTATATATATACAGGGACCGTTCATAAATTCATAAATGATGTCACGTTTTTTTCCCAAATATTTGACCCCCTTGGCCCCTTTGTCACAAAATTTCACCCTTCAACGGACACATCATCACGCTTTGTTGCAAAAGCATGATGTTACACTTCTTGGTACCCCCTCTCCTTGTCACACTTTGTCACAATTTCACGAACCCCCCCCCCTCCCCCCTCGAAGCATGACATCATTTATGAATGATCCCATATATATACTAGGAAACGTGTAAACTGGTAGGGTAGGGTCATCTTGAACCAGAACATTTTTTGAAATGTCTACTGAAATATGGCTGATAATATAGATGATATTTAATGAAGTACGACCGAATTCTAATTGTGAATTTTTCTGATATTTTACTTTTTTTCTGACCCCCCCCCCCCCCTCTATCAGCTGAGGGTTAAACAGTTTTAAATATCTAAATGCTAAGAGCATTTAACAAAACTCCAAGGGTAATGAAAATACAACCCTTAAGTAGTAATGATCTGCAAAAATATTCCTAAAATGAGAAATAAACAAATGATGAAACTCAAAGGTAAAGCCTTAAAGCCAGAAATATACGATAGTTTATGCAAACCTTTGTTATAAACCTATGCACTGAATGCAAAAAGTTTTACAGGATTACATTTTAACCGCAAATAATTTTTAATAGAATACAAAATATAGATTCGGTTAGCTTACCTTGAATGTAGCAATTTCTTGCATAAACACGTTTATTCTTTACACGAAATAAGTTTAGCTAATCAACCTGATGATATCTAAGAACACAAACACTACTTTTTGAATTCTGCGAATAGACGCAACACAGCGGAATTCTTTCGAAGTACTGCATTTCTGTGTTGATGTTTATCTCTTCACTTCGTTTCGGGAAGGCATTCTTTGCCACTATTTTCTTTAATTAAATTTCTATGGAAAGACCCGAATTACTATCAAACAACAACTTTCCTAAATTTATCTTTAGCTTTCATTGTGTTGCGAAGAGAAAGAATCAATGTTGTGTTCTCTGTTAAGAAGCAAAATTCATTTAACTGATCTTCGTTGTTTTCGAAACAGTATTGCTTCAACAAACATGGCGGAATTAACGTGATAAAATGAATAAGTAAACTCTATTGTTAGAGTTCTTTATATTAAATTCCTAAGTTAAATATTGTAAAAAGAGTCAAAAACACAATGCTTAGCTGCAAACATAAGCTTAAAATGAATTTACTTTGAATTTATTAAATTATCGTTCCGGAAGAACAGTGACGTAAATGCAAAAACTTCAATTTTACATGAGAGTAAAAAAACGATTTGCAGTTGTATAAAACGTATAATTCTAAAGGGTGTAAGTGACAGAAAATAATGGTATATTGAGAGTAACTATGTAGGATATATACTTTACTTTCATTTACCAGGGATTAGGATTTAATCACCCTAAATTCAACCCCTAAGTGCAGTTACGTCATTGTTTCTCTAAAAATTGTTCGTTGTTCTAGAAGACACAAACTGTCGTTCGACAGTTACGTCCATGTTCCCCTGTATAAGGGATGAATGTCTATGGAATTATATTGTCTATGAACTTTTTTGCATTTGACACATTTTTGCAGTTACGTCATCGTTCTTCCGGAACCCCCCGACGATATGCTTTAAGGTACTTATAAGCTTCAAAATACGTCTTCAAAATTTATGTGCTGAATTACGTTAGAGCTTTGACTAAAGTGAAAATATATTTCAGAGATACAAGAAGGAACTTTTAGAACTGACATCAATGTTTTTAAGTCTAGTCGTTGAATGCAATGCTTCTATTCTATTCTATTCTATTCTAGATGCTTCTAGCACCATATTAAGAGGTCTGCGATGCGCCTTGCCTATGTTGGATCTCCTAATTTTGAGCCAACTTATTGAACAGAGACCGTCACATAGGTTGGCACCCTCAGAGGTATCGTTTAACTTGGAGGACATGGACCCACGACAGATTTTGACGGACGTACACGGTCCCGGGGTGAGTCAGTCGCGAGAGGTGGTCACCCTCCCAAACACAGACCTCGATCATTGTTGCTTCACTTTCGGTGTCCTTTGGGAACCGAGCTTCTACCAACTGGTCCACTGCGGGACGAATGTAATGTAATGTATACATAATTCGTGCATTGAGTTCTATGTAATATCTGGAGTGATATCTGACCGTTTCTTTTAGAACCGTCGTCTGCTAGAACCCGATAACATTTAAGAAGTGAAGAGAAAAACGAAACTTCGCTAACAGTAGCGAGTCCGCCATTATTTAGCTTCTGGGTCATTCCATGTCAACTGGACCAGTGGTCCCCACTCGACCATCTCCAATTTTGATACAATTTTGCACAAAGATTCTGGTAGGTATAAAACTAAGTTAGCCAAATTTTTAGATCTTGAAAGTAAAAAATCATGTAGCAGGGGGCGCCTAACTTTAGGAACCAAGATGGCTGCCATTGACGAACAAACCAAGTAGCCATGTTTGGATGTACCTGGAAAGCCACATAACAAAAGTACAACCCCGAAATTTATTTTCCTCAGACAACATTTTGTGCTTAATCTAATAGCAGTGTTTTGAAAGACCACAAAGAAAGTTATTTACTATTGTGTTCAGTCAAAGTTGTCTGAAAATTCAATTTGACAAAAAATTTTAAAACTTTATACTGCTCTAAATCGACAGTAACTAAACTTACACACTTGTAATTTTGTATATATCTAAGTCAACTACTTGTCAACGTATTCTGAAAATTTCAAAAATTTCATTTAGATAGGTTTTTATTTATAGTTACCTAAATATGCAGCGGTTTTCAAAAATGGCCAATTTTGATAATTTTTTAACCATCATATCTGAGGGGGAACTTAATGAATTTCCATCGTTTTACTTTCATTAGATAGAGGAAAGCTTTCTCTGCCAAATTTGAAATTTTTAGGAGGGTGTTTTTTCGCAAGCCGGAGAAAAAATGGTTCAAATATGAGTTAAAACCCATGCTGATATGTGTGCATTTTTAGCCTCAATTTTGCTTTTTTTGAAGTTTTATTTGACATTTAAAAGGAAAGAAACTTGCATTGGGTCCTGAAGGTTTCGTGCATACTCACATTTGACAATCAATATTATTTGAAAAAATTGACTCTCATTTTTGGAAGATGAGAGTGAAACTTTGGTAAAATTTCGACCAAAAGACATTCTAATACTGAAAAATTGATTTATATTTTTGCTCAATATGCTTTGTATTGTGAATTACTAATAAAAGAACTAGAAATATTGTAAAATGAAAGCAGATGCAAAAAGATTGCCGCACGATTGCAGCAAAACGCTCTTACTGTTCCTAACAGGCAGCATCTAAGAAACGTAAAAAATAAGCTAAAATTTAAAAAAAAAAAAAAAACATATAAAGACTCAATGTGAATAATTTTGAACATTAAGATAAATAAATAAATAAATTTAAAAAAAAAAATCTTATTATAAAGAGTTTAAGAAATCCAATTTTTGGCAAAATGGCTGCTGTTTAATTTTTCGCATCAGGCTTGAGGTCCTACAGAAAAGAGACCTACACCTATGGCTGAGTAGGGTGACTATTGGACATGACCCCTTGGCAAAGGGGTTACTAGTGTAAACAAAAACTAGTACAGTAAAACCCCGTTATACCGCGCCTCAGTATACCGCGGAATCAGACATACCACGGTGACTATTATTTCCCCCGACGTTTAAACCACCCGTTATTATTGCCGTTTAAAGGTGATTCCATATTTACAATTGTAAATAAAGCCAGCCCAAGCACACAAATATTCTAGCCTAAGGGAACCCTCCCCCCCCCCCCCGCAACAGACACACTAACAGATAAAGACCTATTGTGGGAGGCGTGATTTACACCTTTTTCTGTCTTTCAACCTAGAACATATAGCTTGCTTTCAAAATCGGGTGTAATCGTCCTGACTTGTTTCTCTTGACTTGTCTCAATCTTCAGGGACTGTTCAGTTCAAAGATTACCTATTCCGTTTTTAGAAGTCTAGTTATGCGTGTGTAACTTCTTTTATAGCGCTATCAACCTTTGTATTCCAGATTCTTTAGCATCTGAAAAGTAAGCATATTTCCAGTGAGAAGTGCGCTCTTCCCCTTCCAAATCTAATTCCCCCCTCCCCCTTAAGACCTCTCCCTCTTCATAATCGCATTTTGATAACACCAAGAGATTTTTAAGCACCTTTTTTCGCGGAACACAGTTGGTTTATAAGCTATCACTCGATAGGCTAATTTTGCAGCTGAGATGTGTGCTTCTTGCACAGCAATTACAGTGAATAATATAGCAGCCAAAAAGAACAGAAAAAATTGTACTATAGGGGAAAGAAAAGTTATGAGTGATTGATAAAGTTAAAAATGATGCAACAGAAGCGAGTATTAATTCTTGAATACGGCTCTGCGTTCTAGTTTCACATTACCGCGGTTATGTTATAACGCGGGCGCCAAACATGTCCCCCAACACCCGCGTTTTAACGGGGTTTTACTGTAGTGGTTTAACCATCATGAACCAGTGGTTACTCTAGGCTTGAAAACATGCGACTATCAGGCTGACTCACAATTTAAAAAAAGTAAGTCATTTTTTGGAAAATGAGAGTCAATTTAGATAGTTTAACGAAAGAACAAAATATTTTTAAAAACGCTGTAGTAGTCGTGATGATTTTACTCTGAAGTATAAAAAGTTCTACACGAAAATATAGAAGGTTGAAATAAGGAATCCGTAGATAATCAATTAAAAATTTAGATAGTATATTAAAAACTTTTGGGGTGTATATTGTATGTCATTGCAAATTACATAACAAAACTTTTTTTTTTTTTTAATTACAGATTTTCAACAAAAAAAAAGTTCTTTGGAGGCATTGTCTGATCTCGAATGTTTCAAACTAAATTCTTGTTTTTATGAAAAAAGAGGTGAATTTTATTTTCAATAACACTTCTGAATGCAAGAATAATATTTTCTTGTTGAGTAACTTTTTATGCAAATAAGTAAATGCTTAGTTAAATCAATTTAAAAAGTAAAATACTAATTCCTTCAAACATCTTAATATGAAAATAATGAGTGGTCTAAAATTAACCAGTTATTGCCATGAGGAGGGGGGAAAGCCATTTTGCCAAAAATTGGATTTCTTAAACTCTTTATAATAAGTTTTTCTTTTTTTAAAATTTATTTATTTATTTATCTTAATGTTCAAAATTATTCACATTGGGTCTTTATATGTTTTTTTTATTTTTTAATTTTAGCTTATTTTTTACGTTTCTTTGATGCTGCCTGTTAGGAACAGTAAGAGCGTTTTGCTGCAATCGTGCGGCAATCTTTTTGCATCTGCTTTCATTTTACAATATTTCTAGTTCTTTTATTAGTAATTCACAATACAAAGCATATTGAGCAAAAATACAAATCAATTTTTCAGTATTAGAATGTCTTTTGGTCGAAATTTTACCAAAGTTTCACCCTCATCTTCCAAAAATGAGAGTCAATTTTTTCAAATAATATTGATTATGTGTCAAATGTGAGTATGCACGAGACCTGCAGGACCCAATGCAAGTTTCTTTCCTTTTAAATGTCAAATAAAACTTCAAAAAAAGCAAAATTGAGGCTAAAAATGCACACATATCAGCACGGGTTTTAACTCATTAAGCCATTTTTTCTCCGGCTTACGAAAAAACACCCTCCTAAAAATTTCAAATTTGGTAGAGAAAGCTTTCCTCTATCTAATGAAAGTAAAACGATGGAAATTCATTAAGTTCCCCCTCAGATATGATGGTTAAAAAATTATCAAAATTGGCCGTTTTTGAAAACCGCTGCATATTTAGGTAACTATAAATAAAAACCTATCTAAATAAAATTTTTGAAATTTTCAGAATACGTTGACAAGTAGTTGACTTAGATATATACAAAATTACAAGTGTGTAAGTTTAGTTACTGTCGATTTAGAGCAGTATAAAGTTTTAAAATTTTTTGTCAAATTGAATTTTCAGACAACTTTGACTGAACACAATAGTAAATAACTTTCTTTGTGGTCTTTCAAAACACTGCTATTAGATTAAGCACAAAATGTTGTCTGAGGAAAATAAATTTCGGGGTTGTACTTTTGTTATGTGGCTTTCCAGGTACATCCAAACATGGCTACTTGGTTCGTTCGTCAATGGCAGCCATCTTGGTTCCTAAAGTTAGGTGCCCCCTACTACATGAGTTTTTACTTTCAAGGTCTAAAAATTTGGCTAACTTAGTTTTATACCTACCAGAATCTTTGTGCAAAATTGTATCAAAATTGGAGAGGGTCGAGTGGGGATGATTTTGAAAATTGGTCCAGTTGACATGGAATGACCCTTCTTTTATGCTTTATTTTGAGTACTAAAACACTTGAATTAAATAAAAGCGCAAAACAGATTTAAAGAAAGGAGAATATGTTTCGTATTTGATGAGAGTATTTCTAAATTACTAAAGGAAATAAATTCTTTCATTCATGTCATCACACGTCGTGCTGTAATAAGAAAAATATTCTAAACTGAACGAAGTAAAATGGCTTACGGGTGAAGTTTTAACTTTGATTTTGCGGCCTTAAGCGTTTAAGCAATCAGATGCAGATCGTAATTTCGACATGGGATCATTCATAAATGACGTCACGCTTCGAGGGGGGCAGGAGGGTTCCTGAAATTGTGACAAATTGGGACAAGGGGAGGGGTAACAGGAAGTGTGACATCATGCTTATGCAACATAGCGTGACATGTGTCAAAGGGAAGAGGGGGTATGTTGAAGAGTGCCATTTTGTGACAAAGGGGGGAATAGGTCAAATATATGGGGAAAAAGCGTGACATCATTTATGAACGGTTCCCATGTTCGGCTTTAAAAAAATGAAAGCAGCAGGGACAAATTAGAAGCTTTACATCGATACTGCACTGTACCAAATATTTAAAGTAAAAGAAATTGTCAGTTGTAAACTTTCTAGCGTTTTCAGCCTACTAAAATATTTTTCTGGAATTCAGTATAAATTATATTATTTAAAATTCAGTATTTGAGGGAGAAATATTATACGTAAAACTTAAAACGCAGTAGAAAATAAGAAACACATTCAGCATTCCCAGACCACAGATTTTTTTTTTTTTTTTTAACTAAGAGGTGCGTATTTCATTAAAATGGCGAAACAAGAAAAGAAAAAAATAAATAAAATAAAACTAATGAAAAGAAACATTCAGTTTCAAGCATTTTTCATTACTATTTTTCTGACTTGAGCCTAGGTTTGAACAAGCATTCGTTCACAGCTTTTGATTTATACAATTCCTCCGTGTACACTTCCTGAAACAGAGAACAACCCCCCCCCCCCTCCTTTTTCTTTTTCATTTCTTTTGTGGCTGATTTTTTAAACGCAGTTGTGGTATGTAAGATAGTTGAAAATAAAAGTCAGCAACGATTACAATGACTTTGCTTAAGCAATTTTCTCAAAGTCATGAGTCTAAACCTGAGTTTTAGAAATGCATTTAATTTATACATGTTTTTATGTGTTTTGCAGTTTTTATCTATAAGATGCATTCAAAATATACTCTTTTCCCCCACCCCCTCCGGAAATTTTTGAAATGTCGGGATTGGCAACAATGCTATTCATTCTGTGAAATTTATTTATTTATATTTAATCGAAGAGCATTGAACACGCTAAGCCAGCCAGTGAAATAATACCAGTGAAAAAATGGAAGATATAATGATTCCAATAAGAGCTAAATATTACTCTATTAAAACCTGCCCGCGTCTGTCTGTCTGTGTGTCTGTCACCTCATCTCCTCGAGAACGGGCGGCGGTGCGACATCGAACCGGGTACCGTCGGATGCGGAATTTTCCGGGGAAGCCATATCGCCCGGTCTCACCCGTGCCCGGCTTTAATTAGCGGAAATATTAATTAAAAACGCAATTTTTTGCAAGTTTTATTTTATTTTTGCATTGTTGGCATCGTTCCAACAATATATAATACATTTGCCGTTTGAATTAAAATCAATGCAGTTGTTGCCATTTTTGTATTATCCTTCTTTCTTTTTAATTTATTTATCGTCTGCTATCTAATAAAAACTATTTTTAGCATTTTAACAGAGACTTTTAAATATTGTTTTAATTATTCTGAATGCAAGAAACGCAAATGGCGTAAACTCGAAAAGGTCCGGGTCTGTATGTCGGCGTAATAAGGAATTTCAATGCCGTGTTGTATTTAAGCTAGCGCAGCGCCGGGCGTGCAACGGTTTCATAACGAAAATCGAACGCCAAAAGAAAACTACTTTTTGGGAGCATTGTACTTAATTAATCTATGATTTTTAGGGACTGTTGCGCTTATTTAGGCTCGCACAAAGGCCGTTACTTATTAATATCGGTCCGGGTCTGTATGTCTGTGTGTGGATATATAATAAAGAATTTCAATGCCGTGTTGTATTTAAGCTCGCGCAGCGCCGGGCGTAGCCCGTGCATGCAACGCCGGGCGACGCATGGAAGCGCCGCAATATTTGAGATGGCCCGTGCAACGCCGGGCGGCACGCCTAGTATATTTATAAAATAAGTTATAATCACAAATAACCCAATACTTCAAATACGAAATTTGGAAATGAGTTTACGATAACCGATCGTAAAACTTACTCCATTTTTAAGGAGATAGAATAAATTTTCACAGAATGAATAACAATCGAGGTGACTCATACAGTAAATGCATGATTTTAAGTTTAATGCTTACTTGACATAAGTTTTCTTAAGAGTTTACCTCACAGATTTCGTTGTAGAATCAAATGTTTTTAAGAGAAATGATCCTTACCTAAAACGAAAAAAGAAAGATAAATTTGTAAAATATAACTTGTATTTTATTAGTTTGTATTTATTAGTTAGTTAACTTGTATTTATTAGTTAGTTTTATAACTTGTATTTATTACTTGTATTTATTAGTATAATATGTATTTGTTATACATTCTTTTCATTAAGATTAAGACAGTTTTATTTTAGCAAGACACAGGCACAATCGTATTTCCCTCAAATGAGTCATCACAACTTACTCAAAATTTTAAGTGAAAGATTTATTCTATACAGTTTTACCTCAAAAAAAAAAACCTCTGCTTGGCAGAATGCCAAGAGGAATCTATTCATGTTCGAGGAAGAAATTGGCTCATATAAGGAATGAGCTGTATTCTGTTGTCGTTTTAGTTTGTTTAGCATACTTGATTTCTTCGAACTGATGCTATCTGGCAGTCTAAAAATTTGGTAGCTTTCAACAAATAGAGAAGCAAACATTTTGATTGACGTACTAATAAACGCACCTGCATAACGATCTTCCATAAAACTCGAATAGATTCGTCCTTTTCCGCCCATGCGCAGAAGCGTCCAAGTGTCAAAATTTCGTAGTCGAACTGTACTACTGAAGATTTTCAACATATATTTAAGGGATAATTCATAAATGATGTCACGCTTGGAAGGGGGGAGGGGGTTCGTGAAATTGTGACAAAGTGTGACAAAGGGGAGGCGTAATAAGAAGTGTGACATCATGCGTTATGCAACATAGCGTGACATGTGACAAAGGGGGAGGAGGAGCTGCTGAAGCGTGACATATTGTGACAAAGAGGGGAGGGGGTCAAATATATGGAAGAAAAGCGTGACATCATTTATGAGCGGACCCTAAACGGTTAGTTTTCGTCTATACTAGTTACTATAAAGCACATCATATACCTAGAGAGTTGTTATAACTAACCTCAAAAATATTTTAGCAACTTAGAGAAGCAGCAAGTCCCCAAATATAAAAATTTCTATCCTTTCTCCCAAAATTGCTTTTAGATTTGCAATTTGGAACTTTTCGATAATATTTTGTAAAATTTTAGGTAACATCACGGCAATTATCAAACTTTTGCCGTCGTATTAAAATTTCTAATGGGCAATAAACTAAGAATATATATTCACTCTCAGAAACGCGTGCTCGAATCTCACGAAACATTCGAAGTATTTGACGAAATGGCTTCGTGAAAAATGCTCCGAGCAAACCGCTCGCCAAATTGGCGACATTTGTGTAGTAACTTCAAGTCACGTGATCGCGCGAGGAAAGAATCGTTATAAATGAAGAAATTTTCTTGACCATTGAAGAATCGTCAAAAGTGAGAGCTCCATTCCTGAGAGTACAGTATGAGGAAAACACGTTTATGTACGGGCCCTTCAGAAATGACGTCACGCTTTTTCCCCACATATTTGACCCCCTACCCCGATTTGTCACAAAATTACACACTTCAACATACCCCTCCCCCCCTTCGTCACGCGTCCCCTATGCTGAATAAGCATGATGTCACACTTCTTCTTACCCCCTCCCCTCCCCTTGTGACAGTTTGTCACAATTTCACGAACATCCCCTGCCCCCTCGAAGCGTGGCACCAGTTATGAATGATCCCTACCTTTTGAAATACTATTATACTAATGAGCAAGTTTTCGTAGGAGAAGTGTACGTGTATTTGTTTGTTAGCTCCCCAAAAACGTCCCCAAAACTTTTTCTAGCCACCCCAAATCATCTTTGGATTTGGGGACATGTCCCCAAATTGATGCACGGAAATATGGCCGCCCTAGTTATAACGCAATTTCATTCATCCTCGCTGTAGTATTTTAAACATCCAAAATAGCTCAGCTGCGTTATAAACTGTTTGGGAGTAAGCATATATTTGAAGCTAATGACAACAGGCTCAGCTCAGAGCGTAAATAAAATTAACCAATAACGGTGAGCTCCGTAATTGGGTGAGAAAAGCCATCCAATTAGTTTACGCGTGGCAATTATGTGCGACGCAGTTTAAATTAACCGATTCTAATCATTTTCCACAGGAGAGTTTCACAAACAACTAACACGTAAACGGTTTTATCTGTTGACAGCACATATATTCGTTACTAAACAAAATCAAATACTCTTTGCGAGCAATATAAAGTATATGTTACACATTAGAATGAAGTACATAATACGGAGAGGAATAAAATTAAAATAAAGGATAATCAGTGTTTCTAAAAATAGAATCCTCGTTTTTTAAACTTTTGGTGTGGGGACCTTAAAGAACTATTTCCCATTATAAAAAAAATAAAAATTATTACCAGCTTTCCATAGCGAAATTATTTGCAATGGAATGAAAAATATTTCAAACAAAAACAAACTTTTTTTTTTAAAGCAAAGAGTTTCAAAGATATCATGTATCTTTTAAAATTTCCTTTGCAAGATATTTTGACCCCGTCTGTGCCCCATCAAAAACATTACACTCACTTGTACTCAAAAAAAATTTCTCGTTAAATAAGCACAAATAAGCATTAAAATGCAGACTTATGTTTCGGGATTGCTTAAAATCCCTCTTTCAATCCGATTAGGAACTTCTAGATGCAAAAACATTTGAAAAAGGGATTCCAAGCAAACCCGAAATATTTGTCTGCATTTTAATACTTATTTGTGCTTTCTTAAGGTGACATTTTTTTTTATTACAGTTTACTTAGCACAAATTTAATTTATTATATTACAATAACTTATTATGGAAATCTCTCGGAAAACCGTGTACCTCTTAGACGGTGATTCGACGGCCTTTTACTTACCCCTTGTGAATCCCTTGGACAGGATTTCTGTTCAATGTATCGAATGAACTAACTATTTGTTTTTAGTGACATTTTGAAACTTTTATACTTTTTATATTTATATGAAATAATGCTACAAATTTATTTTATTCTTCTTAAATTTGCCTTTTTTGCACACGAGACCTTTGGAGTCAGCAAAAAAAAAAAAAAAGAGGGCATTGCTACATTTATCCCATAGGAATGGATAGAAAATATAATGACACATTTTAATAAGTGTGTTAAATACACTTTAAAAAATCATTCGTTTCAGGTCTAGAAAAACTGCAAAAAAAATCAGTTATTTTATGTTTTTCTTTAAAATTAATGTATTTTTAATACATTATCTAAATTTTACTCTGTGTCTTTTTATCATTAACCCATTAATGTCAGACGCTTTTTATAGGGACAGTCTGAAAAGTATGTCTGAATAACCCAAAAATAAACATTTTAACAAACAATTGTTTTAATGTAATTCCTAACCAGTTATTTTAAGGTTAGGAATACATTAAAACAATTTTTTGTTGAAATGATTATTTTTGGGTGCTTCAGACGTACTTTTCAGACTGTCCCTAAAAAAAAATGTCAGGCATTAATGATCTACATAGTGTGTAAAAACACATGCAGTGTCACAATAAAGTAATCAAAGGAACCATTGTGGTCAAAAATGACCCTAGAAACTTTAGAGTAGCCAATATGAAAGAAACTTGTTAGGGTTAATTCGTTAAAGCCTCCGATAATTGTTTACCCTATGGTTTTAAGACACTGAATAAACTCAACAAAACAAAAGTTATTATCTCCATTTTGGAACTGAATAACTTTTCACCTAAATCAGCACAAACGAAGACCTCTAAACTTTTAATGAGCTTCACATGATTCGAAAAGACCCCAACTTGTTCGACAAATTTGGCCGCATTAATGCCTGCATGCCGAATCCTGCATCAGTGATACTGATCTGCATACATATGAACCATGTTTCCCGCTCCTCAGCCTACGAGGGAGCTCATTGATATGCACTCGGGTCTGCTCGCTGAATCGAAAATAACGATCGGGCTCGTCAATGAGTTCGGAAAGATTCGGATTTTCTCCGAGAAGGGACGAGCTTCATTACCAAGGCAGAAGAGTTAAAACTGTATGTGGTTAATGAAGAACAAGAGCGAGGAATATTCGCTCCAGGATTTGGAAAAGGTAGAATAAGAGTATGTTGAGTGAGGTCTTTAAGTAATACAGTGCTGTTTTGAAGGAATATTTTTTCGCGTAATGGACCTGTTGAAGAAGTATATTACGTACAAAGCTTCTCTGTGGTGGCCATACAGGAACTTTCTTCAGTATCCTTGATATGAATATTACTACTCACTAAATATCCCCATTATGATAAAATACTAACTAAAAAAAATAATAATAAGGAAATAAATTCCACAAAAATAGTAATTTTAAACGAAAATTAAACTAATTAAAAGGTTTGTGCTACCAGCGAATCCTCAAAATGCTAAAAATATTGATAAGAATTTTATTTGTTAACGCAAGAATATAATGAACAGCTATTTCTTGTTGAGTTGTCCTTACAATTTTGTTTGAATTGTTGTATTCTGTACGCTTGGCGAGAAAAACGTTCGCTTGCTTCACCTCCCTTGTAGAGAATTACGCCAAAACTTAATCAACATTATTTCCTGTCAGGATGTATGTGTGTAGCGAAATTTCGTTTAATTATGTGCTTTACGTCATGAGTTACAGTGCCCGCCACAAAACTTGTAAAAAGTTCCATTGCTCCACCAAAATGGAATCAGCACCTTTTCCTATTGAAGTCCACTTCTGTACTAAATTTTATTCGTATTCTTCCTATACTTTGAGATATAGCCCTCACGCCCATCGAGAGAAACGTTCAATTGCTCCAGACCAGCCCCCCAAAAACTAATCAGCACCAGTTCCCATAAGGTTCCATGTCTGCACCGAATTTTGTACAATTAAATGCATTACTCTCTGAATTATATTGGCCACAATAACCACATAAAAGCATTTTTACAAAAATGGTCAAAATGTGTAAATCCTTCGAAATTTAAAAATTTTCTCGAATCCAATAACTTTTTCTATATATTGGAGAAAAAAAGAAAGTCAAAATCAAGTAAATGACATTTGAAGGTTTCGAGAAAGTTGAAATACACGTGCATAAAGAGTTATATTTATCACTTGATAATTTACTTAACGAAGAAATATCAGGGTACTTTCCAGTTAAAAGAAAAATACTTATTTTTCATTCATCATGTTCTTTCTAATGAACGACTGTAATCTAATCAATGTTCGATATTTAACTTGGACCACCCTCTACCGATAAAAAGAATCATTAAAATCGATTCATCTAATCAAAAGTTGTGCATAAAAAGCAGAAAAATGACTGTATTTACTCTCATAACTTTTTTTCTACTATCGAATTTGGTCAAACAAAGAAACGGGACCTATGGAAAACCATCCTCGAATCGATTAAGAAAAGAATCATGAAAATGGGTTAATCTAGTGAGAAGGTATGGGTAGAAAAACAAACAGACAAAAAATGAAAAAAAAAAATCCGACATCCGGTATGAATATACAGGGTGGGGCAAAAGATATGAACCGGTTTTGATCGGCTGGCGCTCGGCCTGTGGTTGTTGTTGTTGTCGTCGAGTCCTCGCGTGTGGCGAGGAGGAATTAGTACGCTGCTCCTGAGTCAAACGGGGCCCTTATAGGCAGGAGTCTGATTTCCGCCCCTTTGAAAGGTCTCTTCATTTTTGAACCAACTCCCAGATGAGAGACCGTCACCTGGGATTGGCACCCCCAGAGGTATCGTTTCACTTGGAGGACATTGGAGCCACGACCTATTTAACGTGCACCAGCTCCCTTTAGCGTACACGGACACCACAGCAACCAGCCGCGACAGGTTGTCACCCTCCCAGACACTGACCTCAGTCGATGTTTCTTCACTTTCGGTGTTCTACGGGAACCGAGCTTCTACCGACTGGTCCACTGCGGGACTCGGTGTTGGTGGGAAAAGGGGAAGGGTCTCACTGTGGCAGTGGGAGAGTCTAGTTTTCAGTAGCAGCGATTGTTTGAAAGGGAGAACATCGTGGGTTTGCTGTTATGACTTTTTTTGAAAATCGCCGTTCTGTTATCGCCACTTTCACCTGTGTGGAGCTGTTAAACATAAATTTTGCTATTGGGCTAATGAAAACCCAAGGGAAATTCACCACAGACCACTTCAATCCCCTAAAGTGACTGTATGGCGTGCAGTATCCCAATTTGGGATTATTAGTGCTTACTTTTCCAAGGATAATGGGCGAACCTGTTGGAAGAGTTTTTTGAATCTGAGATGGAAGAATTGAGTGCAGGAACTAATCTGGGAGACATCTGGTTCCAACAGGACGCGGCTACATCCCACACTGCTAGGATTTCAATGGCGAGATTGAGGCAAGGGCTCCCCCAGCGCCTCGTCTCTGTGAGGGGTGACGTGGAGTGGCCTGCGCGCTCGTCAGATTTGAACATTTGTGACTTTTTTCTTTGAGAGTACTTAAAGGAAAAAGGTTTTAAACATCGTCCACACACCCTGGAAGAACTTAAGAACGTAATCAGAGCGGATGTTACGGAAATACCCATCGAAATGTGCAGAAGAACGGTTGAGAACTTCAGAATTCGCCTTCGAGAGTGCATCGCGGCTGACGGCCGCCCCCTACGTGATATCATCTTTAAAACTTAACGTAAAAAACTAGATTCTGTACTGAATTAAACAATATGAACATTATTTCTGTAAGTTTAATGGTTTTTGTTTTACATTCCTTTAAAACCGGTTCATATCTTTTGCCCCACCCTGTATAACCTCTTCTTCGGGATATCGGTTAAAAAAAAGGAAGATACTTGTTTAGTAACATACTTGTTTAGTAACATAATGTTCACTTAAAATTCAGTCATGGAATAGCAATGTTTGAGACTAAAAAAACATTTAATGGTGACCAGTGACCGGTAAACCCAAAGGCATTAGTCGACACTTTGAAACTGTTGGTCGCCACTTTTCAAACTTATTCCCACCTAACCAACCGCGGCTTCATTTTGCATACATATACCTCAAACTACACTTTGTCCCAAAATTACACAAAGCCTTATTTTTAACGAAATAATAATAAATTACAAACCTTTTCCAGTCGCCAGTTTTGGCTACCGACATAACATTTTGTGGTCGCCAAATAAAAATTTATAATCGCCAATGGTGAGCGGTGACCGCTAGTCTCGACCTTTATGGGATAGTAAAAAGAATTAAAGCTGCTACTGGAGGTTTTTTCTTTCCCTTTTTGGAGGGAAAAAACTGTATTTTGACATTTTTCGGGCATTTCCATAAGATCTGATGTTTCCGTATCATACACACGCATGGACGTATTTCCAACTCCATGAAGCATCATAGATCTCAAAATGGAAGTTTTCTTCAATAAAAAGCTTCTTCTTCAATGAAGACAACATTAAAAACAGTAGGAAACAGAAAAAACTGTCAGGTAAGCAAAACAAACAAAATCGGAAATGATTAAAGAAAAATAGGCTGGTTGAAGAAATTCTGACATGTTCTTTTTACCAAAACTTTAACGATTCAGTTAATGCCAGAAACGCTTCTGAAACTTCAAATAATCTCTAGAAAAATCTCTCAGGAATGAAACTCACTATCTTGAGTGAAAAGTTTATTACGAGATAATTGTTGTTTCCACATCCAAGATTCTCTGCTTTTTCAAAAGCGCACGAACGGAATATTTAATGAAACTTGAGCCATGTTTTCTTTGCATGAAATCTTCGGAACAGCTGAACACCCTACTGCATGGAACGCCTACTCACCCGTTCCAATATGTTCCGTTTCACATTTTAGCTGAAAAGATTCATTAATGTTGCATCAAAACTAATGGGAATCCCTAAAGGATGTTGCTTCGCTTTCGTGAAATATGGGCAGCTTTTTGAAATGTTACGTCTCAGCTTGTTCTTGTGTTTGTGGTCTTTAAAATCGAAGAAGTAGTAATCTAATTTCGTAAGGTTTAAACAATACTGTGCATTCATTCTTTTAGAAAGCATGTGGTTTTCTGCTTTCGCTGGAAATGCATTAGGCTTAAAATATTATCCGTCTTTGCGCTGAGATTTTAGGAAAATGATAGCTAACAGCTGATGATAAGCTAACTCTCTCTCTCTCTCACACACACAAAGTGCGAATTATTTATTTTATTGCTCCTTTCAAAAATAAAGCTCTAAGATATAGTTACCCAATTATCTTGACTACCTGTGTATATTGAGCACTTATGTACGCCAAATTTGGGGGGGGGGGGAGTATTTTAACCTCTTCATTCCAAGTGTACCCAATTGGGTACCTTTTAAAATACTGTTTATTAAGAAATTTGAAAGTTAAAACACCCAATTGTTTTTTAAATTAATCAACAGATAGTTTACTTCGTTTTAAACATGGAAAACATGGAAATTGGGCATTAATTATTATTTAAACTAATTATTAATTAAAAAAAAAATTTAGTTATTTTGTTCTGTAATAATTTTTTAAATCAGAGAACCAAAAAATTGCGTCAAAATTGCTTGTGCCTAGTTCTGGGGTCTGAAGAGGATAAACACCTCTTATAAGTTGACCACCTAACTATTACTATAATATTTATCTATTTAAGAAGAGATAACAAATCCCTTTTCCATGTAATTTTTTATGCTATAATGTAAAACCAACATTTGTCTGAATGGATGTAACGTATTTCTAACTTAACCATATAGGAAAAATACTATGGGTATTCTTTTATTCTTTGAAAAAAATCTTTTCTGCTTTATCAGAGGTAGCCACTTTGAATAAATATGTATTTTTAGAAAATCCTTACCATCAGATAAGTAACACATTATTAATAAGATATGTATCTTTATTTGAACTAAGTATTTTATTTTTAAAGTTGTATCATACATTTCCAGCTATTCAGGTTAAATTTTTTAAATTTCTCTAATGATGTTTTAGGTAATTGTGAAATAAAATAGATAATTGCCATTTTAATGTAACGTTAATGCAAGAAGCTAAACTTAAAAGTTTTAATTGGTTAGAAAGGAATAAATGCGTAGTGTGAGAAGGACAAAATAAAAAATATATCCCCACCCTCACTAAGTTGTCCTCCGGTCTAAGTGAACCACTTAAGTGTAACCTGTGTAAGTTGCAAGTGGTCAACTTACTCAGGCTTCACAGTAAACATTTAAACGACACATATTCTACTTTGTTTACTTTGATAATGAATTTTCTTAATAATTAAGAACAAACAAATGAAGATTATTTTTTCATGCATATGTACATAGTCGATACATAAATCTGTGCCGAAATCCATAGTGTCATAAGTCCTTTTTTCGAGTTTTTGTGAGTTTACACTTAATGTACACACGAAGTACAAGCGACAAAGCCACTAGCTGCATGAGGATTCCCAGCTTTAAAAGCTCCCATCGGACATCTTTATTCTTAGGTATGTACGGAAAAATCTAGTTCTATAATACAAACCCCGTTAAAGCGCTGGGGACATGATTGGCACCCGCGTTATAACATAACCGGGGTATAGTGAAACTATACCGCGGAACCATATTCACGAAACAATACTCGCTTTTGTTGCATCATTTTTAACTTTATCAATTATTCGTAACTTTTCTCTCCCTGTAGTATATTTTTTTTCTTTTCTTCTCTGCTGCCATTTTATTCACTGTCATTGCTGTGCAAGAAGCTCACATCTTAGCTGCGCAATCAGTCCATTGAGCGATAGGTTATAAACCAACAGTGTTCCAGAAAAATGGTGCTTAAAAATCTCGTTATGTTATGAACATGGGACTGTGAAGGAGGAGAGGTCTTAATAAAAATTTAGATTTGGAAGGGGAGGAACGCACTGGGGAATATGTTTACTTTTCAGGAATGCTAAAGAATCTGGAATACGAAGGTTGATAGCGCTATAAAAGCAATTACACAAGTGTAACCAGACTTCTGAAAATGGAATAGTCCCTGACAGATTGAGCTCCGCTCATGTCAAGAAAAACAAGTCAGGGCGATTGCATTCGGTTTTGAAATCAAACTATATGTTCTAGGTTGAAAGACAGAAAAAGGATGAAAAAGGTTTACATCACGCCTATCACAATAGGGCTTTATATGTTAGTGTGTCTGGTGGGGGGATGGGTGCTCTTTGGCTAGAATATTTGTGTGCTCGGGTTGGCTCTATTTACAATGGAAAATAAGGAATCACCTTTAAATGGCAATCATAAAGAGTGGTTTAAACGTCCGGGGACGTGATAGTCACCGCGGTATATCGACACCCCCGGTATTACCGGGGATGTCGGGTATATTCGATTCCGTTGTATAGTGAGGCGCGGTATAAGGGGTTTTACGTACTAAAAATGTCCAGTTTTTAATTTCATCGAAAAAACAGGAAAATCGAATATAAGGTAATGTAGATACATAAATATTGAAATACAGCAACAGCACTTAATTTCCTTACAAAACTACGACAAAAAGTTACATTAATAACAGAAATATTTGTGCAAATTTTACAGAATCTTGCAAAATTTACCTCACACAAGTACTTCCCAAGAATATGAATGAACCCGATTAAGACACTAATTTCGCGATTCAAATTCTGCTATTTATCTGGTGCTTAGTGCCAAAGAGATAATAGTCGTACGCATTTACCCTTACACCAAATTTATTAATCCCCAAGCGAACTACCATACCCGTTTACCCTTTAATCACCGCATCGAAATAAGCACCCCAGCAGTGTCTCCGCTACCCTGCTAATATTTACCCTCTCTGGGCACGGAGCAAAGGTTTAGAGTGATCAAGTTTAATCAATTTCAAACCGAGCCTCTTCACCTGATGCTTCTGCTCAGCTTGATTATTTCACATAAACTAGAGTTCGCCCAACAGTAGGAATTCGACCCGTAAAAGCTAAACTTAGCATTAAACACATTATGCTATTTACGTAATTATATAAGTACAGTAAACCCTCGTTATATCGCGCCTCGTTCTATCACTCATTCGGATATATCGCGCTTTTTCTATGTCTCCCAAAGCTTGAGGTCTCGAAAGTAAAAAGATTGCATTTGGAAAAAGCTGACACTAAATACGAACAAGCAGTCTAACCACTTAACTACAATGCAGTTAGTCTATTTTCGATCGTTAATATTAAGTGGAAAACAAGTGTTAAACGAAAAACAACGGCAAATGACTAAGGACTCTTATTTCACCAAAAACCAATAGAAATGCATTCTGAATTTATACTGTAAGAACTGTGCATGAAAATAGTAATTGGTAAGTGTAGTTTCATTTGTAATTTTCGTTAAGAATGGTATGTAAGGTTAAATTAAATTTTTTACGTTGACACTCCATTTACTTGTACTTTTTGAGTTATTTCTGACAGTATCGGTTATAACGCGCATTCGGATATATCGCGATTTTTTGCTGTTCCCCGATAAGCGCGATATAACGAGGGGCTACTGTAATTAAATAACAATTAATTGCTTCCGAAGTTTTTTAATTGACATCACTAAAACTCGTCAATAGCTACTAAACAAAAAAAAAAGTAAGAAAATCGGTTGAATAACAGAAGAGAAAATAGTTCTTAGCTGTTTTGTTTTTGCCTATTTATGTATAGATTCTCTAGCTTAGCAATATATGTTGATTATCCTTATAATACAGGTTGGAAAAAAAAACATCCTGTTTGTTTTTAAAGTCGTAGCTACAATTATTTACGTCTTGATACTATTTTTAAATGATGATGGTTGAATTGAGATGTAACTAGTGCTGCAGAGAATAAGAAAAAATAAATAAAATTTTAGTTTAAGAAACTGGGAAAAAATACTTTTGAAGCAATATGAACGAAAATGTTAAAAATAACCTTTGAATATAAAGATCTGTTCCTTAGCACATAGGATGCATGACTTATTTTTTTGAAAGAGCTTTAAACAGAAAAAAAATCGTTGACCCGACTATTACTTTTTATGTAAAAATAATATATTCAATCTCAAAAAAATGTTTTTAAGTTACACGGTTTATTAATAAAATAATTTTTGAGAAAAAATAGAACCGACTTCAAAGCAGGACAACTATAAATTGCGCTAAAAAGTGAAAAATAAATTAAATTCTTTAAAAAACATCGATGTGACTTTTAAACATAGTTTTAGAAGTCGGTGCAAAATTAGGATACATAAAATCTTTTGTAATGATTAATCAATTACAAATATAAATTAGCATCAGGGAATTAGCAACAGTGCCATGATAAAGTAACAGATGGTGTAATGGTAAGTAGACCCATAATTTTGCACCGACTTCTAAAACTATGTTTAAAAGTCCCATCGATGTTTTTTAAAGAATTAATTTATTTTTCACTTTTTAGCGCAATTTATAGTTGTTCTGCTTTGAAGTCGGTTCTATTTTTTTCTCAAAAATAATTTTATTTTATTCTTTTTAGTGCAAATACTTTTTCAATAAATACTTTATTTTTCAAAAAATCCATATCAAAGGGCAAACCTTCTTTGAATGAATGGCTCTAAAAACTAACCATTTGTATGATAGTTCCCGTTTAGAAGTCAGTTTTAGCAAACAAACTGATTGCATTTAATTTTTGCTTTAGAGAAGCCTTCATTCAAACTGTTGCTACAATTGCTTTTAACAATACAGCTCAATGGCAACAAAATCTTTTTATTCAACAATGACTTTTTAGCCTACTTTCCCGTAAAAGTAAAAAAAAATAATAATAAAGCATGAAAGAAGGCTTAATGTATCATGAAAATATCGTTAGAAATCAAGAAAAGTCAAAAATAAATTAAGTAATTAAATAAAGATTGAAAAATAAAAAAATTGAAAGTAGGGTTTTGAGATGGGGAAAAAGTGTGTCTGTCGGTCTGTCGGTCTGTCTGTCTGTCGGTCTGTCTGTCTGTCGGTCTCTCCCCCCCTAATAACTTTTGAACGAATTGTCCGATTCGAAAAATTCTTTTTGCATTCGAAATATCTCGGCGAGGACATCTGATTTCCATATTTTACTTTTTGATTTGAACAATGTTTTGTTCAATTTTGAACAGTTCAAAAAATTTTAACATTAGCGCCTATGGGTGAAAGTGAAGCAAATTATGTGAACTCTGGGTACAAGATCTAAGTTCCCATGAACAAGCTCACTGGAAGAAGTTCTTGGCGTGAAATATTGATTTGAACAATTTTTGTTCATTTTTGAACAGTTCAAAAAAAATTAACATACCGCCTACGGGGAAATTTCAATCCTATATAATTCCTGATCAAACGGACCGATTTGCTTGGAACAAACTTTATCGGAAAGCTCTTATGACGTAGAACATGTACAAATAGAAAGTTCATCCAGAACTAACGAGCCTATTTTCCTATGAAATTTTTTGATCGGGATTTTCAAGAATATTTTTGAATTAATGTATGATTAAATGAATAAGCAAAGGAATGAATGAATAAATGAGTGAATAATGAATGACTTAATAAATGAATGATTGAATGAATATGGATTAACCGTTGAAAACGGTATATTTGAAGCAATTAAGAACTAAAGCTAAACGAGAAAGACAGAGAGAGAGAGATAGCTAGATTATAAATTTGAATTCGCTGTATACGGGAAAGTAGGCTCGTATAGTTCTAGACGGAACTTCTTGTTATATTTATTAATAGTTTTCCCCAACAAAGAAAAATCAAGCCAAGCCTCTCCAATTAAAATTTAAAAATATTTAATTTTCACCCGTAACGTTTTTGCTAAAAAACAAATGTAGTCAAATTGATGTGCGAAATTTGAGTTAGACTTCCCTTTATCTATTAAAGAAAAAGTCATCAAAATCGGCTTATTTAGTCAAACGTTATGGAGGAAAAACCAAAAAAAGGACCCTATTTTTGCTCATAACATTTTTTTTAATTATCGAATATGGTCAAATGAAGGTACGGGACCTATGGGAAACCACCCTCGATCGATTAAAAAAAAAATCATGAAAATCGGTTCATCCGGTGAGAAGTTATGAGTGGACAAACAAACAAACAAAAAAAAAACGACATACATACAATATGAATGTATAACCTCCTTCCTTTGTGAAGTCGGTTAAAAACAAAACTAAAATGCAGTAATGGTGTTTGAAAGCCGCGTATCAAACTTCCGTGACAAATCAAGTTAAATGACTTCGCTGCATTATCCCAACAAAGCTATCGTTGCCATTCGAACAATAATAATTCTGATCATTTCCTCAGAGCCAAACTTATTAATTACTTTTCCTATCTAACGTTCTAATAAATTATAAAATGAATGGAATATTGTATTGTCACCGAAGATAAGCTTGTGTGCAAAGTTTGAAGATAATTGATGCAGTAATAGTGGTCGAAAACCGCGTAACAAACTTCCGTGACAAATAAAACCGTTAATAATAATTTAACTTTGTGCAAGTTAACAGTAATAGAATTATAATTTCACGTTAATTTAAAGCACAAATGCGCATTAAAATGCAGACATATGTTTCGGGATTTCTTGGAATCCCTTTTTCAATGCGACAGGGAGCTTCTAGATGCAAAACATCCAAATGAAGCAGACAAAACAACAAAAACAAAGCTTATATAGCCTAAGAATTAACAGTAAACCAATGAGAATGAAGGCAGTGTGAAGTAGAAGTAGCAGGGAAAGCACCAATAAGAGAGCAAATTTCTTATTGACAGTTATTTGTTAATGTGGACTCATTTTTAGCCTACTTTCCCGTAAAAGTAAAAAAAAAAAAATAATAAAGCATGAAAGAAGGCTTAATGTATCGTAAAAATATCGTTAAAAATAAAGAAAAGTAAAAAAAAAGTGAAGTAATTAAATAAAGATTGAAAAATAAAAAATTTGAAAGTAGGGTTTTGAGATGGGGAAAATGTGTGTCTGTCGGTCTGTCTGTCGGTCTGTCCCCCCCCCCCCTAATAACTTTTGAACGAATAGTCCGATTCGAAAAATTCTTTTTGCATTCGAAAGATCTCGGCGAGGACATCTCACTTTCATATTTTACTTTTCGATTTGAACAATTTTTCGTTCAATTTTGAACAGTTCAAAAAAATTTAACATTAGCGCCTATGGGCGAAAATGAAGCAAATTATGTAAACTCTGGGTACAAGATCCATGTTCCAATGAACAAGCTTACTGGAAGAATCTCTTGGCGTGAAATATCAATTTGAACAGTTTTTGTTCATTTTTGAACAGTTCAAAAAATTAACATAGCGCTTACGGGGAAATCTCAATCCTATATAAATCCTGACCTAACGGACCGATTTGCTTGGAACAAACTTTATCGGAAAGCTCTTATAATGTAGAACATGTGCAAATAGAAAGTTCACCCAGAACTAACGAGCCTATTTTCCTATACAAAATTTTTATCGGGATTTTTAAGGATATTTCTCAATGAATAAATGAATGAGTGAAAGCATGATTTAATGAATAAATGAAGGAGTGAAAGAATGAATCAATGAATAAATGAATGAGGAAAAGAATGAATAAATGAGGGAATAAATATATGAATGAATAAATAAATGAATAAAGACATGAATGAGTAAACGAATGAATGAATGAATGGCTGAATAAAGGAAAGAATGAATGAGTGAATGAATATGTATTATCCGTTGAAAAAGGTATAACAATTAAGGTATAACATAAAAGGTGAAATAATTAAGAACTAAAGCTAAAGGAGAAAGAGATAGCTAGATTATAAATTTGAATTTGGTGTATACGGGAAAGTAGGCTCGTATAGTACTAGACGGAACTTCTTGTTAAAATGTAAATTGAAAACTCTCCCTTTTACGTTACGATATTTTTTCTGAACAGCTATTATCAATAAATAGTGCACTCAAAGCAATAGTTAAAGGAAACAGCCGTCTACATAAACTCCAAGTTTCAGAGTCCATCGATATGCAGCACATGAATCGTAACAGTTATCGCAGTACCAATGACTAGTGGTTCAATTCATCACTTCGAGGTTGGATGATTATAGGGAATTTCGATGAGACACGTAAATTGTTAAGCTGTCTCAAGAATAGGGGGTTATAAAGAGTTATTAGAATGTCATAATTACTGTGTGGTTGGTAATCGGGGAAGCTTGCGAAAAATATTATTGAATGGCGAAGAGAAAATAATTTCAAGACAACAAGAACTATACGAGCCTACTTTCCCGTACACACCAAATTTAAATTTATAATATGTTTATCTCTTTCTCATTTATTCATTCATTCATTCTGTCACTCATTCATTTAGTCATTTATTCATTCTTTCCCTATTGCATTTATTCATTCATTCATTCTTTTACTTATTCATTTATTCATTGATAAATATACTTTAAAATCCCGATTAAAAAATTTTATAGGAAAATAGACTCGTTCAGTTCTTGTTTAACTTCGTATCTGTACAGGTTCTACATCGTAACATATTTCCGATAAAGTTTATTCCAAGCAAATCCGTCAGTTAGATCAGGAGTTATATGTTCCCCGTAGGCGCTAATGTTATTATTTTTTGAACTGTTCGTAGTTAAGCAAAAATTGCTCATATCAAAAGATACATATTTTTTTATTAGCCTACTTTCCCGTAAGAGTAAAAAAAAATAATAATAAAGCATGAAAGAAGGGAAATAAAATTTCACGTTAAATTAAAGCACAAATGAGCATTAAAACGCAGACATATGCTCATTTGTGCTTTAATGCTCATTTGTGCTTTAATTTAACGTGAAATTTTATTTCTATTACTTTGCACAAAGTTTAATCATTACTACATGAAAGAAGGCTTAATGTATCGTGAAAATATCGTTAGAAATCAAGAAAAGTCAAAAATAAGTTAAGTAATTAAATAAAGATTGAAAAATAAAAAATTTGAAAGTAGGGTATTGAGATGGGGAAAAAGTGTGTCTGTCGGTCTGTCTGTCTGTCTGTCTGTCGGTCTGTCCCCCCCCTAATAACTTTTGAACGAATCGTCCGATTGGAAAAATTCTTTTTGCATTCGAAAGATCTCGGCAAGGACATCTCATTTCTATATTTTACTTTTTGATTTGAACAATTTTTTGTTCAATTTTGAACAGTTAAAAAAATTTTAACATTAGCGCCTATGGACAAAATTGAAGCAAATTCTGTAAACTCTGGGCACAAGAGCCAAGTTCCTATTGCAAGCTTATTGAAAGGAGTTCTCGGCGTGAAATATCAATTTGAACAGTTTTTGTTCATTTTTGAACAGTTCAAAAAATTAACACAGGGCTTACGGGGAAATTTCAACCCTATATAAATCCTGATCTAACGGACCGATTTGCTTGGAACAAACTTTATCGGAAAGCTCTTATAACGTAGAACATGTAGAAATGGAAAGTTTATCCAGAACTTACGAGCCTATTTTGCTATGAAATTTTTTGATCGGGATTTTCAAGGATATTTCTCAGTGACTCAATGAGTGAAATAATGAATGAATGAATAAATGAAAGAGTGAAAGAATAAATCAATGAATAAATGAATGAGGAAAAGAATGAATGAATAAATTATTGAATAAATGAAAATATAAATAAATGAGTGAATAAATACATGAATGCGTAAATGAATGAATAAACACTTGAATGAGGTAACGAATGAATGAATAAATGCATGGCTGAATAAATGAAAGAATGAATGAGTGAGTGAATGAATATGTATTATCCGTTGAAAAAGGTATATTTTCAATAATTAGAACTAAAGATAAATAAGAAAGAGAGAGAAAGAGATAGCTAGATTATAAATTTGAATTTGGTGTATACGGGAAAGTAGGCTCGTATAGTTCTAGACGGAACTTCTTGTTTGAACAATTTTTGATTTCTTTGATATTTTTTGAATTGAACGAAAAAATTAAAATTGTTAATTTTTTTGAACTGTTCAGAAGTGAACAATAATTGTTCAAATCAATATTTCACGCCGAGAGCTTCTTCCAGTAGGATTGCTCATGGGAACTTGAATCTTGTGCCCAGAGTTTACATAATTTGCTACATTTTTGTCCATAGGCGCTAATGTTAATTTTTTTTTGAACCGTTCAAAATTGAACGAAAAATAGTTCGCATCGAAAAGTGAAATATGGAAATGAGACATCCTCGCCGAGATCTTTCGAATGCACAAAGAATTATTCGAATCGGACAATTCGTTCAAAAGTTATTAGGGGGGGGGGGGACAGACAGACCAACAGACACACATTTTCCCCCCATCTCAAAACCTTACTTTCAAATTTTTATTTATTAATCTTTAATTACTTCACTTTTTTTGACTTTTCTTTATTTTTAACGATATTTTTACAATGCATTAAGCCTTCTTTCATGCTTTATTTTTTTAAAACATTTGTGGGAAAGTAGGCTTAAAAAGAGCTCTTACTGTCAGGGTATCAAGAATAGCCCATGTTTAAGGGAGGAACTGTTAGTATTTGAGGAATGAGTAAGAAAAGTCGCTGTATTAAATTGGATAAAATGAAATTGCATCATTAATGTCCCTTTTGGCACGTTGCTGAATTGACTTTTATCAATCCAGACTCCTCTGAAGTAAGAATTTCAGTGTAACAATAAAATAATGATGAGAAGAAAGCAAATTAGTTAAGAGCAACGTAAAGTTTTCAGCGAAGCATAAAGTGTGACATCAGGGGCTGACGTGTTAAACACCACCCCGTTTTTTTTGCACGGAGATATTTAAAAATAATTAAAAATCAATAATTGGTTTCCGGAG
Source organism: Octonoba sinensis (assembly GCA_038502835.1). Classification (NCBI taxonomy): domain Eukaryota; kingdom Metazoa; phylum Arthropoda; class Arachnida; order Araneae; family Uloboridae; genus Octonoba; species Octonoba sinensis. The sequence continues at coordinate 14,668,047 of CM076604.1, forward strand.
TCTGGCGTCCTTGAATGTTAGAGTTTTTTCTTTATTGTCTTAGCCATAGTTAGCTGTCAAAATAGGAATATTTAATAGGTCGAAACTTCCTTATTTTAATCACACGGTCGTTATTAATTACACGATTCTTTATTTGTTGTTGCTGTTGTTGTGCTCTCACGCGTAGCGAGGAAGAATGTGTACGTTGCTCCTGCGTCTAGCAGGCCCTTGTAGGCAGTAGTCCAATTTCCACCCCTTTAAAAGGCCTCTTAATTTTGGAACCAGCTCCCAAATTAGAGACCGCCACCTGGGATTGGTACCCCCAGAGGTATTGTTTCACTTGGAGGACATTGGAGCCAAGGCCTATTTAACGTGCACCAGCTCCCTTTATCGTACACGAACCGCAGCAACCAGCCACGAGAGTATGTCACGATCTCAAACAGACCTCGGTCAATGTTGCTTGACTTTCGGTGTTCTACGGAAACCGAGCTTCTATCGACTGGTGTCCATAATTTGTTGTTTTTGAGCTCGAATGCATTTCCCTCCTTTTAGCGTAGTATGCAAACAAAAATGTATACATCGTATGTTAGGAAACCTACTGAAAAAAAAAAAATAAATAAACATCGTTAAACCGAGTAAATACAGAGAATAACGCATTAGTATCGCAAACAAATAAATTACCGCCAACAATCAGCCGATGGAATTTTAATTAGTCCCTCTTATTTTATTATATTGTCAGATCACACAACGAGTTTACTAGTAAAAAAAAAATCAAGTTTCATTAAAATACCGCTGTTCTAATTGTAGCTTAAGAAATTAATCAGTTTAGAGCATTTGTTCGAAACAACGCTCAATTATTTCTAAAGAATAAATTAATCTACTTTAATTGTTTACTTTACTCTAATGTATTCAGAAATTGTTTCTTCATAGAATTTAATCCTACTGCAACAAGACGAGGTAGGTGATACTGCTTCGTATGAATTTACATTAAGCATTTGTTTATTGACTTTTTGTTTTACATTAAACGTGTATTGATAAGCGTACTAGATTACTGATATTAGTTCCCGTTTGTGCACTAGAGTCATAATTTATAATGCCGAATTGTTGTTGACACAAATTCTGCCAGTGTGTCAACATCCAGTTCAATTATTTAAAAACATGACAAAACTAAAGGGAGCAAATGAATGCTTTAGATGTTACCAAATTCAACAATTTGGTAATTTAATGCTTTTCGGTATTTTTTAATTGATAAAGTTAAACTCATGCGTTAATCTTTTCACGATTTAATGTTTTTCTATTACACTTATGTTAATTATTGTAATCTGATTTTTATAATTGTAGATAAGACCGTTTGGCCCTTCCAGCACGGTGCTTGAAAAAAATAGCGACACAACTCAAAAGCACGTTTTTAAATTGTTGCGATATGTAATTTATTGTTGTTTCATTCATAACAATTCCTAATTATTGTAATGCCCCTTAAAAATGGTTAGTACTATTCTTTTTGTTTATCTCCTGCAGCTTTTGTGCTAGCATTAGTGTTCCTAGAAATTTTAATCAAATTTAGGAGATTTTCAGTTGTGTCTCTTTAAAATAAAAACAACAATTTTTCTTACACAACAATTTGAGTAATAGTTTAACAGCCCTGAAAAGGTCTTAAAAAATTGTAACATTATAATCAAAACAGACACAACTCCAAATATGTCTCTATTGTCCGTAATAAAATTTTATGAAAAAATCCTACATTAACAGCAATACAGACACAACACAAAATGGGTCTCTATTGCTCTATAAGGGACTATATCACTTAGGACCTAATCGGAGTAGTACCTTTTTTTAATAAAATTGGCAGTACTTACGCACGCAGCGGTCAAACCCCACAACACGAGTTATGCCTCTGTTCAACAAAAAAAAAAAAAAAACGGCGTTTTATTTTCATCCTGAAAAGACACTAATGCTATCTACGACTTAGTTCTTTATTCCATCTAAAAGATCAATTTCTAAAAAGCATTATCAATTAAAAGTCTCAATTTCGGTATTTTTTGAGTTGTGTCACTATTCCTTTCAAGCGACGCAGCATTACGTCGCGCAATTGATGAGTTTCCAAAATATAGGGACGAAACGCCATTTTTTATTTATAGTTCTTTTTTACTACACTGTAAAAAATTTGCTTTTAGTTGCCACCATTTTTGGTGAAACTGAACACCATTTTTGGCGAAACTGAACACCATTTTTGGTCAATAATAATAAAATTACACGTTAATTTAAAGCACAAATGAGCAATAAAATGCAGACATATGTTTCGGGATTGCTTGGAATCCCTTTTTCAATGCGACAAGGAGCTTCTAGATGCAAAACATCCAAATGAAGCAGACAGAACAACAAAAACAAAGCTTATATAGCCTAAGAATTATCTGTAAACCAATGAGAATAAAGGCAGCGTGAAGTGGAAGTAGAAGTAGCAGGAAGACACCAATAAGAGAGCAACAAACGAATCCAGTTGAAAGTACAGGAAGTAAAAAGGAATATCAATAAAAATAAAGCAAAAAAGACGACAGCATGCATAAAAATTGCAAAAATAATAAAATAAAATACAAAGAATAAAATTGAAATAAAAATAAGTACAGATATAAGTAATATTCAGTTATGGCCTCTTTTGATGTTAATTCTTTGTTTACTAATGTTCCTGTTGATGGCGCTTTGACTTGCCTCAGGAAAAGGCTTTCTGAATTCCATTTTACTTCTGTGGAAATTGAGGAATTAGTTTTCCTTACTCGTGTGTGCTTGCAACAGAGCACTTTTGTATTTAATGGTAAATTCTATGCTATGGTAGATGGCCTGGCTATGGGAAGTCCTCTTAGTCCTATTTTAAGTGATTTCTATATGCATTATTTTGAGGAAAAACTGTTCCAGAAATTGCAATTTCAATTTTATGTTCGTTATGTGGATGATTGTTTTGTCCTAACGGACAGTAACTTGTTAGGTATTGATGATGCTCTTTCTATTATGAACTCCATTGATCCTAATATCCAGTTTTCTTGTGAGAAAGAACTTAATAGTAGCCTCGGGTTTCTTGATGTCTTTATTTCTAAGAGTGAGTCTGGTTTCACTACTTCTGTCTATCGTAAACCTTTTGCTGTTTCTTTACCTCCTCACAGACTGTCGTCTCATCCTCCCAACCAAAAATATTCGGCTTTTAATGCTCTGGTCCATCGTGCTATTAATATTTGCTCTTCTCCTGAGCTTCTCAAGATTGAACTCAACTATCTGAAAGCTGTAGCTGTTGATAGAGGATTTTCTCACTCTTTAATTGATTCTATTCATAACAAACTTTCTAAGAAAACTTCTGGTCCCAATAATGTGGTTTCTAGAAAGAATTTGGTTGTGTTACCATTCTTTCATTCTGTCAGTTTCCGTATTGCTAAAATCCTAAAAAGGTTTCAATTTCAAGTCGTTTTTGCTCCTAGTAACAAACTTTCCTTCTCTTCTCTTAAGGATCCTGTCGATCAACTTAACACTTGGGGTATTTACCAAATTAGTTGCCGTTGCGGCCTTTCTTACATTGGGCAGACAAAACGTGCTCTGAAAATTCGCTTAAATGAGCATAAAGGTTATGTACGAAAGCAAGAGTTAAATAAGTCTAGCATTGCTCAACATTGTTGGAATTCCAACCACTCTTTTGATTTCAATTCTGGTAAAATTATTCAAAAATGTTCTTCCCCTTTAGAGCTTGACTTTTGGGAAGCTTATCATATTAACAGGAATAGTTCTAATTTGGTTAATGATTCTTCCTCAACTCCTTATTTTTCACAGGTCTGGCATAAATTTCTTTAATTTGTTGTTCTTTCTAGGTTTTCTTGTTGTTTTCCTTTTTTGTGTCTATTTTTCTCCTTCCTCCCCTCCCTCCCCTCCCCCTCCTTTACATGTGTACTTTGTTTTGCATTTTGTTTTGGTTTCTGTACTTATTTTTATTTCAATTTTATTCTTTGTATTTTATTTTATTATTTTTGCAATTTTTATGCATGCTGTCGTCTTTTTTGCTTTATTTTTATTGATATTCCTTTTTACTTCCTGTACTTTCAACTGGATTCGTTTGTTGCTCTCTTATTGGTGTCTTCCTGCTACTTCTACTTCCACTTCACGCTGCCTTTATTCTCATTGGTTTACAGATAATTCTTAGGCTATATAAGCTTTGTTTTTGTTGTTCTGTCTGCTTCATTTGGATGTTTTGCATCTAGAAGCTCCTTGTCGCATTGAAAAAGGGATTCCAAGCAATCCCGAAACATATGTCTGCATTTTATTGCTCATTTGTGCTTTAAATTAACGTGTAATTTTATTATTATTGTTTACTTGCACAAAGTTAAATTATTTTTAACCATTTTTGGTGTCACTGAAAACCATTTTTGGTGTCACTGAACCCCATTTTGGTGTTACTGAACACCATTTTTGGTGTTACTGAACACTATTTTTGGTTTTACTGAACACCATTTTTGGTTTTACTGAACACCATTTTTGGTTTTACTGAACACCATTTTTCGTTTTACTGAACACCGTTTTTGGTTTTCCTGAACACCGTTTCTGGTTTTCCTGAACACCATTTCTGGTTTTCCTGAACACCATTTCTGGTTTTCCTGAACACCATTTCTGGTGTTACTGTACACCATTTTTGGTTTTACTGTACACCATTTTTGGTTTTACTGAACACCATTTTTGGTTTTCCTGAACACCATTTTTGGTTTTACTGAACACCATTTTTCGTTTTACTGAACACCATTTTTGGTTTTCCTGAACACCGTTTCTGGTTTTCCTGAACACCATTTCTGGTTTTCCTGAACACCATTTCTGGTTTTCCTGAACACCATTTCTGGTGTTACTGTACACCATTTTTGGTTTTACTGTACACCATTTTTGGTTTTACTGAACACCATTTTTGGTTTTACTGAACACTATTTTTGGTTTTACTGTACACCCTTTTTGGTGTTCAGTTGGTGTAAAATTGAAAATTATTCACTATTTAATCTATTTCAAATTATTTTAACTGTTTGTCTAAAACATACCGGCAGCAGAATGTTTTTTTAGCATATGATGTTCGTTAATTCATCTACGTATCAAAAGCTCATTACGACTCCTCAATAATCCCATTTTCAGAGAAATGAGCAATCTTAATGAAAAATAGTTAACAAATTTGAAGTGATATGAAACATTACCCTGTCTATATTTTTAAAATATGAAATATATCAAAATATAATAATTTTCATCTTGACACCAACCGAGCGCCAAAAATCGTGTTCAGTAACACCGAAAATGGTAGCAAATTTTTGATAATGTTTTAATAGTTAATGTTTGTGCTTAAATTTTCACTCGGCTGTTAGTTGCCATTGCCCGCATAGATTGAATTCAGGTATGTTTTTTTACTTTATTTAACAATTTTAGGTTAGTCTTTCTCATTTTGCAAGATATACCGGGCCCATTCAAAAAGAACTTAAATGCTTACTTCCTTACAGTACTCTCATTTCTCATTCCACGGTTTCAGAGAAGCCTGCACTCGAACTCTTATTATACTTGCTTTTAATATGACTGCTTAATGGCAACAAACTATTTTTAACAATAAGTTTTGCATGTATTAACTGACAATTTACTCAACCAAGACATCTTTCCATCTGCTATCGATAACAATATAACATTGCAATAGGGAAGTTTCCACCTACCGAATCTTCTTATTTTGATGCTTAGATATTGTTAAGACAGTCATAAAACTCAAGAATTCACCCATGCCGAACAAAGAAAATTGAACATTCATTTTTAATTAATTTTTAAAAATCCCATCCACAAAAAACGAGGCGGAGCTTAATACGTCACTGTCTGACGTCAGCGGGCACCTCGCGCCTCGAACGGCTTCGAACTCCTCGTATTTTGCAGCGTTCATTCAACGATTCATTTAACTAAACGTGCGTCCATTTAATTAAACTACTGTCTATTTTTTATATTTTTCTTATTCATCATGGACAGTAGAATCCCTTTTAGACACCAAGGTTTTTGATTACCCATTTCCAAGTTAAAATTCGTTTTATTTATTCAGTTATGTGTATTTTTGCTGCTTGGCGACATTTTGGTAATGTTTTGGTAACCCCAATGAAGCTCATGATGCTATTTAGTGTAGTGCATATTACTTAGCTTATCGCTTCCTTGGCAATGAATCTTATATTTTTGAAATGCAGAATATTATTATGCTGCAAAGGATTTCCGATGTTTAATTTTTTTTTACTTAAAGAAAATTCCGTTTTCTTTATTTGCGGTTCAAGCGTGGAACTCAAAAAAACATTGGTGAGATTTTTGAATTGATCATGTGTTAACTTTTCATGTGAAAAAACACCTGCAAACAATGGCGTAGCTGGACCTGGATTTGGGGGGGGGGGGGGTTCTTCGGGAGAAGTCTGCTAATTTCATTGTTTTCCAAGAAAAATTGGTCCAATTCTAGACAATCTTTACCATTTCAGGGGGGGGGTATTCCCAAAACCACCCCCTTATCTACGCCAGTGCCTGCAAATTAGCACAGAAAAAGCATTAAGCCAAACGATGTTGCAACTTTTATTGACTTTAAAATGCAGGTAGTGCAGTTAAATGCCATACAGAATTTTTTAAATTTCATTTCCCAATCGTGGTATATCATGTTCAACTTTATATTTTTCTGTTTGTCTGGAATCCCTTAAAATGCTTTCAATAATTTCTTTTAAAAAGGGTTATATTTAAATTCATTCTATTATTTTGAAAAATACTCGAGTCCTTTTTTAATCTTTCAAGAATTATACAGAGAAATGGCAGTTCATAAATGATGTCACGCTTTTTTCCCATATATTTGACCCCCCCCCCCTGTGTCACAATGTCACACTTCAGCGCCCCCCCCCCCTTTATCACATGCCACGCTATGTTGCATAACGCATGATGCCATACTTCTTGTTACCCCCCTCCCCTCCCTTGTCACACTGTTTCCACAATTACACGAACCCTCCTCCCCCCTCGAAGCGGGACATCATTTATGAATGATCCCGAAGGTAATTATGATATTTTTAATAAATAGCTCTTGCAGAGAAGAATATATATGGTGATTCAGCTGTTGGGTATGTACAACTACAAAGGACAGCAGGAATTAGCAGTCAAAAGTCGTGTATGTCCTGGGCACAAATTAAAGAGCCCTAACCAAGTTGTTATGGTAGTCAAAGAAGCAAAAAAATAAAATTGAATCAGCTGAGAGTTGCACTGCTGCCAAAGAATAATGTGTATGCAATGTGTACTTGCAATAATACAAATTTCAATTTACCTAAATTTTTCGATGTCTTGAATCAAGTTATTTATGTATACTTTCATTACCTTTTAATGTAATTTTATCCCTTGAACAGGAAAATTTTCTTTCTCGTTTTCGATAACTCAAAATATTTTCTACACTCCAAGGCCGTATCCAGAAGCGGGAAAAGCGGTTTCCCGAAAATGTTTGCAATGAAGCATATATTCCTCCCTGAAACTTTTCTTAACACAAGCGTGTCCAAGTCAGCCCCCCCCCCCCCCGAAAAAAATTCCGGATACGGCTGCACTCAAATGCTTTCTTTCCGGTTCTGTGTTATTTCCATTGTATTGTAATTAATCAGTTTGTGTTGCACGAACGAAATGTAAACCGGTACTGTAATTTTTAAGTAGATATGTTGTTATGTCTTAGTTGTACTTATAGAAATGATCTTCACAGCAATGAAAATTTGACTTCATAGAAACATCGCTTCTGCATTTAAATAGCCACGCTTTTCGAACTTTAGTTAGGGTCCCTTGGAACATTAATGAAGCGTTTGCCTGTAATTTTTTTAGTCGTTGATGTGCATCCAGGCACAAAACAATACTTGTAATTAGTATTTGACATATTCATCGAACGCAAAAGTAAGAAAGAGCACAACGACAAAAGTATAACACAAAGAAACAAGAAATCCTTCCGTATATATATATATTCAGAAAGAATATCTTGTATCCACATAAAATGCTTAAATTTAGCAACTAATAAATTAATAATAATAGAGTCTGTTCGACGAATTCATTCTAAAAAAATATTTTACGCAATGAATATTTAATTTAATATATAATTTTAATAGTTTTAAATACCCCCCCCCCCCCCGCACGAGAAAAAAACGCTAAATAAAGCTCCCTTTTTATATTTAGTTTATCAAAAATTAACGGTGCAGCAAAACATTTGCTGGAGAAAACGCAAATTTAATCCCCGGGACTCGAACCATGGTTGAATGGTGTACAAGCTTTCTTCCCTAACCATTCGGCCATCTTCACTGCGTTAAACGGGGTCTATGTATCAACAAATGTTTTCTTCCAACAGGTAAACTTCATTATAGTTGAGATTTTAGTTTTTAATTACACATTGGGGCCTCAGTGGCTGAGCGGTTAAATCGACTGGCTCCGGTGCCTCCCTGCGCGGAGAGAAAGAGGCGTGGGTTCGATTCCCACCTTGCCCTGGGTGTATTTCCTTCTTTGTATATTAAAATCTGTTGTGCTGTCTTGTTCTATCTGTCATATTAGACGAGAGTTTGAAGCATATCCTTGAGAATAGCAAATAAACTCGAATATTTATGTCACCTGCAATGGTCGTAAAACAAACAAACAAACATTGCAATTATAAATGAGGCTTGCCTGACAAAAGATAAGGAGAAGTAATCCCCATATGTATATTTTATTTAGGGTGGACCAGTTACGATTAAATTTTATGGGTACGTTACGAAAAGCAAACTATGGTAAAACAATATTAAAAAATTTGTTCAATTATTATAAGAGTAACACAATATTTGTATTTATTATCCTAACTTACGGGGGGGGGGGGGGTCCTTAGCAAATTAATTTACCTTTCTTAAAAAGTAGCTCCGTTCATAACTCAATTTTTAATTTCCGATTCTTTGGAGTGGCAACACCTTGTTTGTTTATATCGAGCGATCATTCTCATGTTTATATCTAGCGATCTTTCCTTAAGCCTTTCGGATTTTGAAGTGCTTTTTACGATTTTAAAATGGTTATAGCTCGCAGATGTTCTGTGGCAGATCAGCTAGTAAACTCAAAATAAACTGTTTCAAATTTTTAAAACTTGTCAATAACAAAAAAAAAAAAAAAATAGTAGCAAAAATCGGTCGAAAAATACAGGTGAAAATGGTTTCTTATTGTTTCGTATTTACTTATACAGGTTGGGGCAAAAGTAATGACCCGGTTTTGAAGGGTTATGAGAAAAAAAAAAACTAATACAATTTGAGACTTAAAACTTTTTTTATTTTGATCTGTATTTAATACCATTTTTTCACATTAAGTTTTGAATACCACTTCAGCAAGATGGCGGCCATCAGCAACAATAAGCTGATGCAGTCGATTTCTGAAATTTTGAGAAACGTTTCTGCACATTTCAAGGGGTATGGGCGGATATTTCCTCGATAATTCGGTCCTTTAGCTCTTCTAAAGTATGGGGAGCTTTCTCCTTCAAACAACCCCACAAAAAAAGCTTAGGGACCGTAACATTACGATGGATATTGAAATGCACACAAAGATGCAGTCTACTCTCTGTACGTGTAAAAATAGACTGTATCAGTGTATTGCTGCTAATGGCCGCCATATTGCTGAAGTGGTACTCAAAACTTAATTTAAAAAAATGGTATTAAACACAGATCAAAATATAAAAATTTTCAAGTCTCAAACTGTATTAGTTTTTTTTTTTTACAACCCTTCAAAACCGGGTCATTACTTTTGACCCACCCTGTGTATAGTATACATAAATTTTTACAATTTTTACTATGAACAGTGCCCCAAAAATAATCAAACCATATGAGGGAATTAATTTTTGTTATTTATTTGCATATATTATATTCTTATATATGTATTATATTTATTTATTTGTAAAAAAAAATTAAAAAAACTAAAAAAATATTTGTTCGGTTCTTGATCAAACATTATCAATGTTTCAGACGTGCTTATTAAACGCTAAGAATGAGATAACGCTTTATTGGATTCACTGCATCAGAGCCCATCAAATCATCATCATAGAATATGACACTTCGTCGACGTCGTTACTTGTTTATTCTTTAACCTCATTCTGTACTTAGATACGTTGATTCAGGAAAGAGGCGACATTTTCCAGAGTAAGGTAATGGGATTCTTGTTAGGGGAGACTTATCCGTCGCTCACGTCGTAATTTCACCAATCGAGTTGCGGTGATTGAGTCATTAATAATGTAATGGACGTCATTTACCATTACGCTAAGATGGACATCCAGATTTGGAATCGATGATCAGTAGTTTGTGCTCGATTTAGATCGAGTTATGTTGTGAATATTTGGTAAGAAAATATAGTTTTAACACTTTTCTTTTTTTAAAAGAAAACCAGACAACATCAACAGGCAAGTTATACCGTGTTAGGAAAGTATTTGAAACACATTAAAACACAAACATTTGTATACAGTAATGTCAGGTGTATTTATATTCAGCAGCGTCACTACGGAGGGAGCGGAGGGGTCGGTCCGCCGTCGGAGAGTGTTAAGGGGGGGGGGGTGAGTTAAAGAGTTTTGGAAATATACAATATCACTATCACATAATTATTACATAATCATTATCAGTATGAGGCAGGTGTAATTTAACGATCCGCTTTAGACCGTTGGAAATAGGGAAATTCAGCTAACCACTAACTATAGCATTTACATTAAAATATGGTATAATACATAACATTTTAGCTAGCTCTGATTTCAATAGCAAATCATGCGTTCTGTCCATTATGTACCATGCATCTTTAATCATATGTTATATCCTTTATATTACTGAGATCCAATCAACTGATAGGCTCTGAGTATTCCATTGCAATATGCAGTATCAGTTTATGACGGCAATAATTTTATGTACCTAACTATTCACATGTTAATTTGCATAACAACGCACGTATTCTATTTATGGAAATTATCTTACAATTAGTGAGGTTAAATAAATTATCCTTAATAGTTTGAAATTATTACGTTTGCATCGGGACGCATATCTACTGACAAATACTCAGATTTGTAATGAAAATGTTATTAATTTTTCGAGTTGCATTAATAAGGATTTCTTTTCTCGTCTTTGGAAGGGGGTGGGGGTTTGGGAAGAAAGGGGTTTTGAGAGAAAGAGTATTTTTTCTGTTCTGGGAATTGACTGTTTTTGTATGTGTCTGTAAGTGGTCACTTTTTTTTCTTGGGGTCGTAGGGGGCACTCCAACTCAAAACGTAATGAATGGTACTTCTAAGAGCTGTAGAAATTTTCCGAAGCTCTGTTTATACTTCGACAGCCACTAGGTGCTCCGTGTCTGAAGATGTGACACAAAGTTTAGTTGTTGGTACAAGCAATTGGCGGACTTGACGGTATAGTTAAGAAATTAAAACTTGGTATCCGTTCAGATGTCGGCTTTTATAACACTTGTACAATTCACTATTTATTTATTTGTGCATTTTCCACGTCGCATTTTGTCAGTGTTATCTTGCAAGAATAAAACATCGAATATTTACTTTTTGAAATTCTTTTTGACTCCTACAATGCAACTAACTGATCAATACGAATCCTGCATGATATCGAAGAAAATCTTTGTTATTATAATTCATAGGAGAATTTTCGAAAAAGTTTGGTTAACATATAGGCTTAACACAGGAAAAATGTTGGTTCAACAGTAAGCGAAATATATCATATGAAATTATCTCACCCAATCATTAGGACATTTTAGAGTACAACTCACCTGAAAGAAAAAAAAAAACAAAGATGAATATAAATACCATGTAATAAGGCAGGCAAAATAAACTTTTAATCTATTTTTCATCGTAGTTGGTGCGGAAAAGGTGCATATTTGTCACTACGTTCATGTGTATCTTGTAGAACAATGTCTTGATCTGCTGAAAACATGTAGACATACAGCTAAAAATATACGGCAACATACAGAAAGAGTTTGTTAAAAGTAGAACTTAAACGCATTTGCGGCAATTGAAGCAATTATCATGCGCGCTTCAAATTTTTTATGTCAATTCAGTGACACCAATGACACCGTTTCCGAACTAGCAATCATAGAAAATTGAAAAAAAAAAAAGTTTTTTCAGCCTATAGTACATATCATTAAATCATGATACCGACAAAACTGATCGAAGTTCCTCGTAAGCAACGTTTATAGTACAATAGAAATTACATTTCGACTACAACAGTTTTTCCAAACTCTTTCGATTACAACTTTTCCAAGCAATACAATTACAACAGCTTCTCAAACAAAAGTTTTTTCTAACAATAATTCGGAAAAATGTAACTCTCATTCTATAAAAAAGTTATTACGTAGATACATCATACACAATTTAATCTATCACTGATCAGTAAACATCTGCAATGATTACACTCATTGTACTGATTTTCGAGGAAAAGTAAATACGAATACAAATAAGACAACCAGCAACAAGTACAGGGCCCAGCTAGGCTGGTCCTAGTCAATTTAACAATTTAGCAATCCCCAATGAACATCAAGAGCCATCCTAAAACTTGTTACCTCACTGGAAGTAACAATCTCTTCTTGTAAATTATTCCAAATGCCTACAACCCAATTGAAGTAGTCATTTTTTTCCTAACTTCAAGATTAGCCTGAGATTTGAAAAGCGTAAGACAATGAACTTTGGTCCTACTTTTGTGCATAAACGTAGCCCATGAACATTTTTCATTTTAATGAATTTTTTAACTGAATCATGTCCCTTCTAACTCTCTTTTGCTCTAGAATTGCGCCTTTTAAGCCTAACCACATAATCTAAGTCTGAGAGACCACTTACCAACATTTGTAGCCCTCTATTGAACCCTTTCTAATTAAAAAATGTCCTTCTTTAGGTAAGGAGACCAAAACTGAACAGCATACTCCAAAGAAATAGAACTATGCGTGAAACGACATTCGATGTAACTAGTGGTAAACTGCACTATATCACCTTTTCAGTAGAACAGTTGAAATGTAGTTGATGTTTTTTATTCCGTAATATAATTTATTACAAAATAAAAAACATCAACTACATTTCGACCAGCAAAAAAGTACAGCACATCTCTGGACTGCCGTTACAAAAATAAGACAGGGCAACGTCACAGCTTAAGCACTATGTCCACATAAAGCAGCTCTCCAAGATCCTGAAGTTTTTAATGAGTAATGTAAAATGTGATGAAATAATTCTAAAAAGCTATTTTTTTATTTATTTATTTATTTAATTAAATATACATACATATTTTAACATAAAACCAACATCTTTTGTATTTCTTTTCACGTAAGCCATAAATTAAGGATGACTCCTTAACAATTCCTTTCTATTTCGAGTTCTTAAATATACTCTTTATCTATGAATAAAACTTACAATATTAAAGAAACTTTTTCGATCTAAGTAACCAGCACCTTGACGAACAAAGATTTAATCAAAATCCACACTTCGAAGCAATATGGCTGCCACAATACCGCCATATAGTTCGTGTAGAATAATGCCATAAGCCCTCGGCGAATGAGAATACGAGGGCTAATATTCCACAACATTTTGAATGGATTAGGTATTATCCTCATATAATATGTAATCACAGAAGATGCAAACTGGCAGATATTTGACCACCGCCTTTGGCAGCAGCTGATGGAACGGTTCTATAGATCAGAGGAGTGAAAAGCTCTTTCTCCCCAGTTCTAAAAGGGGATCTTTTCTTATGCGAGAGGATAATTAACATTTCAAAGAGCAGATATGTAGATATTAGGATGAACTATTGAACAGGTGGTGGTTCCTAGGAGTACTGAAGCGTAGGTGTCTGAATGCATGTGATTTTCAATTGTGATATTGTCTCTTTAGATTCCATCTGTTGATGTAACTGGAAGGGCTAGCTCTATTGCTAGGGTTTCGTGAAATGATTCGAAATGCAACGATTATTCGTCATAAGAACAGTGAGTTTTTAAATCGAACTATTTTTAAAACATATTTTCAAACAGGGACATAAACTCTTGGAATGTAACTGAAATAATCACTACTAAAATTCCATCAATACACTTAGACTCTTCTCTAGAAAAGATGAAAGTTGCGGTCGGTTTTCACACCGTTTAGTATTACTTTTTTTTTAATTGAAAATAATTATTTTGAAGAACGTTTTAGAAATAAAACCAAACGTTTTGGGGATTTCATCTGTTAATGTAACTGGAATGGCTAGTCCTATTGCTAGCCTTTCGTGAAATGATTCGAAATCCAACGGTTATTCGTCATAAAAACAGTGAGTTTTTAAATCGAACTGCTTTTTAAAACATATTTTCAAAAAGAGACATAAACTGCGTGAATGTAACTGAAATAATCACTTTTAAAATTCCTTCAATACAACTAAACTCTTCTCTAGAAAAGATGAGAATTGCAGGCAATTTCCACACGTTTAGTTTATTTTTTTAAAATCAACAATAACTATTTTAAATGGTTAAGAAATAAAAAAAATTTTGGGATATAAAAATAATTATTATAAGAATAAAAAATTATTATATTTACTTATTCATTTATTTGTATCTCAAATAGACTCACTCTTCCTACATATTTAGTGTAAACTATCCAGAAAAGATCAAGATTTAAAGGTTTTAAAAAATAAATATGAATAACATTATAACTATACATGATACTATAGTAAGAACATTTTTGAGGATACGTAAAAAACTGCATAAATCTTCTTTTCAGATGTTTCAAAAAAACTAAAATCACAGTTGTTCAGTTTATTAAACTCCTCCACCGCAACTTATTTTTATTCTACACAACGAATCTTTAGTACTTTTACGTGATTCGCTTTCCCCTTACCACAAAGTAAAAGTTTATACTTTTCTTAGAGATTATATATGTGAAAAGGATTTTAATAAAAAATGTTTAACAGATGAATTTGGTGCTGTATTTTTAGAGCAGGATAACAAATTACGAATAATATGATCTAAAAATCAGTTTTTTGGCAAGCATATATGCTTTGGGTTACAAATCTACTAAAGCAATAACAAGAATTTTTAGTCAGAAATTTATTTTATATTATATTTTACTTCATTGAGTTACAAGTAGTATATTCTTTCTCTAGACCTTGAACTTCTAGAGTTAAATATGACACTGTTTTCCCCTTTTTTAATGTTCTTTTCATTAGTAAAAGATCACATTATAAGTTTTCCTGTAGTCATATATTTTTTGCGCGTCCTATATACACTAAAACCTGTAAAGTTGACCACCTTTGTAAACTGACCACCTGTCTAAGTTGACCACTTTTGTCAGGAACGGAATTATCCTTTTACCCTCTATAAGTTGGCCACCTGTCTAAGTTGACCCCTTTTGTCAGAAACGGAATTATCCCTTCACCCTCTATAAGCTGGCCACCTGTCTAAATTGACCCCTTTTGTCACGAACGGAATTATCTCTTCACCCTCTATAAGTTGGCCACCTGTCTAAATTGACCCCTTTTGTCACGAACGGAATTATCCCTTCACCCTCTATAAGTTGGCCACCTGTCTAAATTGACCCCTTTTGTCACGAACGGAATTATCCCTTCACCCTCTATAAGTTGGCCACCTGTCTAAATTGACCCCTTTTGTCACGAACGGAATTATCCCTTCACCTTCTATAAGTTGGCCACCTGTCTAAGTTGACCACTAAAGTGCTGCACCACAAGTCGTCAACTTACACAGATTTCACTGTATTTTGTTTTATTAATTTTATTAATGTATTTATTATTATTATTATTATTTTACATTTCTTTAAACATTTTATGTTAGTTCTTTGAATTAAATATATGTACATATTTATATATTTACGCTCGTGCTTGTGCATTGGCATTACTATTTATTTATACTGCATTCAATTATTCTACTTTAGGATTATGCGAGGGGAATTTTTTCCGACATGACGCTAAACCTCCCTACCTTGCAAGAAAAACTCCTTCGTAGTTAGTTAACACCAACAAATCCATAACTAGTCCTTCCAGATACGGACAGTAAATGAAACAGCCAATGAGCGCAAGGTTCATCCAGCTGGGAAATATGAGACTAGGGGATTAAAGACTATGCTATAGCTTTGCCGGCCTTAAGTACTGGAGATTTTCACCATCGAGAGGTACTTGATTGTGTTCTAAGAAGGGAGATTTAGGGAAATGTTGGAAGGAAATAATTCACCGAAAAGATCTCTGAATGGACGTGAGAGGACTTGAGGACATGAATGCGCCTGGAAGATATAACGTATTTTCCTAATTTACGCATTATCTTTTCTTGGCATATAATAGCTATGGTGGTAGTATAAGCAGGGCCCAATTTACATTTTGAATCACTATAGGCACAACTCATGTTTGGGGGCCCATCACGTAACAAAACTTTAAACATAAAATTTTGGGGGCCTCAAAGCGCAAAAACTAATTTGTTTTTCAAATTTCAAAGAATCACACCGAAATTTGGGGGCCCCCAAAACGCAAAAACTAATTTATTTTTGAATTACAAAATATTTGAATAAAATCTGGAGGCCCCAAAGTGCAAAATCAATTTTGTTTTTCAAATTTCAAATTGTCAGACCAAAATTTGGGGGCCCCCAAAGTGAAAATTCCTTGTGGTTTTAAAATAATTTAATAATACAAATTTTCTGTGAAGCAACAGAACACCAACAGTTTGTTTTTGAAAGATGCTATTTTTTAATTTGTTTCTAAAAAATTTAAAATTACGAAATAATAATAATATTAACCAAAATTAGGGGGCCCCCTCAAAGTGGGGCTTTACGCCCCGGTCTCACGGAGCTAATGGTAAATAAGACCCTGAGTATAAGTACTGCATAAATGTACTAAAAGTGCAATGATAAATAATACTTACCCAACAAAGAGAGGTAAGTTGAATTATGTAGTTTTAACATTGTCTGTCACTAATGCTGTCAAAAGTTTTAATTCTATTATTGATGTTTTATTTTTAAATATTTTTCGCAAGCATATAGTGTGTGAAAGAATTTTTAAAACTGGAAATAAAAAGAAAGCTAATAATTATGTTATTTTAAGTATTATTCAAAATAATCTCTTACGAGTTCTATACATTTTTTTACTGTGGTTTAACAACGATTCGAATGCCTGTTCCAGCTCACAATGTGGAATGCGTCTAAAGCTCGCGTCGAAGCTGTTTGTATAGTGTCAATGTCATCAAAGTAAAAAAAGTAGTAAACAAATGAATTGAGGTATTGGGCAGTGTATCAGCTGATGGTTAAGGAGTTTCAGGAATGCTCGATAACACAAATAGCCCGCTGTAAGCTTAATTCCAGCTGTAGGCTTCAAATTCTTTGACTCACTGTGTACAAACAGCTTCGACGCGAGCTTTTGAGGCATTCCCACAACGTGAGCTGGAACAGGCATTCGAATCGTTGTTAAACCGCTGCAACAAATGTAGTGAAGCCGAAAGAGCTTATTTTGAATAAAAATACTTTAAAAACTATAATTACTGTTTTTTATTTCATTTTACAAACCTAGTCTTAAAAATTCTTTGACACACTGTGAACTGTTCGTTATTTGTTTTTGCTTCGCAGCAAAAACAGAATAATTAATAACATTTTTAATCTTCAAATTCAAATTACTCATGTAAAGTACGTACTAATTTCAGATCGAATTTCTGTTAAATGATTATTTCATAATTCGACGCAGGTTAGGTTGTAATATTAAACCAGGGAGAAGGCATTTTAATTGTTGGGATAGTTCAAAGGTTTAGATAGAAAACAGCAGTATTTCTGGTTCTTCCCCATTTTTGCCTGCAGCCGGTATTTTTACCAAATCGGTCAAATCAGAGATTAACCAATAGGAACAAACACAAGGAATGAAGAGGACCAATCAGAGACCAGGAACATCTAACGGAAGAATAGAGGGAAACATGTAAAAGAATATATATATATATATATATATATATATATAAAACGTTTCAAATATCAGGAAAAATATGAGCTAATTAATAAACGCATCTGTAAGAATCTACTGGGTTCGTTCTTCGCTGTCATGCGCAGAAACGACGACGCGCATTAACTTCGCGGTTGCAGTGTAACTTTACATTCTTTATATTCATTAACCCGTTTTGCAGCACATAATAAATATGTTATTTAATTTACTAGATAATTAATCAAAACATTACTTTTTTAAAAGTATCAATTCCATTCAAATACTTCATTTGATACTGTCATAGTACAAAACACCGTATTTTCTTCCGAGAAACAAAGCTCGGTTAACAAGGAAAACAAACTCTCTAATGAACCTCTTTGTGCTTAATACAGAAATACTCCCAATGTTCTTTTTCAGCGAAATCTCCGTTTGTCTTTCTAATTTCCCAAGCCAAAGTCCCTCTGAACATTTATTTGAGGAGGCATTTGGACTGTGGCTGAAGGAAAAAAAAAAGACGCAGGTTTAAATGACGACCATCGAAAAGAAACCACTTTCCCTCCTGATTCCTTAATGAAAAGATACTAGGTGTTTGTTTTAGTTACTGGAGAAATCGTTGATTAGGAGTCAAAATGGCGTGCAGCGAACCTGACAATTCGAGAAAAGAGGGCGGAATATTTTCTGTGCTTAAATTATCATGATTATACGAAAACTAGCCGCCTTCGCCCACTAGTAGTTTGCTTATATTGGTCTGTAATTTTATTGATGCTATACCAGTAGCGTCCCTATAAGCAGCGGAGTGGTAATGGAGGCAATTCAAGCAACGTCATTGGTCAGGTGGCACCGTTGAAAGCAATGTAAACAAAGGAAGCCGTAGCATCGCTTTACATCGAGTTTGACACACCTAATTAAAAACTAGGCCTAAATTAATTTCTTCTACATTACATAAAACTAAGATTAAATACAACACTATAACTATTGTCATAAATTTCTTTTATAATGATTAACTTAAAGGTAAATACTGGGTTATAGTCAGAAAAAGCTGTGAAAATAGTTTAACTATTTTTAAGATAACTAATTTTTCCTAGTGAACTCCACGTAGAACTCAATTGAAAATCTAGTAAAAAAAAGAGCACATATCACGTGACAACGATGATCACTCATGAGTTTTTCGAGCGGTGAATTGCCTCCACTGTATTATTGCTATACCAGTAGCGTCACTGCGGGGGGGGGGGGAGGCAGAACGGACGGGTGAGACCTTTTTGGGGGTGTTGGGGGGTGGCACCCAAAATGAGTTTAAAAGTGTTTGAAAATACATATGCTTAAATTAGACAACATTGCTGCTATTATTTCAACGTATCATAACTGAAAACAAATGAATTTCACTGAAATTACACTAAATGAAAAAATAAAATTTCTATCTTTTTTTTGCACACAGAAATTAATATAAACTACAAAACTACAAATTTGTAGCAACACAACAATTTTTTTTTTGGTGGAGGAAGGACACTACAAATTGCTGTCCCAGAAGACACTTGAAACGCAATTGGCTATACTCTGATTTCATTGACCTTCTGTATTATAAAAACAACATAATTTCAAATTAAAAAAAGAATGTACGGTGACTGTTGATAAATACAAAACATTCAATCACGAAAAACTATGATTTTTTTTATCAACTCTAAATCTCTGTTTTCTGTACAATTTATGTCTTTATTTGTTCAAATCGAGGTGTTTATTTATACTTTTCATCTAGTTTTCATCACACATCATGGCAGTGAATGATATCGAGCAGGCGCAATTGATTTAGAAACAATCCATTCTACTCTTGGAGAATCGTTGAAATACAGCTCACTGGATCCTATGTGTTTTTATGAATGTTCCCAATATACAACTGAAATTGTATACTTCGGTATGAAATACGGAAAGTTGAAACCCGCTACCTTTCACGTATGCACAATAAAACAATTTCTTTAAATGATCAACTATTCAACATTTTCATTTTAAATTTCAATACAATGATTTTTTTTGTATGTAATAAAATTATATTCGGGTTGGGTGACGCATTGTGGAAAATTCTGCATGCTATAAGCCACAAACGTGCGAAGGAAATTTGCTTGATGGGGGGGAAAACTTTATATATTCGTTGTTGTTGTTTCAAATGAAATTTGGGTATCGAAGCCCTCCTTCGCAGAGTGACCAGGAATTAAGGAAGTAATTGAGCACCCTCAGTTTTAAGATGAGCACCCGAACGGTGGAAGTACGACTTGGCCCA
Organism: Octonoba sinensis; assembly: GCA_038502835.1. Lineage (NCBI taxonomy): Eukaryota > Metazoa > Arthropoda > Arachnida > Araneae > Uloboridae > Octonoba > Octonoba sinensis. The sequence goes on from CM076604.1 coordinate 14,688,207, forward strand.
TAATGTATTTGGACAACACCAGATGGTGCCACCACAAATAATTAAGTATTTTCCAGTTTGTTACGTAGCAGGATGGTTAAAATATCGTTTTTCTTTTTCAATTTGCTGTTGTTCTCATAAATGCACGTGTGATGGAATATGTACAAGAAAGTTTCAACACTGTAAATAAAGAACATCTTATATATAAGCCGCTATAAGTATATGTTTGTTGCCGATCGCTTATTCCGAATTTCTTACTCTGAGAAAACGTCATCGTGTTGCCATCTACACAATTGTTTCTATAATGAAAACGTTTTTTATGGAAGAGAACTTACGGCGCTTTTCGGTTGGATTTTCGACGGAAACGCCAAAAGCGCAACAGTTCGCTTTTGGCGAACTTCTACAAAATAGATGTGTGCCAAAAGCTTAGCGAATTTACAGCAGTGTAATCGAATTTAATTTAATCCTTCTTTATTTGTTTTAATTTATTTATCATCTGCGCTTTTTATATTATATTAAAGTGGCAGCGCTCTTTTTTCCAGTTTCGTTAAAACTATTGTTTTGACTATGATTATGTTGGATATAAATAAATATTTTTCACAAAAGATTTGATCATACAGTAAATAATATTTTTATTTTACAGATTATTATAACTTAGATGTGTTTTTTTTTGGTAAGAATATTTTTTTCCGAAATTATTGTATTTGTATTATTTATTCATTAAACTTGACTGTTCTATCTGATAAACATCTCTTTGATTTGATGTGCATTTCCGGTTACTGGGAGAATTGTACATTTATAATATCTACAACAGCGGTTATTTCGTATGACCGCCGGGCGTTCCAGTTGTACTTAAGCTTGCTATTTCCTCAATAAATGAAAATATGACATTTCTCCTATACTTTACCACATAAAAGGCTTAAAAGCCATTCCATTTCGGTCTCGGTACAAATTGCACTTCGCGGATTCACAACAGGGCTTGAATGAGTGCCCATTCTCAGCTGATTAGATACAAAATGTTGAATTTGATAAGTTGAATTTCGTCTCTCTAGATTAACAAGCTCAAACTAATTGGAAAGCCATCTTGGTGTAATTACACGTTGTTGGATTCTCGACGATTTCATACGAGTTATTACCATTCAGTAACTATTAGTAAACAAAATAAGAATGACAGAAATTAACTCTGAGCTAAGATTTATAAAAACCTTCTTCACATAAAACAGCTTTTGCGCCCTTTTTTTTTTTTTTGTCGTCCAGAACAATAACATTACATTGTGCTAAATACTATGTACGAATAAAATGATCATTAATATTTTATTAATTATTTATTTATTTACTTTTGCGATATTCAGGATACCAAATATTTTACATGCAGATATGTTTTAATAACATCTAATAGGGTCAGTTGGGGTAATTGTAAACAAGCTTCATAACTACACTTGTGGTGATTTTGAAAACATAACTGCGGGTGAGTGATGAGCTGCCAACATGGGGAAGACGTTGAGAAAGTTTCGTATGTTTTGAAACAGCTGTGGAAGCGTTACCATTGTTTGAAAATGACACGGTGAAAAAAGTTGTTTAACAAAATTTAGTGCTCTTACATTTTCCTCTCCAGCTCATCTACAACAAGAAGTTCCGTCTAGAACTATACGAGCCTACTTTCCCGTATACACCAGCTTCAAATTTATAATCTAGCTATCTCTCTCTCTTTCTCGTTTAGCTTTAGTTCTTAATTGCTTCAAATATGCCTTTTTCAACGGTTAATACAGATTCGTTCAATCATTCATTTATTCAGTCATTCATGTATTTATTCACTCATTTATTCATTCATTATCTTGTTTATTCATTTAATCTTTCATTAATTCAAAAATATTCTTGAAAATCCCGATCAAAAAATTTCATAAGAAAATAGGCCCGTTAGTTCTGGATGAACTTTTTATGTGTACATGTTCTACGTCATAAGAGCTTTCTGATAAAGTTTGTTCCAAGCAAATCGGCCCGTTAGATCAGGATTTATATAGAATTAAAATTTCCCCGTAGGCACTATGTTAATTTTTTTTTTGAACTGTTCAAAAATGAACAAAAATTGTTCAAATCAATATTTCACGCCAAGAACTTCTTCCAGTGAGCTTGTTCATTGGAACTTGGATCTTGTACCCAGAGTTTACATAATTTGCTTCATTTTCGCCCATAGGCGCTAATGTTAAAATTTTTTGAACTGTTCAAAATTGAACAAAAAATTGTTCAAATCAAAAAGTAAAATATAGAAATGAGATGTCCTCGCCGAGATCTTTCGAATGCAAAAAGAATTTTTCCAATCGGACAATTCGTTCAAAAGTTATTAGGGGGGGACAGACCGACAGACCGACAGACCGACAGACAGACAGACAGACCGACAGACACACTTTTTCCCCATCTCAATACCCTACTTTCAAAGTTTTTATTTTTCAATCTTTATTTAATTACTTCACTTATTTTTGACTTTTCTTGATTTTTAACGATATTTTCACGATACATTAAGCCTTCTTTCATGCTTTATTAATTTTTTTTTTACTTTTACGGGAAAGTAGGCTAAAAACGATGTAAGTGGTTTCAACCATTTTTATTTGTCTTGTGGAATGCTGCTAAAAACATTTAGTGACGATTTTAATCCTCCCTGTTATTTTTCATGTACAAATTAGGTGTTTACAATTACCCCAGAAATTTCGTACTCTGGGGTAATTGTAAACACTTAAATTTATCCTATTTCCACTATTTTGGGGGGACAATAAATATTATATTTTGATGTAAATTACACTTTCGTGTCTATTTCACACAACAGTTGTTGTTGTTTCTAATGCCACTTAGAAATCCAAGATGGATTTCTAATTAATTTGGATTTCTCCAAGATGGATTTCTCCTTAACTAATGGTCGCCCCTTACAGGGCGACCATTAATTAAGGAAGCTCCCACTTATTATTAATGAGCTCTGCTAGAATTAAGTACACTTGGTTCATAGGGGCTTAATGATTTTGAACCAGCTCCCAGATGAGAGATCGTCGCCTAGGTTGGTCCCTCATAGGAAATTATCTCTAACTTGGCGGACATTTGAAGCGACAATGTATTTTACATGCACGGCTCCCTTTAGCGCACTCGGTCTCAGAGTAATCAGTCGCGGGAGGTCGTCACCCTCTCAATCGTTGACCACGGCTAGTTGTGCTTCACTTTTAGTGTTCTGTGGGATCCAAGCTTAACCGACTGTCCACTGCGGGACAAATTTTAATTTGTCGCAATACTTGCTTTTTTGCAAGATATTTCTCGTTAAATGATCTCAGCCGAGTCATAACATAACTCAGCGGACCACATGCGGCCCGTTGGCCGCAGATTGAGAACCATTGTTCCGGAACTTCTTAAGTCTTCAAGCAGATTGTGTACGAAACAATTTTCCATTTGCATAAACCTTATTCTAAAATATATCGCTGTTTACAATTACCCCAGATCTCTGGGGTAATTGTAAACACACTGAGGTAATTGTAAACACGAGTTCATTCGCTAATAAATAGTCCTAAAGTCAAAATTTTTGTACACATTTACTCACAAGAAGTACAGTAGTGGCTACAATACTCACAATTTTATTTCTGAGTTCATTCAAGAGGTAGGGAAAGATCAAAAGTTAAAACATTGAAAAAGCGTTTATAATTACCCCAACTAACCCTAATTCGTTTGGAACTATACACTTGTAACTAATCTAAAGACTGGAAAATATGCCTCAACTTTGAGAATTTAATAAATAAATACCCAATTCATCAAAACTTTAACAAACACTTAAATTTTTAGGGATTTTAGATACAATATAAATAAATTAAAAAATATATTTTTATAGTTTTAATTTAGTTAAAAATTTAGTTTAAATATATTTTTTAAATCCCGTTTTCCCCGCTTTCGAAATATAGTGTCTCATTGCGCGCATATGTTCAAAACCGTTTAAGATACCCTCTCCCCCCTCCCAATTTGTTTTCAACATAAATCTTGGATAAATAAATAAAATTAACTAGGATTATGAAGTTCTGATGAATGAAAAAGAAAAAAAGTGCTGTAAAACGATTGAAAGTATTACGAAAATGAGTTTTATCTAATTAATGCCTCATTATTTTAAAAATTATTGAACAAATAAAAAGGTTCAGAAGTTTGGACAGAATGTTGTGCTTCATTTTAAAATCAGTTTTACGAAAATTGTGCAAAATGTTCAAGAAATATCATGCGCGCAATGAGACACTATATTTCGAAAGCCAAAAAACGGGATTTAAGAAAATATATTAAACTTACTTTTTAATTAAATTAAAACTATAAAAATATTTTTTATAAATTTATTTATATTGTATCTAAAATCCCTGAAAATTTTAGAAGTTTTGATGCATTGGGTATATATATACTTTTTTAATCTCAAAGTTAAGGCATAGTTTCCACTGTTTAGATTGGTTAAATGTGTATATAGTCCCCTTAAGTACGTGTGAAACAATACGGCAATTTTGCTTTCTGCAGAAGACATGCAATTTACAATATTATCGTATAAGTGGAGGCTCCTTTATTGTTAGATTTGACAACGGAATTGACTATGAAACAATTGAGGAACAATTCACGGTTTTTAAAAGTTCCAAATATCCTATAACTCTCTCTTGTATGCTAGGAGCAATCATCCATCAGAAAATCCACCCACTTAAAAGAATGAAATTAAAAAGTAATTTTTTTTTTTTTTTTTAATCTCTAATGGGTTACTGTTGGTTTCTGCCAATTGCAGATCTAGTGCGTTCCCCAATAATTGGTCCCATCTCTCTCAGTGGCACCACAATGAGTATGGTAATTTCGCCGCATGAAAATTTCAACGCCCAGTTTCTTCACCTGAAAAGCGGACTCTGTTGATGCGAAATTGCACTAGGAGTTTAATTTAGCCGAACTATGTCCTGGGTCGTGCGTGTGCCGCGCCTTACCACGACGCCACTGGCCGGCTAAGAAGTAAAAATGAATAAATAAATAAATTCTTCATCTTTATTTTAAGGAATTATTCGAGAATTTGAAGGAGCAGCCAGGCTATAAAGTTTTATCGTGCCCTGAAAGAAACAGTATTTATAAAGCGAAACGTTAACCAGAAAGATTTTAGGTTGGTCGTTGCCTGTAAGCTCGGAACATAGTTCGCATAGTATTGACAGCCTTTGTTTTCTTATGTTCAGGCATTACACTTTCGTCAGTCTATTAAGAAATTGAAAAAAAATCTAAATTAAGGATATAATAATACCAAGAAATAAAAAAAAGGGAAAACAACGTGAATTCGCTTGGTACTGGTACACACAGAAGAACAGTTTAATGGATATTCCGATACAAATGTGCACAATTTGCAGCAAATTCTTGGTCTTTTAACATTATTTCACTTTAATTTTCACTCCATTCTACACTGTAAAAATTCTAGTTCAACCTTTTAACCAAAAATGTGAAAAACATGGTAAAATGTTTTAATGGTTTAATTATGTTTTAATGTTTAAATTGGTAAATGCAACCAATATTTGGTACTAAAGTTGAACTATTATATGGTTCCTAGTTTCACGTTCATGAGAAAACTACACCTTCAACCAACATTTGGTACTAAAGTTAAACTATTATATGGTTCCTAGTTTCACGTTCATGAGAAAACTACACCTTCAACCAACATTTGGTAAGGCAGTTGAACTAATATATGGTTCCTAGTTTCACGTTCATGGGAAAATTACACCTTCCACCAACATTTGGTACTAAAGTAAACTATTATATGGTTAATATTTTCACGTTAATGAGAAAACTACACCTTCAACCAACATTTGGTAGTGCAGTTGAACTATTATATGGTTCCTAGTTTCACGTTCATCGGAAAACTACACCTTCCACCAACATTTGGTAGTGCAGTTGAACTATTATATGGTTCCTAGTTTCACGTTCATCGGAAAACTACACCTTCCACCAACATTTGGTACTAAAGTTGAACTATTATATGATTCCTAGTTTCACGTTCATGAGAAAACTACACCTTCAACCAACATTTGGTACTAAAGTTGAACTATTATATGGTTCCTAGCTTCACGTTCATGAGAAAACTACACCTTCAACCAACATTTGGTACTAAAGTTGGACTATTATATGGTTCCTAGTTTCACGTTCATGAGAAAACTACATCTTCAACCAACATTTGGTACTAAAGTTGAACTGTTATATGGTTCCTAGTTTCACGTTCATGGGAGAGCTACGCCTTCAACCAACATTTGGTACAAAAGTTGAACTATTATATGATTCCTAGTTTCACGTTCATGATAAAACTACACCTTCAATCAACAGTTGGTACTAAAGTTGAGCTATTATATGGTTCCTAGCTTCACGTTCATGGGGAAAACTACCCCTTCAACCAACATTTGGTACTAAAGTTGAACTGTTATATGGTTCCTAGTTTCACGTTCATGGGAAAACTACACCTTCAACCAACATTTGGTACAAAAGTTGAACTATTATATGATTCCTAGTTTCACGTTCATGAGAAAACTACACCTTCAACCAACATTTGGTACTAAAGTTGAACTATTATATGGTTCCTAGCTTCACGTTCATGGGAAAACTACACCTTCTACCAAAATTTGGTACTAAAGGTAGAGCTATTATATGGTTCCTAGTTTCACGTTCAAGGGAAAACTACACCTGCAACCAACATTTTTTTTGGTGAAAGAAATTTTTTTTGTGTACTAGTAAGGAAAGCATATAATTTTAACATCATTAACAGCAGTATCGTTCAACATCGTGTAGTTAAGTCTTTCCATAAAGATTGAACAGCATTTCGTCAAAACCAATTTGTTTTGTGTCTAGTTTTACAGTTACACGATGAAACCGCAATCTGTTAAAAAGACTGAAAATCATTGGAAGGAAAAAAAACATCCACATTTTGCTTGATGTTTCTACGAAACAGTTTTTCTGAAATATCGATTCAAATGTGTGCAATTTTCATTAAAACTCGTGTCATGTAACAATGTTTCCTTCGTCAACAGGGTGGCGTAGTGGTAAGGCGCAAGCTTTGTACGCCCAAGATCGCAGGTTCAAATCTAGCCCAAGTCGGTGGATTTTCAAGATGCAGAAAATCGCCTGCGCACATGTCGTATGATGATGCGGCATGGTAAAGATCCCTCGAATATCTGTTTGGATACTCTCGGCTAAATTAAATTTCTAGTGCAGTTTCGCATCACTTAGAGCTCAGGTGCCGCCATCTAGGCGAAACTGAGTGTCCAAATTCTCAGAGTAATAATGGCATTCGTCGATACTGGTGCTACTTGAAAGAATGGATGCCACTTTCCGGGTAAGGCACTAGGTCTGCAAAGGTTAGGGACCATACATTAGACAAAAAATTACAATACTTCCTTCAATTTTCATTTCACTGCGTACATATACAAATCGCAGGAAATGCCAAGCTCTTTGTAAAAAGTCAGGACCGAAGAGCATTTCTTTTAAACCGATTTATTTAGTTTCTACTCTTTCGAATAAATGCTGAAACCCGAATTCTAAGATTACAGGGAAGAACCGAAATGGCTGGATCAGCGACTGTAGAGTGCAAGTTTTATACTTCCGGAAGGGAATACTCTATCAGATTTCAGCGAGTGTCGAGATCAATTTCCGGTTCCGAGAAAGCATCAGGACTGCTCAGAACAAGATGACGGAAACGAACTCTTCACCAGAGAAAGAGTTTTCTACGATTTCTAGTTTTTCATCCACTTTCCGAAACATTGCTTCTCAAAATATTTCACAAACAGGCTTTTCGTAGAATTTATACAATGTATAATATTTAAATGAATTATATATGTATATATATATATATATATAATATATATATATATATATAATATATATATATATATAATATATATATATATATACAGCGAAGTCCAAGGGACCGGGAAAATACTTAGTAAGGGAGTGTAACGAAAATTCCGTTGCATCGGTATTCGCTGTAACAATATTTTATTGTGTGTATATATATATATATTCTGAAAGAGTAAATATAATGGGGAAACAATCTGCAAAAGGCCGCCTCCCAAGGCAGTTATTTTCCTTAGGTATTTTGCCGTTCAAATTTTAATATTCGTACATTTGTTATTTGCCATTTCGAACACGTTAAAATTTAATTGTTATTAGTTTAATATTGTTAAAAATTTACACACCCACCAGATTAACATTAATTTTCTTCCTTCTTCAACTATACATATTTATCTAGCTGTCTATCTATATATATATATATATAGTGAGAAATGGTTGAACTCTGTTATAATGAGCAATGACTGAAACAATTTGTTTGTTACGAGTGCTCATAATAACAGGGATTGCAAGAAAATCAAATTTAAAAGGATACAATGAATTGAATAAAATAAACTGTTTAAGAAAATTTAGCTTTAATTTTTCACCATTTACTGGAAAAAAAATAAAGAAACAAAAAAAAAAATCTGGTCAGTTGTTTGGAACGTTTTTGCCTTTTGTATTTGACCTATTATCGTCATTGAAGCTACAAGTGCGCCCAGAAACCCCCCGCAGATGACTTAATTACAGATGATGGCAACACTTTCTTCAAATTTGAACATGCTTTGAGATGTTATCTAATTTTAGTAAAACTATTCGACCCCTGTGGAATTCCGCACTAATTTGGGAGAAAGGACATTATGAGGAATAGAAAAAAGGCAAAAGGGTGTTGGTACAAAAGAAGACATGTCATCGAACACATTAGTACAAATAGCTGTTACAATTTTTTCCCCCACTATTATTTAGATATTCAAAACAATCACAATAATAATGATAATTATTTTTATTAGTAGTATTCATTGCATTAAAGTACACTGACGAAAACGTTCCATTACCTAAAATATATATTTAAAAATATATTCTTAAAGTAAATTTGTTAATTTACTGCATGAAAATAAAAACATCAAATAAAATACAGAAGAGCCCTTTTTATATTTAGTTTATCAAAAATCAACGGTCCAGCATAACAATTAATTGGAGAAAACGTAAATGAAACGCGGGACTCGAACCACAGGTGTTGGGTATAGCAGCCATGCGCTCTAACCGATCGGGCACTCTGGCTCTAGCTAACATATACAACACCAATATGGCATCCCTGAAAGGACCTCTTCTTAAACGATTTTAAATTTCAAATTTAAGAGAAGCCATACATATAGTTGTATATTGTATATTTTTACGATGTAGCGGTTAAGGAAAGCTTTAAAATGATGCCTCATTCATGAAATTCTTGAAGTATTAAAGAAGCTATAGCGTACTGACCAAAAAAAAAAAAAAAAAAGGCCTTGAGAAATAATATGATTTCTAGTTTTCTTTTTTTTTCCTTTGAACTTCAAAACTTCATCGCGTAGAGAAAGTTTAATGATGTTGTCAAGAAAATAATGCTCGCAACAAAATGTTGGCAACAAATTTTAGAAAATACATGGACTGAGTCATGTTGTAACTGATCAAAACGAAATTTTGGCCATATTTTTTCAGAAAATATCATGAAAATAGAAATTTTTGTCCTTATTTTGAAGTTGATGATAAAGGAATGAAATAAAATCTCCCAAAAATCTGTTAATTTTTAAAAGTAGGTACGAAAAAAAAATATTTACTTGTATTCACTCAATATTTTTACGCATGCAGTGTGCGATTTTTTTTATTAATTTTTATTTCTAATTTAAAAGAAAAACACCAACAATTTTAATAAAATGTCAAAAATTTCACATTTTTTGTCCTTTATTAACATTTTTTCTATATACGAACGTTTTATGAAAATTCCATCAATCAAACAATGTTTTTAAAAATGCTACGAAACTTCCACGGCAGCTTTTAATTCCTAAACGGGAGTCAAACTTACAACCTCCTCTGAAATTAAAGATTTACGACACTTAAAAGAGCTTATAATATTATTTACGCGGACTTAAAAATCTCAAGTTTATTCACAGTGAAACACGACGAATTCTATTTTCCCAGCTCCCAACGACTCGCATCAGTAAACCATTTAATCCCTGGATCCAGTTTAAAGTTTTTGAACTGAAGTTTGAACACCATGATTTCAAAAGTCAGCACACAATTTGCTTTTCAGATTAAGCATTATATTGCATTCATTTTCCGTGCATTTGGTTACGAATACGATTTACGGACGAGGAAACTTTGGAAACAAAGGATTTAATGCGATTTTAGTCTCTTCGCAATTTCAAAGTTTAATTCCTTTGGGATGGATTTCAGTGATGCGATTAAAAACTTAATAAAACTTTGGATTTTCATATCGTTGAGCTACTTAAAAAAGAATAATATGTATAAAAGATCACGAATAAATGACGAAGTTGTGGTATTCGAAAGTTAATATCAAGTATTAAATCTTATTCATTCAGTGTAGAAAATGAAACGTAAATAAGACATTTTCTTAATGAAACATAAAAATGAATTAAGAAAATTAACGAGCGATTTTCAGATTTAATATTTTCGCAGTCACTTACAAATCTGTTACAAATAAAAAATAGAAAAAATCTCAAAATGAAAAAAGAAGACAGATGGGAAATACAAAGAAGTACATTGTGTTGGAGAAATCATAAATATAAATGATATCGAATATAAAGTTCTATAAAAAGAGTATAAGCACAAATTTTTTTAAAAACTAAGACACGTGTGTCTAGGTTACAAGGAACTCCATTTTCAATGCTTTAAAAATGGGCTTCCTCATGACCTCGAAACGCGTGTCTGCAATTTTTGTGCTTAATTTTAAGTCAATTTTTGTTTTCATTTTGTAGCATAAATGTTAGCATTTTATTTAACTATCAAAGAAGTTAAATAAATTCCAATCACGTATTAAATAACTGTATACATAGACATGAAATCAGCCGTTTAATTTGAGCTGATCGTAAATTTGCCCACATTCTTCATTAAGGTATGTTTACAATCTGCGAAACTTCGTTTGATGTTCCAAGATGCACTAAAGGTTTCACTTACATTTCATGTAACTTAATTTTGTAAAAATTTAGCTTAATAGCGCCAGTAGTTCAAAATTATTAGATAATATTTACATAAGCGTTAAACGAAACTATGTGGATTACATTTGCGAAGTTGAATGAACTAAATCCACGCAATGAATAGCTTAATCAATAGAAAATTATTGTATTTACTTCCAAACTATGCAAACAATAAATGCAAGATAAGGACCAATTTTCATAAAATGTAACAATTATATATATGTGTGTGCGCATGCAGATCCGGATTTATGAATATGCTATTCTGTGCTTGAGCACAGGGAGGCAAAATCTAAGAGGCGGAATTTTTTTTTTTTTTTAAATTTCTTTTAAAAGATTTCTACGAAAAAGAGTGAGAATATTTAAAATAAAATCAAACTATTATTTGGGATCCTTGGCTCCCTAAAACAGGCTAATGTTTGCACCCTCCGTGTAACAGTCAAAAATGTGTGTTTAAACCGAAACAAAATATATTTTGAAAAAACAAAAACGGGTTATATTTTTTATTATTATTACCATTCGATTGTTCTTGAGAAGCCCTTTCAACCGTATACGATCTCTGTATTTGGTTTTGGCATTTCGACGCGTATAATCCGACGTTATCTATATATTTTTAATATTTACTTTTACTCTAACACCTTATTATAGTTACTGACACTCCTTTAAACTAATGTTTTATGTACAATCGACAGATTTTGACGACAGCTGATGATTAAAACTTAACCGAACATCGTAGCTTCTCCGAGTCAAAAGCTATACCAAATGCAAATCTCGAAACCCAGCAAAATAACCTCAAAATTATGACGCTTGCCCCTCCCCTCCGCTCCCCGATGCGTCACTGCTCTTACTTATTATAATGAATAATTTGATCCTTTATTTATCCAGTGGTATAATTTAATTTTGGATGTAGAGGATAGATTCGAAACTACAACGCCAAACTGTATCCTCCGATTTTGTTAGCATTTGATTTTTTTAATCGCCCACGTATAGTAGCAAATTTAAAGATGTATTCACGTCAAAAAAAAAAAAAAAAAAAAGAACCAACTTCAAAGCAGAACAAAAAAATTTCTCTGAAAAGAAAAATATTTTTTTTTTTAAATTAAATAACATCGATACTACTTTTAAACATAATTTTACTTCTGAAGGCAAAAATATTTCCCGTGCTTGCGTAGATGTGAAAAGACATGAATATCGTCCTTGTCTTGATGGGAAAGCACCCTCAGAGTCCGATGATCCAAAAGACAGTTTTAAAAAGAGATGCTCCCTTTCCTCCCATATACAAAATAAACGAAGTAGAACTTTAAGTGGGGGAAACAGGTGTAGTCTCAAAAAATGAAATTCTTTTTTTTTTTTTCACAAATCGATTATACAACTGTTTAATAATATACCTTGAAAATTTCAAAGCAAAATTCAAAGTCGTTTAAAAGTTATAGGCATTTGAGCGAGCGCCCTTTCGGAGCGGTTGAGCAGGTAGTCCCTCATTCATGAATGACCTGAAGGGTATTAGAAGAACGTTAGCAGATGTCCTTTGTTTCTTTTAACGATTGAGACCTCGGATAGACATTTCTATAAGTATTAGTGGCCCTGTGTTGACGTTCACATTTTAAAATAAGTCTTAAATTGATTCATTACTGCCATAAATTTACATTCACTACCGGTCTTTTTTTTTCAAATGCGTTTTTCTCGAACCTACTTTTTTCAAATTTGCGTACACTCTTGCTCGCAGAGTTTTTGATCAATTCTTATCAAATTTAACACACATTTTCCTTACATATATATACGCTCTATTTGAACTAAAATCATAAACATATCTTTTTTTTTAACTTTTTATTGCAAAAAAAGAACAAAAAAAAAAAAAAAAAAAAACGGTCAAAAATCGTACTTTATGTTCTCATTTTAAAAAAATTGAAAATTTCGTTTTTTTAAAATGGTTTTATTTCAAATGGAAGGGACAATTTAAAAAAAAAGTAAATTTAAAAAAAAAATGATTTCAGATAAAAACTGTGAGCTCCAGAATGTACGCAAACTGCCGATCCGGGTGCTGACTTGCAATGTGCAGGATCTAATATCTCCGGGATTTTTCAAGAAAATGTTTCAAACTTTCAGTAAATGTTCTACAATGTGTCTATAAAATAACTTCAAAATCTTGATAAAATATATTTATTCTTTATATGTTAAAAAAGTTCATGAAAATTGCTCTTAAAAGCCGTCTTATACCCATTTCTGCCCTTAAAAATAACAATAATCTTTCTTCTTTCGTAATATTAACTTCATGAAACCAGTTTTATTTTAGCCTAATAAATCCCGAATTTAACGTCTTTTCCAGAAGGGGCTTTAGTAGGATTAAACTTACGCCTTTACCCAACACAGGGCACACTTGGCAATTAAAAGACTCTACAAGGATTACCTCAACACCTTAAAAATCTCAATCTCACGCACACATCTCAAATTGCCTTTCGCGAAAGGTTTAACAATTCCCGTATGTAAAATAAACACCTTGACTCATGGAGGAAAGACGAATTTCAAAATTCATTTTACACCTACGACTGAAGAACCAACGCAAAATTTTATTTCCAGTCTAGCTACTAAGCTGGGTTCATTCCGTTACAGGTAAGGTTATAAGGGACGAGAGTACGCCCCAGAAGAAAAGATTTCACGGGATTTTCTCTGTTTTCGCTTAAATCGGTACGTGATTGGAATTTCAACGCATGACCCCGTTTTTATCCATCTGGTGTGAATATCGGCGAAGAGATTTCGTGGAATTAGAATTTGCCGGCTTTGCGTACGATTAAACCAGAGCGTAAGATAGGGTTCCTCTGAGAACAGATTATGGAATGAATTTGGAACGACTTGATAATATCCTACTGCATAAATTATGGGTACTTCGTCAACATTTGGAAGTTCTGAATTTAGCAATTACTTTAACTTTCTCAAACAAACTGCTCGCTGATTCAGTAATAAGATAGCATGGGTCAAAATTCGAATTAGAAGTCAAGTGTATAAATCTTTATAGAAATATAAGTCTATAATGCATAGCTTTACCAGAATAAATAGAATAAATAAAATAAAACGTGCTCGAAATAAAACCGAACAATAAATTTGTAATTAATTATGCAAAATATGCGAAATTAACTGCTCAATAAAGACTTCTTCTATACCAACATAAAAAATGTATATTATGGGTCTTATTAACCCCTTGCCATACTTTAACGAGTCTGACTCGTGACGAAGATTTTAACACAAACATGAATATCACGAGCCAGACTCGTGAAGACTTAATCTGGGGGATAATCGGACGACTACCGATTACTCCCGAGCATGGGCGAGCTAAATGGTACGTCAAGGAGTTGACAAATACAAAACTACAACATTGGTGAAGAACAAAGCAAGCATATTTATTTAACTACCATGCGTACGATGTTGGGCAAATACATGAGGTTAGACAATATATGTAAAGAGAAATAATTATATTTCTAAATTAGTATTTCTTCTAATTTCGAAGTCTAACGTGTAGATCAATAGACCATCAATATTATAGGAACAGCAAACCTTTTTTGACACAATGCCAAGCTCATTAACTGTAAATGCTGATCAGAGTTCTGAACATTCCTGGCATTTCATGCAGGTTCATATCTTTCAAAAAATATACAGTAATACCATCAACCGGCGAGGCTTAGCCACACCCGGGGTGAACTTGCCCACTTTTCAAGTGTTACTTTGTAGCAATTCTGCAGCTTGGCAACTTCCACAAAAGGTTGTAAGTTGTATTGAATGAAACATTTGTTATCACGTTAGTTTTGCCAGAAAGGATACAAACTAGCATTTGAAAAGTCGGCAAATTTACCCCGGATTTGGTAACGTCACCACGGTTGACGGTACCTCCTGTAAAGGATACCTCCGAAGAAAGGACACCTCTAAGTAAGGGGCATTTTTTTCTGATATCAGTACCTCTTCTTTATTTCTACCAGGGAAATATCATTTTTAGTCTCATTTTTCTGTTATAACTGTGCATGAAATTGTTATTACTGCAACGGACTTGATTTGCAATTACCTATTTCGACGACGGCTGATTTTCACACCACGTATTGCAAAAAAATCTTAATCTGTTAGGTTTCTGACATAAAATTAAACACGTTCAACTAAATTTATTTCTCAGAAGAAAAATTCAACATCTCAAAACTTTAAACTGTTACAGTAAAACAGGGTTTCTTAAATTGTGTTCCGCGGACATCGCTCAAGGGTTCCACGAAACTTGCTGCCTTTCCCCTCATATCATTTAACCCTTATTCTCATAAAGTAGCATATATGCTACCTGCTGTTTTCTCCTACTTTCTATTTGTTAACAAATAGAAAGTAGGAGAAAACCCCAGGGAGCATACATGCTACTTTATGAGAATAAGAGCTAGCAAATAACAATGCAAACATACGCGCTGACGTCACTTAACAAATAGAAAGTAGGGGAAAACCCCAGGTAGCATATATGCTACTTCATGAGAATAAGGGTTAACACGTTGACGGACACTTGTGTCTATAGCCGTCAAAGCGAAGTTCACTATGCGGCATGACGGCAATAGCCATCCAAAACGAAATGGTCGTTTTATAGACACTACGGCTATAGCGGCACAAATGTGCAATTACCGCCGTACAAGTAGAAGCCTAATGTCATGTTTGGAAACAATTTTTTAGATTGAATTTCGTTTTCCGCCTCTTACACGACTTGCAGCTTCAGTATGCACGTGGTTGTGAAGGGAGTAGTGCGATCTAACTTAGTATCTAGAGTCTGCTGGCGCCATGACGGTTATAGCCGCAACCTAATTGAAGGTGAAGAATTAATCAAAATTAAGTTTATTTAAGCAGAAAGAGTAAAACTATACTGTAATATTCCAAAAATTACAAAAGCATATAGTGTTAATTTTCGAACTTCACTTGTTCCTACTGTCCGTCAACGTATTAAAAAGGTCATTGAAAAAGCAATAAAATAGTCTCTTCAAATGCTGTAAGTGCTGTGTGTTACTGAATTTATTTTTTCGAATAAATTCTGTATTACAAGCTCAGAGTTCAAATTACATCTGTAAAGCGTAATACGGTCACGCCCGTTTATAACGAAATCGAAGGAACCCAATGAAAATTTCGCTGTTACCGTAATTTCGTTATAAAAACAAACGAATAGTATGTGTTAAAACAATTGAAATTATTTCGTTATGAACGTAAATTCGCTATAAATGACTTTGCTATAAACGAGCACGACAGTATTACGTATATCTGAGATAATAAAAATCAATTCTACTCATCTCATTAAAATTTTACTTTTTAAAAGCTTATTTGAATGTGATATTTCACTTCATGTTTAAAATATTTTCCTCAACTATTATTATTTAGAATTCTTTTTGAAGCCAATAAATATTAATTGATACAATTGTCATTTTTATTGTAAATTAATCATTTGCGTAATATTTCATTAATTTCAATGTTTCATTTACACCATTCTAGTGAAGAAAACAGGGGTTTAAATGATGGAACTCGACCTTAAAAAAAGTTCCGCGTATCACAGAAATTAAAAAACGCCGAATTAAGTCGGCACGGTGGCGCCATGGTAAGGCGCGGGACCCGTACGCCCCAGATCATAGGTTCGAGCCTGGCAGTGTTGGTGGAATTTAGAGATGCAAAAAATCGTCTGAGCCCTTGTCGTATGATTATGGGGCATGTAAAAGATCCCTTGAGTAGAAATTTGGCTTCGATACTCTCGACTAAATTAAATTCCTAGTGCAATTTCGTCTCACCCTTTCAGGTGAAGAAACTGGACGTCGAAATATGCAGGCGGCGATGGTGCCACACTCATTGTGGTGCCACTGAAGGAGTTAGCACTAATCTCTGGGGAACGCACTAACTCTTCAATGAAGGCAATTCACCGCTAGAGGGACTCAGGAGCGATCATCGCTGTCACGTGATATCCACTCTTTGTTTACTAAGATTTTCAATTGAGTACTACGTGGAGCTCACTGGGCAAAATGAGTTATCTTAAACTTAATTAGACTGTTTTCACAGTTTTTTCTGATTATAACCCAGTATTTACATTTAATTTAATCATTATAAAAGAAATTTATTAATTATTACAATAGTTATAGTGTTGTATTTAGTGTTAATTCTATGTAATGCAGAAGAACTTTATTTAGGGGAGTAGGTTTTAGTTGGATTTGTCGAACTCGATGTAAAGCGATGCTACGGCTTCCTTTGTTTATATTGCTTTCATCGGTGCCACGTGACCAATGACGTTGCTTGAATTGCCTTCATTGACAGAAGCCAACAGCAACCCATTAGAAATTTTTTTTTTCTCAACTATTAATTTTTGGGATTATTTTTGAACCCAACAAATATTAATTAATACAATTGTCCTTTTTATTGTAAATTGTTCATTTACGGAATATATCATTAATACCATAATATTTAAGGGAGCAGAGGCTCCATGGCATAAGTCGACCTTAAAAATAATTCCGCGTATGAATGAAATTAAGAAAAGCTGCACTAAAACTTCCCATTCCGCGGAAGATATAAGCATTTCATGGATACACAAAGTAAACAGAGAAACAAACATTTTCTCATATAACGTTATTGCAAAAGTCTTGTTTAATATCACAATGAAATTTGAAAGTCTTATTTACATTCCGTTTCATCTTCCTCCACATCTGCTACCGCTTGTTTCAATTCAATGAAAACTCTGTGAACATTTTCATAAGTAAATATTGAAATTTTTCAGGAGCAGTTTGTTTTGAATTCTGAAGTGAAAACGAGTGCACAAAGTATGGGACTACGTGTCAATGGATAAGAAGCTGTATGAAACTCGTTGATTAAATCTTAAGAGTTGGAAAAGAATAACCCGAAGCGTCGACGCATAATATTGCATTTTGCGACTTTCAGATTATGAAGGTTTTGTTCCTGTTTTTACCAATTTGTACCACAGATGCTGCCTTCTCTGAAATTTCCATTCAGTGCTGAGAGTTGTGGATTTCTCATTTTATTGTCTTGTTTGAAATTTCATCTCCGGTGCATGTGTAAGTAATATTTTATCGTTGTAAATATTGCTCAATTTGTTTTTTGGATTAAAATTTCGTAGAGAAATTCCCTCTGCTGAGGTAGTTTATAGTATGAAAAGTAGAAAAAAATCGATAAAACCTTTTTCGTTATTGATTCTTGAAATTTTATTTTATTGAAGTAAGAGCGCAATTTGACTTTGCAGATTTTAAAGCTGCAACAGATAAAAACACTTTTCCAGGCGAGTGCATAAGTTTTAAAATAAGATTGTCGATTTAAAAGCGTGGAATTAGTATTGCTGCCTGTGTCAGTCATGCAAGAGAAATCTATCAACAGGTGTCAGACTTGCGCAGGATTTCTAGTCTTTAATAACTGCATAAATGCAACGTGTACAATCATACACGCAGCCATCTTGATTAAAGTACATGATAATTTGGTTTTTTTTTATAGCTTCTTAATGGCTCGAATAATTTCCAGCTGAAACATTCTAGAATATGTGTCATAGGACATCTACTTCCTTTCTTGGTTTATTGTTCTTAATTTATTGTTATTACTGTTATTAAAAAATTATTATTTAATTAATTAATTAATTTTAAGTTATATTTATTTAGGCACAGGGAAAGTGAACTTTTAACATTAAACGGAAACAGTGATTGGGTGCGACTACAAAAATATTCGATTACTAGGCGATATCTCGCCAAATTTGGACCCAAAAATGCGGTGCTAGATTAAGTGTGGGCTCGGCGATATTTGGCTAGTTTCCCGCCTAAACTCATCTTAACCTTTGAAGAAATTTCTATCGACTATGTTTGTAAAAGGGTCTTTCCTCAACGCCGGTGGCAACAAACTGGGAGTTATAAGTATTTAATATCTTCTCCTCAAATAGAAACACATTTATATTGTATTTTTGTTCTTTTTATACGCATTTCATTATGGTCTTGTTATTGCAATTTCAGGTTTCAGACGGCAAAAAATCATCAAATTGCCTTACATTTGTCCATTACTGGGCAGCACGTGCTCATTTACTAAAACATTGAACTAAATGTGAGCCACCCTTCGCAATGCGTTCGGTATGCAATCAGATAATATCAGTAGCAATTTGTTTTTGTTAACGACCATTTCAGGTCACATTAATATTCAAGTTTATTTGCTATTCTCAAGGATGTGCCTCAAACTCTCGCCGAAAATGACAGATAGAACAAGACAGTACAACAGATTTACCATACAAAGAAGGAAATACACCCAGGGGAAAGGGGGAATCGAACCCACGCCCTCAGGCAGGCCCCGGAACCAGTCGATTAGACCGCTCAGCCACTGAAGCCCCCTGCAATTTGTTTTAAAAGCAAAAATGGGGTCTCAGTGGCTGAGCGGTCTAAGCGACTCGTTCCGGTACCTCCCTGCGCGGAGTGAAAGAGGCGTGGGTTCGATTCCCACTTTCCCCTGGGTGTATTTCCTTCTTTGCATATTAAAATCTGTTGTGGTGTCTTGTTCTATCTGTCATATTAGACGATAGTTTGAGGCATATCCTTGAGAATAGCAAATAAACTCGAATATTTATGTGACCTGAAATGGTCGTAAAACAAACAAAAGCAAAAATAATGTACGCTCAAAGAATGTTGAAATGGGTTAGACTCGCCTTCAAAGAGCAACTTCGATATCCTAGCTGAACATGAAATGAAGGCTCTGTTTGGTATTTAGTGACAAAGTTCAGCCAATGAGAGGCAGATCTCTTCTCTCATTGGAATGTTGGAATTACTAGTTTCTTGTCTTCAAAACTCAAGTGGCTCTCTACCTCTAAGGGTCCCCACTGCGGTTGCAGTTACCTTAGAGTTATCTCTGATGTTCTCATGTATATTTGAAAGTGTTTACTACATAAAGATCTGGCTACAGGACTGTTTAGAGTAGAATCACGGTATTTCCAACTAATTGGGACCGAACACTGTACGGTTTAACGGGAATTCGAATTAGGCGAGCTTCATGAATAATATCTATGTATTCGCTTGTTGAGTCATAAATTAAGTGCGGACACATTTTACAGTGACTGATTTTACGTGTGTGTAAATTAGCTCTTTTTCGTGTTTAGCAGTGACTAAAAATGATTTTACAGAATTGTGGAATGGCCATGTACTAGCAGGCAAGTACTGTGACCAACTTTCATTCCAATTTGGTTTCAGGCGTTTTCATCAAGCTTAGGCTTTATGTACGTTGCTATTTAACCTTTTTTAGAACAATAAATGTAATAAAAATAAAAATAATTTAACTTTGTACAAGTAAACAATAATAATAAAATTACACGTTAATTTAAAGCACAAATGAGCAATAAAATGCAGACATATGTTTCGGGATTGCTTGGAATCCCTTTTTCAATGCGACAGGGAGCTTCTAGATGCAAAACATCCAAATGAAGCAGACAGAACAACAAAAACAAAGCTTATATAGCCTAAGAATTATCTGTAAACCAATGAGAATAAAGGCAGCGTGAAGTGGAAGTAGAAGTAGCAGGAAGACACCAATAAGAGAGCAACAAATGAATCCAGTTGAAAGTACAGGAAGTAAAAAGGAATATCAATAAAAATAAAGCAAAAAAGACAACAGCATGCATAAAAATTGCAAAAATAATAAAATAAAATACAAAGAATAAAATTGAAATAAAAATAAGTACAGAAACTACCAAAACAAAATGCAAAACAAAGTACACATGTAAAGGAGGGGGAGGGGAGGGAGGGGGGAAGGAGAAAAATAGACACAAAAAAGGAAAACAAGAAAACCTAGAAAGAACAACAAATTAAAGAAATTTATGCCAGACCTGTGAAAAATAAGGAGTTGAGGAAGAATCATTAACCAAATTAGAACTATTCCTGTTAATATGATAAGCTTCCCAAAAGTCAAGCTCTAAAGGGGAAGAACATTTTTGAATAATTTTACCAGAATTGAAATCAAAAGAGTGGTTGGAATTCCAACAATGTTGAGCAATGCTAGACTTATTTAACTCTTGCTTTCGTACATAACCTTTATGCTCATTTAAGCGAATTTTCAGAGCACGTTTTGTCTGCCCAATGTAAGAAAGGCCGCAACGGCAACTAATTTGGTAAATACCCCAAGTGTTAAGTTGATCGACAGGATCAAGTTAAATAAGTCTAGCATTGCTCAACATTGTTGGAATTCCAACCACTCTTTTGATTTCAATTCTGGTAAAATTATTCAAAAATGTTCTTCCCCTTTAGAGCTTGACTTTTGGGAAGCTTATCATATTAACAGGAATAGTTCTAATTTGGTTAATGATTCTTCCTCAACTCCTTATTTTTCACAGGTCTGGCATAAATTTCTTTAATTTGTTGTTCTTTCTAGGTTTTCTTGTTTTCCTTTTTTGTGTCTATTTTTCTCCTTCCCCCCTCCCTCCCCTCCCCCTCCTTTACATGTGTACTTTGTTTTGCATTTTGTTTTGGTAGTTTCTGTACTTATTTTTATTTCAATTTTATTCTTTGTATTTTATTTTATTATTTTTGCAATTTTTATGCATGCTGTTGTCTTTTTTGCTTTATTTTTATTGATATTCCTTTTTACTTCCTGTACTTTCAACTGGATTCATTTGTTGCTCTCTTATTGGTGTCTTCCTGCTACTTCTACTTCCACTTCACGCTGCCTTTATTCTCATTGGTTTACAGATAATTCTTAGGCTATATAAGCTTTGTTTTTGTTGTTCTGTCTGCTTCATTTGGATGTTTTGCATCTAGAAGCTCCCTGTCGCATTGAAAAAGGGATTCCAAGCAATCCCGAAACATATGTCTACATTTTATTGCTCATTTGTGCTTTAAATTAACGTGTAATTTTATTAATAAATGTAATACTTTTTTTCACGTCCGATGACTCTTTTTCACGAAAACAATTAATTGGAAATGGTTAGGTCCCGTAAAGATAGAAAAATGTTCCAAACCGTAAATGTCATTTAACCGTAATTTCATGCTGAAATTTCTAACAGTGAAGATCATCTCTCATTGGCTAAATTTAGCTTCATGTTCATCAATCGAGAAACACTCTCAATTTTCATTGTTTCCTATTAACATTGTTTTTTTTTGTTTACTTTTTATTCTATTATTCTTGTTACTCCATTTCATTTTGCAAGAGCCAAACAGAGTGATATAAATACACTTATCGTAATTGTCTTATTATGTTAAAAATTAAACTACTATGATTTATCCTATGGACTCGGTTAAAATTCATCAAACCACAATCACAAGACTCTCATGAGCTACATTTTCTGGCTTCTTTCTCTTAAATCAATGACAGTCGAGCCAAAGTCACCTCTCATTGGCTATGTTCCTCAATAGAGATGCACTTTCGTATTTCATTGTTTGCTATTAAAATTTGTTACTTTTTTATTCTTTATTTCTTGTTACTCTATTTCATTTTGCAGGATCCAAACAAAGTGAAATAATTACATTTATCTTAATGATCTTAAATTTTACTTCTTTAAAAGTAGGATAAGTAAAAACGCAAGAACTCTAAATTAATTAACAAATTCGAAGACATGATTTTAAACTGAAAGAGGTTTACTAATATTATTTTAATTTCTCTCCAGACATCACAATACGCACGAAGTAATATTCTCCATTCATGAAAATTATCCCAGTTTCTCTCTGCGTATGAAAGAACACTACTATCCTTCTAAACATAGCGGTAATTCATCCACTCTAAAGATACTGAGATATTAATTAATTTCCTCAGGGAGAAATTCATTTTGTT
This sequence comes from Octonoba sinensis, assembly GCA_038502835.1. Classification (NCBI taxonomy): domain Eukaryota; kingdom Metazoa; phylum Arthropoda; class Arachnida; order Araneae; family Uloboridae; genus Octonoba; species Octonoba sinensis. Next base: position 14,710,979 of record CM076604.1, read on the forward strand.
AAACAATACAAAACGACACTGATAGGGCAGCGAGCTCCTTTCCGACTTCAAGTAGCATGATTGAATTTGTAACTCCAATTCTTTGGAGATCTTTGTTTGGAGATCGGCAATCGGATGTTTCATTAAGCATTGGAAATGGATTTCAAAAGACGTTTAAGTAATAGAAGTAATGAAATTTGGGATTTGGCTAGTGGCCTGCATGGATGATTTGGCATATACAGAGGTTTATCGTGTGTCTATCGGAGCTTTCAATAGAAAATAATTTTAATTTAACGATTTTAATTTAAATGCAGTTACAGTAATCTTCATTTTTGAAGTTATAATTCTTTTGATACCATGAAAGAAAAATTTCAACATGAAACAAGCAGCAAAATCATTAAAGTTATCTTTTGAGAATTCCCATTCTCTGTATTTAGTACTTTAATTTATAAGTGCAGGAAAGTGAGTAAAGATATATTCCAAAATTATTAATTTAAGATATGTATAAATTCTTACCTTTCATTTATTTTTTTATTTTAGTTGACTGTGTGGATGTATAGTTAATTTATTATTAAGTTATTTCCTAGTTAAAAAATATTGGCTATAGTTTTTGAAACGACTTCAAGATTTTTATTCAATGCTAGTTTTTCTAGTGTTATTCAACTGTTTTTTTTTTTTTTTAATTTTCTTTCTTATATTTAATAGATTACTTTTAAATATTTTCTCTGTACTTTGAACGATAAAAGTATCATTAAACGTCTTATGAGATTAGTAAAAAAAGAAAGAAAGAGATGTGTCTGAAAAAGGGGGAAATTAGTAAATTTAAAAAAACGCATTTTTTTCGATAACAGTTGTCGAAGTCAGTGACAGGAAAAATCTCAATTTAGCAGAACCCAAAATAATTGAGCTACGTTGGTATACACAGTGTGTCAAATAATTTTTAAGACTAGGTTTAAAAAATAAAACAAAAACTAGTAATTATATATTTTTAAAGTATTTTTATTCAAAATAAGCTCATTCGGCTTCATTGTTACAGCGGTTCAACAACGATTCGAACGCCTCTTCCAGCTCACATTGTGGGATGCCTCCAAAGCTCGCGTCGAAGCCGTTTGTACACAGTGTGTCAAAGAATGTTTAAAACTACAGCTGGAATTAAGCTTACAGTGGCGCTATCTGTGTTATCGAGCATTCGTGAACCTCCTTAACTATCAGCTGATCCACTGCCAAAACCTCAGTTCATTTGTTTACTTTTTTTTTACTTTGATGACGTTGACACTATGCACCTCTGTAACAAATGTATTGAAGCCGAAGCAGCCTATTTCGAATAAAGATACTGTTCGTACATAGGTATTAAATATATCTTAAGCGGCCTGTATCGATTTCTTGGTGTATATTATGAGACCGTAAGATACTAAGTTATTATTCTAATTCTATATTTCAACTATTTACATTTATTTACATACCTTAATCATAAGTTCTTGCGTGGCTAACCAAATAGCCATACAAATATATGGACGAATACCACATCAAACAAAACGTGCCTTCCAACAGCACGTACGCTCTAAAAAATAGAATCCTCATTTCCGACGATTCTTCAATCGTCAAGAAAATTTCGTCATATATAACGATTTTTTCCTAGCGCGATCACGTGACATAAAAAAGTTACTACTTCGACAATTCGACGAAAGATTTACTCGGAACATTTTTCGCGAAGCCATTTCGTCAAATACGACGAAAGTTTCGTGAGATTCGAGCATGAGTTTCTGAGAGTGTACTTAATCCACTAAACTCAGCACAACAACAAGACGATTCCAAGCTAGAATTGCAGTTTTTCAGATCCGAGCGCGCCAAGTTGGCGGATTCCTATTATGCCAAAGCAAGCCATAACATATACTTAAAAAATAGAATTACTAGTTTTATTTTATTTTATAAACCTAGTCTTAAAAATTCTTTGACACACCGTGTATTAAGAAGTTTTTAACACCGTAGCATTAAATATGTATATTTCCTATCGATGAATGATTTATAAGGACAGGGCGCAGTATGTTCTTTTTTAACAAACATGTCTGCCTAGTGTAAACATTTCCAGATTTCCCTGGAAAAAGTAAGACATTAAGGGGGAAAAACATTTATTGAATTGGCATTGCAACATAATTTTCGTTCTCCTTTGAAATCCTTGTTTTCCTAAATTTCCCCCAAAAGAAATATTAGGTTGAAAACGGAACTTCCAACAAAGGAAAATCCTGAACGGACAATAAAATTATAGTATTCTTCAATATATTTGAGTAAATGTTAATACCTTTATGGGGAAACAATATTCTACACAATGAAACAGGCTCTGACTTTGGAATCTCTTCCTTCCTGCGGGAGCAATATACAAAAGAAGTCCGGGAAGTAGGAACAATACAAAGGCATATGCTAGCTGAAGAAGAGAAATATACATGCACATTTCTTTTAGCTTTAAAGTTGGGCTTCCTTTGTTTAATTCAACAATTTGGAGCTGAAAATCATAATAATTAAGGTCTTTTATGCTTAATAAAGTGCTCGTTCACTATACGTTTTCCTACAATTTTTACAGACAATTGTGCTACAGTAATGGTATTTTTTTAATGCAGTTATGAAGCGGCAAATCTATTGTTGAAATGTCAGCAATGCAGATAAAATGAAACCCTTTTAAATATTAAATCTCCAAAAAATGTTTTAAGTTACACAGTTTTATTTAAAAAAAATCTAAAATGCAGTAATACTGGTCGAAAACGTGTAACAAACTTACGTGACAAATCAAGTTAAATAACATCGTTGCAGTATCCAAACAAAACTATCGTTGCCATTCGACAAATAATAGTTCTGATTATTTCCTCACAGCCAAAATTATTATATTTTTTTCATAATTTACGTTATATTAATTTATAAAATGGATGGAATATTGTAGTGTAATCCAAGATAAGCTTGGGTGCAAGGTTTGAAGATAATTTACGCAGTAATAGGGGTCGAAAATCGCGTACCAATCTTCCGTGATAAATCAAGTTGAATAAAACCGTGTAATAAAACTAGATATTTTTGCGTTTTTACTTACCCCTTTATCTACCGACGGTACTTGTAAGTACCATTCTCTATAAATTCCATCCCAACAACCATTTTTACCAATATTCTGATGGTACTTTGCAGGGACAGTCTTTAAATTCCCCTTTTTCGGTATACATATCAGCAAGGGTTCTATAAAGAGTATTTTAGCGAGGAAAGGAACATCGATAGTTTTGAATCCGATGCTGTGTTTTGAACTTCCATTTTGTTCAGATTGCTTGCTCCCTTAGAGTTCGCTCCAGAAAAGCAGTAAAATTGAAGAATCGAGTCACTGATTTTTTTGATATGCTAGTTAAGAGTTTAGAAAACTATTTGACGAAATATTTTGATTAAAAAGTGTATGTAATTAATTTCACAGGGTAAATACTCTGTGGCACTTATTAGCTGTAAAGAAATAAATACTAACAGACTGAGCATTTTATTTATGTAAATCCCTTAATTATCAGTGTAAATACCTAGACAAACTATTGCTGTAAAAAAAAAATACTGCAGATCATAATGGGTAGATAAAGAGTTAATATCTCCGCTAATTTAATTCCCTCAGCAATGAGAGTAGGGAAAATGGCTTCCTTGGAAAATTTTGAATATTTAATACCTTACTTGACGCTTACCTCCCAGCCGTTCGTGAGGAGATGGCGCGATATAGATGCATAGATAGATAGCTACATTTGTTTACCCTCACATTTTAATAAATAAAAGATCTAGGGGAGAATCTTTTTTAAAAAAATATATAGAAAAAGTTAAAAAAAGAGAGAAGAATAATATAATCAATTGTAAAACTATTCGAAGCACGAAGCGGAGATGGAGCTGAACAGAGCCGGAGCATTATTTAGAAGACGGAGCGAAGCAACGCAAAAAAATATATGCTCGAGATCCGTGGTGGTAACTAACACGAATGAAGCTTAGCTACAAAGCGTCGGCCTCTGAATAAATCAGTTTTTAGCCTACTTTCCCGTAAAAGTAAAAAAAAATAATACTAAAGCATGAAAGAAGGCTTAATGCATCGTGAAAATATCGTTAGAAATCAAGAAAAGTCAAACATAAGTTAAGTAATTAAATAAAGATTGAAAAATACAAAATTTGAAAGTAGGGTATTGAGATGGGGAAAAAGTGTGTGTCGGTCTGTCCCCCCCCCCCCTAATAACTTTTGAACGAATTGTCCGATTGGAAAAATGCTTTTTGCATTCGAAAGATCTAGGCGAAGACATCTCATTTCCATATTTTACTTTTTCATTTGAACAATTTTTTGTTCAATTTTGAACAGTTCAAAAATTTTTACCATTAGCGTCTATGGGCGAAAATGAAGCAAATTATGTAAACTCTGGGTACAAGATCCAAGTTAAAATGAACAAGCTCACTGGAAGAAGTTCTTGGCGTGAAATATTGATTTGAACAATTTTTGAACAGTTCAAAAAAAAATTAACATTGCGCCTACGGGGAAATTTCAATCCTATATAAATCCTGATGTAACGGACCGATTTGCTTGGAACAAACTTTATCGGAAAGCTCTTATGACGTAGAACATGTACAAATAGAAAGTTCATCCAGAACTAACGAGCCTATTTTCCTATGAAATTTTTTGATCGAGATTTTCAAGAATATTTTTGAATTAATGAATGATTAAATCAATAAGCAAAAGAATGGATTAATAACTGAGTGCATAAATACATGAATGACTGAATAAATGAATGATTGAATGAATATGTATTAACCGTTGAAAAAGGTATATTTGAAGCAATTAAGGACTAAAGCTAAATGTGAAAGAGAGAGAAAGAGATAGCTAGATTATAAATTTGAAGCTGGTGTATACGGGAAAGTAGGCTCGTATAGTTCTAGACGGAACTTCTTGTTTATTTATTTTACTTGCGCGCTGACATGCATTTTATTAATTAATTAATTTAAAACTTTTAATTGGTGTTCTATTTCAGTAAAGGGTCGCATTTCTTTTAAAGAGTTATTATTCACAATTTACGGAAATAACTTTAAAGAATCATTAACATTTCAGGTTATATTTGTAGCGTAAAACAGACAACAAATTGTTCGTAATATGAATTAATTTTCTATTAAAATCGTCTTTATAAACGGAATTTTAAAAAAATATTAAATATAAGTCGCAAATCTGTTGATTAAAAAATAATTTATCTATGTAATCCAGAAATTCAATCTAATGCGAGCTTATTTAAAACTTAAAAACATCTTTTAAAAGACTATTCAAAGCAATCAATCTATTTCTTCAAACAAGTTGTTTATCTTTCAGTTAATATAAAAAATATTTCTTTGATTTAAAAAAAAAAAAACTGTTCCAAGACAATTTGTAATTCACCATCAGTTTTTTATACTTCTTATATACTTTGTAAGTGTTTTAAGTTTGGAAAACCGATAATTAAAAAAAAAAAGCTCCATGTTTACTTTTAAGCTTTTTATTTTTCTTTATTTACTCATTTATTTTTTTACAATAATTTTTCACAACATCGTTATCTAAGAAAAATACAGCAACGCTTATCAATACATTCGTCAAGCAACATTCGTCGCATTTTAACTAGATATTGTTGAAATTGTGCAGATGGTACGTTAAGATGGAAGGTCTGTCATAATAAAAATTCCCCTTCATCTATTAATTTATAACTATGCTGATATTTTAATATGTGCTAAGAAAATATGTTCTTAAATTGAGAATATCTAATACGATTCTGATCTTTTTAGCCTACTTTCCCGTAAAAGTAAAAAATATATATATTAAAGCACGAAAGAAGGCTTAATGTAACGAAAAATATCGTTAAATATGAAGAGAAGTCAAAAATAAGTGAAGTAATTAAATAAAGATTGAAAAAAAAAAAAATTGAAAGTAGGGTTTTGAGATGGGGAAAAAGTGTGTCGGTCGGTCTGTCGGTCTGTCTGTCTGTCTCCCCCTAATAACTTTTGAACGAATAGTCCGATTCGAAAAATTCTTTTTGCATTCTAAAGATCTCGGCAAGGACATCTCATTTCCATATTTTACTTTTTGATTTGAACAATATTTCCTTCAATTTTGAACAGTTCAAAAAATTTTAACATTAGCGCCTATGGGCAAAAGTGAAGCAAATTATGTAAACTCTGGGCATAAGAGTCGAGTTCTTATGAACAAGATTACTAAAAAGTTCTCGAAGGAAAATATTTTTTGAGTTAAACAATTTTTGTTCATTTTTGAACAGTTCAAAAAAATTAACGGTACTTTTTCCTTTATCCCGGCGCAGGCGATAAAGTCGCCAATAATGATTCAACGAGCGCCAAAAGGAATACCTCCACTGCTAACCTTTTGCGTGTTTTGTTGCCTTTTCGAGATTAGCGCCGGGATAAAGGAATTCATTTTGAAACAGTTAAAAAAAAAAAAAAAAAAGAGATTAACATTAGCGCCTACGGGGAAATTCAATCCTTTATAAGTCATGATCTAACAGACCGATTTGCTTGGAACAAAATTTATCGGAAAGATGTTTGGCCGTAGAACATGTACAGATACGAAGTTCAACCAGAACGGAACGAGCCTATTTTCTTATGAAATTTTTTGATCGGGATTTTTAACGATATTTTCGATTGAATGTATGATTAAATGAATGAGTGATGGAATAAACGAATAAATGAGTGAATAAATCAGTGAATAAATAATAAAATAGATAAATGAATGTATGAAGCGAAAAATAAATAAATGAGTGAATAAATACATAAATGAGAAAAATGAATGAATAAATAAACGAATGACTGAATAAATGAAAGAATGAATGTGTGAGTGAATGAATATGTGTTAACCGTTGAAAAAGGCATATTTAAAGAAATTAAGAACTAAAGTTAAATGAGGAAGAGAGAGAGAGAGTGAGAGTTAGCTAGATTATAAATTTCAAGTTGGTGAATACGGGAAAGTAGGCTCGTATAGTTCTAGACGGAACTTCTTGTTTATTACTGAATTTGTGAAGAATGATTAAAAGCTTACTGCTTTTAGTCGTCAGAAAAAAAAAACTATCACTTTTAAAAAATTGCGATAATTTAATAATGTGACAAATCTTATACTAAATTTTAATGATTACAATTCTCTTTTTCCAGCCATAAATCTCATATTCTATGCACAGAAAAAAAAAGCGCTAACGACAAAAATATTCACGTCGAAATCTTATATTTTTTAAGTGTGCCAATGGCAACATTGAACTGCGGCGAAAAGTGATTTGGCAGTAAAAGAAAAAATTTAGCACTAATTAGTGCTTTTCCAATTCACCAAACAGAGAAATGTCAGAAGTTTTGCATAATCATCATTTCTGGATACATGATGATAATTCATGCATTTTTAATAGCAATTTATTTGGTGTTGATCTTCAACGATAAAAAATGCATGGGTAACTGATTGGATACAGTCTGTTCTATCTCAAAAACATCGCTTTGTAGAGAAAAGAAACCATTTTTTTCTGTCATTAATAGACAACTCGTATCTAAGAAATAAATGTAATGAAACTAAATAATGTATTTATCACATACCAGTGAAAAAAGAGCTAGACACTGTTTAAATATAAATTGCTGAAAATGTGCAGATTGTACGTTGAAGTTGGAACATCTGATAAAATAATAATTCCCCTTAATCTATTAATTTATAAATATGCTCATATCATTCTAATATTTGCTAAGAAAATATGTTCTTAAATTGAGAATCTCTAATAAGATTTTGATCCTTATTATTACAGGCTTCGGGAAGAATTACTAAAAGCTTACTGCTTGTAAATAAGTTGCTTGTAATAAAGTTGAAGAACGGAGAAAAATCAACCGTCCATGTTATATCCACATCAATTGGAATGGATATTTCTTCTTACTTCTTTCATTTTTAGTATTTTGGAACTAATTACTACTTTCCTTCACTGAGCTCCGTTTCTAACTCATACTTACGAGTATGTTCTCAATAAATATGTATTCCTCATTAAAACATTTTTAATTATTTTTTTAAAATTTTACTCTACGAGTAAAGCACAAGAAACCAAAAATCAAGAAATTAAATTAAAATTTATTTCTAACATTTCTGAATTAAAAATATCAAGCTTTATTTTTGACGTGAATACGTCTTTAAATTTGCTACCATACGGGAGCAATCCAAAAAAATCTAATGATGACAAAATCGGGGGATACAGTTTGGCGTTGTAGTTTCGAATCTATCCTCTACATCCAAAATTAAATAAAACCACTGGATAGCTAAAGGATGAAAGGATTCATTACGATAAGCGAGAACAGTGACGCATCGCTGGGGGTAAAGAGGGAAGCGCCTTCATTTTGAGGTTATTTTGTTGCGTATCGAAATTTGCAATGAGTGTAGCTTTTGACTCGTAGAAGCTACGATGTTCGTTTAGGTTTTAATCATCAGCTATCGTCAAAATCTATCAATTGTTTATAAAACATTCGTTTAAAGGAGTGACAGTGAATATAATAAGGTGTTAGAATAAAAAAATATATCAAAAATATGTAGATAATGTCGGCTTATACGCATCGGAAAGCCAAAACTATAAAGTTAATAATTAGTACAGTTATATTGTAACACAATAATTATTTGTTTCCTTGCTTTCATTCTAAATACATAAATAAAAATATTTTATTTAAAATGTATAACCCGTTACATAAACGTATTCACGTACAACACACGGCCGTGTCCGTGACACAGCCATACCCCACATTTTTTTTCTAAAGTTTTGGGCTTCAATCTGTATTATTTTTGATGCAAATCAAAATTACTCAATAAACATTGCAAATTTAATAAAGTTTAAAATGCTGTGGAAGAGTTTAAATTTTACTAAACTACGAGTTAAAAAAAATATTTTTTAGACGAATATCAAAAGCAAATTCATTACTAAAATATTATTCAGTACTAAAATCAGCATATAAAAGGATGCAGGGAAGAACGATCATAGTCACAAATATCTAAATTCGCAAAATTACGTTTCTAAAGTTTCAACTACTGGATTTTGATCATTTTTGCTCATCGGAAGCGTCATCAATGGCTGGGTCGTTTGCATATTTCTTGCCTAAATGCTATCGTATATGCAATCGGTCTATAATAAGCTACAGTGTGACCACGACGTTTTGAGACTTGGTCGCTTCTGCGCATGTCAGAAAGGAAGAATCCATTCGAGTTTTAGGGAAGTTCGTATTTTCAGGTGCGTTCATTATCGCGCGGATTAGTATGTTTGCTTCGATGTTTGTTGAAAGCAACCAAATTTATAAACGTGCATCTAGCATCAGCTCGGACGAAATAAAGTATGCTAAAGGACTAAATTGAGAAGAGAATACGGCACATTCGTTCTACCAGCAGATTATCCCTTGACGTGAAGGGATTCTTCTTGGCCCGCTGTAAAGGTCGAGACTAACAATCGCCACTCGCCGTTGGCGACTATAACTTTTTATTTGGCGACCACAAAATGTTCTGGCGGTTGCCAAAACTGGCGACTAGAAAAGGTTTGTAATTTAATATTATTTCTTTAAAAATAGGGCTTTGTGTAATTTTGTTACCAAAGCGTAGTTTGAGATATATGTATGCAAATGTTTGTATGCGAAATGAAGCCACGGTTCGGGAAGGGGGGGGGGGGGTCAGTTTGAAACAAGGTTCAAAGTGGCGACCAACAATTTCAAAGTGGCCACGAACTTTTTTCGGTTTACCGGCCACTGGCCGCCATCAAATTTTTTTAATCTCAAGCATTAGCACTCTGCCAGACAGAGTTCCTTTTTTCCCGGTAGAAGTGTACCTGTATATACAAAAAACTAAATTTGGCAAAACATGGCTCTGCCCCGTCACACTTCATAGTTCATACGGATTGCAATTTTGCTCAAGGATTAATTTATCTTTTCGCACATCTTTTTTTTTTTGCTTCCAAAAAAAAACTTTTGTATTTTCTTAGAAACAAGTCATTTTATTGCACAAATTTCAGCACTAAAAATGAGGTCACTTTTACACAGGCGCAGAAACAAATGACTAGTTTTTATTTACTAGTTTTTAAAGCATACATAACATGCAGTATTATCTTTTCTAATATTCCTCCTGTGCTTTTCAAAAAATAAAGTTTGCGAAATTGTTTCATCAAATATTACTCTATGAATTTATTCGTGGAATAATAAAAATGGCATAATTCATTACCTGAACAACGTGACTTTTGATAAAACTAAATCTCAAGAGTGTATAACAAAAAATTATATCCTGAATTAAAAATTCAGGAGCTGATTAATATATTATTAAATTAAAGCAAACATATTTACTCGTGTTGACAACATATCATCCGACTTTAACCCAAAAAAAGAAGGTATGTCATCTTTAATTATGATATTACCTGATATATTCTGAATTTAGGATTAAAACTTCTTTACCATGTTTAAATGAAAAAGCAAATATTTGTTGATATTTATTTTTAAATTACTGAATAAATTATGAAGTGTTCTCATACCATATAATTTACTTTTCTTCGTAAGATGTGCATTAATTATTCTTCTTTTTCCATGCCTGGGTAATCCTTAGTAATTATCAAAACGGCTGTTTATATGTAGATATAACTGTTAGTAAGAAACGAAAAGCAATTTTAACCAAAATAGCGTCGGCCAGTTTTGCTTGCTTCGAAAGAGAGCACTCTTGGTGCTTATAAAATAAATAACTAAATAAATAATAAAACAAATAGAAACAAAACGAAAAAAAGAAAGGAAACTTCATTTATTTCTCAGTTTTGAAATAATAAATACATCTCCTGACATTTAAAAAATTAGATATTTAACAAATAAACTAAAATTATTGCTTCTTCATTGGTTGCATTCATACATAAATATAATATTGTTCAGCGCAAATTAGAAATCACTACAGCATACACATGTTTTAAAAGCCAATACATGAAGCTTTATGAAAAATCACAGAACGTTTTCAAGGAAATATGCTAAAATTATCCAAATTTTGTGCCGATAGAAGAAAAATGCAGAAGTAAAAGAAATTTGAAAACCCAATAGAAAGAATTACATAATTTCCAGTAAAAATATTTTAAAAAGTGAATGGATTAAATCCTAAAAACTATTGAAAAAATATCTATAAGTTAAAAAAAGGTATGTAAAACTTCATAAAAGAAATGTTAACTGGAGCATTAAAAAATTGAGAGGTTTTTTTGAAAAAAAATTACCAAAAGATCCCGAAAAATTGGCGTCTAAAAGAAACAAAAATTTCTAAACTCACTGACATCATAATGCAGGTTTTGTCACATTTTGTTGGTATCTTCATTTCTGACACCAAACACTCCTTGTAACGCTGGAACACGCGTGTGCAGTCGCACATGCTCTGTAAACAGCAATAGCTTCATCGCTGCACTCATTTAACAGTGCTTAAATAAGTCTCAATGGAATTTTCTTTGAACATTTTATTAAATACAAATGAGCATTGCATACGTTATAATTTAAACCGGTAACATACTATAATGCGAAAAAAAGGAAAAGAAAAAACAATGTGCTTCAAAGGGAAGCACAAATGTTTTATTTCAAATTTCAATTCATAACTGGACGACTTCTAAACTAACTTTAACTCTTTAAAAACACTACATTTCGCCCAACAGTCGAAACTTGATGGAAATAGCTAAGTTTAGCATTGAAAACATTATGCTATTCATGTAACTATATAAATACTAGTAAGCCAGGCGGTCATACGAAATGACCGATGTTCTAGATATTAATAAATTGTAATTAAAATGATTAGTGCACAGGTTTCTGCTATTTCAAACTGAATTACCCAGGTCAGACGGCGAGGACGCCCCTTTCCTTACTGCCCCACACTACTATACTATATTTATTCTATATATTCACATTGTTTGTGAAAAATACATATTTACCATCGAAAGAACTTATGGAACATTTTATTATGCTTTTAAAGCAAAAGTTTTAACGAAACTGGGCAAAAAGAGCCTGCCACCCTAATAAGAAAAAAAAAAAGCGCAGACGATAAATAAATAAATTAAAAAGAAAGAAAGGATTAAATTAAATTCGCGTATACATTAAATTTTAACGTAGCGACAACAAATACAGCGAAGCCTCACCCAATATGCTAGAAATTGGTTCTTAGCTGTATTGTTTTTGCCTATTTATACACTAGTAAGCCCGGCAGCCATACGAAATGACCGCTGGTGTAGATACAATTCTCCGAGTAACCGGAAATGCACATCAAATCAAAGGGATATTTATCAGGTAGAACATTAAAGTTTAAAGAATAAATAATAATTTCGGAAAAAAAATTCTTACCGAAAAAAAAACATCTAAGTTATAATAATCTAAAATAAAAATATTACTTACTATATAATCAAATTGCTTGTGAAAAATATTTATTTATATCTAACGTACTCTTCGTCAAAACAATAGTTTTAACGAAACTGGAAAAAGAGCGCTGCCACTTTGATATATATAAAAAGCGCAGACGATAAATAAAATGATGAATAATGAAAATGAATATAAATTCGCGTTTATATTCATTTTTAACGGATATTGCAAATCTAGCGATGCCTCACTCAAAATGCTAGAGAAATGTTTTGATTATTAGTCGTTTTCATTATAGAAATAATTGTGTAGATGGCAGAACGATGCAGAACCATTTTCTCGGAGTAAGAAATTCGAGATAAGCTATCGGCGCAAACAGACACTTAAGCGGCTTATATACAACATGTTTCTAAAAGAGTCTTAAGCCTTCGCAATAAACACAGAGGCTTCAAGTTTAAGACATTCTTGCTTAAATCTTGCGGCAATATGTTATTGCGTTACGATACGAACTCATTTATTTAACAAACGTATGCATAAAATTCCATGTCGTCAAAGTTTTAAAATATCCTTCGAGACTTAAACGAATAATTTCCACTTCGATATCATTATCATCTCGAAGCAGTCATTTCCAATGACTCGCTTACCGTCTTACCGCAAAGATTATTAATAAACTTTGAAGATTAAAATGCAATTTTAAGCCACTTTGCGATGCTTTGCCTCGATTGAAGCGCAATTCATCGCTACTTGCAATTTTAATTTTGAAAGTATTGTTATGAGGGATGAAGTTAATTAATACTGGGCTATTCTCGGGGAAAGTGGTGCATTTCATTTGTGTTCTTAATTTCAGAGACAATGGCTTAAGGGAACAATGTTTTGTCTAAAAATGGACTGCTCATATATGATGTCACGCTTTTTTTCCCCAATACGTTTTCCCCCTCCCTTTGTCCCAAAATGTCACACTTCAAAGGAATCCCCTACCTCCCTTTGTCACGCCGTGCGGTGGCCGGCGTAGAAAAGTGCCGACGTAGCTACGCGTGTCGTAAGCGGCGACTAAAATAGCACTATCCGATCCGGGTGACGTAAGGCCTACTTTGTAGTAGGACTGTGGCCTCGGGTCAGTAAAGCAGGTAGGCAACGCTCTGCCAGCCCAGTCCTTTATGGCCGGTGCTGGTTGTCAAGTGTCTAGAGAGTTTGTGGGAGGTTCGAAGGAGGACAGCGCTGCGGCCGCACCCCCTCGTATCGGGGGTAGTCTGTGAAACCGACAAGGTATAGACAGTATGGCAGTAGTTTGCATTGATTACTCCTCCCCTTTGCCACACGTCAGCGCTATAGTACAGAAGTAGATCTACTTTTCTCCTCCAACCTCCTTCACTGTTAGCAATAGGCCTTAGGGATGGCCTTTCCCGGGTGCTAGGTAGTGGGGTCCCCAGATTTGACGTGCACTTATCCGCAAACATGGTGGGTCTACAGTGGGTCGGGTATCGAACCCCCGACCTTCCGGTTTGAAGTATGACATCCTAACCACTAGGCTACCACGGCCCAACTGGTGTATGTGCTTGCTGTGTTGCAGTACAGAATTATTTTTAGACATAATTTCTAGATTTATTTTATTTTATAACTAAAAATTAAAACAACTAAATAAATTTTGGTGTGGTAACACATCTACATGCCTACTTTAAACATTGTGGAAGAATTTCAGTTTTTAATCAGAAATTCTGAATTATTATGTAAAACCATACCAGGTAGGCAACGCTCTGCCAGCCCAGCCCTTTATGGCCGGTGCTGGTTGTCAAGTGTCTAGACAGTTTGTGGGAAGTTCGAGGAGGACAGCGCTGCGGCCGCATCCCCTCGTATTGGGGGCAGTCTGAGAAACCGAAAAGGTATAGTCAATATGGCCGTAGTTAGCATTGATTACCGTAACAGATGTAACAAAAATTGGACATAGATTGCAGAACATTTTTTTAAGTAATAATTTAAAACTTTATTCTTAGACTAAACTTCTTTCTCTATTTGTAAAAAGCTGACTTAAAGATGTGCAAGCACATCAAAGAACACTTAGTTTTGCAATATTTTTGGATTGGTTGGTGTCGTGTTTAACAAGAAGTCAAATGGATCCGTGGGCCTTGGTGACTGCTTTCGCCAGCTGCACAATCTTTTCTGTATAGAGATCGTCTTCGAATGGGTATGCTCCGATGTTTTGGAAAATGCCAGTATTGTTCGGCAGTCGAAAATATGGCTTGGAGGGGCAATTTCTACAGTTTACAGATGTCCCAGTATTGTCTGCTATTATTTTCATGCTACCAAAGTGACCTGTTCTCAATCTTGCAACTGTGCTTGCGATCTCTCTGTTGACATCTCTCTCGTATATCTGTTGATCCACATTGATGGTTGTGACAAAAATGTGTCATATTTCTCTTATGTGGAATTGACCGTCAGTTCAGTTACTTCTCCGCCAATAGCTCCTTACCTTTAGCATGAAGCCTTAAATTTTCTACACGTTTCCTTATAGCGCGGGAAAAGCTGAAGCTTCTTTTCATGTCGGGAATGCAGCTCTGGTCGCCTAGGAAAAGAAAGCTATTCTAATCACCATACCACCTAAATCCAATTACATGAACTTCGTTTAACGAATTGTGCCAGAGTCAAAGCTAAATCTATCTAACGCAACAGGTGAATTATTAAAATCAATAATTTAGCACGGCTCTAAGGTTACATAATTAAAGACAAAGATTTGCATTAAACCAAAGAAAAAATTTGAATAAAGAAGAAGAAAGCCTGATTCAATCCCTACTCATGACTTGATACAGCGTTTCTCAACCTTTTAGTATTCGCGGCCCTATTTTCTATCATAATTTTCAACACGCACCCTCCCCCCTACCATAAAATGTATACAACAATAATGTATATGAGTACTGATTCCGTTTTTGAATTATTTTTAACTAACTGCCAAAACTAGAGTAAAAACGAGTAGTTTTAGTAATAAAATTAATTTAGTAATAAATAAATCACTATTTGAATTTTGGTCAGGAGTAGAGCATGATTTTTCTGCACTAAAAACAAGGGCATTTCGCATTTTATTACCATTTTCAACATTCTCAACAACTTTTGTGAACCTATATTTTCTGCTGTGGCTTTTCGAAGACAAACTATAGATCTCGGCTAAATATAGAATCAACTGAGAGTAACTATTTCTAAAATTAAGCCTTCCTACGAAACACTTTGCTTTACAAGACAGGCCCAAGTGTGTCACTAATAATTATTAAATTTGTGTTTCTTTTAGTATGTTTTCATTGAGAATGTTTTAATTTAGTAATTTATTTTACTTTAATAAGTTAATAAATATGTCGAAATGTATTTTGCTTTTATGTGTATGTGTGATTTCCTTTCAGTCAGTTAGTCAATTTTTAAATGTTTCTCTTGGATATTCTCTCGCCCCCCTTCTCGTGTGCTTGTGCCCCACTAGGGGGCGCGCCCCACAGGTTGAGAATCGCTGACTTGATATGTACACGACCCAATGAAGCGCACTAAGACTTAATAAAACATTCCAAGTTTACTTACAAAGTCTGTTCTAAGTTTACTTCCCAAAAAGCTGCATATATGTATCCTCCAACATTTGCTTATTATTTTCACAACATAATCTGCTCTTTTCAAGCTGCTGCTTCCGACAGCCATTTCCCCCTCCCATTCAAGGAAAGTAACAAAGCTCCGGCCTCCAAAGAATTTCAATATTTGTTTATGAAAACATACGCTTGTACCTGAACCCGTGATAAGTCTCGCGAGCGGGTGGGGGGGGGGGGGGGAATGAATGGATGGGGGAGGCGGAGGAGGAAAATGAAATGCAAATAAAGACTCTGAGCCTGTTTCGAGAAGATAAACTGAACAGCTAACAATAGTGGATGCCTGCTTCTGATGTCGAAGGAAAAGTGTATCAAGAACAGAACCCTAGTGTATAGTTAGCATATATATATATATTATATACATAAGATATATATACATAACATCAGTGTTTGTTATTATGGATATGGAACAGACACTTTTTTTGAAGTGCTCCACTCCAACTTCACTTTGAGTGCTCCTGTTTCGCTCCGTGCTCTGAGTGGTATTAAATCATAATTTTTACCGCTTTTATTTAGTTAACTTAATAGGTATTTAAATATGTAATAAAAATTGAAAATGTTTTTTTATAGATTATGTATTTATTGATAAATATATAATGTATTAGGTGCACAAATTTTCAAAAAAAAAAAAAAAAAAACATACGTACAGAAAAAATTTATAATGCTTTTCGCTTTTGTTTAGTCCATTTATTGTTAAGAATTTATATAGTTGATAACAAAAATCAAAATTATTTTTAATGGAATGCATTTATCGACTCTTATCGCTTTCGTTTAGTTAATTTATTGAGAGGTATTTATATATGTGCTAAAAAATGAAAAGTGTTTTTCTACAGAGTATGTATTTATGGATAAATATATAATGTATTATGTGCACTATTTCGCTAAGAAACATATGTACACAAAGAGGTCATAATTCTTATCGCTTCTGTTTATTTAATTTATTATTAAGCGTTTATATAGTTGCTAAAAATGTTTCTAAAAATGCAGTAAATTTTTGACTGAAAACAAATTAAGAAAAATTTCAGTAAATTGTAAACTTAACATATTCATAAAAGTTCGGTAAGTTATTTAGCAACTGAAACAAAAAGAAATAAACGCCAAAGTAAAAAAACTCATGATGTGACGCTGAAATTTCCTTCAGATTAGCAAAATAAAAATGCGAGAGCTCTCTAAAGTCCTGAACGATAAAACAAATTCAAGAACAAAAGAATATATATATTTTTTGATAAGCTACCATACTCTGAGATTATACATAAGCATATTGAATAATGATATAAATATTGCAAACATAGAAAAATAACCCAGAGAATAAAAATAATTTTAATGCCTGATAAACAAATTTCACCAGCTTTAAAATAAATTCTAATTAATAAACAAACTTTTTAAGAGCAGCCTTCCCGACCTGCCACATGCTTAATAAAATTCCCCGACCTGCATAAATTAGCAAAACTTAATAAGCAACACAATAAACATCATCGCAAGCGAATCAGTTTCTTCAAAATAATTTGCGAGTAAAGGAGAGTTTCGTTCCAGCCATTTACCAAAGTAATAATTTTTAAGCACCACCATTTCCAAACAAATATTCACTAATAGGCATTGGGGCTATGGGAACTGGCATTTGTTGTAAATATTTTCTTTCTCTTTTTAAAACAGAGTTTCTTAAGCGTTTTAGAATTCTTTAGAAAGAATTGACTTCATTATAGAATAAACACTAGAGAGGGCTCGATATTTTACTAATTTAATTCCGTAAAATGATAAATTATTCCCCGAAATGACTTTTTTTTAGAGAAAGTAATTTTGCCTTTTTATTTACTTTAAATGGGGCAGATTTTCACTGCAGTTGATTATTTCGGAAGTTAGGAAATTTTAACAAATCTGAGCAATTAAATGATCACGGTTACAAAAGAATGTGCTTAATTTTGCAATTATCTGAAGAGCATTTGAGGTAAATACAAAAGTCTACCTAAATTGCTCTTTTGAGAAAAATGACCAGCTCAAAGTTATAAAAAAAAATTGTGCGTGTGGGAGCTGCAGTTATCCAAATCCATTTCAAACCATTTTTCAGAGTTTATGGGTTCTAGGAAAATCGATAAGCATATTCTGGTAACTTATATATTATTTTTGGTAAATGCATTTTGTTAATTCTCACGTAATACTGAGGGTTTCACATGAGGCTCCTTCTTCAAATAGCAACATTTTTGTCTTGCAAAAACTGCAAAATTTATCTTTATTTTGCTCAGTTAAACCTCATTTTTATGTATAACACACACGAGACTACACAAATTACTACACAAGAATCAATAATTTATAACTATGTATCATTAAATAGTCAATTATACATGTATTTCGCGTTTAGTAATTCACAGGATTTAACGCATTAGCACGGCAATAGGATGTTCTTGAAATATTGTTGCGAAATTACTAAATAACTGACGAGCCATTCTCAAGGTATACATTGAATTTGCACCAAAATAATAAAAAATATTATAATGCAACTTTTCTGCTAATTCAATTTAGAAAAATGAATATATGTTTAAACTATATTTACGAATATGTTTTAGTTAATTAACCGCCTTATTCATCTACGCGCATTCGAACGTTTTCGCAGACTCATTCGTTCGAATTCGGACGTTTGGCATTCAACTCCAGCAATGCGAACGTTTTATATCACGTGACCCATTCGATCGGAGTCGAACGCTCGTCTTCTATCGTTTCATCGATTTCAGCCAATCACAGTTTGTTTACGTCTTCCAGCTTCCAACATGGCGGAGAGTTCAACTGGAAAGTTACTCGATTGAAATTCAAGTAAGTGTTTCGTTTATTAATGTTTCTAAGTTCAATTAAAAAGCTTGTTTATGTTTTCTTTTACATGTGTTATTATGTATACGATATGCATCCTTTAACGAAAGACATTTACGTTTGCGGTAAGTTAAGAATTTTAGCGAGCTACGTGTACAGAAGCAAGAAATATTTTGAGTGAACAGGACATCTCAGTTTATAATACTTTTATATAATACAAGATCAAAATATTAAACATTCGATTTTTATAGTAATATTATCATTTTTAAATCTCGATGGAAATCAATACGTTATCATTCAGGTCCGCGAACGTGTTAAACTTCAACTTCTAATCGGTTGCTTTTTTTCAGCTGATTTTTCCCCCTATTTACTTCCACATATGTCATACATAAAAAACAAAACTGCTAAAAATTTCTAAAAATTTGAATACTAATTAAAAGTTTTTCTTCGGAAGTGTTAAATAAATTAGCAGGTTCGTTTTAATTATTCTGCACAACTGTTTTGAACAATCAAAATGCAAAGTCATTTGTGAAAAGTTTCTCTCCCTAGGTTATTGCAATAGTGCAAGAATTGCAAAAATATTTACTCACAACTCAAAAGTCAATTGAATACAATCATACAAAATGTGAAATCATACTTTTGTTTACATTCTGTAAGTTTTAGTACATCAAATGTAAATTTAATAATTTTTTTTTTGAAAGTTTTTAATGTGAATTACACATTGTAGACTAAAATTTCCTTTACTTTGAAGTTTTTTTCTTGTGATTGTAATCTACTAAGTCAAGGTAAATACAAGTTTTGAATTATTACACAGTAAAATCCCATTACAACG
Source organism: Octonoba sinensis (assembly GCA_038502835.1). NCBI lineage: Eukaryota > Metazoa > Arthropoda > Arachnida > Araneae > Uloboridae > Octonoba > Octonoba sinensis. Next base: position 14,730,554 of record CM076604.1, read on the forward strand.
AAGACCAAAGGACATGGAAAATGCTTCGTTGTAGTGGAAAGTTTGTTATAAATTGTTTTGTTATAACGGAAATTTCATTCTATTGGTATTCACTACAACAAAAGTTTACTGTACTATAATGTAATTAGATCAGGGGTTCTCAACCTTTTTCGACTTGTGGCCCCCTTATGAGTACCAAATTTTGTCGTGACCCCCCCCCCCCCCCCTCGTGTAAACTTTTATTTTTCATCATGAAATTGCTTCTTCCAGTTTTGATAGCTGGTTTAATTTGCCGTTTATAAGAAATTCAAATCAACTGTTGATCTAATAGATATCACAGCATTCAACTCATATATCATTGAGTACAGTAAGCACATTCATGCTTTCAGAGAAGAATATAATCTGTCGCATTTTATAGACTTGCAATATATTTGATCAGGATAATGTGGAACATTTTATCAGTTTGAAATGATTGGTTCGTGGTCTTCTTTCAGAGTAGATCTTCGTGGTCTTCATAATCTTTCAATATTCAAGCAATATTGACTTGATGCTATTGAAATTTTATTTTGCTGATTTCTGTTCTTTTACTGTTTCATAGATATGATGTAACTGGGCATAGGCTTGACATTGTAGCTAGGTGGTTAAGAAATTGCTACAATGCTCACATCCCGGAGACTTTCTTTTGAAAATACTATTAAAATTGTACTATTTTTATTATGTATGCCTGTACAGAAAAGTTATTTTATTTAAATAAAATATGTTCTTTTCTTTTTAAAGTTATTTGTGACAATGTATTTTAATCAAGAAGCACAATGCTCTCATTTCTGAGACATATTGTCTAAGAAGTATCAATATGCTTCCTGAAATAAATAAATAAATTACTGTCGTTAAAAAATTAATACTATTAAAAAATTTATATTCTTAATGCGTCAACTTCTTTGAGGACAAAGTGTGTGGTGTTGCGTATTAGATTGCCTTAAAAGTTATTTATTTGCAATTTTTATTTCAACATTTTTTAATATGTAATTCAAATTATAGACGTGTATGGAGACAAGAATACAAAACTAACAAAAGTCACTTAAATGTTTTGAAAAATTTTAACAAGCGGGGGGGGGGGGGGGGGGGGAGTTAAGTGCTAAAAAATGAACAATAAATTAATGTACTACATATTTTAAGTTAAATCCTGTAACAATAAAATTGAAGGTGTGGGAAAATGATTTCGTTGTAAGGGAATGATAATTGTTACGAAATATTTTCTTAATTAGCTTAATAGCATTGTAACGCAAATCAGTCTTCGCTGTTACAAGATTGCTCTGTACATATATGCGTATATAATAAATGTATATATTTTATTTACTGCATTTATTTTATTATCTAGAACTTAAAACACAATTTTTGTAAACTTTTATAAGGAGAAGAAGTTAGAAGCATAAAATTTTCTTTTGTTTTCCTCTTTTTTTTTTTTTCTTTTTTTTTTTTGTCTCTGTTCAAAAAAAAAAACTTTTTCCAGCTAAAATCCGAATATAGTATAAGTGTGGACCATGTGATGAAATGCCTAATTTAGCATATTACATACAGAAAAATAACTTATAAATGTATTTTAGTGATGTACCACATCATCGACATACTATAATTTATATTTATATTTTTTACGCAGCATGATTCATGAATTTTGGAAAAGTTTATTGCACAGAACCTTTTTTGGGGGGCAAAATTACTGGAGTGATTTAATTATAAAAGCAGTAGTGGGAAATATGTAGCCATTATGCTGGTAAAAGTTACTATTTCGGCACAAAATAATAAGCATGAGCTATTAATTTTCTGCATCATCAAAGTTATTTGCCTTATTTTCCACAAATAGATGCATTACTTCTGTTCATTAGCTTGGCGCTGGGATGGAAATATTCATTACACTTATATAATTTTCTATTTTTAAACAATTTTATACTTGACTTTCTTTTTAATGTTCACTTTTACCTGTTTTTTATACTCTGATTGCACATGTATTTGCTGTCATGGCCATAGCCAGGATTTGTTTTTTCAAGGGGGGGGGGGGGGGCGGTCATATTGAAGAAAGTTTTTTCTTATCAAAATATTTTTAATTTCCAAATTGTAATTTAATAACTTCATAAAATTTGGTAGAGGGATTCTGCCCCCCCCCCCCCCCCCGCAACGGCCACGATCTTGGAATCAAGCAAAACTAACTGAATTCTATCAAGTATTTTCTTATTAGAATATTTTTGATTTTTTAGTTTCAAATTGTCATTTGTATCATGTCAAGGGGGGTCTAAACTTCCCTCCCCCGTTACACCCTTGTTTTCTGCCAAACTATCAGAAAGAGATCACCTGCTTCGATCAAAAACCAAAACAAACACTGACAAGTAGGTTAGTGAGTTGCAGTTAAAAAGCTCCTCTGACTCAAAAAAATTTGATTGGTCGAAAGAGAGCACGTGATGTTATGGCGAGAAACCTTGTTCGAATGCAACCCTGCTCTGTTCTATCGCAGATGAAAGGGGAAGATGAAAGAGGCGTTTCGAACGGCAGGAAAATCGTTCGCATTCGAACCCGCTTTTCGATCGAATCGAATACGATCGAACGCGTTGTAGATGAATTCGGGCATAAACCTTTTAACCTTTAGAGCATAAGGATATATATACTTGTATATATATATATTTGCTAATTGTAGCACACTCACGCATACAGTAAAACCTGTAAAGTTGACCACTAAAGTGCTGCACCACAAGTGGTCAACTTACACAGGTTTCACTGTATATATATATATATATATTTGCTAATCGTAGCACACTCACGCATACAGTAAAACCTGTAAAGTTGACCACTAAAGTGCTGCACCACAAGTGGTCAACTTACACAGGTTTCACTGTATATATATGTATATATATATATATATATTTGCTAATCGTAGCACACTCACGCATACAGTAAAACCTGTAAAGTTGACCACTAAAGTGCTGCACCGCAAGTGGTCAACTTACACAGGTTTCTCTGTATATACATATATATATATATATATATATATTTGCTAATTGTAGCACACTCACGCATACAGTAAAACCTGTAAAGTTGACCACTAAAGTGCTGCACCGCAAGTGGTCAACTTACACAGGTTTCACTGTATATATATATATATTTGCTAATTGTAGCACACTCACGCATACAGTAAAACCTGTAAAGTTGACCACTAAAGTGCTGTACCGCAAGTGGTCAACTTACACAGGTTTCACTGTATATATATATATATATATATATATTTGCTAATTGTAGCACACTCACGCATACAGTAAAACCTGTAAAGTTGACCCCTAAAGTGCTGCACCGCAAGTGGTCAACTTACACAGGTTTCTATGTATATATATATATATATATATATATATATATATATATATATATATATATATATATATTTGCTAATTGTAGCACACTCACGCACACAGTAAAACCTGTAAAGTTGACCACTAAAGTGCTGTACCGCAAGTGGTCAACTTACACAGGTTTCACTGTATATATATATATATTTGCTAATTGTAGCACACTCACGCATACAGTAAAACCTGTAAAGTTGACCACTAAAGTGCTGTACCGCAAGTGGTCAACTTACACAGGTTTCACTGTATATATATATATATATATTTGCTAATTGTAGCACACTCACGCATACAGTAAAACCTGTAAAGTTGACCCCTAAAGTGCTGCACCGCAAGTGGTCAACTTACACAGGTTTCTCTGTATATATATATATATATATATATATATATATATATTTGCTAATTGTAGCACACTCACGCATACAGTAAAACCTGTAAAGTTGACCACTAAAGTGCTGTACCGCAAGTGGTCAACTTACACAGGTTTCACTGTATATATATATATATATATATATATATATGCTAATTGTAGCACACTCACGCATACAGTAAAACCTGTAAAGTTGACCACTAAAGTGCTGCACCGCAAGTGGGCAACTTACACAGGTTTCACTGTATATATATATATATATATATTGGTTCTCTATATACATTTCAAAATTAACCGAATATACGAAAATTTGTTAATTACGAAATTAACAACATATTGGTTCATCAGCATTGCATTTTAGTGCGTTCCAAGAGATTGGCACCATCTCCTTCAGCGGTACTACAACAAGTGGTACCCTTGCTGCATGAGAACTTTGTGTTCCTCTTCGTGAAAGGGCGAGCCCCCAGACTCTGTTGATGCAAAATTGAAATTTAGTTTAACCGAGAGCATCGAAATGAAATGTCTAGAGGTATCTGTTACATGCCGCATAATCATACCACATGGGCACAGGGTATTTTCTCGATCTTGAAAATGCCCCGACACTGCCAGGCCCGATCCTATGAACTGGGGCGCACTAGTCCCGCGCCTTACTACGACGGCACCTTGCCGGCCAGCCTGAGGATATCATGTTGAAATTTTCATTTAGGTATATTTTCTTGATATGAAGTCACCGTAAACTCAGTCAAGAGAAGGTATCAATATTCATAGCTCTCTTTTAGAAACGCTTTAATTTTGTTAGCTAAAAAACTTTAGCAAAGTTATTCAACTACAACTAAAGCCTATAAACAATTTTTCAAAAAAAAAAATGCAAACAAAATGCAGTTTTCTGTCCAAGTTGCAAAGAAGAAAAGGAATACAAAAACAAACACAGTATTCTCTTGCGCAAGTTTATGAAACAAACAGACAAGCTACATAGGCTTTAGGGGGTTTGTTTTTTGAATTACATGGATGGGGGAAAAGTTAGTGTGTGGGCGAACATTCGAAGATTAACAAAATTCACCTGTACGGAAAAGAATAGGATGACACACAGCAGTCGCAGGCGATAAAATTTGGTACAATCCGCAAAACAACTTCTGAAAATTGGTAAAAAACGCTACATTTTTTTTTTTGAAAAAAATGTTTAGAATAAAAATAACAACTGCCAACACCTCAAATTGATCTCAGAAGTGATAAAAATCGTGACCATGAAATTTTATAAACTGACCAATTTTCGTAAACATTACAAGAAAAAATATAAACTTTAGCAGATATTAGTCTTTTTCTGTTTTATTTTTAACATGTAGGGGAATTATAAATGTTAAGTATTTTTCAACAAAGTTTTATTTTATGCTTAAAAATTTTCTTAACTTATTTTTTTTCAGTATTTTCTTAATAAAGTTATTAAATTCAAATTTAAGAAATATTCGTTGCAGCGTACTAGAAGCCAACAATAATTCTAAACATGTCTTTCGATAAACATATCCATATACATAACAGACAAAAAAAATAGGTTTCACAAAACTCCTAACTCTCTTATTTGACTTTATCATGTTCTATACTTCTTCAAAAGATATATTTGAACAAGAAAATCCTAACACACTCAAAATTTCTTCTCTACGTAACGGAAACATTATTTTGCTTTACTTCTGTGTACTCAAAAAGGAGGAGAGAAAAAAGATGTTTTCATTTTCCATGTAAGTTCAAAAAATCATAACATTCTTGTGGAAAATAGTCCGAAGAAACTCAAATATCAGAACGATGAGAAGGGGATTTGCTACACGCAACCACGCATGCAAGAAATTCGGGAAGTCGAAGAATAAGGTATTGTGACTAAATCTGGAACGTTTCATATTCCATTTGATGCTCGGAGCACCTGGAATAACCATTCAAACTCTCTTTTTAAATAAAGATATTGCTAAAATAAATTTCGAATTTTATTGTGGGTGGAAACAGAAATTGGACTCTTTTTATTTTTATTTTCTTTCAAGGAAGAGGTTTTTGCCCTTGAAAATTAAATTAGGAATGAAAGGTGTTAAAATTAATCACGGCAAAAGGACTCATAAGAAAATGCTGGACAAAAATTTAAAAAACCCACATAAGAATATAAGGTAAATGACCCGGTAGTGGACACTTAGATCTTTAAGCTCCTAAAGTAAGCGAACGCAACATTAAACTTGAATGAAATGATCAGAACCTATAGCGAACGATTCCTGGTGCTGGTTAATAGAACTAAAGTTGGCGTGGAGCATCTATGCAAGTACATGGATCATCATATTTAATAGCTGCCCTCCAACAACGATCCCATTCGCTACTCTTTACTGAAGCCCATCAATAGGGATTTGGCGAAAATATATGGGAAAAAGGCGTAACATCATTTATGAATGGTCCCTTGGTCATTTTTAAAATGATTTCTCCAAGTTAACAGCATAAAATAGATGATATTCATTTCTGTCCACTAATAATGCAAATACGTGTCTTATAAACGTCCACTATCGATACAAATGAAGCGTTTAGTAAAGTTGACGTAAAAATCCTAATTTTTCCTCAAATGACATTTTATAGGTAATTAATTTTTAGAGAAAGAGTTTACGATTAAGCTCAATATGCAAATATTGATGTAAGTCTCTTGAAAAAATTTTGACACGTAAAAGAGTACGAAAATGTTCTTAACTGTGTCCACTACCGGGTCATTTACCTGAAATGTTATTTTTTATTATTGTTATTACTAATCGAAAATATATTATAAAAAGAGTAGGGTTAAGTCGCCTAATATGGCGGTACCCTCTTGCACTGTAAAAAAACCTAGTTCGACCTTTCACCGAAACAAATGGAAAAAATCGTGAAATTTAGATAACCGGATGACACCAGATTGCGCTACCACAGCTGCGCCACCTCCTTCTTTTGGACCTGAGACTGAAAGGAAGGGAAATTTTTCCAGCGCCCGGAATCTTTGAAACCACCTCTGGGCTTCAGTGTCCACGGATTTTACGTGCACGTATCCCCAAGTGTATATGGGAGTCTTCTGCGGGTCGGCTTCGGAACACCTAGCCTTACGGTTCGATGAACGCCGCCCTAACCACTAGGCTACCACTGCTGATATACAATAAAACTAAAAGAACAATGATAGCAAGAGAAAAGGAGGCTTTATCACAAGAGTTCATAATGGTTTTGACATCCCAATACAAATTACAACATGTCTATATTATTCTGGAAGCTTATATCGGGTTCATTCCATGTTAAATGATTCAAATTCATGATACAGTAGCCCCTCGTTATATCGCGCTTGTCGGGGACAGCAAAATGCGCGATATATCCGAATCCGCGATATAACCGATGCCGTTAGAAATAACTCAAAACTCACAAGCAAATTGAGTGGACCTGCACATGCCACTTGAGCATGGTATGTCAGAGATAAAGGCAACCATTTTCTGTCCAGAAAATTCCTTTACCTATCACTCTCCCTTTCTTGGTTAAGGGGATTGTATAATTTGGATTTGTTCAGGCAAGTGCTAATCCTTTCTGTTCTAAAAGGTATCCATAAAGGAGTGCTTTTTGTTCTCTTTGGGCGGTAGACATCCGTCTCTTGCATTCAATGGGCGTTAGGATGAATGCAAAAAGAACAAGTAAAACGTCAACTGGTAGAAGTGGAAACGTTCTGCTTAAAATTTTGGGAGACATAGAAAAAGCGCGATATATCCGAATAAGCGATAAAACGAGGAGCGACGTAACGAGGGGTTACTGTATCTGTTCTTCAAACTGGACACACGTTAGAGGAGAAAAATTCTATTTGAAACAACTATTCCTCCAAACAATCATGTCCGGTTCTCGAGCGTGAAATTGGCTACTTCCTCTTTAGGTGATTTCTGACTGCACAACTTTCAGGAATCTGTCGACAGGCTGACTTAGTGGTAAGACGCAGGTCTCGTACGCCAAAGATTGCAGGTTCGAACCTGGCCTAAGTCGGTGGATTTTCAAGATGCAGAAAATCGTCTGCGTCCATGTCGCATGATTGTGCGGCATGTTAAAGATCCCTTGAGTATCCGTATGGCTTGGATACTCTCGGCTAAATTAAATACCTAGTGCAATTTGCATCAAATGAGAGCTCAGGTGCCACCATCTAATGGAAACTGAGCGTCAAAATTCTCTGTGGCAATGGTATCCACCGACAGTGGTACTACTTGAAAAAAATGGATTCCGATTACCGGGCTACGCATTAGGTCTGCAAAGGCGAGTGAGCACACACAGCCCCCATTAGAAAGGAAAAAAAACTTTCAGAAATCTTGGATCGACTCCCAGACTTTAATTTTGATTGCATTTAGCATGCCGGTGTGGTTCACTTCATTAAATTTTCTAGTGCTATATACCTATTTGAAATGTTTTTTTTATAAAATGCTATAAACAATTGTTTTTCCAGCAAAAAAAAAGTAAAAAAATAAATAAATAAATTTTGTCAGGTAAAAACATAACAGGGCAATAAGTGGTCATTAAAAAAATAAGGAAAAAGCATAGAGAAACAAAGAGAAAAGAAAAATATGAAGACATAAAACTGCTTAAGAATCTCAGAAAAGTAGATCTTATTTTTAGAGATATGTTCCCATGTCAAGTTATGCCATTTTTTATCGTTAGATTCAACGATCTAGGAAAAAGAAAGTTTCCAGTTTCAATATTAGTTTATGAAAATACTTCCTGCTTGAAAGAACAGACAGAAAATTTGCATACATACGCAAAACAATGCAAACTCGAAACTTTAAGGCAAATTGAAAGTAAACACAACTTTCGTCTCTTCCGTATAAAGATAAACTTATCATCTCTCTTTGGAAAATGCAAACAGGAGAAACGAAAACTTCAACAAAAGTTTTGGGAAGAAAAGAAAATTCACCAATGCAACTGTTTTAGTAATGTCGTGGAAAAATACATTCATACACATGAAATGTACGTTATACATGTCTTATTTTGTGAAAACATATATATTAGTTTTTAATTGAAATATTCTGAGAAGGAAAGACAAAGCTTATTTATTTTGAAACATGTCAAACATTATTCCTACTCACAGGGAAATTTTTAGGTAATTTTTTTAAAAATTATTTGAAAAGGGTTTGAAAATGAAAATACAGAAGAACGATGATGTATTGCTTTTCAGGTGAAAATTCATTTTTGACGATAAATACGGGAAAACGATGAATGAGGGTTGGTATAAAACGAAACGGTACCGTTAAACGGTTATAACAAGCCGGTATATATGGGAAAACGATAAATACGGGAATGACGGACACTCTAATGTACGGTACGTAGGGGCAAAGATCCGCATGGGGTAAATGTCCGCATTGTTTAAGCAAACGGAAGGAGAATGTATTTCTAGTGGAGAATGGCAACACTGACTCTCTCTATGGAGGCTTATTTATAGGTGAATTTAAGCCAGGCTTGTTTCTAGTGTTGACAAAAAAGGAGATAAATCTATTTTATTATGTTTTAACCTATTTCCTATTAAAAATTGTATTAACTTATTCTTAATTACTATATTATTGAATTGTAACTTTCATATACTCGTATAAAAAGGGTGTTAAAATAGGGTAGAAATAACCTGTTGCTTTGACTTCATTTTTTGGTTTGGTTGTTTACATTCAGCGTTTTCTTGATTTGCTAAAGTGGGGCAAAGATTCGAACACTAAATGGGGCAAATGTCCGCATTCCCCATCATCGCCATCTACATCCAATCAAACAACGAGTAAGAAAAGTCCCAGCGACATTATGCCTCTTCCAAACAAAAAACCGTAAAAATTACAAGGAAAGGAAGTCGCGGAATGCAATCACTATTTCTCACTTCAACCCCCAATAAAAAGAAATTGGAAGGATTGCATGAAGAGAAAGAAAAGAAAAAAAAAATAATAGGCTTAATTTAGAAATCTTTGAACTCGTAATAACTCCGAAATCATGTTAATCTTTTCTTTAACTTGTTTATAATAAATTGTTCATATATAAATTTTTATTTTTTTATTCAAACATTCAAAATGGCTCAAAGGTACGCGGAGCGGATGTTTACCCATCAAATGGGGCAAACGTCCCCAAATAAATTTTTTTTAAAATTGCTAAAAAAAACTTTGGAATATTTTTATAAACTTGGGGTAGAGAAGGTAGTTAGAGAGATACTCAGTTTAAATGGCCATGTTACTTTTGAATTGATTTAAGAGCACAATGTTGCCATAATTAGCAAAAACCTAAAATATGCGGACCTTTGCCCCCACCTACCCTACATAAAACATTATAAATAAATAAACTAAATGCATTGGTAAGAGTAGCAGAAGCGCAGTAATTTTTTTTTTGGAAATAACTGGTTTGTAAAATAATCTTTATATGTAATTATTTATATACGTGCATTTTTGTAACATTTAACATAGTTTGGGAAATTTTAAAAATTAACATAATAATAACAATAAATAATTATATTTGTCGAAAATGCACTTTTACTCCATTTACAATAACTGGAACTTTTTCAAATGCATTTTCAAAGAAAAAAATTGCAGAGAGGAAAATTTAGAAAAAGTATATCTAATTATTTTATATAGATAATCCGATTATAAGAATTGACAATTTGAAAAAACATCGGGTAATAGAATTAGGTAAAGAAAAAACTACTTTATTTTTTACTGAAATCTGCAACTATGTGTGTAATGGATTAATAATAACCTTTCTTAATCATGTATTGAACTAATTTTCCAAGTGCGTATTTGGCAACCAAAGAAAAAATTATAATTCTGCAGAAAAATAGAATGAATATATGATACACAGTCATTTGTTTCGGACCAATTTAATGAGGTTTTCATTCAATGAAAGTAATAATTTTGATAAAATTAGATTGTTATTTTTAAATTGTTCAAAACTCATTTTATAAATGGGTACTTATCAAAGTATAATTGTTTCATCTGCCATTTTATCTATTCTTTTTTATCTCTCATATGTATATAATGAAACATCTCACTAAACGTTTCTATTTTAATTTACGAATCGTCTTTTTGTTGTATATTTAGTTACTGTACGGTAAGGTTCTTTCGTCTATAAGGATACTAAAATGACAGAAAAACACTTTTTGCAGTAAACAATTGTTTTAAATTAGAAGAGCTTGATAGATACGTGGGGCTGGCTATTAAATGGGTCTCCAAGTCGATATATGAACGTATAATATATATTATATATACGTAATGTACACACACACACAGTTATATAGCATTGAAAACTAAATAACTTTTTTAGACCCCTTTTTGAATTATGTTTTCGTTTTTGAAACATAGATATTTTTTATGTGTCCCCAAGCCCGAGAAACTAACGCGGGAAAGAATATGTAATATAAACTAAAAACAGTAACGAATAGCAATAGCAAAGCATCATCACGTGGCATGTAGCTCGAGAGGGTATAAAAGGCTCTCGCAAGCTTTTCGCGCAGGGGTTCACGATGTAAATATTCTTGTAAAAACGTTGATGTTGGTGTTCGTCTTTGTATTGTTTTGAATGTGTATTTCCTATGATGAAACTCAAATAAACCAATGATTAACTGGATTCTGGTCATGACTGTTTTACACGATGGCTTCATAGACGGACATTCGGTAAAATGTACTTGTACGTTGTACTTGTAACGTTGATGGTACACACACACACACACACATATCTATACGTAATGTACACACACACATATTATATATACGTACATTATAGAATAGCGCCTAGATTATCCGAGGTAATGTGGACCGAAGGTACCTCGGATAATCGAAAACTCGGATAACACGGACTCTGCTCAAATCGAAAGGAAAACAAGGGTAAACAGGTAAAATGAATGAAATGTTCGTCAAAGATGCGAAAAAAGGCATTTACGGAACATATTATGAAATGATGTTTCTTCCTCACAAAAAGCTGATGCCTCTTTTTTAATTGTCTACCCTTTATCGAGTCTATTGAAGACGTGTAATTTAGTCTCCAAAGACACAACAGTTCATTAGCCTTTAGCATCCATCACGTGAACAATACAGTGCGGTACAAACGAAGACAAACAAACCGTAATCGAGCTGCTCACTAGCGAAATGAAAAAGCAGCTGACGTCAGTCAGTGACGACGCCATCAGCAAGGGTGCCTCTGTTAAACCGAGGCACCCTTGGTTCCGATTCATATATATATATATATATGAATGCAGAAAAACTCCTTTTAACGGACACCCCACAAATATTGGCACACGACTCAGGTGGCCCGTTTTGAATTTCCCGACAGCAAATTATTGAGCCAAGCAAACCCTTTCTTTTGCGAACACGACAATTTTACGATCAAATATCCCCCCCCCCCCCATAACACCGTTAATGAGAAGTTTTTCTGCACATATATGTACAACAAAATTGCCCCGGGCGTTGTCTGCTAAAATAGCAATAGTGTTAAGAAAATATATTATCCTATAAGGTTAACAGAGAATCCTGCCCGCCAGAAAATTACTAATTCTTAATTTAAAGTCATACGCTTAATTTTATAACGATGAATCATTAAAATTCATTCACTGCAATTTCTCTTCATTTAACAATGAAGGCTTTGAATTTACTATCTCGTAAGAAGATATTATGCTCTTCACAATAATGCAGCAAGTTTTATTTACTTAAATGCTTGTTTAATTTATCATTTTCTGCTGTTTGTTTTAGTTTCAAAACCTAAAGAACATTAGCCTTAAAGTCAGTGCCTTAGCTTAATTCAGTAAATTTGGTATTTTCTGTCGTTATGCTCTTTTACTTACCGTACATGCAATCTGATAAACAGCGGTTCTTATAGGGTCACTCAAGTGGGAAAAGTGCAAAGAAGCAAATTAAATGGTGCGAATTAGGCAGAAATTTTTATTAAGCAGCAGGTTTTGTTTAAATTAATATATGATATTTACCGTCTGATTTATTTAATCTCAATGAATAAATTTTTCTTTTGTTAAAAATATTTCTTCTATAATGTATGAAAATGTTTGTTTGAGGAAAAATTACATAAAATTAAAAACAAGAAACTAGAGGAGTAATTTCCTTTAAAAAAGGAAATTACAAAGAATAAAAAATAGGTAACTTACAAAGAACATTTTATAAAGTCACTGCAATAAAAAATCCAAGAATCGGTAAATTAACAGAAGTAAAATACCTAAGATTACGTAAAATTACAGAAAGTAGAAGAAAAAAGAAAGAATGTACTGCAGTAGTGGCGATAAATGAGTATTTCTGTCGTACGAAATCTAAGATGAGAGTGAGTAGTTTCCGATCGGTAGATTTAGAACCTGAACTTATTTTCTTGCGGCTTTTAACACGTTTAAGACGGCGTGTATCACCGGTGGCTCATATGCGAATAGTTAATCTGGATGAGTGTACCACTGGTGGCTCACACACGAATGCTCCATTTGGCGGCGTGTACCACTGGTGGCTCACACACGAATGCTCCATCAGGCGGCGCGTACCACTGGTGGCTCACACGCGAATGCTCCATCTGGTGGCGTGTACCACTGGTGGCTCACACACGAATGCTCCATCAGGCGGCGCGTACCACTGGTGGCTCACACGCGAATGCTCCATCTGGCGGCGTGCACCACTGGTGGCGCACACACGAATGCTCCATCTGGCGGCGTGCACCACAGATGGCTTGTATCAGCTATAGTCTTATAACACAGTTTTGTTAGATGAAAAAAACTTAAACGAACTTTTTTACAAAAAAATTGCAAAGCCTATTTTTACAGGTAATAAAATCTGCGTCGTCATCATCCTGTTAAACAACTCGGCCGAAGATGCTTCTGACGTTGTGCGGCAGAGGTCGCCATTGTGCACATTTGACATGAGCCACACCGGCAATATTTTTGCTCTGTATTTTTTTTTCAGAAATTAATTGTATTGAGAAAATAGCAGCAGTTAAGAACTGCTACCGAGTTACTAAATTTATTAGATTTTTAACGAGTACTTACGTTATATACGTACGAGATACTTTACATATATACAGTAGCCCCTCGTTATATCGCGCTTGTCGGGGGACAGCGAAAAGCGCGATATATCCGAATGCGCGATATAACCGATGCCGATAGAAATAACTCAAAACGTACAAGGAAATTGAGTGCCAACGTGAAACATTTAATTTAATCTTATATAATGACAACTTACTTAATGAAAATAGCTCAATAATAAATCCTTGGGCATGTCTCTTTCATTGTATAGGCATTATGATCAATACAAAAAGAAATGTCAAGTAAAACGTCAACTGGTTTGAGTAGAATCATTTTACAGGCACGTAAGTTGGGGTGTGGGAGAAGAATTATTACAGCTTTTAATTTCAGAAAATTCAAGGAAAACATTCCTGTTCGATGGCTTTGTTTAATGGGAGGACAAGGGCTTAACTTAGAAATGTAACATTTTTAATCTCGAGAGCTCAAATTTAAAATTTTTGGAGACACAGAAAAAGCGCGATGTATCCGAATGAGCGATATAACGAGGGGTTACTGTACTTGCTTCTTTCTCTGTAGTTGTAGAGGGTCCAGTAAAACAAGAATTTTACCAAGAAACTGTAATCAAGAAAATTGATCATTTGATTTTAAACAAGTGTTAACGCAACTTTATAGAAATGTTCTGTTCCCTTTCTCTCTTTTTACAGCATTCTGAAGCATTTACAGTGAAGACCAAATTAGTAGAAACTGGAAATTTTTATGTTTTATAACTTTGTATGCTTACGAAAAAAAACCTTTCTTGAAACACAGTAATCTTACATCTATTTCTAGGGTCAGAGTTGTTTTTTTGTTTCTTGGCTAAATATTTTAATGTTTAAAGAAAAATGTCAAATGTAATTCGAATGAATTAAGAAACTGTCTTCCTTCTGCAGAACAAAACACCATAATGACCTTATACAGCTATAAACATGATTTCAGCTTCTGCTTGCAGTTACTAAAATATTATTGGTTCTCAGAGCAAAAACAATAATTGGCCTGGAATGTTAGACAGGACAATGCCCATCCCAACAGTTTTCTTTTTAGATCAAAATATTATAACTTTTTTTTGCATTATGTTGTTTAATTTTATTTATTGCATTAAACTATATTCGAAGTGATATGTACCAGTTCGTATTTTGCGACACGTAACATTTTCTATAATAATACAAAGTTAAAGAACAAAAACTTCCAAATCGGTCACACCCCTGCATTTATTCTTAAAACAATAATAGAGGCCTTAAGATGAAAAAATAAAACAATATTTTGCTGAAAGTCTAAAACAGAATTTTTGTAATAAAGTGCTAACTTGTTTTCCGTTACTTTTGAGTTATCTTTCTCCGCCGTTTTGGAGGAAACCAAAACTCTACAATACATTTTCCTACGAAACGACTCGAGATCTATTTCCAAATCTATTTAGGTGGAAATAAAACAAACAGAGCGTGATATCTGTCCAGATAAAAAATAAAAATGTCTTATAGATTTCCGATCATTCGAACGATTACACTTCACCGTAGGGGATTGTCTCTCGGATTTTTCAATTCTTAAAAATCACTTTTTAGGCCGATGTAAGCTGAAATATATTTTGATAGACGGACATCGATTTTTTTGGCGTTTAGAGCATTATGTATATTTTTGTAAACAGATCTTTTCAATAAATGGTTAAAACCGCTTTAAAAGTAAATTTGCAAAGCCATTGCGTACACCAGCTTCTAGTCTATAAGAAACACATTTTTAAAAACAAGAAAAATGTTTAAAATAAAATATTTTCTTTCATGTAGTGAGTTAAAAAAATGAATGAATAAAAATACAGAAAAATAGCTGTAAGCATTGAACCCGTGTTTCAGGGACGTAAAAAATCTTTCTTTCAATGCAAAAGGATGAAATGTATCCGACAAAGGCCAATGCACCGGTTCTGTGTTTCATCCATAAGCTAATTTTTTGCATTGCAAATAAAAACGGATAGTTATAACCACGAAAAACTTGTCTATGCAATTCTTAGTGCTGTGTATGCCTTTTTCACATCGTGTTTTGTGTTTTTAAATAACTTGGTTTGTTTTTAAAATGCAAACGAACAGAAATTTCTTTTGAGTGCAAAATAATGCTTTCACCTGGTGGGCTGTAAGTTGTCCAATCGAGACACTTAAAGTCTGTAAGTGACAAAATTGAAAATTCGGAGGGTTCTTAATGCAAATGATGTGAGAAATACCTGTTGAGGTACTTAAAATGTGTGAGGAACAAAATTCGAAATTCGAAGGAACCTAGTGTGCAAAAGATGTGAGAATTACTTATTGAGGTACTTAAATGTGTAAGTGACAAAATTAAAAATTCAGAGGTACTTACTGCAAATAACGTGCGAAATTCCTATTGAGGCTCTTGGGCATAAAGGGGTAAAAGTGAAATAAATGAGAAATGGCGATAACTAATGAAAATGATAAGAAAAATATCCACTGAAGCACTTAGGGGTAAAAGGGTAAAAGTGACAAAATTGAGAAATTGGGGATAATTAATGCAAATTATAAGAGAAATATCCACTGAAGCACTTTGGAATAAAAGGGTAAAAGTGACAAAATTGGGAAATTGTGATAATTAATGCAAATGATAAGAGAAATATCTACTGAAGCACTTATGCTGCCTTCACACCTAAGGACACGGAAACAAGATACACGCGCCGTCGCTGCGTCGCCGAGAAATTGTGTCCGAGACCCTTCACATCTGGCAGAGGCGTAAAGACCGTATTCTATCTCGCGCATGCTCACTCAGTAGCGTTTTTATTTTGTAAACAAACTGAATTTCGCGCCCATTTCGTTCTAATTAACAATGATAAATTAAATACAATATACAACCCTTAGTATGAATCAAATATTGATTTTAATTACAATTATTAACAATTATTTGCTTTTTCTGCGTGCACTAACTGCAATATATATGAATATCTATTTTTTATTTTCCTCAAAAGACCTCAAATGATGTGTTAACAGTCTTGCAAAACGACCCCTCAATGTCCTCTTGAAAAGATTTTTGCAGCATCATATCTGTGGATGCAAGTGCATCCACCAAAGCTTCATTCTGCCTCTTTCATTTGCTTTTAGATATCAAAAAGGCATTCTTTTTCCTTATGCTTTAGGGTACTTGGAGTACCTGAAAAGAGAACAGTTTGCATCTGGAATGTAGCTTGGAAAATATAAAAAATACCTGATAATTCAAATTTTACTTTATAACATTCATTATTTGAAATTACGCATGACCGTAGGACCATCTTAATATTATCCAAATAAGGTAATAAATAATTGCTCATAATACTTTCATTTGACTTCGAGAAACTGGCCCCTCATTTTGTACGACACTTGAGTTTTCTTGAAATATGTTGTCATACACATTTCAAGAATTGTCCCATTGTCTCTTCTGTAGAACAATAAGACAATTCATTAAATTTTCTACCTCACTGTTAACCAGGGTTGGCAGGTTTTTGACATGCGACAGTTTTAACCATGGTTAAAACTAGGGATGTAACGAATAGTGATTTGGCCGAATACCGAAAATTCGGCCATTTCTTCTAGGCCGAAGCCGAATATTCGGGTAATGTCTTCGGCCGAATACCGAATATTCGGCTGCCGAATATTAAAATTTCTGGAAAACCGTTGTAGTAGAAAGTATTTGTCAAATTAAAAATTATTCACAAACACCAATTACACACAATCTGTGATGTGTGATGTAATTCTGTTTGTTAAGAATTTAAAACTATCTAAAATTAATCTATTTTCTCTATTGTTTAAATGTAATAAAACTAAGAATTTCACCCGCAAGTGGAATAGAAATGACAGGTTTTAATGTAAGCATTAGCATTATTTTACTAAATATTTAGTTCAAATGAAAGAACTAATATTGCTTAGTGAACTTTTACCTTGCTCAAAACTGTTTTATGAAGGTATTTTAAAAGTCAATATTTTTATTTTATGGGATTTATTTACATGCCTATTTTTTGAAGTTCTATTAAAATTTAATACACTTAACAAGAATATAGTTTTTTTTTTCAAAAACCCCAATAACTTATGCTATCTAAATATTCATGATATATTCTAGGTTTTTCACCAGTTCTCTCTTACCCAATATTCACAATAAATCAATCCACCCAAACAAAGTCTGACTTCCACTTTGTTAATAATAACAAAATAAATTTCTCATATTCTCCATAATAATTAAAACTATATATTAATGTATTCTTTTGCAATAATTATAATACAATTTTAAATTTTTTAAATGTACTAATTTCTTTATTTTTTTACATTTCTTCTGCATCAGAATTATTCGGCCGAATATTCGGCTAGGTGATGAAATGACTCTTCGGCCAGGCCGAATACTGAATAGTCATCGAATATTCGTTACATCTCTAGTTAAAACCAGCTTGTAAAAAACCTCCCTGTCAAAAACGTCAAAAAGTGTCAAAAACCTAATTTGAAAAAAAAAATCAAATGATTTAGCAGGATTGGAAAGTGAAAGAAGGGATTTTTTATAGGAGAAGGGGATATATGGTGAAGACAGATTTTTTTTATCAGAACATTCATAATTTTCCGATTGACATTTATTGCCTTGTATAACTTAACCCCCCCCCCCCTCTCCCGTTGGCTACGACTATGGAATCAAGAAAAAGAATTAAATTTTACACAAATGGGTGAATATTTTCTTATGAGAAAATTCTTAATTTTCAAATTGTTATTTATATGTAAAACTTCAGACAATTTCGGGCGGGAGGGGGGGGGGGTCTTAGCCCCCTGACGGCCTTGAATTATACAATTTGTTTTTTGGAAATAATAGATATTGTATTCATTTTTACTACTCGCATCGGCTATTGTCCTAGTGAAATCATAAAAAAATAAAGAAATTGAATGTTCAGACAATTAGTATCAAAATAAAATAAATTAACAGATTCGAAAAGCAAATATAGAATTTTTGTAAATAAAAAAACTTACCATCCAAGTGTAACTTTTCGGCAAGTGTCATCCACGAATTATCCTTTTCTTCTGCATCTCGGAAATCTGTTCGACAGGCATTATACAGTCATGTACATTCTCTGACGAAATTTGTAATTTCTTCTTCCATTTTTAAAGGAAATATCAATTAAGAAACAGCGAAACAACAACAAGCAAAAACGAAAAAAGAGTTGCAAGCCAAATTTTTGCGCGGAAACGCAGCGCAAACAAATCATCGATTCTGATTGGCTACTATGCTTGGCAACGGACACAAAAGTTGAATTGTGTTCAACTCTTGGACACAGGGAGGCGAGCAACGGCAACAAAATGTATCCCATGTACTGCGCATGAGCAGAGGCGTGGAGACGCAGATTTTGTCTCCGTGTCCATAGGTGTGAAGTCAGCATTAGGAGTAAAAGGGTAAAAGCGACAAAATCGAGAAATGGAGATAATTAATGAAAATGATAGCAGACATTTGCAATGAAGCAGGAGTAAAAGGGTGTAATTGACAAAATTGAGAAATTAGAGGTAATTAATGCAAATGATAAGAGACATTTCCACTGAAGCTTTTAGGAGTAAAAGCGTGTAAGTGAAAAAAATTGAGAAATGGAGATAATTAATGCAAATGATAACAGACATTTTCAATGAAGCAGGAGTAAAAGGGTGTAGTTGACAAAATTGAGAAATTAGAGCTAATTAATGCAAATGATAAGCGACATTTCTACTGAAGCACTTAGCAGTAAAAAGGTGTAAATGACAAAATTGGAAACCTGGAAATATCTAGTACAAATGATATGAGAAATATCAAAATACTTAGAACAATAGATATTAGTCGTCGCCCTAAAGTGTACTGCTGTCTAATGTGATTTAGAAAGAAAAACACTAAGGCTTCATTTTTTAAAGTTTCCATACTATTCCAACTTTTCACGCGGTTTAGGGATCATTCATAAATGATGTCACGCTTCGAGGGGGAGGGGGTTTCGTGTAATTGTGACAAAGTATGACAAGGGGAGGAGAAGGGGTAACACGAAGTGTGACATCATTGCTTATACAACATAGCGTGACATGTGACAAAGGGGGGAGAGGTCCGTTGAAGTGTGCCATTTTGTTACAAGTGGGGGAGGGGTTCAAATATGTGGTTAAAAAGCGTGACATCATTTATGGACGGTCCCTTACACAAAATATTGCTGTACGCGCCAATATGCAAATTTCGCCGCCTGGCGGAATTGCCACATAAAGAACTCTCAGTGAACGGACAGTACGACTGCTACTTCCACCTTTTCACCGCTGGACGTCTGACTCCTAATCGCGGCTCTACCCGCATGGCTTTCAATTGCCTCATGTAACATTCCGTCCCAGGACTTTCAAATTAAGTCTAATAATTAACAAATTAAATGTTCAAATTAGTTTTTAATGTTTCTATATTGGAATTGTAGTTATGTTGTTTAAATATATATATATTTTCTAAAGTCTTAACTCAGTCATTTAGCAAACATATTCGCATCAATATAAATTTGGAGGCACCGGCGAGACGATGGAATCTACAGGTGGAATCATCGTATAAAGAACTCACAGATAAGTAAACATTTTCTTCTTTACTAGTTTGGCGTTGGTTGCTTCTAAATTTATTTCAAAATGAGGACGTGTTAATTATTAGACTTAATTTGAAAGTCCTGGGACGGAAGGTCCTGGGACATGAGGCAATTGAAAGCCATGCGGGTAGAGCCGCGATTAGGAGTCAGACGTCCAGCGGTGAAAAGGTGGAAGTAGCAGTCGTACTGTCCGTTCACTGAGGACATGTCTAGGAATGTTTTAATCAAAGAAGAAATTATTTGTTTTTTATTGTCATAACGGACTAACAGCTTCTCCCATGCTTCAGTGTAACCATTTTCAGTGATGGGAATGTGCTTAATGATTGCCGCTGGTTCCGTATATAAAAGCCCCTTGAGATACTAAATTTATTTCAAAATGAGTGAACAGAAAATTGCCAAGCAGGTCTGCAAACGTTCGAAGGAAGCTCTAGAAAGAATTAACGAGTTCCTTGATGTCAAAGGTCAAGAATTTAATAAACTTGATTTGACTAATAAACTCGAGAGATTAGAAACGATTTTTTTGGAGTTTGACAAAGCTGAGTTGGAATTACCGGAAAAACTTTCGGAAATAGCTGAATTTGAAAAATCTTACTACACAACTAAGGTCAGGCTTCAAAATGCTCTTGAAAAATTTTCTGTAAATGTGGATCATGTTCAAAACGATAGCTCTGACGTTATCAACAATTTAGTAAACAACAGCTTTAAGCTGCCGAAACTAAATATGCAACCATTCACTGGTAAATATCAAGACTGGCCCTCCTTTAAAGATTTGTACCTTTCGTTGGTTCACAATAATAGTAGAATTTCAAATATTCAAAAATTTCAGTATCTCAAGGGGCTTTTATATACGGAACCAGCGGCAATCATTAAGCACATTCCCATCACTGAAAATGGTTACACTGAAGCGGGGGAGAAGCTGTTAGTCCGTTATGACAATAAAAAACAAATAATTTCTTTGATTAAAACATTCCTAGATCAACAAGAAACTGAGGAGGCTAATTGTGAAAACTTGCGAAATATTGCAGATACTTCTGACGAAGTAATGAGGGGTTTGAAATCAGTTGACATTCAAGCAATAACAAAAGACGTATGGTTAATTTATATTTTATTGCAAAAAATAGACGCAAAAACCCGGGAAGAATGGGCGAAACATACCGCCAAAGAAGAATTGCCCAGCTTTGAAAGGTTTATCGAGTTTTTGAATAATAAATGCGTATCGCTGGAACTATGTAATTCAAGTGAATGAATGCAGTGTGGGAGGAAATATTTCAAAAAATGATAGAACGGGTTACGTTAACGCCGTTAAGTGTGTAAAATGTAAAGATAATTCTCACTATCTGTTTAAATGTCCAGAATTCAAAAAAATGAGTATCAAGGAACGTAAACAATTTGTGTACAAGTTCAACTTATGTACCAATTGCTTATCCAACAAACACTCTGGCATTCCGTCATGCAATTCTACTTATTCATGTCATTTTTGCAAACGCAAACATCACTCGCTTTTACACGATCATAATGATCAGAAGTATCATCCGTCAAATACCTTGCATTCAAAAGCTTGTTTGGGTCAAAACTCGTCGCATTCAAACGCTAGTTATCAGCAAGGCGATAGTTCATTACAAAAGGTAGAAAAGGAAATATCAGTGAATGCTGTGAGAAACGAATTTGCGTTATTACCTACCGCAAGCGTTTATGTAAAAGATTCGACAGGGCAGCTTCGAACAGTTAGAGCTCTGTGCGATTCAGGAAGTATGACCTCATTAATATCTAATGCATGTGTAAATGCTTTGGGATTAAAAAGGAAAAATGCTCGTTTCCCGATTACCGGTCTTGCAGACTCCAAAATAGGCATGACTAAGGGGCAAATTAAAGTTGATAAGATTTCTAGATTTAACCCCGAGGTTAAGTTAACAGTAAATGCCTTAATTTTAGAAAATTAACTGCACCACTCCCTGCAGAACCCATACAAAAGGGACAAATTGCACATTTAACCCACGTACAAATAGCGGATGAAAATTTCGGGGTTCCGAGTAAAGTGGACATGATTTTGGGTGCGGATCATTTTTTCTCAATCTTACTTACTAGTCGGATAAGCTGTGATGAAAGTAAAATAATTGCTCAGAATTCAATATTCGGGTTTCTCGTGTCCGGAAAACTTTCAGACACATCTTCAAAATCTAAAGCGACATCTAGTTTACATATTTATGAATTAAATATAGATAGTGAGCTTAGAAAATTTTGGGAAGTAGAAGAAATATTAACCGCGAAAAATAAAACTCTTTCATCGGAAGAAGAATTTGTGGAAACTCATTTTCAGGAAAATTATTCAACAAATTCGGCTGGACGCTTTGTAGTGAAGTTGCCTTTTTATAAATCAAAAACTACTTTGGTGATTCGAGACCCGCGGCAATTTCACGCCTTCTCGCGATGGAACGGAAATTCAAGTCTGATCCAGAATTCGAAAAACAATATAAAGAATTTATGCTGGAATATGAAATTTTAGGTCATATTTAACCAGTAGTTGAAACTTCCGCTAATCTCCTTCAAAACGAACAGTTCTTTTTGCCTCATCATGCTGTTATCAAGGCATCCAGTACAACAACCAAATTGCGTGTAGTTTTCGATGCGTCCTGTAGAACTACTACTGGAATTTCGCTGAATTCAATTTTGGGAGTGGGTCCCAAATTACAACGTGATATTTTTGGGATTTTATTGAATTTCAGATTTCCAAAAATAGTATTCACAGCGGATATTGAGAAAATGTACCGGCAAGTCTTGGTGTCCGATGAGGACCGACCATATCAGCAAATCGTTTGGCGATATAGTGCCAATGATAAAATAAGCACTTACAGATTAAAAACTGTAACTTACGGTCTGGCTTCAGCCTCTTTTCTGGCAACCAGATGTATAAAGCAAATTGCACTTGATAGCCAGGATAGTAATATATCGCGTATATTACAAGAAGACGTATACATGGACGATCTTCTGTCGGGGTCATGTAATGTTTCAGACGCAATTGCGACCTGTAAAGAAATCGCGTCGATTTTGCACTCTCGTGGTTTCAATCTAAGGAAGTGGAATTCAAACTCCCCAGAATTACTGGCTGAATTTCGTGAACAGTGTTCAAGAGATGCTAATTTGGAAATTAATCCTGAAACAGATGCAGGTTCTAAAGTATTGGGTTTGTTTTGGAATTCATCTAGCGATACATTTAAATTCAAGGTTGCGTTAGCATTAAAGCCACCCTACACTAAAAGACGAATTCTTCAAGAATCGGCCCGCATTTTTGATCCTTTGGGATTGCTTGCCCCGTGTATCATTATGATAAAAATGTTTTATAAAAAGCTGTGGCTCATCAAGGGGGATTGGGACTCTCCTATTCTACCGCAACTAGTACACGAATGGATGAAATTTCAAAAATCATTTAATGAAATAGATCAAGTCACTTCTCCTAGATGTGTAATTATAGATTCCAAGAGGGATATTGAATTACATGGATTCGCTGATGCATCCTCATTAGCTTATGCGACTGTGATCTATAGCCGTCAAAAGGTTAACGAATCTATAAAAGTTTCTCTAGTCGTTTCTAAAACAAAGGTTGCCCCAATTAAGCAAGTCTCCATTCCGAGATTGGAATTATGTGCAGCTCACTTATTGTCCAAGTTATTTCAAAATGTGCTGAACACTTTGCAGAATTTCAACATTCGCATTTTCGCCTGGACAGATTCGAGGGTAGTTTTATCTTGGCTATCTGCCCATCCACGCAACTGGAAAACTTTTGTCGCTAACAGAACTTCTCAAATAATCGAGGTGGTTCCCGCCAGTCATTGGAATCATGTGTCGTCGAAAGATAACCCTGCAGATATCGCCTCCCGTGGTATTGACCCAAAATGTCTCATAAAATGCAGTTTGTGGTGGTATGGTCCACAGTGGTTAACTTTAGATAAAATGCATTG
Source organism: Octonoba sinensis (assembly GCA_038502835.1). Taxonomy (NCBI): domain Eukaryota; kingdom Metazoa; phylum Arthropoda; class Arachnida; order Araneae; family Uloboridae; genus Octonoba; species Octonoba sinensis. Next base: position 14,754,807 of record CM076604.1, read on the forward strand.
GCCAAAGGCTGAACCAAATTTGTCTGAGAGTGTTGAGGCAGTTACAATTGAAGAAAGAAATGATCCTGTATTTGCTTTTCATAACCGTTCAGAAAATCGGTTATTTACACATTTATTCGAACAGTATTCCTCAATGTCTAAAATAATTCGTATTTTGGCATATTGCCGAAGATTTATTAGGCTCTGTAGAAAAAAAACGGAGCTTCCAATGAATGCTTCAATTGGTTCGCTTAGATACGCAGAAGTGAGAGCGGCTGAGGAAATGATCATTCATTGGGTACAAGATATACATTTTTCGGAAGACAAGCAATGTATTGAGGATCAAAAGATTCTAAAAAAGCGTAGTCCTTTACGTTCCCTTCACCCATTTATAGATGAAAACGGTCTCTTACGGGTGAGAGGACGCTTACAGAATTCTGAATTGCCTATGAATCACAAGCATCCACTCATTCTTCCTGCTCAACACAAATTTAGTGAATTACTAGTTAAAGAGAAACACGCTACATATTTGCATGCTGGTCCTACAATGTTATTTCATATCATAAGACAATCTTATTGGATAATCGGAGGAAAAAGATTAATCAATAGATGTATTGATCATTGTATAAAATGTCACAGATTTAGGACTGGTACTGCGACTTCACAGCTTATGGGCAATTTGCCTAAGCCCAGAGTGACTTTAGAGAGACCCTTTATTCAGTGTGGCATAGATTACGCGGGACCCGTCTCCATAAAATTTAACAAAGGACGTGGTGCCAAAACTACAAAAGGATATATAGCTCTATTTGTGTGTTTATCCACAAAAGCCATACATATTGAAGTAGTTAGTGATTTAACGACTGACGCTTTCATTGCTGCTTTACGTCGCTTCAGTGCTCACATCGTGGCACACCTCGTCACATTTACAGTGACAATGCCACAAATTTTCAAGGATCTCATCGTAAACTTGATGAGTTGCAGCGGACTTGGATTACAGTCCCTAACTCCACTTCAGTTATGAACTTTTTGTCTCGGTCTTCAATTGAGTGGCACTTCATTCCTCCTGCCGCTCCTGCTTTTGGAGGGATCTGGGAGGCAGGAATACGATCCGTAAAGTTCCATCTTAAGAGAGTTCTAGAGGAAGTGGCTCTCACTTTCGAAGAGCTAACGACACTAGTCACCCAAATAGAGGCGTTATTAAATTCTCGTCCTATTACATGTGTAGATGTCAATGATATACCTTCTATTGATGCCTTGCCTCCCTCGCATTTCCTTACAGGTGATGTAATCAGTTCAGTTCCAGATGCGGCGACCCTCTCTGAGCAGAATTGGAAAGGAAAATGGGAACTCCTTCAGAATATAAGACGGGGCTTTTGGAAAAGATGGTCAAGAGAATACCTGTCATCACTGCAAAGTCGGCAGAAATGGACATCACCACTTCAGAACATAAGAGTGAATGACTTAGTGCTCCTGAAGGAAAAATCACCGCCCGGCACGTGGCCCTTATGTCGTGTAATTGAAGTTCACCCTGGTGAAGATAAGTTAGTGGTGACTGTGAAGACAGCGAAGGGAACTTTCAAGAGACCCACATGCAAAATTTCACCCCTTCCTATGTATTAGGACTAAAGTCCTAATGGGGTAGGAGTTATGTACGCGCCAATATGCAAATTTCGCCGCCTGGCGGAATTGCCACATAAAGAACTCTCAGTGAACGGACAGTACGACTGCTACTTCCACCTTTTCACTGCTGGACGTCTGACTCCTAATCGCGGCTCTACCCGCATGGCTTTCAATTGCCTCATGTAACATTCCGTCTCAGGACTTTCAAATTAAGTCTAATAATTAACAAGTTAAATGTTCAAATTAGTTTTTAATGTTTCTATATTGGAATTGTAGTTATGTTGTTTAAATATATATATATTTTCTAAAGTCTTAACTCGGTCATTTAGCAAACATATTCGCATCAACAATTGCTATTCTTTCATTATACCCATTTGCATCTCACTGTATTAAATAATTTCTCTGTATCAAGTTTTGGTAATTTGAATAGTTCTTCATTCTTATATGTTGCTCTCGCTTTGGCATTTATGAAGTGGTTTTTTTAATGCATGTTTATGGAGACACTGTATCAAGTTTTATTTAAACCCGATTTTAAACTGAAAAATTGCATGAACATTTAGTGGCAATGATTGTAAATAAATGTAAAATGACGGTATTTTAAGTAAAAAAAATTGGAAGCACTTTTCTTTTCGAAATCTGAACTCGTAAGCTATGCCTCTATTTTGCTAACGCATAATGAAAGGCACTGTATCAACTTTTATTTTGACTCACTTTTAAACGGAAAAATTTCTCAAATATTTAACACTAATGAATGAAAACCAACGTAAAATGACGGGATTTTCAAATAAAGTAATAGTTAACATATTTTTTTAATACTCTGAAATTTTGAATTATGCTTCTACTAAAAGTTGTAATTATGTCAAAATAGAACTTTTTTTTCAAATAAAATTTAATAATCTCGAATTGAACGCACTAACTAAAATCACTTATTATTTATTGAAAAAACTGCATAAAGCCCTGAAAAGTGATTTCATGTTCTTTACAATACGCAATACAGATCAATTTCTACTTCCTCAGGGTATAGCGGAACATCGCTTTTATTTCAAACCACGCTTCAATGGAGTTATATCTGTTCCCTCTGCGTAGAATATTTGAAAACACTAATTTATTCCATACGAGCTTACTGAAATAAACTAAGCATCATTTTAAATTCTAAAATAATAATTAAAAATGTATATTTAAAATTCCAGACAAAAAGACCATCAGTTCAAGATATTTCTCAAATAAAACAATTACCACATCTATTTATGCAGGTTTAAAGTCTAATAAGGCAAATAGGGAAAAAAGCGTCTTCATACACAACTCGATCGTTCCTTTTATATTCCATTTTAACTTTTTTTACGACAATCTAAAACAATAAAAAAAAAAAAATCCCGGCTATCAATGATTGAGATCGCGAAGAAAATTTTATCGAAAGAAATGTTTTTTCCCTATTCCCCTACATTCTTCCCTGTTTTATGTTTTTCATTTCGGAGATCGGAATGCGGGTCGTAATTGTACAGCCACCAAGATTACAGTTTTCCGGGGAAAAGAGAATGTAAAAAAATTAAGAGAAAAAGGTTTTACATTGTTTCCCTTTCTCCCATTTTCCTCTTTATGCTCCTTTAACATTTAAAACGATTGTATGAAACATTAAGGAAATTTTTATATTTTCCATAAGAAAAAATCTAAAAACTTTCTTCGCGTCTTTTTATGATAAGTTTTAGATATATTAAAAAGATAAGTGAATTTAATTTTGTCGATTTTTCACTTTTGTTTACCGATTATTTTTGTATGAAAGACTTCAAAATTCTTCTTGGAATATCTAATTGTTTCTTTTTTAAGTCAGTTTAAATATGTATATTAAAAATAAAACTCATTTTCGGGTAAAGCTCTTGAATATTTATATATGCAAATAGTTTATTTTATTGAATCATATTGCATTTTTGTCAGGCAATGTTACATGCACTGTAAATATATCTCTCAATCGATAGTATAACCTTTTAAATTCTCGATCAAATATATTAATATATAAATATAAGAGAGTTTCTGCTGTATAAGTTTGTGGTTCTTGGCAACTCATTTTTTATGCTTCGGCAGCGAAGAAAATTATCTTTTCACGCAGGCGCCATATTTGGTTATCAATATAAAACTTTCATAAGCGAAATTATTAAATAAAATTAAACTAAAAATGTAATAAATTTGTAACCTGACCTCAGAATTGTCATATTAAAATGTAATCGCTAAATTTTGACTACTGTATCAACAACCCTTCCCCAAGTTACAGAAAAATCGAATAACATCTAAATAATTACGCTTTATCTAGAAATTAATTATGAGCTTCTTGACGAATTTAGCCAAGCATTTGGCATCAATTCCGATTGTGATAACAAAAAATAACAGCAGTTGCCCAAGAATTTTTAGTACGATTATTATTTATCACCATTTTTATTAACCGACTTCACAAAGGAAGGAGGTTATACATTCATAGTGTATGTATGTCGTTTTTTTTTGTTTGTTTGTTTGTCCACTCATAACTTATCACCGGATGAAGCGATTTTCATGATTCTTTTTTAAATCGATCGAGAGTGGTTTCCCATAGGTCCCGTACCTACCTTCGTTTGACCATATTCGATAATTAGAAAAAAAGTAATGGGCAGAAAACGGTCATTCTTTTGGTTTTCCATCCATAACTTATGACTAAATGAACCGATTTTGATGACTTTTTCTTTAATAGATAGAGGGCTGTCTAACTCAAATATAGCACATCAATGTGACTACATTTGTTTTTTAGAAAAAACGTTACGGGTGAAAAATAAGTATTTTTTATTTTAATTGGAAAGGCTTGACTTGATTTTTCTATGTTGGAAAAACTATTAATAAATATAAAACTCATTGTTAAAACCATTTGTTGGCATATGTTATAATATTAAAAGAAATTACAGCAAGAGTTTGACTGAAGGCTTCTCTGTGGCAAAAATTACTCCAATCAGTTTGCTAAAATCAACTTCAAAAAGTAATTTATCACACAAATGATTATTTTTTAGTGTCATTCATTCAAAGAAGTTTTGCCCTTTGATATGGACTTTTAAAAAAATAGAGTATTTATATAGAAAATGTATTTGCACTAAAAAGAGTAAAATAAAATAATTTTTATAAAAAAACAGCATCGACTTCAAATTATAAATTGCGCTAAAAAGTGAAAAATAAATACATTCTTTAAACAACATCGATGTGATTTTTAAACATAGTTTTAGAAGTCGGTGCAAAATTATGAGTCTAATTTCCATTATACCATTTGCTACTTCATTTTGGAACTGTTGCCAATTCTGCGAAAAAATACATATTTGTATCTGGTTCATGATTACGAAAGATTTTATCTATCCTCATTTCGCACCGACTTCTAAAACTATGTTTAAAAGTCCCATCGATGTTGTTTAAAGAATGAATTTATTTTTCACTTTTTAGAGCAATTTATAATTTGAAGTAGGTTCTGTTTTTTTATAAAAATTATTTTTTAGCATTAAAATTTGAGTTCATAAAAATGTCAATAATTATTTAAATCTAGCTCACCTGGGAAAAGTTGAGTCCGTTTAGAGGCAGGCACTGTTCTTCCACCTTTTCCACAGCGGCTGTTTTCTTGCGCATGCGCTCTGCTTCTTGGGCCAAATAGAGGTCAAGGACGGGCACCCCGCGTGAGCGGACATCGCTCTCGGTCAGAGAATTGACCATCAGCATGACCCAGACAGGCCTTTTACGCTCCCAGTTGCCAGCGATGGCATTGAACAGGTAATCTGCATTAAACAGACCTCGTTGGTCAGCATTGAACAGGCCTCTAAATAAAAAGAAAAGGTGAACAATAAGACCCACAAATTTAACTCACAATTATCATAACTAATCACACAACGTTTTCTTTCACAATAGGGAAGATTCGACTTGTTAAATGCAGTTGAACTTTCTTAATACGAACACGGTTAAAACGAAATCACGGCTAAAACGAACATTTTGTTCATTAAGTTTGATTTATTATTTAAGTACGCTAAATATCTCACGCATATTACGAAGACTGAAATACAAATATCGGCTAAGACGAGCAAAATCTCTGACCTATCCACAAAACATTTTCTGGATTGCACATAATTATTTCTTTTTAAAGAAATTGTTGGTTATTTTGAGTCAGTGTAAACCACCAAGTTCGTATTTCGAATCATTCGTTGAATCATTCTGGGTAGAGAATAGAGCTCAAGCACGTGTTGGCTTTCGAACAGGTCAGTCTGCTCAGAGATCAAAGCCTCTATCGTCGAATCATTCCTAAATAGCAGCAATTATTTTTGAAATATAAGCATGCATTTCTAATACTTTTTTAACGCAATTTTACTTATTCACGGTTGTTACGAATAACTGCTAATACGAGCAAATTCGCGAATTTTTGTCATTTCGTATTAAGCGAAGTCAACTGTATTACTATTTTGACTGATAAATATGGTTAAGAGAATAAAAGAAACTCTAAAATTCAATAAAACCAGACTCGAAAAACCAATCATTGATTCTTAATTGTTTGTTTGTTTGCTTGTTTTACGACCATTTCAGGTCACATAAATATTCGAGTTTATTTGCTATTCTCAAGGATATGCTTCAAACTCTCGTCTAATACGACAGATAGAACAAGGCAGCACAAAAGATTTTAATATACAAAGAAGGAAATACACCCAGGGCAAGGTGGGAATCGAACCCACGCCTCTTTAACTCCGCGCAGGGAAGCACCGGAGCAAGTCGATTTAACCGCTCAGCCACTGAGGCTCCTGATTCTTAATTAATTTTTAAAAATCCCGCGTGCAAAAAACAGGGTGGAGCTTATCGCGTTAGCCCCTGACGTCACACTTTGTTTCAATGCAGACGTTACGTTGCTCTTAACTAGTCTTTCTTCTCATCATTATTTTATTGTTGCATTGAAATGATTACTTCATTATGGAGTCTAGATTTGTTTTAGGACAATCAAGTAGCGTGCCAAAGGGAACATTAATGATGTCATTTAATTTTATCCAATTTTATACAACAAAATTTCTTAATGGAGGCAATTCACCGCTAGAGGGACTCATGAACGATCACCGTTGTCACGTGATATCCGCTATTTGTTTACTAATAAGATTTTCCATTGAGTTCTACGTCTAGTTCACTATGCAAAATTAGTTATCTTAAAACTAATTAGACTATTTGCATAGCTTTTTCTGATTAAAACACGGTATTTACATTTAGTTTAATCATTATTCAAGAAATGTATTAATTATTAGAATATTTATAGTGTTTTATTTAGTGTTAATTTTATGTAATGTATAAGAAATTTATTGCAGCATAGCTTTTAATTGGATTTGTAGAACTCATTGTAAAGCGATGCTAGGCTTCCTTTGTTTACTTTGCTTTCATCTCTGCCACGTGACCAATGGCGTTGCTTGAATTGTCTCCATTGGCGACTTTTATCGCTTGCGAACATTTTAAAGGCAAACCGGAGGCACTTGAAACTTCTTGTACGAGTCGTCTTCGGCGGATATCCCTGGAACCCAAACCCCAGGGTGTCGCTCCTGTTGTAGCCAAGTTATTGTGTCATCACAGAATGGTGACGCTCTTCCCTAAACTGTGACGCACTTGAGCAGAAAATTGTTTTTGCACCGCTTACTGCGCTTGAACTGAAAAAATATACTTATAGCAGAACAGTTGTCTTCCTCAGAGATAATGTATATAGACGTTATTCCATCAAATAAAAATAAAACCACAAACGCGAAGACTTCTCTTTTGTGTTCTTTAAGTTTATTGCTCGAAGAGATAATGTAATTGAACTAGAAAGCCCGGCGCTCATACGAAATGACCGCTGTTCTAGATATTATAAATACTAATGCAAACAAATGTTCACCTTCCCCCTGTCACGCTCAATAAAGATTACATTGCTGTAAATTCGCTAAGCTTTTGGCGAACTTCTATTTTGTAGAAGTTCGCCATAAGTTCTCTTCCATAAAAAACGTTTTCCTTACAGAAACAATTGTGTAGCGGGTAGCACGATGCAGTTTTCTCGGAGTAAGATATTCTGAATAAGCTATTGGCGACGAAAGGACACTAACGCGACTTATATATAAGATGGCTCCAATAGTAATATAACAATTGCAAAATCGATTAACCCTACAATAAAAGAACTTGAGAAAGCTGATTGAGAAGATTGTGTGCTCCCTACAAGTAATCGGGCCCTCACGTTACATTTTTTGCTTTCACATGGTTTAGAAATAGGCTAAACATAAAATTCATTATGAATTCACTTACTATGAGTAAACAGCGTCCTTTTAGCGCTAGAAAAAGCCTTTAAAAGTGGAGTTGACCAATTTGGCCCGAACTGATTGAGAAGTTTGTGTGTTCCCTACAAGTAATCGCGCCCTCACGTTATTTTTTGCTGTCACATGGTTTAGAAAAGTGCTAAACATAAACTTCATAATAAATTTATTTACTACGAGTCAATAGAGTCCTTTTAGAGCTAGAAAAAAACCCATTGAAAGCACAGTTAACCAATTTTGCTACTGAGAAATCAAATTATGCAAAAGTTTAAAAAATCAGTTTTATGCGCTTACAGAACTGCTTGTGAATGCCATTATAGTACAAGAATACATTTTGAAGAACCCAACCGATGGACAAAGTGGTAGTTTTTAATAAACTGAAATTTCTGTTCTTCATTTTCGACGAAGTTTTTTTTCTTTCCATGCCACTTGTAAATATTTATTTCGTTATTCATTTTTATATACGACTTTTTTGCGTTATCTATATGAACCGGCAGAAGACAAATTTTCATAACATTATAATCCCTCCATCCCCTAAAGAAATGCTAGAAATTGTTAGATTATACCCATGACGATTGTTAAACGGATATGTACTGTGCTATTGCTGTCACAAAATAATGCTCATATAGTGCGTCTCATTGAAATATTGTTTGGAAACTGATTTCATCCATATGTTTTTGAATGAATCAAAAAAGCTGCGTTTCGAACAGCAATGTTAAAGCTTCAATGACATAAATTGTGGTATGGCTTTGATAACATGACACATGACCATAAATAAGAGGTATTCTTATATTGGTACATAGCCATCGCAGTACATTATTAGAAAAGTAGTCTAACTCTCATCTGTTTTAACCAAGATAATCACTGTTAAAAATTTTCGTCAAAAAATAGTAATATAACAATTTATTTGATTGTTATTTTACCAAATTTAATTATAGCAGTCGAATAACCATTAAAACGGTGGTACTCAAACCGCTGATTGTGAAAAAAATTGTTTATTCTCTGTTTCTCCTAAAGAATGTTAATTAGGTGGACAGACTGCTGCCGGCTATTTAACCGTAATTTCATGATGAAATTTCTAACAGTGCATTTCCATCGTTCATGAGAATCAAGTTATCAGAGCGAAACTATAGTGCCTGCAGTATGTGTATCAACTTATCAGGAAAACACTCACTTAAAAATGCCCCGCCCTCTTCCTTGGTCCTGCGTCATCCATCGAGGCATCATGCCCCTCACGTACTCCAGGTGGCGCTTAAGTCTCGAATACAAATCCTGGGGCAGGACATCGGACAGATTCTTGCCCTGTGGCAGCATTTGGCACGTGGAGAGGGCAGCTACTGTGGCGGGGTCTGCCAGGTCCAGCTCGAAAAACACCTGTGAAGAGGCGGCGAAAGCCTGCTTGGCGTTGTCCGGTATGTGGTCCCACACTTTGGTGTAAGGGACGTGGATTGTGCCAAACAGGTAGGAGGGTGGATCTCGCTTGATCATCCACAGAAACGAGAAAGGGTCGCCATCCTGGAAAATAAGATGGGTAAAATGGATGGAATTGCAATATAATAACGACAAGTTTGAGTACTAGAAAATAAAAATCGTAAATATAGCGCACATTGGTCAAAACAATAATGAAAATAGCTATTTCGAGGTTACAATGGATCCTCTTCATCAGTGCAGATGCTCAGCACACAACTAGAAAGTTGGGAGTGAACAGGCAACAAACAGAAAGACAGCTAGTATTTATACCGAACGGGTCGAATTAGAGATTAACCAATAGGAACAAAGACAAGGAATAAAGAAGACCAGAAGACCTCAGATTTCCAGAATCCTTGTACTCATATTTTATTAAAAAGCATTTTTGATCATTTGTCTTATAACGATAAATTTATTTTAAAATATTATTACAAAAAGAGATTATGGTTGGGTCCTAAGCCATAGTATTAAGGGTTCAGACACAGACTGAAATTCAAGAAGTTTTCACTTATGTTGAAGATGAAAATGCTGTCTGTTTCCTCCCATTCTTTGCTTCGTAATTTCAAAATTTGCATTCAATATAAAGTGAGTAGTTCTTATAGATATCCTGTAATAAATATGGAAACTATACGTCGATAAATCTTAGCGTAAAATAATTTGGAGAAATTAAGTCGTCATGTATTAGAAGCTGCAAAGAAGGCAATACTATACCTATCAAAATTATACGGCGTTATCTAGGTCAATAAGAGTGAAGTTACGAAGATGTCGATGCGTCAAGATCCAATAATCTTATCAAAATTAACAGACGTTGCCAAGGACAATAAGAGTTTTAATGAAAAGAGAAATAAAACTTTTCGTGTGTCAATCAAAAAATCAGAAATTCTTGCTAGAAATGATTTGTTGAGTGAGCGCTAATACCATAAAAAAGCTGTAGCACTCGCAAAGCCATAGAAACAGGGTCTACAATTTTGGCGACTTAAACAGGATATATTTTGTTTGTGTCGCGCTTCAAATTTGACACTGATTTTTCTTAGTTAGATCAGGGTGAAAGCATATACTTGTTCGCAAAAAGCTTCTAAAAAGTCGTTCCTTTCTAGTTTTATACGTTTCACGATGAAGTTTCTGCGCTTTTCCGCACCGAAAGACAAGGCCAACTATCTCCGTCGATGACGTCATCACAAGTAGGTGAACTTTTACAATAGGTCTCCATAAGCGCTTCAAAACATTTCAGTATTTTACATTTTTTGGACATTTTTTATGAAGATTGAATTAATGATTGATTCGAGACTTATGTACGTAGAAATATAAATCAAGGATACAAGAAAACAGGTAGAAAAGAAAATATGTTGATCAAATCAAAAATTACAATTTCGCTTTTAGAAGCAAACTTGTCAGCGAGTAAACGGTCATTAAACAATTTGTTACTGTAATTGACAATCTTCTTCACACTCAATAATTATATGAGTGGACTGATGCCTTAAAAAACTTTTAATGGCTTCGAAAAAATATCTTTAGAAACATTTTTTTAAATGTTAAGTATGGTTTTTGCAGTTTTAAAACTTGTTTTGAAAACACTTTCATGAAACATTTGAAAACTCTTTTAAAGATGTTGTTTGAGTGAAAATTTTAAATATAAACTTTTTAATGCATTTTCCCCTTTTGTATTAGCCTACTTTCCCGTAAAAGTAAAAAAAAAATAATAAAGCATGAAAGAAGGCTTAATGTATCGTGAAAATATCGTTAGAAATCAAGAAAAGTCAAAAATAAGTTAAGTAATTAAATAAAGATTGAAAAATAAAAAATTTGAAAGTAGGGTTTTGAGAGGGGGAAAAAGTGTGTCGGTAGGTCTGTCTGTCTGTCGGTCTGTCTGTCTGTCCCCCCCCCCCCCCCACTAACTTTTGAACGAATTGTCCGATTGGAAAAATTCTTTTTGCATTCGAAAGATCTCGGCGAGGACATCTCATTTCCATATTTTACTTTTTCATTTGAACAATTTTTTGTTCAATTTTGAACAGTTCAAAAATTTTTAACATTAGCGTCTATAGAAATTTGTGCTTTAATTTAACGTGAAATTTTATTTCTATTACTTTGCACAAAGTTAAATTATTATTATTAGCGTCTATGGGTGAAAATGAAGCAAATTATGTAAACTCTGGGTACAGGATATAAGTTCTCATGAACAAGCTCACGAAGAAGTTCTTGGCGTGAAATAATGATTTGAACAATTTTTGTTCATTTTTGAACAGTTCAAAAAAAAAAAATTAACATACCGCCTACGGAGAATTATCAATCCTATATAATTCCTGATTTAACGGACCGATTTGCTTGGAACAAACTTTATCGGAAAGCTCTTATGACGTAGAACATGTACAAATAGTAAGTTAATCCAGAACTAACGAGCCTATTTTCCTATGAAATGTTTTGATCGGGATTTTCAAGAATATTTTTTAATTAATGAATGATTAAATGAATAAGCAAAAGAATGAATGAATAAATGAGTGAATAAATACATGAATGACTTAATAAATAATGATTGAATAAAATATGTATTAACCGTTGAAAAAGGTATATTTGAAGCAATTAAGAACTAAAGCTAAACGAGAAAGACAGAGAGAGATATAGCTAGATTATAAATTTGAATTTGGTGTATACGGGAAAGTAGGCTCGTATAGTTCTAGACGGAACTTCTTGTTTATTAATGATATTTCAAAATCTTTTATTTAGTTTAATGCATCATTTTTGGTGGAAAAAGGCATACTTAAAAATGTTGTTAAAATGTAAATATGCTTTAAACTATATTAGAATACTAGCTGCGACGCCCGGCGTTGCACGGTCTATATTAAATTATATTTTGCAAATACAGCGATGCCTCATCAAAATGCTACAAACGTTGATTATTATTTTTTTATTTGTTTAGTAATTGCAACTGCATTGATTTGCTTGTTCACACTGCAACTGTAGCAATTGTTGAAACGATGCAACAATGCAAATAAAATAAAACGGTTATCATCTGGGTCGAATAAAATTAAAGTTAATTACCGTGAAAAAATAATTTCAAACTACAGAGAAAAACGCTTATAACTTCTTTTCTAGTTAATTTAGAGGCTTCCAATTTTGGCACGAAGGACAAAACTCTCTCTAAGATATTTTTCACGGGCTTTTCAATGGTATCAAGCTCGAAAGGATGCGGTAATTTCTTCCAGTAGAAAAGTACTATTTTATGCAATTTTCGGAGCCCCGCTCCAATTGGTCTTAGCGTGATGATATATAGCTTATAGCCTTCCTCCATAAATGAGCTATCTAACACTGAAAGAATTTTTCAAATCGGACCAGTAGTTCCTGAGATTAGCGCGTTCAAACAAACAAACTCTACAGCTTTATAATATTAGTATAGATTTTAAAATATGAATGCATCATCATGTGATTTTTTTAACTTATATTTTCAGCTCAAGTTACGCATTGGATTTAGAATGTGTTAATGTCTGTAATTTTCGTATCTTAGCAGGAGTTTTGAAATCATTTTTTCTATACAGTGGTTAGTTAAAAAAGTATTCGTTGTGGTGTTAACCATAAACTTTGAAACTAATTCTATTGTGTGTTCATACAAACATTCGTCATGTTCTAAACACTCATTGTTAAGAATCATATTATGAGTAATATTTTTTACTATCTCTTTTCTGAGCACATAATCAGTAGAAAAGTGTAATTCACACACCTGTGAAAAATATTTTAATTTTATTTTTTACTGTTCTTATGTTTACATATAAATTTCTTCTAACATTTTTGCAAATGAAATTGTCATCCCCCTCCCCTAAATTAAACAAAGCACGGACTGGCGTATTTTTGCTATATGACAAAATAAAATTGAATGATTCAAGCACAAGATATTAAAATAAAATACAGTAACCCTGGTTTTTTTTTTGAGTGTGTTTTTTAACGCTTCAAATTATGCTTACATTTAGTTATCCAACTATCAAAGTTTCTTTGCATTTGGAATAAACGACTATCATTCACAAATGTTTTACAAAAAAGTAAATATAAGTAAGTAATCAAAAAAAATTCAGAAATGAACTTCTGTTTGTTCCCTAAAGTTAAAATCATTTAAATTAATTCTCTGAGAAAGTGTCAACAAATCATCGTTAACACGCACTTTACTTTTACTCAGAATTCGAAAACATTTTGGAAAGCATAAAAGAAAACCCTCCTTTTTTCCCCTCGAAAAGTAACCAACATTTTAGTTTAGAAACAGAGCAAAAATTTAAGTTTTTTTTTTTCTTTTTTTCTTTTTTCAATTTGGAACGAGTTGTTATATTATGTCAGCTTACACATTAAGTAGAACGTTCAGTGGTGCATGCATATTCAATAAGAGCAGTTTATTCCTAACATCTTTTTCTTAGTAATTTCGGACTACTTTTTGTTTTAAAGCATTTTTTGCCGCAAATATAAAATTTGTGATTTTTCTTTCCTTGACGCATTTATAGTTTTTATTATTGAAAAAATATTATTAATGAATAAACTCACTGCTGTTTTTTTTTCATTCAATATTGGCGATATATTCCTGGCATAAGATTTTAAATCTTAGGCGATAATCTTTGGCATGCCGTTACATGAAAATATCATTGTTTCTCGCGCCAAGTGTTCAGTTTAGAAGTAGAATTCATCATATTAGTAAATTTATTTATTTGAAATAATTTTAAAGAACGGATTTTTTTTTTCGCCATTTCGTATTCTTAAATTATGTTGTTTAAAAGAATATGTAGCACGACTTCTAAGTTATTTTATATTATGGTATACAGTCTTGCTTCATGCGTCATAATAACAAACATAGAAACACACAAAATATCCTGTGCTTGCAAAGTTAATGTTGCAGTAAATTTATGATTCAAATTTTTTCCTATGTTTTGTAGTGAATATTTAATGAATCTGTCGTATTTGCATACTATCGCTAACGTTTGTGTTGATGACGCACATAAATAATTGTAGGGGCAGTAAAAAGAATTGTACTAAAATATTCAATGCATGTTGTGAACAAAAATCAAATCTGGAATTACTCTACACGATTTTGTTGGTTTGAAGATTTCCTTGAAATTAATTTCAACCATCTATCCAGCTGTGATGGTTCACTTGGAAACTTCAAAAAGGACATCTTTGCGTTTAAGCTGTAACTAGACTTGTATCCAGGAATGCCACACATAAATGTCCTTTTTGCGATTAAATTATGAAGTAGTTGCTGGTTATGCAGCTTTAATTACACACATCAAGAGTGAAATAACGCATTGGAATACATTAATCGCTTCAACAGCATCCTTGTATTTACATATCAACTTCCTTACTAAATAGTTCAAAAGAATTAAGGAAAAAGAATTGTTGCCATTTTTGAAATTGACAGTAAATATTTGGCGATTAAAATAATTTTGATTTGAATACAATAATAAAATATTTCAAAGAGCTGTTATTGGCTGTTAGCGTTCACCTACTTGTGATGACCTCACCATGAGATTACGCTTGAGACCTCAGGCCTTGTCTTTCGGCGGTGTTGGCTAAGTTCAAACAAAGTCATCTCGTGATTTTTTTAGTAAAAAGTATCTTAAGGATAACTTTGACTTCCTGAAAGATTCCTAAAGGTGGATACCACTCGTTTGCCCCCCTAGAGTGGGGAAAAAAACAGAAACTCTTTCATAACTGCACGCGTGATGAATGATTTTTCGGTCTTTCATCACTAAGCGCGTGATGAATGATCCGCGACAGCAAGACAGAGACTTGAGAGCTATTAAAAAAACACGAGACCTTCAGATTCCTAGTAAATGAGCTACCGTTGGGTTACGATTCGAATAACTAAAAAAAAAAAAAAAAAAACTAAACGCGCCAGCCCTTTTGAGCGCCATGGCCTACTGTGCCCATCCCAGTTTTCGAGAAAGAGAGCAGAAGATCCGGTCAAGTGGTCGGCCTGACGCGGAACCCCCAGTATTTAATTCTCAAGCATGCTTGGTTCTCGATTCGAATAAACTCAGATCTAGAAGATGGGCTGAATATTACGTTCCGAAACTTCAAACGAGGATTCAAATGATCCTCTAAGGAGCATAAATAAGGAAATCTTAGATGTAAAACCATTTAGCCAATTTTGTGTCTATGTAGTGTCGAAGTCCTTAAAAACACAACTGATAAGATATCTTGGCAAAGATACATTCACAAACACAATACTTACAAGCACTGTACAACTACAGTGTAATTCCTGCATCCATGTATTTGAACTTCGAAAAAAAATTGAAATAAATAAAAACCATAATAAGCAAAACTAGGAGTAAATAATTTTTATAAAAAAAAACAGAACCGACTTCAAATTATAAATTGCGCTAAAAAGTGAAAAATAAATTCATTCTTTAAACAACATCGATGTGACTTTTAAACATATTTTTAGAAGTCTGTGCAAAATTAGGATAAATAAAATCTTTTGTAGTCATGAATCCCCCCCCCCCCCATTACAAATATATATATTTTCGCAGAATTAGCAACAGTTCCAATATGAAGTAGCAAATGAAATAATGGAAATTAGACTCATAATTTTGCACCGATTTCTAAAACTATGTTTAAAAGTCACATCGATGTTTAAAGAATTAATTTATTTTTCACTTTTTAGCGCAATTTATAATTTGAAGTCTGTTCTGTTTTTTTATAAAAATTATTTTATTTTATTCTTTTTAGTGTAAATACATTTTTATATAAATACTCTATTTTTAAAAAATCCATATAAAAGGGCAAAATTTCTTTGAATTAATGGCACCCTTTTGAAGTCGATTTTAGCAAACAAACTGATGGGATTAATTTTTGCCACAGCTTCAGTCAAACTCTTGCTGTAATTTCTTTTAATAAGACAACAAACATGTTTTTAACAATGACTTTTATATTTATTAATAAATTTCCCAACAAAGAAAAATCAAGCCAAGCCTTTCCAATTAAAATTAAAAATACTTATTTTTCACCCGTAACGTGTTTTCTAAAAAACAAATGTAGTCAACTTGATTTGCAATATTTGAGTTAGACGACCCTCTATCGATTAAAGAGAAAATCATCAAAATCGGTTCATTTAGTCAAAAGTTATGGATGAAAAAAAAAAAAAAAATACTACATTTCTGCCCATAACTTTCTTTCTAATTATCGAATATGGTCAAACAAAGGTACGGGACCTATGAGAAACCACCCTCGATCGATTAAAAAAAGAATCATGAAAATCGGCTCATCCGGTGAGAAGTTATGAGTGGACAAACAAACAAAAAAAAAAAAAAAAAACGACATACATACAGTATGAATGTATAACCTCCTTCCTTTGTGAAGTCGGTTAATAAAATGGTGGAAGCTGAATAAATATTGAATAAATATGAATAAATATTGAATAAATATGAATAAATATTAAATCACCAAAAATGTTTGAAGTTACACGGTTTCGTTCAAATTCAAAACATCTTTGCATTATCCAAACAAAGCTACCGTTGCCATTCGACAAATGACAATTCTGATAATTTCCTCAGAGCCAAAATTATTAATTTTTTTCCTAATTAACGTAATAATAAATTATAAAATGGATGGATTATTGTGTTGTCGTCGAAGATAAGCTCCTGTGCAAAGTTTGGAGGTAATTTATGCAGTAATAGTGGTCGAAAAACGCCTAACAAAATTCCGTGACCAAAGTTAAATAAGCCACATAATAATAATAAAATATGTAACACCAGTACCGGAGCAGATTTTTAGTTTGTAAACTTTATTTCATAGTTAATTTATGGTGTTTTGACTCCGTAATTAAACTATGAAAATTTATTCTACGGATATCAGCTTAGAAATGCTGCATGGGTGTTTTAAACGCGTTGAAACGACAGTATACGTAATGTACTTATACTGAAAGCCCCGTGCCCGGGGGAGGGCAGCCCTAAGGCCACGTGTTAACAGGGTAAAGGAGTGAAGTAGAAAAGTTGTACTGAAAGACCATAAAGTGTTGTGTATTCGGAAAATTTCCGTTGTAATATTTAAGGAATGGAAGACCAAAATTAACCGGAATAGGACGGAAAAAACAAACCAATTGAATGAAAATTCTAACCACGCATATGTTTTTTAAGCATGAAATTGCTAATTCCATGCCGACATCTCTATTAAAAGCTGCTTAAAAGGAAGCTTTTTTTTATTTAAATTTTTCACTCATTTCCCGTAAGATGCAATTTTTTACTTTATAATTAACTTTTTTCTTTTTGAAAATAAATAAAATATATATACAGCTTTCTTTCGTTATGTAGCACTCCTTATTTTTGTCCCACAATTAAATTTCTTTTTATGTGCAGCCATTCAACTAAGCTCCAAAAGTTTGAAGTGAAAAAAACAACTTCTCCAATTAGCTACACTTAATTAAATTGCATACTCTTTTTTACAAAATGTATGTTACAAAACGGTAGACAAACTCAGGTATGCGTCGTTGAATGCTTAATGAGACAAAAAAACGTTTTCTGTGCTTTAAGGGGCAGACTGAATCAAGACTCATTTTTATTAATGATCAGACTAAAAAGAATTTAGAAATAAGTACTACTTAGAACATTCTAAAGAGTTCCACATTATAGCATTTCTGGAGCTTTGATCGTATTTGGAAAACTTCATTTTTTCTTTATTTGTGTAAGCAATATAGGTACTGTGTTTAAATTTTCAGCATACATAAATTAACCCGATTTTTTTCGAAAAAAAAAAAGCGAATTTTTACTAAATACTAATAGGAATACGTCGTTTTCTTAAACGCAATTACTACGCTATACTTGAGTGTTTTTAATTGCTGATTTTTATTGAAGTTATATTTATTTATAATTATAATAAAAGTGTTATTATTATTATTTTTCTTTTAGGAGACATTCTTTTCTGTGGGATATTATATAGACAAATTTTCAAGAAACTGATAAAATTATTTATGTTATTCTGATAATTAAATATGACCGCATTGTATTTGCCGCAGTCTTCCACGCAGTTTAACTGTTAAAGCAAATGAAGGTTCGACTGGGAAAAACGACCTAAATCATATACTACTTGATGAACTTTGCTGTATGTTTTATTATAAATTATGTATTATAAATGAATATAAATTATGTTTTATAAATATATGTATTATAAATTTGAAGTAAGCTCGTATAGTTAAAATTAACATTTAAGTTATAAAATAATTGAATAAAACATAAAGCAAATTTTAAAAAGTAGCACTTGACTTAGGTCGTTTTTCCAGTGGACCCTATAAATAGGTTGAGGGGTCAATGTTCACTAAGTGGGTTAAGTTAATGTAATAACAATCAATTTAAACAACACTAAAATAAATAACAATCTAAAGGAGATTTCTATTAGCTTGATTTGCAAAAAAAAAAAAAGTTCCGCCTAGAACTATACGAGCCTACTATCCCGTATAAACTAATGTCAAATTAATAAGCTAGCTATCTCTCTCTTTCTCCATTTAGCTTTAGTTCTTAATTGCTTCAAATAAACCTTTTTCAACGGTTTATACATATTCATTTACTCATACATTTATTCATTCCTTCGTTGACTCACTCATTTTTTCATTCAGAAATATCCTTAAAAATCCATATCAAAACGTTTTTTGGGAAAATAGACTCGTTTAGTTCCTGATGAACTTCGTATCTGCTCATGTTCTTCGTCAAAACATCCTTCCAAAAAATTTGCTCCAATCAAACCCGTCTGTTAGAGATTTATATAGGATTCAAATTTTCCCGTAGGCGGTTATGTTATTTTTCTAACTGTTCAAAAATAAATAGAATTTGCTCAAATAAAAAAAATTCACATCAAAGGTGCCATCCAATACGCTTGTTCATAATAGCTTGGATCTTATGTCACATATTTTTTTCATTTTTGCCCATAGGCTCTAATGTTAAGAGTTTTCTGAACTGTTCTAAATTGAACGAAAAATTGTTCGAATTAAAAGTAAAATATAGAAATGAGATGTCGAGATTTTTCGAATGATATTTTTTTTTTTTTTTTTGAGTCAGACAGTTCCTTCAAAAGTTATCACGGGGAAACCAACAGGCACTCATTTTCTCTATCTCAAAACCCTACTTTCATTTTTTTAATCTTTATTAAATTACTTAACTTATTTTTGACTTCCTATTTTTAACGATAATTTTACGATGCATTAAGCCTTCTTCCATTCTTTTCATTTCCTTACTTTTCCGTGAAATTAGGTTCAAAAAGTAGTACAAAAAAGTGATTTAATAAAAAAGTTCGTTTATAAGTCTTAATGTAAAAAAAAAATTGTATCGAATTTTATTCCAGAATGTCTAAAACAAAAATGTTTTTACTACTTAATAAATGTACCAATTAAGATATAATACAAAAAATACAATTTTCTCACATTCCCAAACCATAAACAAGAAAAAGGGATTTTTTTACGTATTAAAAGCGAGCGTTTTTTTTTCTTACTGCTTATTTCATTAACTATTCGAGGTGCATACCTGAATTCAGATTTGCTGTCTGAGCCTCCGTAAAAAACTGAATGCAATTAATTAGTTGTAGACAATTTGATAATTATTTCTTATGTCTGGATTATGCCCTGAATTAATTGCATGTTTTGGTAGAAAAAGATAACTGAATTAAGGAAATTTGGTGCATTCAGAGCCAAAAAAAAAAGGCAACGTAACTCTTACACAAACACACATTTTAACCTAGAAGTCATATCTATAAGGTGAATTCTACGGTAACTGACGCAACATTTGGAAACAGAAATTCAACTTTAAATAATTTACAGATCATAATTAGAAAAATGGAGATTCCTTTAGCTTTGTGCAACGTGTGCGGACAATGGGAAACCATGTGATCATTTCGCGAGGTCCACAATGCACCTCGAGACTACCTTTCACGGCCTTATTCACCAGCCGATTGGAACCTTCGAACTGCAGATCAAAGGCTTCCTCAACCAATTAGAACTTTCGAAATGCAGATCAAAGGCTTCCTCAACCAATTAGAACCTTCGAAATGCAGATCAAAGGCTTCCTCAACCAATTGGAACCTTCAAATTGCAGATCAAAGACTTCCTCAACCAATTAAAACACTCAAATCGGTGGTTCGAGTGTTTGGCAGAGGTTCGCATCGGTTGGTGAATAAGCTGTTATTCAAGTACATCTTGAATACCTTTTAGTCCAGTGAGATTTTCAACAGTGTTCCTGGAAATTAAGTTAAGCAGAGATAATTTAACTTGACCCTTGACCGTGAATGCAATACTTCAACTATTTTTCTTCTGCTAGTTTCAGTACTTAATTTCCGTCACTATTTATTTCTACCCCATATGCTAATAGTAACTGAATCACACATACCTGAGCAGAGGGGGGCGGGGTCTCTCTTTCTTCTTATAGATAGCAGATGGAACATGTTTTCGTTGAGTAAAAAAACGGTAAGAAATATAAAACTCGTTTTTAAAGAGTTCCTGGCCATTGAGCAGTAGTATTAAAAGCAATCATGATAAGAGATAACTTGAAGAACACTATGTAAACTGCCATCAATAAAATATCAAAGAGTCCGTAAATTAAAAGAAAAAAATCTGAGTAAAATTTCCGGAAACGGAAGAAAAATACTGGCGCATTAGCCACTACTGCGGTAGCCCATGTATACTTTTTTAGTTTTATTTATTTTTAAAATATATAAAGAAAGTGGAGGCGTCTCTGAAGCAATGAAATGAAAAATGAGAATAGTGTATGGAAACAAACATTAAAGTTTTATTCAACTACCAATCAACTCAGTACGAAAGAGGTAGAAGTACAAGCGGCTATTTATGGGCGCAGCGAACCCTGCAGCAAAAATGATTTACAACACGTTTGCTTTAAGTGAGGATGATAGAAACAAATCAGGGCTCGTAATATTTTTCATACTTAAAAAAAATTTTAAAAAATCAAAATAAACTTGATGTTATAAGCGCTGAATTTGATGAAAATTAGTTAAATAATTACATAAATAGCAATGTTTTCAATGCTTAACTTAATTATTACGGTTGGATTTTAACCCCTCTAGTTTAAACACAAATACACCAAGATAACTAATTTTACGAAATAATAAATTACATTTTCGGGATTTCTGTTGAAACGTCCAGACGAGAAAATAAAAAAAGAAAAAAAGAGTAAAAATAAAACGAGTCTTAGAAAATTTCTTTAATTGTTTCAATTAAACACGTTCACTAAACAATTTTTTTCTCATCAAATCTAAACAAAAACGATCTTTTTACACTTAGCAAGCAGAATAAGTTTTTTTTTCTTACATCTCCCTTCATTAACAATTCAGAGGCGTACACCTGAGTTCTGATTTGCCGTTCCAAACATGCATAATCCGTTAAAAAGTGTGTGCGGTTTAATTAAGGGTAACTAATTAGATAAGTTTTTTCTGTCTCGTTTTCACCGAGATTAATAGATTGTTTTTTACGGAAGTCAGAAATTTAATTAAGAAAATAAATTAGTGTAAGTAACATAATCAAACTAGAATTTTTCCTTGTAATTTAGTCAAATGCGTGTTAAAAATTTTTACCTCCAATTAAATATCATTTTACGTCATTTATCATTTATTTCTTAACACTTGGATAGGCATAGGAAACAGGAACTTCCTAATATTTAAATCCAGTTTTGTCTTTCAGTATTTTCGCAAAAAAATGTTATCAATATAAAAGAAAAAAAAAAGATAAATCCTATTGTAAAAAAATTGTCCGAAAATACATAAGAATCTACTTTAAATCCATTATCCGAAATGTCACGTAAAATATAATTAGAAACAGGAAACTACGAAAATATTTTTTAAAGAAAATTGTAGGGAATAAAAAACAGATAATTTAAAGAACACTCTGTAACTTGGCATTAGTAAAATATGCAAGTGCATGCAGATTAAAAGAAAAAAGTCTAAGACTATGTAAAATTACCGAAACAAGAAAAAGAGAAAAGTACTGACGCATTACTTATTGTTAACCGACAAACTTATTTTTAACCGACTTCACAAAGGAGGAGGTTATACACATTCATACAAAACGTATGTGGTTTTTTCCTTTGTTTCTTTGACCACCCATAACGTCTCACCGGAGGAACCGATTTTCATGATTTTTTCAAAATCGATCGAGGGTGGTTTCCCATAGGACCCGTAGCTTCGTTTGACCACATTCGGTAGTTAGCAAAGAAATTATAAGCAGAAATGTAATCATTTTTTGTTTTTTCATCTATACCTTTTTACTAAAGGAACCTATTTTGATGATTTTTTCTTTAATCGATAGAGGGTCATCTAACTCAAATATCGCACATCAATTTGATTACACTTGTTACAAAACGTTATGAGTGAAAAAGGAGTATTTTTAAAGTATATAAAGAAATAAGTAAACAACAAAACTAATAAGCGTAGCAAATATATAAACAATGAGCAATAGAGATAGAATTTAAAACAAATAATGAATAAAAGTATTTAACTAATAACTAAGTAAATAAAACGGAATCAAAATATTTGTAGTAAAATTTCAAATCATTGAGAATTTCCAAAATAAATAAATTAATAAAATAAATAATTATTAGCATTTGATATTATTTACCGACGTGAAACACAAAACTCTCCATCTGCCATCCAAAATATAATCCTAAACATCCCCCCTTCACAAAAACAAAAAAACAACTTCTCAATAGACTCCCGAGCAGAGGAGGAATTTTCCCCTCCTCAATCTGCCCTAAAGATTAAAAGAATAAAAATCACATATATGTTATCTGCAGATTTTTTTCCCCGCTCTTTATTCTTTTGGCGCTGTCAAACATTTTGACGTTTTAAGGCGTCGAAAGTATTCTTAGATATTCCTTCTCTTAGGAATCGCTGACGCTGGGAAATGTAGAAATAATAAATAAATAAGTAGCCATTTCTTTGGAATTTTTCGGCCTAACTCGAGAAAAAAGGGCTTGAAAGGATTTATTTCGATGCATTATATGCGTATTTCTCAACAAAATGTTACATGTGGCACAAGTTTTTGACATGTTGGTGGCCTTTAAAGACGGTCTGCAACTTGCAGACTGATAGTAGAGTAAAACATTGCGAAAGTAGCGATAACGCATTGTATACAGACGCCTAATATTTTTGTCATGATTTTTTTTTTTTTTGGAAAAATAAACAGCAATAACGTTTGGGAAATGTTCAAGTGTGCTGTAGAGAAGACGTCGTACAACTAATATGTTTAGTAAAACAACAAAATAATATTTTTAATCAAATGGAGATCGTAAGCCCAATGAATATGTTTTCACTAGTAAGCCCGGCGGTCATACGAAATACCACTGTTCTATATATTATAAATATACAATTCTCCCAGTAACCGGAAATGCACATCGAATCAAAGATATATTTATCAGGTAGAACAGCAAAGTTTAATGAATAAATAATAAACATATAATAATTTCGGGAAAAAATATTCTTACCGAAAAAAAACCATCTAAGTTATAATAATCTGTCAAATAAAAATGTTTTTTACTATATAATCAAATTGTTTGTGAAAAATATTTATTTATATCCAACATAATCATCGTCAAAACAATAGTTTTAACAAAACTGGAAAAAAGAGCGCTGCAATTTAAATATATACAGACGATAAAAAATGAAAGCAAAGAAAGAAGTATTAAATTAAATTCGCGCTTACATTTGTTTTTAACGGAAATTGCAAATCTAGAGATACCTCACTCAAAATGCTAGCGAAATGTTTTGCAATGGATCCAAAGCTTTTAAATTCAAAGATTCATTTACTTTTCACATAACGTATTCTTCTAGTAAACGCTTCAGTTGTGATAAGTCCACAGAACTTAAATGTCAGAAATTTCTGGCCAAAAAGGTCACCTAGCTGCAGTTTTTAGTATTAATTTTTTTTTCTGTGGAAAACACAAAACCTCTTACTCTACTGTAACTGTAACCCAAATTTTGTTATATTTCACGAAGAACAATACGCGCTGCAGGACCCGCAACACAACTACGTTTATGTATGTATTCTTTAGGAATTATTCATAAATGACGTCTCACTTCGAGGGGGTTCGTGAAATTGTGACAAAATGGGACAAGGGAAAGGGGAGAAGGTAACAAGAAGCGTGGACTCCCTGCTTCTGCAACATAGTGTGACATGTGACAAAGGGGAGAAAGGGGGTCAAATATGTGGGGAAAAGCGTGACATCATTTATGAACGGTCCCTTACTACTCTAACTACCTCATATAAATTTTGTTAATTAACTACACTTCGTGATAAAACCGAGTCGGCGCCGCAATTAGAATAAAAGGCACGTTCTAGGGATAGAATTTTGCTAACCAAACACGTAATTTTAATTAACACGGAGCCTCATTGCTTTAAATTGAAGGGACAAAGCTCTTTTTCATTAGTGCAATTGTTTATTTCTTCATCACATCGGATTTTCCGTGTCAAGCAAAACTGACGCTGAATAATGAGAAAATAATTAGAGCATCGTCGCAAACAAAAAACAAACGAAAAAAAGTGGGGATTTTTATGTGGGAGTGACGACACTAATAAACAAGATTTAAGTTGAAATTTATTTTAAACTAATTACATTTAATCAACTGAGTTTTTTCTTCTTCATCCGACACATTTGTTTAGTAAAAAGTATCAAGCTTGTTGAAAGCTGTTGTTGACATTTTATTTAAGATAATCTTCTTAAAAAAGCAAAATTAAGCTATTCTAGATATGAAATCTAATCTGGCTGTTACCGAATTTTCATTCTTTGCTTCGTTTTTTATCAAAATCTTCTTTGTTATTTACAAAAAGTTGAAGTGTGTAGGGAAACTTATTTATATAAAATATTTTTTTTTTTAAATTGACATCAAAGAAAGATTTTCGTGAGGTAATTTTTAGCAAAATTATTACACGAAAAAAGAGAAAGGAAGAAAAAGGAAAAAAACAAATTACAAAGCTTGACTTTTTAAAAAAAGTTATTGAGATGGAATGTCACGTCACTAACATATTTATTTGTATGATATTTTAAAATGCGATTAAAAAAGACTTTCAAAGATCATGTTATTTTAATGGTTTTTGACAACAGGTATTTACTGCTCTCGTGGTACCCGCACGGCGCTGCCCCTGTTGAATTCTAAAAACGTGAGCTGTCTGTAAACCCTATTCAGAATCTATTTTATGTTGAAATGGGAAATGAACTTCAAACAGTATCTTACGAAGTTTTTTAAATATTTTTTTCAAAGTTAATATTTTTGAATCGTCATAGCCTGAGGATTAAAATGTTATATTTGTTTTAAAATTTGGTCAATATGTGACGATTTTAGCGAAGTTTTTGGGCAAATTTGTGGGTTTTAAAAGTATGGAATTTTAATTACTAAATCTGAAAATAATATTTTGAAGCTTAGATTTTTTAGAATTAGTATACCCTGAGCTTTACGAAAATAGTTTTATTTTCTTTTTTTTATTCTATAATAGTTTTATTCTTTTAATCAAATTTGTAGGTTTTAAAAGTATGGAATTTTAATGACTAAATCTGAAAATAATGTTTTGAAGCTTAGATTTTTAGAATTAATATACCCTGAGCTTTGCGAAAAGATATTTATTTTCTTTTTATTTTAAAAAATGAAGCGGATGCGAGAATAGACAGATAAAGAAAAATCGCAAATACTTTTCCATATCTCTGCTTGCATGCCGCGAAGGTTGGGGGGAAAACTGCAATGTAGGCGTAGCAAAAATCATTCAAAAATTAAAAAATGAATACAAAAAAAAAACTACTTTTCGGATTTAGCCGAATTTATTGTAAATCTAAGCCATTCTCGAATCCACCTGAAGACACACAAAAAATTTCTTAAAAATCGGTCCAGCCGTTTAAGAGGAGTTTAGTGACATACACACGCACAGAAGAATTATATATATAAAGATACATATTAAAGTTATATATTAAAGAACGCTTAAAGTACTGTAAGTATAAAGATAAAAAAAATACTTTAAAAACACAAAATGATTAATTGATTATTTAGAGATATGAAATCTTTTAAAATGACAGTAGGAAGAAGGGGGAAATGTATGCATGTCGGTCCGTTTGTCTGTCTGTCTTCCCTAATAAGGTTAGAAGCAGTTATTCCACTTGGAAAAAAATAAAATGTTCTTAAAAGATCGCGGAGTAGACACCTTATTTTCATATTTTGTATGATAATAATTTGATATTTGGTTTGGTTTAAAAGAAAACTTTTTTCACTTTCGAACAGTTCCAAAAAACTAACGGCATTGTCTATGAGGAAATTTTAATCCTATATAAATATTGATTAGACTGACTGAAAATTCTCTTAAACATTTTTTTAAAGCTATTTTGTTACGTTTGAGAACTTTATCAGCATCATAAATTTATATCAGTTGGACTGCTCTGGTTGGAGAGCTTGTTCCTTATGGCTCTTTTCACGGTTAGAAAGCCAAACTTTAAAAGATTCAAAGAAAAAAAGAAGAGTCAAGGAATCCCATAAACTGTAGTCTCCTAACAGAACACTGAATCCAGTCCAATTTTTTGGTGAAATTGGAACACACTTGACCGGTATGGCTGACACCTAGCACTTCCTTTAGAGTCTGCTTAACTTCCCTAGTGAACCATAAAACAGACCAATTTCAAATCCATTTAACACCAGAAATATCAAATTAGTTTTAAAGGCAGCCAACCCTTCTCCGTTAATGCTAAGTACTCGGTTCATATTGTTAATTTTCATAAATCACGATGTATCGTATTTTCGCACTGTTGCATATTTAATTAGTTTGTAATGTCAAAAACACTCAAGGAATACTGAAATTGTTTTCAGTTTTAAAAAAATCGTAACTAGTTTTGCATTTCTGATTTATTGTACACCCTTCTATGAAAATACAATGCTTATCAGTTAAACCCTAGGGATTTTCATATGAAGACTAGCAAAATATATACATGCGAAACACCATTCAATTAGAACAAGTTTACCTTGTCAGATAAGCTCTCCAAGAAAGAAAAATTCCTGTGTTTTAATGTAACTGCAATTATCGTCAGCAGAAGGTACCTGCGACAAATTCACGTTGGCGAAAATTTGCTAAAACCGTCAACAATGCAAAATTAATAACTACTCTTATGGGTTGTGGTAAGCAGCACTTAAAACAAATATAGTTACGTAGAATAGGCTGCAGATCTTGAATTTCGTGTTAATTGAAAAGAATATTAGCGTTTCAATCTCGACACGGCATCCGATTTTTGGTCACGAATAGTGACATTTATCGTCGCCAACTGTTACATTATCTAACTGTAAGCAATCGCCAAACGCTGCGGGGGGAAAAAAACGCTGGTAAAACTATCAGGTGTGAATAACTTTTTGCATGCTTAATGGAACTAAACATTGTTTTGGATCTCTTAAATTTAATTAGAAAGATCTATTTAAAAATGAACTAGAGATATGTTTCAGAAAATAGCCTAATATATGAGCCGTGCAATGCACAAGTCGCTTGACTCCACTTGGTGAAAATGCTGTTTAGTGCGCTGAAGTTTGGCGATTGTTTCGAATGAGATATTATTCTGTTCAACTGTTCTTTGTTCTTTGATAATGTAACAGCTCGCCATATCGTTCACTATCGGCGAATTTTGCCTTAAAAAGTGGCAATTTGATGTTTTTCGTGTAAAATTGGTTTGAAGTCAGAATTATTCAGGCGACAAGGGACAATCAGTTTTTTTCCCAGTAATTTTCAATCAATTTGTTTGAAATTTTCAGCATAGTTATATATTGCTAATATTTACTCAAAAATAAAATTTTATGAAATTATTCGAAAATTTAAAATTTTATTAAAATTAAAAATTTGAATGTTTAAAAATTTTTTCATTTTACTCCTCGCGTATGAAATTTTATCAAAATGACGAAATACTAACAAATTATTACATAAAAAACTACTGCGAAAAAAATGTTGGGAGTACTTTTTTATATATTATAGGAAAAATAAATAATATAAAAAAACTCCACAAACTTAATAGTTTTCGGGAAAAAAAAATTCCATATTGCTATTAAATGTAGGAAATATATCTGACACAGCTTACAAAATTGCAAATTCTTTCCCAACAAAATGTTAACAAACTTTTTAAATACTTGGTACAAAATTTTCAACAAAATAAAATGAAATTTTATTACACTGGAACAATTTGAAGAAATTAGTAAACATGCGGCAAATGACATATTGAGAAAATCAAATTTTTCTTTACTGCTCCAATTTTCATTTATAAACCAAAACTTAAATTTTGAACGCAAATTCACGCAAACATTTTGTGATTAATTTATTGGCGCATTCAAGTCAGATTGGCCTTAAAGTACACAATGATAACATTAAAATGAATAAAAGAAATTTGATTATTAATCTTTTTCCAATTCGGAAAAAAAATTATTCCTCTACTTTTCATTCAATAGTTACGCGATTTAAAATATAATTTCATTTTGCACTTCGCTTCACTAGCAGCTTTCCTGGTTGAAAAACCACACTTCCGAAATTCGCTTTCACAAGTTGAAACTTTTTTCGTTCTAGAACTGTTCTGATTTCCTAAACTTGGCATTTTGACCTTCTTCGTGGTACACTTTTTTGGTGATTTCCTCTTCATGCGTTGCTTTTTAAGTTTACTTTTCTTTGCTTTGGTATTTTTCTTTCTTGATATTCTTTGGAACATTCGATCCAACGATCCTAAAACGGTACTTCTTTTTCTCCAGAAAGCCCATTTTAAGTGACCAGAAAAACTTCGACTAGATGCGCAGTTTTAGTTGGTGATATTTTGTAATATTTCCTTATCGATCTTGTAGTAATTTCTGTCTTTGTTAAGCCGCCGGTGGAATTTCGTAATTCTTTTAAGATGTGCCTGCAGAAATTATTTTCGAGTGTAGAAAATACTTTTCTTTGAGGATCATCAGTTGTAATTTCGTCGTCAAACATTAAGTTCCTGTCTTCATTCTTGTCTATTTTGGGTTTTTTCATTTCTACACAAACTTTTTTCACTTCCGAACAGTGCTCACATAACTTTTTAAAAATCTTTCTGGAATATTATTTATACTAAATGTCGAGCCTAAATTCATACCCTCAACTATTCTCTGTTGAATTTCCGTTAAATCTCCGTCTTGAATCCTTTTGATTTTGGCTGTTTCCGTTTTTTCACACATCCTTCTCAGTTCCAAACAAGGTTCAATACTCATATAACAACTTTTTAACGGCTTTCTGGAATCTCATTTATACTAAAAGTTTAACCTAAGTTCAAATGGTTTTCATAAATTTGCGGTTGGTCGAGCTCTCCCGGAACCCCATTTGCTCCCGAGGGCTTGCACTCGGGGGCATCTAAAAATACGATAGGCCAGAAAATGGCAGGTGCGGGGGGGGGGGGGGGTTCTGGGCGCACTACCATTGTCTTTTATTCTTTCAACCTCTTTTCCGTCGATTTGTTTTTTATCACTTTTTGTGGAGCCAAATGGCTTCTGATTTGGAAGACATTCAGATTTAGACATTAAATGCATTAAATATTCTTCTTCGTCGTTGTCCTTACTATTGTCTTCTGTAGCCATTTTCCTTCTACTACTTCTTCTTCCGTCTTCTTCTACTACTTCTTCTTCCGTCTTCTTCTACTACTTCTAGCTTTTGCTGTTGAAATTCATTTGCTGCGATTGGACCTGAGAAGCATGCCAACAATCCTGGATTTTCCCAAGTTTCATAAGGGGTTTGAAGAGTGAATGAAGGATCAAAACTTTCCAATAAGGCTACATCGAAAAAGCTACTCACAGACGTCTTGAACATTTCAGTACCATCAAAGTTTTTTTCCAACGCAGCGAGTTGTTCCATTTCGGAGGCTATCTCATCAGGATTATAGTCTTCCACTTGCTGTAAAAAAATTGTGCTTGGGGACATGGAGTCTTCTTCCTTTAACCTATAGCTACAACTACTAAGTTCCATTGAATATTCTATAACATCCTCCACTGCTATCGATTGTTCAAGTGTATCCGATGCATTTTCATTAGACGAGCTGTTTGAGATGAATTTCCCCGGCAGATCAACAGATTGAAACATTTTGTATTCTTCAGAAGACGATTCCAACCAGGATTCAAGTTCGCTTTCTACATAATTTAAACGTTTTATGCTCGATGACATGGTCTCTTCTTTATCATGTTTAAGGACTGATTCAAATAAATTCTGGTAGATGGTATCAACAAATTTCGAAGATTTAAATATACCTGAAGTAGAGGAATGAACTGTTAATTCAGAATTGGCATACTCTCTATGATATTCCATCTCATGCAACAAGTGATCTTCAAATCCAGGTACTTTAACAGGAGAAGAAAACGAATTTATGGAATGAGATTTCTGCAAAATATTTTCAGGCTCTCCAACTCCTAAACAATCTAACATTTCCGGTCCTTCGACTGAAGCCAAACTCATTGACGCTTTTTCATCATATTCACGTTCAAGTTTCAAAGTGCTGTCCAGGCATTTATCTTCAGTTCCGAAATTCATGAAGTAATTATGATCCATTGATTTTTCGCAAGCAGTATGACTTTTATGCAAAGTTTCCTAAACAGGATAACGCTTTTCGCAATCGTCCCAGTCAAAAGAATTACACTAAAAATTATAATGAAATGCGTCTAAGCTGCAAAAGCTTGAAGCATGCAAATTGAAAATTTTAAATCAAAATGAAGAAAGCTAATGAAATCGGCAAACGTTTATTCACGAGATCGAATGAATATTTTGACGGTTTTCATTTCCCAGGTAAGGCTTAGCAGTGCGGTTTGTTTGTTTGGATAATTTGCCCAAGATCTTCTACGGGCTATTCTGCATCATCGCTGTGGGCAACGTTAAACAAAGCTTATTTTGTGAATTATTTTGGAGCAGAATGCCTTGTTTGGAATAGATTTTAAAATGAGATGGATGCTGAAATATATAAAAAGGGCATGGCAACGCAAACTAGTCTGTTGGGGCCATAAATCCTTTATATGAATATTACTGCTCGCCAAATTTCCCTATTATAATACAAATCCTTTCGGGAAAAAAAATATATTAAATCGCCAAAAATGTTTTCAGTTACACGGTTTTATTTAAATTCAAAACACAGTTGCATTATCCAAACAAAACTATTGTTGCCAAATGACAAATGATAATTCTGATCATTTCCTCAGAGCCAAAATTTTAATTTTTTTCCTAATTAACGTTATAATAAATTATAAAATGGATGGATTATTGTATTGTCATTGAAGATAAGCTTATGTGCAAAGTTTGAATATAATTTATGCAGTAATATGGCCGAAAACCGCCTAACAAAATTCCGTGACAAGTCAAGTTAAATAAAACTGTGTAAAAAGAAAGAAAGTTATATTTAAAAAAAAAGATTTTAAACCGAGATAAGCTAGTTAGGTTTGTGCTAAAAGCAAAGCCTCAAAATGCTAAAAATATTGAAAGAAATATAATTTGTTAAAGTGTAGTTGAAATGGCAATGAGAAAATAAACAAAATCTCATCTCCCTTGGCGCGACATGCGCCAGAATATAATTACGGGGCCATTCATACATTACATTAGACTTCAAGGGGACATTTAAAGTCAGCAAATTAAACTTATTTTATGCTAATGTAATACAGCGTGACATGTGACAAAGGGGGGTAAGGAGTTTGTTGAAGTGTGACACTTAGTGACAAAAGAGGGGTCAAATATATTGAAAACAAATGTGACATCAATTATTAATGGTCCTTAATACGATTTCCTGCTGACTTTTCAGATATACACTTAGCGAGAGAAACGTTTGATTGATCCACCACTTCCTATGAGAACGTTTATGTGTACCGAATGTTGTTCAGTTCTGTGCATTACGTCTTAAGTTACAGTGCCGAAATAAACTAATGAAAATCTCCATTGTACAACTTTCTTGGAGCGAAAGGTGTTGAAATGTAATCAGCACTTGTTCCTATTGAGGTCCACTTGTAAACCAAATTTTGCTCTAATTCTTCCAATACTTCTTGACATAGACTCACGCTAATCGAGAAAAACGCTCGATTGCTCCGTCTCCTTTGAATGGATTCACACCAAAAACTAATCAACACTAGTTTCCAACAGAGTTCATATATGCACTAATTTAGTTCGAATCCATGCATTACTTTTTGAGTTACAGCGGCCACAAAAAAAAAACAGATACTCAAACATTCTCAAAACTGGTCAAAATGGGATCAGCACACCTGAAAACATGTTAATCCATCTAAATACGAAAAGTCAGGAAGTTGCACGATTCCAATACTTTCTTATATATGGAAGGTTCAGAATACAAGTGAACCAAGTCCACTTTTTGCCATTTTCGAGTTAGCAGCGCAATAGCAGGCACTAACTATGTAAAATTTCGGTGCAATAATGAACCAAGTCACTCTTTGAACTTTAAAAATTAAATTTATACTTTAAAAAAATTTAACAGGTAATTTTGTTTTAAAGCTTTAACTTTAAACCTCTATACAGCAAAGAATTTTTTTTATGTTCACTTGCATTCTGAGCTCTCCGTATATTGGATATAGAAGAAAGCAAAAAAGGGCTTAGCACCTTTGAGAAAGGGCACGTTGTAATGAAATGGGCACCTATAAAAGTCGTTTTTACTAAAACGCCCTGCTTTTACGTTCATTCAGATTTTGCAAAAAACACAGTATATGGCATTGGCGTTTACACAGTATATGGCATTGGCATTTTTTTTATGTTCACTTGCATTCTGAGCTCTCCGTATATTGGATAGAGAAGAAAGCAAAATAGGGCTTAGTACCTTTGAGAAAGGGCACGTTGTAATGAAATGGGCAGCTATAAAAGTCGTTTTTACTAAAACGCCCTGCTTTTACGTTCATTAAGATTTTGCAAAAAACACAGTATATGGCATTGGCGTTTACACAGTATATGGCATTGGCATTTTTTTTATGTTCACTTGCATTCTGAGCTCTCCGTATATTGGATATAGAAGAAGGCAAAAAAGGGCTCAGTACCTTTGAGAAAGGGCACGTTGTAATGAAATGGGCACCTATAAAAGTCGTTTTTACTAAAACGCCCTGCTTTTACGTTCATTCAGATTTTGCAAAAAGCACAGTATATGGCATTGGCGTTAGTTAGTACAGATTTTTCTCTTTAACCCCTTGGCCAGGAATGACGAGTAGTACTCGTCCTGCTTAAAACTAGCCAAAACAGACAATGACGATTAACATTAGTCATGAAATTTGTAAGGCAATACGTCTTTAAAAATCGGAAGTCGTACGTACTGAAGAATTATTGTTTCAAGTTGAGATATGAGGCAGTGAGAAGCAAAGGGATGTATGTGATCTGTCGACGCTCAGTAAATATAGACACTTAATAAATTCAGTGGACTGTAAACACTTAAGATTATTTATTACTTTGAATTTGGAAGAAAGCTTTGCTTTTTACACTCATCACGGCTCTCTTCGCTCACACACACTGACTACCTACACTTACTCCACAAGATGGCGCTACAGCAGTGCGGATACATGATCAAAAAAACGGTTCTGAGAAAAACGCGTTAAAAGTCTGAATCTTCTGGGTGATTCAATGTTTATTTTTTTCTAAATCACGTTGGAGCGGGATACCTGTTAGAGCCATCACCAAGATTCCTTGTCACAATATAGAATGGTGATTTTCCTGTCATTTGCACCAGTTATCTCCAAATTTTCAATTTTTTTCACGCATCCCTTTGCTTCTACGTGCCTTATATATGCAATTATATTAGCAGCCAAACTGTTCTGATTCAGAAATTATATAGTCTTTTAAAACCGCACTCTTCAGATTTATTTATAGGTTAATTACCCACCCTTCACAGGCATTTTAAGAAGAGCGTTATGAAAGATATGTTAGAAAATTGTGTGATGGCAAATACAGACTAGATATCTATGATTGCTTCATCAAAACAAATCATGTTTTCCTATTGGTTTTAAGAAAATAGATTCATATAAGCAGTTTAAAGAAAATTAGCCCCCGCAGCCCTTTCCTTCGCAGAGTATGCTTTATACGAAAATAAGAAAAAAATATATAAGCGAGATGGATAACTTCTTTTCTCATCCTTAAAAAATATTTTAACTAATCAGAGATGGCCGAAAAATTTTGTTTTAACAGCTTATTATTATTATTATTTTTTTTTTTGGTGGGCATTTTTTTTCTCCCTGCTTTTAAAAGGTTAAATAACGTAATACAATTCATGTACAGTAAAACCTGTAAAGTTGACCCCCTTTGTAAGCTGACCACCTGTCTAAGTTGACCACTTTTGTCAGGAACGGAATAAGCCCTATATTACATAATGTATGGAAACCTTTGTAACTTGACCTAACTTGAACACCTGTCTATATTGACCGCTTATGTACGCCCATGTGAATAGGAGTATTATAAAAAGGCCTTTTTTAAGTTGACCACCTAATTATAACTATATTTATTTGTTTATCTATTTTTGCAAAGATTAAAAAAAAGTAAACTAAGTTCTACACAATGCTTTTTATGCTATAATGTTAGACCAGTATTTGGACGGATGAAACATTAATAAAAAGTTTGCCTAAACTTCTTTGTAAGTAACCCTTTAGAAAAACTACTACCAGCACTCTTTTATTCTTTAAATTAGTTTCTTCTTTTTTCTTCTATCTGAAGTAGCCATTTTGAAAAATTATGTACCCTAAGGAAATCCTTAGTATCATATAAGTAATTTACATAATTAACTAAGTATTTTACTTTTAAATTTGTATAGTATCCATTGTAAGTCATCCGGGTTAAATTTCTCTAATGATATTTTAGATAATTGCGAAAAAAATAGCTAATTACTATTTTAATGTAACGTTAATACATGAAGCTATGTTTTAATTAGTTGCAAATAAATAAATGCATAATGTAACACATGACAAAAAAATCTCCACCCTCTATAAGAGGACCACCTGTCTAAGTTGACCAATAAAGTGCAGCCCTATGTTTTACTGTATTACACAGAAAGCTGTTACTTTTTTTTATTTGTTACCGATGAAATTCCTTTAAAAAAAGTTAGAAATTTCCGTAAGAAAATAGTAAAATAACCATTTATTTCATTTTTATTTTACCATATTTAATTACAACAATTCAACAACCATTAAAAAGATGTTACTCAAACCGTTGATTGTGAAAAAAATCGTCTATTTTCTGTTTGTCCTAAAGAGCGTTTAACTAACCGTCATTTTCAAGCGCTCAAAAAGAATCGGGCGTCCATCTTGGTTGCGAAACCTTACCGGTCGTACGTTGTTGTTAAAATTTGAATAAAAATTTTTCAGTTCCAATATGCATGTGTATATATTAAAGAAGGGGAAAAGAGTGGCTTAAACAGTGGTTACTAAATAGAAACACATACACACGTAAATCAAAAACTGGAGACAACGGATTCCCGAATTGTTTGCGGAAAAACAAACCCATCATTCGAGCTGCTGAA
Source organism: Octonoba sinensis (assembly GCA_038502835.1). Classification (NCBI taxonomy): domain Eukaryota; kingdom Metazoa; phylum Arthropoda; class Arachnida; order Araneae; family Uloboridae; genus Octonoba; species Octonoba sinensis. Next base: position 14,790,601 of record CM076604.1, read on the forward strand.
GCTTGTTTGTATTTTAATTTTTGCAGCAAATAAAATGATTTTCGTCAATATGCAGAAATTTAGACCAATAATAAATTTGGATCCAATCAAAAACTGAAATCTCAATTTTAAGGCGGTTTGCTTGTTAGTAAAGAAGATTTATTAATAAATAAATGGCGTGATAAAGATGGCCGAGTGGATAGAGAGCAAGACTTGTACACTACGCATTCTGGGTTCGAGTCCCAAGCACTTCGTTTACTATTTCTACGATTCGAATATTCTACGCTTGACATGGTTCAAAAACGGTATACATTTTGTTTTAAAACCATTTTTAAACGGTTATAAAGCCGTAAACTTTTGTATTCACGGCTTTTTAACAAAGCTGATTGGATATGGTTTTCGTCCCGTAAAAATAGAAAAATGTTCCAAACCATAAATTTAACGGTGAATTAGATGGACAGACTGCTTCCGGTTATTTAACCGTAATTTCATTCTGAAATTGCTAACAGTATAACTAGTAATCCCGGCGCTTATACGAAATGACCGCTGTTCTAGATATTACAAATATACAATTCTCCCAGTAACCGGAAATGCACATCAAATCAAAGAGATATTTATCAGGTAGAACAGTAAAGTTTAATAAATAAATAATAAACATATAATTATTTCGGAAAAAAATATTCTTACCGAAAAAAAAAACCATCTAAGTTATAATAATCTGTAACATAAAAATATTATTTACTATGTAATCAAATTTTTTGTGAAAAATATTTATTTATATCCAACATGATCATCGTCAAAACAAAAGTTGTAACGAAACTAAAAAAAAAGAGCGCTGCCATTGAAATATATATATAAAGCGCATACTATAAATAAATAAAAACAAAGAAAGAAGGATTAAATTAAATTCGCGTTTACATTCATTTTTAACGGAAATTGCAAATCTAGCGATGCCTCAATGAAAATGCTAGAGAAATGTTTTGATTATTAGTATAGTTGACATGTGTTTCAACAATGGCAACTGCATTACATTTACGCAAGCAACCAATAAGCTACCGGCGACAAACATACACTTAAGCCGCTTATATATAAGATATTCTGTATCTGAGAGAGAGAAATTCAATTTTATACATATAAATAATAATAATAATAAAATTAAATTAAAAAAGAAACAACGCATATTTCTATTGAAACTGACTTATACTCGTACCATTTATCGCTACATTTTTCTATTCACAGTGAATCCCTTTTTCAAAGTTTTCCCCGTTCTGTATCGTTATTCATTCACGGTGAATGCATCCTTCCAATGCGTTCCAGTTTCACTGATTTCAATTCCACGCCGACCGTTTAAAAAAATCGTATATGTAGAATTTTAGTGGAGAGAAAAAAAGATTTGTCGACTTAAAGTATAAAGGCTTTTCTTCATTTTGGGACTCTAAAGTCAGATTTTATTTCGTAGTAGCGTTTGTAAATGTATCTGGGTAAATATCGTCAAAATATGATAGAGTATAAACATAGCCACATAAATGAAACTCACAGGAAATCATTTTTAACTTATTAAAAATATGTATAGTTTTTAATCGACAATTAACCTAGTCATGTGACGACCCGTCAGTTTTTTTTTTTTTTTTTTTCATAGTTTGAAAATGGATTTTTTTAATAAAACTATATTTCCTGCATATAAATATACTAGTAAGCCAGGCGGTCATATGAAATGACCGGTGTTCTAGATATTATAAATATACAATTCTCCCAGTAACCGGAAATGCACATCAAATCAAAGAGATATTTAACAGATAGAACAGTAAAGTTTAATGAATAAATAATAAACATATAATTATTTCGGAAAAAAATATTCTTACCGAAAAAAAAAAAAACATCTAAGTTATAATAATCTGTAACATAAAAATATTATTTACTATATAATCCAATTGTTTGTGAAAAATATTTATTTATATCCAACAGGACCATCGTCAAAACAATAGTTTTAACGAAACAGGAAAAGAAGAGCGCTGCCGTTGGAATATATATAAAAAGCGCAGACTATAAATAAATAAAAACAAAGAAAGAAGGATTAAATTTACATTCATTTTTAACTGAAATTGCAAATCTAGCGATGCCTCAATCAAAATGCTAGAGAAATGTTTTGATTATTAGTAGTCGTTTTCATTATAAAAACAATTGTGTAGATGGCAGCACGATGCAGTTTTCACGGGGTATCGGCGACAAACATACACTTAAACGGCTTATATATAAGATTCATATAAAACAGCGATGTCATGCTGTGTGTTTGCACGAATAGTGGGGCCGATATTTTAAATACCTGGTTCGCTTGGGTCAATCATGTTTCGCAAAAGACTTACTGAAGCAATGAAATGTTGCTTGGTATGAAAATGCAGCTTTTGCACATTGTATTTGTTTAAATGCAATGTTTGTATACATATCTTTGTATACAGAGTAAACTGAGATTTCTAACTGTTAAAAAACCTGAATTTTCAGATTGTTTTTTGACTGATTTTAACGGAAGATCTCCAAAGTACTTCAAAACATGGTTTTCTTTCCAAAAACGGAAATATCACGTACCTCACGATCCTGAAAGTACGAGAACGGAACTTTTCAGTTTTACGGTTACTGTATTTAAAAGGATCAACAGAGAAAAAAAGAAATGGAACTTCTGTCGTCTCGGGAAAATATTATCAGAAACGGAATGTTTTCCGCAACTCTGCTGCCGTACTGTTTCCGTTATTTTCAGTAGATTTTTTTTACAGTGTATCAGTTCAATTTCATTCAATTCTTATTTTATTCCTCCCAAGTGAAATGTATAACAATAAATATATTGCAGTGGTAGCCTAGTGGTTACAATATCGAGCTTCCTACCGGAAGATTGGGAGTTCGACACCCGACCCGCTGAAGACCCAACACTTTGGGATACTTGCATGTAAAATCCGTGGACCCTAAAGTCCCGAGGCAGTTCCGAGGGTAGCAGAGAGTGGAGAATTTCCATTTCTTCACTCTTAGGTCAAAAAAGGAAGGTGACGTATTTATGGTGGCGCCGTCTGGTGACATCCAAATACATAATGAGCCAAATCTTTCTTTCACCGTTGTGGTGCTCATCTATAAACGGAAAGCGCTCATTACTGCCTTTGCCCAACTCCGCCTCAAGGCGGACGATGAAAAAAAAGGGCATTACAGGGTTAACCCATCCTCGTGTTTACTGATTGGTACTTTTACTGACGCAGTAGAAACCGCCAATCCATCAATACGAAGGCGGAGTTACTGAGTTATTAAGAGTTAATTAGGTTACCCATAGGTTTCGCCAATCTGGTGTCTCGCCCATACCTGTCACCCTGAATGGAAGGTGAGGGCGTAGGGGATTAACTCTTTAATTCCCAATTCCGCCTCAAGGCAGACGACGATAAGAAAAACTTGGGCATTAGAGGGTTAATTCCTGGTCGCTCTGCGAAGAGGAGCTTGGATACCCAAGTGGCATTAGAAGCAACAACAACAGTACTTTGAATAAAAATTTGTACTAAAACATATCTGCTCAATGATACCAGAAGGTTGCGCGTTCAGATCACGTCCGGGTCACCAATAATGGGTAAAATATCCTTTTATCTATTTTTCTCAAACTACAACGGTAATTTTGTTCATCATCCAATTAAAATCATTTTCTCAATTCTTCTCTTCACTTCAGTTCCTAATCCAATAATAATCATTTTCTAAAATCCCCTCTTCACTTCAGTTCGCCCGGCCGCCACACCTTCTATATCTTTGTAAATAAACGGAAAGCTCGTTCCGTTAAAATATTAAACCTTAGGTGAAGAGATCTCTATTTATATATTTTTCGTATGAAACAAAAGTATCTTCCGGCAGGCGTTTTCTTTCTTGATACGAACGTATTTTGCAATGGCTGCACGTGCTCGGAGAATGTTCTTAGCGCTCTGGGTAAGAACGAGGGGGAAATATATTTCAAAAAACTGCAAAGGGATAGCCTATTTTCGCTTTGCTTCTTCTACAGAGGGGCTTTTTTTAGTTTAGTCTTATTGGAATTAAATATGAAGCTTTTAATATTTCTTTTCAGGAATTTTGGTAATAACTAATGATGTGTCTTTTCATTTTGAAGAATTGCTTACGAACCTTTCACCTTTAAAAACTCAGTACTACCTCAGGGTCGTCGACAGGGTGGTGTAGTGGTAAGGCGCAGGTCTCGTACGCCCAAGATCGCAGGTTCGAACCTGGCCCAAGTCGGTGGATTTTCAAGATGCAGAAAATCGTCAGCGGCCATGTCGCATGATTGTGCGGCATGTTAAAGATCCCTGGAGTATCCGTTAGGCTTGGATAATAGCGGCTAAATTAAATACCTACTGCAATTCTCGTCAAATGAGAGCTCAGGTGCCCCATCTAGGGGAAACTGAGTGCCCAAATTCTCAGTGGCAATGACATCCACCAACAGTGGTGCTACTTGAAAAAAATGGATGCCGATTACCGGGATGCGCACTAGGTCTGCAAAAATTAATGACCATGCGCAGCAGTATTAGAAAGAGAAAAAAAAAAACACCTCAGGGGCAGACTAAGGAAAGTCCAAAAAATGGCAATCTTTTATAGATTGAATTGTATAAAAATTGACAAACAAGGGATGAAACATTTATATTTTTATTTTATTCTACATCCAATATATAAAAGAAAGTATTGGATTCGTGGAATTTTTTTTATTTCTTCGAATTCACACGTTTTGAGGTGTGCTACATCCTTTTCGACCCTTTTTAGAAAATGTGTATGGGTCTGTATGTGGTCTTTTTTTTTTTTTTTTGCGGCCTCTGTTACTCAAAAATGAATACATAGAATCAAACAAAATTTGGTGCACACATGGGCCTTCATGGGAACTGGTGCTGATTAGTTTTTGGAGGGAATGCCTTCGAACACGGTGGAGCGTTTTTCTCGATTAGCGTGAGTGCTATATCTCAATGAGTAATTTAATAATTCGAACAATATTTGGTAAACAAGTGAACCTCAATAGGAAGAAGAGCTGATTATATTTTGGCGCCATTCGCTGTAAGGGGTTGGAGCAATCGAACTTTTTATTAGTTTTTTGTCTGCGCGTCAACTCTAGATGTAATACGTATAAATAAACGAGTTTGGTACACACACAAATCCTGATAGGAAGTAATGTTGATTAAATGATTAAATTGGGGCGCCCTCTGCTACAAGTGAAAGGGGGAGCAATCGAACATTTTCTCGCTATTCGTCTATTTCAAGAATGCAGCCACTCAAACAATTACATTCCGGCGCCGATCGCGCCAAGTGAGCGTAGACTTTGTTTTGTATTGTATCGTTGTCATTTGACCTACACGTAAGCAAATAAAATTCTTATACTCAACTGCAAAGTTTCTTGACTATGGAGAAATATGCTGAGAGCAAACGAAGAAAGTAGTTCTCCGCGCGGTGTCCGATTTTCGAGTTAAACTAAGCACTTCGCTATAGAAATGTGATAAAGTATTTTAACCTATGCATATATAGTGTTTATTTGTCATGATTTTCATAAAATGTTGTATATTTTCAATTTTACGAGAAGTTCAACGCGTAGTAATACCTTGATTGAGAACTGAACGCTTAGCCAATAAGGACTTACGAGCACTTGGCGATCTTCCCATAAGCGGTTTGGCGAGATTTAGAATGCTTTATGTTTATACCTGACTTGTGACTTTGCTTTAAGCTAAATAGTTATTATTATTCCATTCGTTAATGTCGTAATTTTCCATTAAAAACAAACTTACACAGGAAAAAAAGTAGGCTCAGGGGATGAAAGGAAGGAAAAAAAAAATTTATTTGAAAAACGAAAGTGTTTAAAAGTCCTACCGTTTTTATGAATTATTGAAAGGAGAGAAGATTTTTAGAAGAAAATATACTTTTAATGATTACATTAACAAGAAATGTATTTTATCCATTAAAAAAAATTATGATTATGTAAAAAGAAATGTTTTTAAATTTTGTTACATCTGTTTATCTTTTTCTGATAAACTGACAAACGAGTTTTCAAACGCGTAATGTGCCAAATAGAATGCTTAATCGGATTCTTTCGCCAAGTTGGTGTGCCGTCTTTTCGATTCTCGTCCTTGTAACCCCAAAAGCCTAGCCGTTTACTCATTTGTTCAGCCGCGGGTTGTGACGTCATTGTCAAGAAACGTTGCAGTCTAGTATAGCAATATGTTAAGAATTTTGAGAGTCCGCTGGTAGCAAAACCTTTTAATTAGATTATCTTGATTAAAAATCTTTTCTTTTCTTTTTTCCTACAATTTTCTCTCCTTTTTTAAAAAAGGATCTGTACTACAACAGGGACATTTGGTGAGTAGTAATATTCATATGTAGGGTATAGAAGAAAATTCATCACAACAGTCTAATTTTAAATTTTAAGAATCATGTTTCACAGCCTAAAATCATAGAACAGCTTTGTTACTAAGCAACGAAGTCTTTCTTTTCAGTACTTACGCTCTCGTATACAGTAGCGATAATGTGACGTACTTGAGTACGTCACATTCCCTGAAGTACAGAAATGCTCGAATCTCACGAAACTTTCGTCGTATTTGACGAAATGGCTTCGTGAAAAACGCTCCGAGTAAACCTTTCGTCAAAGTGGCGACATTTTTGTAGCAACTTTTTCAAGTCGCGTGATCGCACGAGGAAAGAATCGTTATAAATGGCGAAAGTTTCTTGACGATTGAAGAATCGTCAGAAGTGAGAGCTATATTTCTGAGAGTGTGGTAGACTAGTGGTAAGGATATCGAGCTCCCAACTGGAAGATTGAGGGTTCGATACCCGACCCGCCATGTACATTTGGGGATACGTGCATGTAAAATCCGTGGAGCCTTAAGTACCGAGGCAGTTCCGAGGGTACCAGAGGATGGAGAATTTCCCTTCCCTGCACTCTTAGGTCAAGAAAGGAAGGTCGCATATTTGTGGTGGCGCCATCTGGTGTCATACAAATACATAATGAGCTAATTCGTATTTCCACCGTTGGGGTGCTTATCTATAAACGGAAGGCGTTCGTTACCGCCTTAATTCGTGGTCGCTCCGCGAAAGGGAGGTTGGCTACCCAAGTGGTATTAGAAACAAGAACAGCACGGAAATAACAATTTATAAAACTGAATTCAGAAACTGAAAACTTTTAGTTTGGATGTAAATATACTCATGTATTTTATTTTATTATAGTCTGTGTAATTAGAATCGGCGTGTCAAGGTCACACAACTCTACCTTTTCCCCTTCTGGTCGCTATGGTTTCCATGCTAGAAACTTTTTTCCCACTTGGTTTGGCGACCATAAGTAAGTTTGTTGTTTAAGTTATAATAATAATGGACGGACTAAAATCAGATTTATTTCTCAATGGCAAAAATAGATCGCGTCAGATAAAGTGTTCTAATATTTTTAACAAATCTAAATCTTATTCTAATATTTTGATGTGTTTCAGAAAGCTATTTTATAGCTAATTTATTGAAATTTTCTACTTTGTAAATGTAAAATCTTATCTAAACATTCTAGATTTAATTTATGAAAAATTTAATTACATTTACTTAGTATCAAAAATAAATAAATGGAAAATAAATTCTTTCTTATCACTTTTTCTCAATTATTCAAATATTTTGAATCGGAGATGTAGTTATGAAATTGCCTTAATTGCAGTGCAAAAAAAAAAAAAAAAGTATGGATCTGTTATCTTTTTTGCAGTTGCCATGGTGACAAAGCAGGAAACGCAACCTTGATGCGTCTATTCTAACTACACAGATTATAGCTACACTATAATAACTGTTTGACATGTTTTGTTAATTAACTACAATTAATTCCGAAAGCATATCTGCCTCGCTAATTACAACTAAAGCGTATTTTACGCTTTACGAATGCGTAATTAACCCGAAACGTCATTGCTTTGAATTGAAGTGACAAAGTCTTTTTCATGAGTTCAATTGTTGAGTCTGACGTCACACCGGATTTAGAGTCCTAAGAAAAACTGACGCTTCATATTGAGAACATATTAAGAACATCGTTTGACACAAGCCAAAAAAAAAAAAAAAAGAAACGGAAAAAATTGGCGTTTTTTATGTGGAAATGACAACCCTAATAAACAAGATTTAAGCTGAAATTTATTTAAAAACTAATTACGTTTAATCAGCTTGGGTTTGTTTAGTAAAAAGTGCCATGCTTCTCGAAAGCTCTCTGTGACATTTTACATTTTCCTTAAGAAATATCCTCTTGGGTAAACAAAATGAAGCTTTTGCATGAAATATCATTTGGTCCTCATTAAATCCTCATTCTGTGGCTTGTTTTCTTTGAAATGTTCTTTGACATTCATAAAAATGTATTTATATGAAGCATTTTTATTTTAAAATTCATATCAAAAGGGAACGGAATATTTTTATCAACGAAGGCGTAGTAAAAAAAAAAGAGAGACAAGAAAAAAAATTAAAAACTTAAATGAAATGCTTTAAGTTAGCGAAAACGAATATGACGTCGCTAATTTATTTCATGATGTAAGATTACAGTTACGATTAATTCTAAAGTGATTAAAAGTGACTATGGTTTTTTTCTTTATATTTAAGGATTTTGGAGAATGCTTTAATTATTGCTTTCATGAACTAGGTAGGTACTAATTAACTTTTATCACTGATGTTTTTTTAAAAGTAGAACTTCACTTTTTTTTTCTGTCAAAATAAGGTATCATCGTTCCTTTTTATTGCTCAAAATTTAATTTGGTAAAAACTAAAATAATAAAGTTTGAGTCAAGAAACCTTGAGTCAACCGAAACCTTTTGAAAAACTGAAATTAAATTGTTACTACATGTGATGCGTCAAAGCAATTTGGCACCGATCGAAAAATATTTGCTTCATTAGCATATTTGGTTATGCATAAGCACATTTCACACTTGAATTCTTTTACATTAACATTAAATGCTTTAACCAAGTCCTGAATTAATCAGGAGATCGCCCTTTCAACCTCCTTTTGTACAGGGGCAGCTTTCAAAAGCAACAAATAATGGTTTTTGAGACATGTTGTTTAACTTCATTATTCAATTTGCAAATGAGTGGTATTTATGCTAAGATCACTTTCAGTAAGACGAATATGCTAAAAATTGTACTGAACCAGTGAAACCTGTGGAAGTTCACCACTTGCGGTGCAGCACTTTAGTGGTCAATTTAGACAGGTGGTCATCTTGTTGAGGGTGGAGATTTTTTTTTATCATTTCTTACACTATGAATTCATTCATTTGTAACCAATTAAAACGTAACTTCGTGTATTAACATTTCTATAAAATTAGTAATTTGCTTTATTTCTCACAATTATCTAAAATATCATTAGATAAATTTAACCCGAACGTCTTAAAATGTATTCTATACAACTTTAAAATTGAAGCACTTACTTAAAATAAAATCAAATAAATTATTAATTATGCAAGTTACTTATTTGATGGTAAAGATTTCCTAAATATACATAATTTTCCAAAATGCTAGATCAGTTAGAAGAAACTTTTAAAAAATAAATGAGCGCTCATAGTGGTTTACCCATATGGTCAACTTTATATTAATGTTTCATCCTTCCAGACAAATAATGGTCTAACATCATAACATAAAATTATCTTGGAGAAGTCATTTGAGTTGTTTCTTATCTTTGCAAAGGTTGATAAGCAAATAAATATAGTATTTATCAGGTGGTCAACTTTAGAAAGGATTTTTTATAATACTCCCACCCCGCCCCAAATTTGGCGTACATAAGTGGTCAATACGGATAGTTGGTCAAGTTTACAAAGACTGCCCTGCATTATAAAATATATGGCTAATTCCTGACAAAAGTGGTCAACTTTACAGGCATTACTATATGCTCTCATTTCTGTGAAGAACGCGGTTTGGTGTGTTAAAGTCAGTTTTTCAAAGTTGGACAACTTGTGATAGTTGACCTTGAAGAGGGGTCAAAGTTCAAGGTCTTGGAATATATAGGGCAAATTATATGAACATGTTACTTCTAAAACAGTGAGTTGATCCATGATAATTCTTTTAAATATGAATAGTACAACTTTTAAATATGTATAGTAGTATATTATATATACATATTAGCATAAATAATTTGATGGATCACTCGCGGCTTTAAAGAGCATTCGAAAAAGTCGTTTTCTTAGCTTTTTGTCCTGTTGTCATACCTGAACACCTGCTAAAGCGACAAGTTACCGACCCAAATACACCCCTTTGCCACTAAATGAAAAACGTGTCTTGTTCACAGAGCAATAAAGATAAACAATAATAATAAAATTACACGTTAATTTAAAGCACAAATGAGCAATTAAACGCTCAAGACGATTAAGCCTTGTTTTTATTATTATTATTCAACAATTCAGAATTTCTTTTTTATTTTTTTTTTCTTGTTCTTCGCTTTAAGTTTCGTAAATAGATTGTCTGTATTGCGTATTTAAACTAACTGAGATATCAAATAATTTCATTTAGCGGCAAACGGATGTAAGTCCACTTGCATCCCTTTGCCACCAAACGGAATGCAGTTATTATTTAGGCATTTTTTTAAACCACGCTTTTTTGCAGTATCTGTCAAAGCTACCACTAAAATCACTTTCCCACAAAACAGAGGGGTGATTAAAGGGGGCTCTGGTTTAATTTATCATTTGCACTAACTAACTCAAAAATTTCATTTTGGTCACTTACACCCCTTTGCTTCTAAGTGCCTGATGTGTACTGCTACGAAATTAGGGGAACCGATGCTTTTTCTCGCCAAGATTGGCGATCAAAATAGATCCAATTTTTGCGATTTTTTTTTTTTTTTTTTTTGCAATTTTAATGTCACGGGATCAACGATGCTAAAAAGGAGCTCTAGCGAGAAGTCAAAAGCGTTCAGTTTAGTTTTAGACTTTGGCAAGTGTCTGTCAGTCTGAGCCATTGTAAGCTTCGTGCTTTATTCGATTCGTATTTGGGAAGTATGAGATTACCGTTGGTTTTACGGTGATGTGTGTACTTCGTGAGATATTTTTGTGTACTTAAATCTGTACCTAGTGCAAATAAAATTGCATGTTCAAGGAGTTAGTCATTAATTTAAAACCGCAATATTTTGGCCTCCCACATTGGGCACCAAAATGTTACGGGTTACAAGTGCCAAACACACATCCTAACAATAATAAAATAGACAAACTATTGAGCCTTGGCACCAAATCTTAGTTTATTTTTCAATTTGACGAGATATCCCATCTTCTAGTCATCGAAAATGCTCTCAAAAATATTATTTGCTTGATGTCAAAACTTTCGCCAAATGCATCACTGACAGATAAAAAGAAGCAAATTGAAAAAAAAAAAACTTATTTAAATTTTTTGTAATAAGCTAAAAAAGAATTGAATTTACGAAAAAATTTACTTCACAGATTTCGACGTAAATTGTTTTTTAATGACGCCTGAATCGGTTTTAGCTAGTTTATTCGTAATTTCTGTACCTATAACGAGCAACCGCAATATGCATTATTGACCATCCTGTGAAATCATTCGAGGGCTTGAACACCATTGGCGACACCTACGAAAAATGTCAGGGCGTCATTTAGTGTCTGCGTCTCCATGTTGACGGACTAGCAATTTTCAAATTTTATTTCGTCATCAAAAAGTGTTTTTGTTTAGCTACTGTAGTTTTATTACTCATTTAACGACATTTTATAATTCCAAAGTATTTCTTAGTGTTATTATTTATTTCATGTGGTACGTTACATTAACGATCATTCTTTTTTTACTGGTCCGATTTGAAAAACTCTTTCAGTGTTAGATAGCCCATTTATCGAGGAAGGCTATAGGCTATATATCATCACGCTCAGACCAATAAGAGTGAATCACCGAAAATTGCCTAAAATAATCCTTTCTATCAGAAGAAATTATCGCATCCTTTCGAGTGTGATACCATTAAAAAGCGCGTAAAAAACTACTTCAGGAAGAGATTTTCGCTTCGTACTAATATTGGAAGCCCCGAAATTAACTAGAAAAGAAGTTTTGAGCGGTTTTCTCTGTAGTTTGAAATTATTTTTTTCACGATAATTAATTTTAATTTCATTTTACCCAGAAGACGACCGATCTATTTCATTTGCATTGTTGCATCGTTTCAACAGTTGCTACAGTTGCCGTCTGAAAACACAAATCAATGCAATTGCCATTGTTAAACAAATCAAATATAATAATAATCAAGTTTTCTAGCATTTTGATGAGGTATCATTGTATTTACATCTCCGTTAAATAAATTTACGTGAATTTATCCTCCTTTATTATTTTTAAACAATTGATTATATTCAAGCAATTTGATTATATGTTGATCTTATTTCAAATGTTATCTTTATTCTGTTAAGGATTCTTTGGGATTGTTCTTATTCCTAAGGGGATTTGAACATTTGTCACGTGACATCATTTTGTTTCAATACTCGAGATTAGCCCGTACAACGCCGGGTGACTCATCTAGTCCCTTACAAAAAGAAAGGCTTTAGTGTCAAATCTAGCAAATTTTTATAAATATTTTTTTTTTCTTTTTTGTTTATTTTGTTTATTTTTTTTTCTTTATTTTTTATCTTTTTTGTTCACTTACATTTCGTGTTCTGTTAAAGTATTTTAATCTGTTATTTCCTAACGATATTTATGAGCGAGAAAATGCGTATACTAATGTCGAATTCCTTTTCTAATGTTCCGTTAAGGGCTACTATAAACTTTTTGTTTTCTTCCTTTCCCTCGTCTTCGTTCTTTTTTTTTCTTTTTTAAAGTTATTATTTAATTGTTTAATTATTTTTATTAAAAGCAGTTTTGTAGCATCTCCATATTGTATTTGAGAAAACAACTACGGGTACTTCGGGGGGAAGGGGGTTGGAGATATGTTGAAATCAAACTACTATAACATTTTAGGTTGCCATTGGCGATAAATATTTTTCCCAAAAGCAAACTTCACACACAAAACAAATTTATTTGGCGTAGTTTTTTTGGCGAAAATAAAGTTTAACTATCGCCAGTCCAACAAAAACGAAAAAGTACCTTACTACGTGCGTGTCTGATATTTCAATTTTCAGCTAGATCACTGTATCGTTTTACAATCGGAGACTTTTCTACTAGAGGGACCAGAGATTTTTCTACAGTTTAACCGTATTGTAAATATTTTGAGGATTATTTTTTTCGAATTTTTAGCAAAAGGCTAACAATTTGGCGATAAATGAAACTGATCACAATAACAGAAAATTAGTCTCTAAAGTTCTGGAAGCAAAACCTTCCTACCATAATGCACAATATACAAATATATACACAATATATAATCAAAAAGAATTGAATACAAATCACATCATTAAAAAATACACAAGGACATAATTTAAAACAATAAAATTTAATTGTAAATGATTTTTAATTATGGAAACGAAAATTTTCAACAACCTTACTAGCAATAAATTGACCTAGAAATTTTGAATCATCACTACACTTTCGTTTCCCTGCTTAAACGATTTGCTTTCGAGTGTTTGTAAAGACAATCTGAACTTGTTTTTGTTCTACAACGTTTTTTATTTTTTTGAATTTCGCGTTATGATCCTCTCTGTGCATTTTTATGATTTCATGATTACTCTTTGAATTTACTTCATTTACCACGAGAATATTTTACTCTGCCTAAACTGTTTGAAGTAGACGAACCAGCGATGCTATAACGCGACTTCTATTTGGTCAGAAAACGCCTTTTTAGCGCCACATGCAGATATTTTTCAACGACACCAGCAATTTCACTTGAAGCTGTTTTGCAATATTTCTTCATAAACCTCTTTGTAAGTTCGGTCTTCGTTAACCCTCCATTGGCATTTTGTAACTCTTTTATGACGTACCTACTGAACACATTTCCAGCTGTTTTGCTTTTGTTTCGACGAGCATTATCAGATATACGTTCGTCTTCAAACATTAAATCTTTGTCTTGATTCGTGTCTATTTTGTTCTCTTCCATTTTTTCGCAAACATTTCTCAGTTCCAAACAGGGTTCAATACTAACAGAACAACTCCTCAACAAGCCTTCTGGAGTCTCAGATACAATAAAAGTTGAACCTAAAATCATACCCTTAGCTTTTTTCTTCTCAATTTCTTCTTCTTCAAGGCTTTCTTTATCACCTCTTATGTCAAATGCCTCTCGCTTCGTAAGATATTCAGATTTAGGTATTAAATATGTTTTTCCATCGTAATCTTTGAAATCAACTTCCACCCCGATGTCTTTTTCGATTTTAAATTCAGTACTGGAGAGTGATTCTGCTTTACAAATGAAACACTTATCACGCTGCACATTGCTTTGGCTATGTTTACGAAGTTTATATTTTTTGTTTGGGGTTTTTAAGATTACGGAATGTGAAGAAATTCCTGGAAATGCTTCAACACTAACATAACACCTTTTGGAATCTCATTTATATTAAATGTTGAACTTAAATGCATACCACCCGTAGAACAGTCTAAGGAGACATCTTCATTTCTTAAATCTACACCTTCAAGCAATGCTATACTTTCTACTACAGATGATAAACATGTCGCATTTTCAAGAAAATTTCCGACTTCCTCGCTTGAAAAAATCCTGCATTCGGATAATTCATCAGCATTTTCTTCGCTTTTGGTACAAGTAGAATGTTGTTCCGTTGTTGGTGTCTTTACAACTTGGGGGAATGGATACATTTCTTCAGGACTTTCTTCCATTGGCAATGCCGGATCTTCTTCAGCATCATGATATTTGACCATGACGCCTTTCATACCTACTATAGAATCAATGGTATCCAATAACTTTAAATCAGATGAACTTTTATGGAACGTTTTGACGTTTTCAGCACAATGAAAGGCTTTATCTGCAATAGTAGATTGTTTTAATGCAAATGTAGTTTCTTCATTAGAGAGAAATTCTACTTCATTGGGTATATCTTTCAGGAAAATATTTTCTTTGCCCTTACAACTCCCATCGATATCCATTAACTGTTCATTCTCCTCTTCCGTTGCACTTGAAGCTTGGCCAACATCCGATACACATTCATTGGATGAATTCTTTGTAATAGTTTTTACGGACTGATCAACGGCATGAAACATTTTGCTTTGAGAAGGCAGCTCAACTTGAAAAGCAGTTTTGTCAGAAGTTACGTCTTCCATATAATTAAAATGCTTTATTCTTGGGCATATGCAGCCTTCTTCGTCTAAATTATCATTACTATTATGGACATCCATTAAATATTCTTTATCCTCATCTACTGCTTTTGAATGATGAAATACATCTTCAATTAATGTTCTATTTGAGGTAGGTTTTGCTAATTGATCAAAGGCTTGAAGTATTTTCTTCTCTTCATAAAACAGCTCGCTAAATTGAGCTAGCCCAGGACGCTAGCTCACTTTCCAAATAATTTAAAGTTCTTGTACTCAATAACGGGGTCTCTTCTTGATCTAAATTGTCATTATCAATATCCATAAAGTGTTCTGCGTCCTTCTTTACTGCTGTGGCATGTTGAAACATGTCAGATGAATTTTCATTTGATGATCTTTTTGAAGTGGATTTTACAGACTGATCAACAGCTTGAAATAATTTGTCCTCTTTAGAAGGTAGTTCCACCTGGGACGCTAGATCCCTTTCCATATTATCTAAAGTTCCTGAATTCCATATCATGGACTCTTCTTCCGAATTTTCTTTACGACTGTGTACGAAATCCATTTGGAATTTTGTATCCTCTTCTACTGCTATTGAATGTGGAAAATTATTTTCATTTGACGATCTATTTAAGGTGTGTTTTACTAATTGATCAACAGCCGGAAATATTTCGTCCTCTTTAGAAGACTGCACCACGCAGGACGCAAGCTCGCTTTCATTAAAATTTAAACTTCTTGTATTCAATAACGTGCTTTCTTCCTCATCTAAATCGTCATTATCTATATGAGTGGTATCTATTGAAAAATCTGTATGCTTTTCCACTGCTTTTGAATGTAGACAAATATTCTCATCAGACAGTTTATTTACGCTAGGTTTTACTGATTTATCAACACCTTGAAATAGTTCGTCCTCTTCATAAGGTAATTCCGCCCAAGCCGCAATTCCACTGTCAATACGATCCAAAGTTTCAAGAACCTATGAAATTGTTTGAACATCGGATTGCGCGACAAGGGACATTCTTCGTTCAATTTCTGAGATTTTTTCGTCTTCCTCAACATTTTTCGAAAGATAAAATTCATTTTCAGAAGCACAATTATTTGTGCATTCCATTTTAGGACTTATACGCACTAAGCGTGTTTTAGTTCCTGATACTTTTAAAGTAGAAGTTTACCAGAAAATATTCCTATAAAGCATTTTTACTTAAAGAATGTAGTTTTTTTGAGGTTGAGATTAAAACGAACATGAATGATACTTTTTCATTATTTTGACATCTGTTTTTCAAAGCACTTAAGAAATCGCAATTCAAAAATTTATCTTCAGTCTGGAAACTCGTTAAGGAATACAAACTGTTCTTGCAAATAATATTATCACTTGTCTGTAATCTGTATAACGGAATAGTACTATTTAAAGTAATCCGTACCAAAGGATTCCAAATACATTAAAATTCATAAAAAAAATATGTCTAATCCACTGCTTTTCAACATTGCGAAACATCGAAGAACTGAGACGATTATTTCAACACAAAACAAGCTCATAAAATCAACACAAAAATGGCTGATGCATCCGAAAATAGTTATTCACATGACTGATTAAATATTTTTAAGGCTTTTTTTTTCCTTGAGGCTTTGCTATAGCTGCGGTATGTCGGTTTGCAATTAACAATTCCAGATCGTTAAAACTACTTTTTAACATTGCAAAATTGAGGAAATTTCAAACGTTCTGAGTGCATTTTTATGTTTTTTTGTTTAAGTAAAAAAAAAAAAGATTTATAAAATCCAAAATGCATTTATTTGTATACGTCGTCGACGGAAAATATAATCAATCGTTTATTCACAGTGAAGTGAAACGCAAAAAATGCTTTATTACTCATACAAAAAAAAAAAAAAAAAGAAAAGCAGACGGTTTTTTTTTATTCGTTGATAACTGAACTGAAAAATCTTTATTTTAATTCTTCCTTTTTAATATTGTCCATATGAATACGATTAAATTTTGCGGTACGATACGATACTGACATTATGTGAAAAACAAACTATTGTAAAACGATATTTAAAAATTTGTTTAACGATTAGAATAGAAAAATAACTTATTATTTGTTTTTAATTTTCGTAACTTACGGACTTTAACAACTTTATTCCTATTTGTTAAAACGTATTTTTATTCATAACTCAACTTTTAATTTCCGATTCTTGGGAATGGCAACACATTAGTTTGTTTATATCTAGCGATTTTTCTTAAGCCTTCAAGTTTTAAAGCGTTTTTTAAATGGTTAATAGCCCGCATATGTTCTGCGGGGAATCAACTAGTTATTTATATTTTCAATATACCTAATTCGTTTAAAATCTTCGTAATTTTTTAGCAGTGTTGTGTCAAAATTGTTTTTACATTTTTTATTCATTAATTGTAAGAGTGGAAAGTTTAGGATATGAATATTCCTCTGCAAGCTCTGAATAAAACTATTAATTGATTTCCAAATTATTTTTAAGATTGTAGATAAGAAATAATTTTGTAAAAACTGTCAATAGAGCACAAAATATGCTATTAGTTGTCTCCGTCGAGACACCTTCTTCGGCGGGCGTAGGTTCGCCGGGTTGTACGATTTGGCTGCTTATGACTATTAACTCGTGACATGACAATTTTTTGGCAAAATACTTTTGAGGAATACAGATGGATATGTAAGAAGCAATTCCAAAATATAGCGCAGGGCAACACGGTAATGCGGAATTAATTAAGTATGACTAATACTCTGCGGAGCCTCACTCATTGGTTTTTATTCATTTTGGGGAAGGGGAAAGACATCCACAACCCATATGAATAACGATGGTCAATTTTAATGATACACATCCAACTACTATTATACATTGATGGCTTCCTCGGGGCTACAATGAATTTCATTTTAAATGCAAAATAAATAACTTTATGGCTGAAAGAATCTCTTCGGCCATATCCTCATTAATTTTCCTCCATCATTTTCATTTTCCGCACAATGTTATTGCTTTTATTTTAGACAAGTTGTATAATACATACCGAGTACATATTTTTACTTTTTCCTACCTTGTAATAGAAGACTGAATGAATTTCGGGAAAAACTTATTTTGTTTTCGAGAAAAAATACAGTATTACCAAAGGAAGACATGTTTCCTCTGAAAGAGAATCATACTCCGCATGATTATGCTTAGTTTAATATTTTACTTTGAATCCCTTTTTAAAATTTTTTTTCATTCACACATTTTCTCGTTATTCTGTGTCGGTATTCATTCATGTTAAATTCATTCTCTGTGTTACTTTTATATAATTAATTATCGACTGCGTTATTTTCTTCGCTAATAACTGATTTATTTTAATCGTCCGCAATGCTATACATTTCATGTGATTAGTTAATTTATTTATATGCATTTTTATTTGTTTTTAAGATGGCAATGCTAAGAAATATATTTATATGCTTCTCCTCCGACATTGGCAAGAAAAACATTGTGTAAAGCGCATAAATTTTTTTTGTTTGGTGAAAAGAAATGGTTAGTTCCAGACATATAAGGAAGTGATTTTATTTTCAAAGATAAAATTTGGAATCATATTCCAAAACAAGTCGATAAACATGAATGCAGTCTTGATACATTCCAGTTTCCCTGAATTCAATACTACAACCACACTTAACTGGTATAAGAAAGTAAATAAATGAAATAATTGTGGGGTTTATAAAGTTAAATGGGGTAACCAGGTTTTAGCGTAGTACAATCTTGACTACAAGTTGCCACTTTGTTATCGAGGGTATACTTATGAAATTCCTCATGCCTAAACGAGGACTAAATACGTAAAAGAATTCCCTTTTTTAGATAGCCTTGTTGAGGGGGGGGGGGTGGAATCGTACAGTTATAGAAGAATTAAAGGTATATCTGTAGCACATCGTCTCACAGTGTTCGATTACATATGCAGAACCAATATGATCTGTTTCAGCATAGCATCACAACTGCATATTTTTTACGTCTATTTGTTAAATGAAAATGACACGTGTTTTAAACACTATACTATAAAAATTGTTTAGTTATATGACACTGGTTAACTACAATATGCAAGCAAGGTAATAATTGTTGTAGCAATACTAGAATATTATAATTGAAAACCACAAACAGATGTTGAATTTAGGAAAATCTTTACATCCGTCATGTTGTGATGTTCTAAACGTTATATGTTGATTTTTATACCCAATTTGTGTTTAGCAGAATCTGCTATTTTATTAACTTACCTTATCTATAGTTATATCATTATTCTTTGACGCCTTAAACCTGCCTATTTCACAACTAACACATCCTTCTTTGATGTTTTCGTGCGATGCTAAAAGCCATAAATCCGCATTAACTTCTTTCATAAATCCTCCTCGGCGATGAATAATGCCTCGAAGCCAATTAAGACCATCCAATAAACCAGAAAACCCTCCCAGGAATCAATTTCACTACAGTGTTTAATCTCTGCTGGAAAAATGAGAGATCTGCTTTTAAAGCTGGTTACATGCCCAACTTTATGACGCCGATCCATTAAATTGCATCACAGCAATCTCTTGATGAAATATACCGAAATATTCTTTCGAGGATAATGGGTTTCCGAGAGATTTGGGACCGATTCTTGACGCAAGTGGGTGTCAAATTTCGGAAGAGTGCCTGGTAGAAGATGAGGGAAGATTCATTTTAAGGCGGGAAATATCAATATTGTAGGTTATTTCATATTTTACTCGTTACTCTTATTACAACCAACAGCGGTTATAAATCTTCAGAGCCATTCGTTTTTTGGTGTATTTATACCTTAACCATACCTGGCAACTTTTACGATTATGTGGTAATTTTTACGAAAAGAGTTCAGATATTAGGATTTTAGTCTCTTAATACATTTTTCTAATGATTTTTTCTTTCATTCTTTTCTAATAATAGGCTTTCGATTTAATTGGATTTAAACTCTAACAATTTTTAACACCTACTGAGTCGAATTTCACAAAATTTCAGCAATGTCACGCTTAGTTTTAATGACTAAAATGACTTTAATCATAATAATTGGTTTATTTGGACATTATTGATCATGATTGGGTTATTAAAATTTTAACCGAATTCATAATTAATTGCGATTTATAGATGGTCTTTCTCTCGCTATATACATATTCATATGTATAACTTTATTATTTCTATAAGTGATGATTTTTTTTTTTTGACTAGAAATTATCATCCACATTTCTCCGCATTTTCCTGAAGTGCTCTGAATCTTTCAATAAAATCTTCTGAATCCTTACCTCAGTATGTTGTTAGGTATGCCTTAACACTTTATAATGTAATTTCGAAATAATTTTCTTTAATATTCACCGACTTTAGAAGTATGAAGTCAACTTTTTTGCGATTTTCGATGAATTCAACTATTTTTTACGCTTGCTAGAAGTACTTATCAACTAAGGCATCGTAGTATATTTGTTATTGAAGCCTTTAACTGTAACCGCGGTTATAAGATCTATCGCACCCCGACAGTGAAAAACATGACCGCTGTAATGAATGGATGCTTAACTGTACTCTAAACTAATCACTTATTTCTATGTTGTTTAATATTGTTATCGTTCTACTTAGATTGATTATTCCCAATATCTTAGCTAAAATAGGACACACAGCTCTACCACAGAAAAAAAGATCTTTGCCTGGCAAAGCATCCATTCATGCTCAGTGGAGAAACTGCTGGTACAGTGGTACCTCGAGATATCAGTGCCTTGACATACGAGTGATTTGAGATACGAGTGCTGTCGAGCAGCGAAGTTTTGTTTTTAAATACGAGCGACATTTGAAATACAAGAAACGGCCAGCTGCGACGCCACGGCCCAACCAGTTTACTGCGCCTGCGCAGTAAATTGCTTTGAGATACGAGCAAATTGACACAAGAGCGAGGTTACGGAACGAATTAAACTCGTATCTCGAGGTATCACTGTATATGGATTGTGCCGTACTCTGTTCTCTTTTTAGTTTGCTTAGCATACTTTGCTTCCTCCGAGCTGATGTTATATGCCAGTTTATAATTTAGTAGCTTTAAAAAAACAGAGAAGCCAACATTCTGATTCGCGTGCTAGTAAACGCACCTGCAAAACGAACTTCCCTAAAACTCGAATAAATTCGTCCTTTTCTGCCATGCGCAGAAGCGTCCAAGGATCAGAACTTTGCGCTCAAATTGTACATCATTATTTAAATATGGGATGCACTTTGCTGAGAAAAATAGGGGTTGGGCCTAAAAAATGATTTTTTTAAAAATTGCATTAAATGATTTTTTCTCAAAAGAAATCCTACAATATAAATTGTTTTATTCAATTTAATTTTCAATAAAACTTATAAAATTTTAATTATTTTTTTATTAAAAAATAACTTTTAACGATGAGCATACGCACCTTTTTTTTCCTCGTTACATACTTCTCACATATTTTTCCTCATGAGCATCTTTTTAGCGTTTTTTTAATAATTATATTTATCGAATTTCTCTTTGTTAAAAAGATATAATAATATTCACTCACTTCACGACAAAAACAGTAAAAAACAAAAGCCGTAATTGTCATCGTAGTTGGACTTCGTAGTCGTTACATTTTAAGCTAAGCAAAATCGGTTATAATTGTAATCAAATTTTGATGAAAACTCTTAATGGAGGCAATTCACCGCTAGATGGACTCATGAGCGATCATCGATGTCACGTGATATCCGCTCTTTGTTTACGAAGATTTTCAATTGAGTTCTTCGTGGAGTTCACTAAGAAAAATTATTTGTCTTAAAATTAATTAGACTATTTTAACAGCCTTTTCTGCTTATAACCCAGTGTTTACATTTAATTTAATCATAAAAAATAAATTTATTAATTATTACAATAGTTATAGTCAGAGTCCGACAAAAATGCGAAAATCTTAGGAGCCAGGGAAAATTTTTAGGACCCAGCTATAATATTTTCATTTGCGAACATAGTAGTCACCTGAAAAACTAGTCGCCAAGGCATTTTTTTAGTCGCCCGGGATTTGTCAGGCCCTGGTTATAGTGTTTTATTTAGTGCTAATTTTATGTAATGAAGAACTTCTAGTTTTTAACTAGATTTGTTGAACTAGAAGTAAAGCCATGCTACGGCTTACTTTGTTTGCATTGCTTTAATCGCTGCCACGTGACCAATAACGTTTCTTGAATTAATTGCCTCCATTCTATTCGCAATCTTAATCCGATGCGTCGATTTCTTGCAGTCGATTATTTTTTGTCATTCACTCCAAAATCATACATGTTTCTTTTTTCTTGTATTTTAAGATATATTTTAGTAAAAATGCAATTTTAAAATATTCCCGTTATACTAAGTCCAAAAAGGCTTGAAGAAACTAAACATTTGCATACAACACGCCTTTATTTTTCATCCAAAACTGTTCCTTCTTAAACCAATAAGTGCAAAAAGTGAGAAAACATTTGGTTGTATTCAAACGCAATACCAAATTTTTACTGAATGCGGCACAATGTGAAATATACGATATTAATATTTTCCCATTAGCTTATAATAATAACTCTAGTTAAAAAAAATATATTTTTTTTCTCAATTCCTTTTATATATTTGCCAAGACGAGAAAAAAGATTCGTTATTTTAAAGGCGCATTACAATATTAAACCAAAAATAGACAGAGCTCTGTATTTCATCCGTGTCGAATAAAAGTAGCTTCCGGCAATCGTTTTCTCCTCAGATTCGAACGTATTTTGCAATGACTGCACGTTCTCGGATGATGTCCTTAGCTTTTCGAGAAAGAACGAGGGAAAAATGTATTACTAAAAAGCTGTAAAGGACTTTCCCATTTTCGCTTTGCTTTTTCTGCAGAGAGGCGACTCTTTTGATGCCGAGACGGGTTTTTTTAAAGTCTTTTTGGTATAAAAATTTTTACTCTTTTAATACTTTTTTCTGGGGATTTAAGAACTAGCTAAGATGAGTTTCTCTATTTTGAGAAATAGTTACGAAATTTGCTGTAAATCATGAACTACTGAAAGACGTAGTCAGACTAATAGCACTTTCATTAAAGAAAAACATCTTGTCAAATGTAAGACACAAATAAGCACAATTAGTTTTCACTAAGGATGACGGTGCGAAAACCTCCAAATGATATTTAACCTCTTGAGACCCCAGAACTAAGCACAAGCAATTTTGACGGAATTTTTTAGTTCTTTGATTTAAAAAATGATTACAAAACAAGATAACTAATTTTTTTTAATTTTAATTAATAATTAGTTTAAATAACAATTAATGCCCGTTTTCCATGTTTAAAACGAAGTAAACTATATGTTGATTAATTTCAAAATACAGTGAAATCTGTGTCAATTGATCACTTCCGGTGCAGCACTTTAATGGTCAACTTATAAAGGGCGAAGATGGTTTTTGTTTTGTTTTTTATATTCATTTTTTAAAGAACTAATTGGAATACATTTAAATTTAGCTTGATGTATTAACCTTACTTTAAAACTGTAATTGGCTATTTTATTTCAATAATTAAAAATATCATTCGAGAAATTAAACCCGAGCGCCTTACAATGCATCATACAACTTTAAAATTAATATACTTAGCTGAAATAAAGATTAATATCTTATTAGTCATGTAAGTTGTTTATTTGATGGTAAATATTCCCTAAAATACATAATTGTTCAAAATGTCTATCTCCAATAGAACAAAAAAGAAGAAATTTATTTGAAAAAAAAAATGCTCATAATAGTTTTCCCATTGGATGAGTTAGAGAGAGGTTCAGACAAGCTTTAAAATGACCGTTTCGTTCATGCAGATAAACAGTGGTGTAACATTAAAACATTAAGAAAAATATCTTGCAAAATATATTTTAGCTACTGGGGCATATAAGTGGTCAACATAGGCAGGTGGTCAAGTTTCGAAGGTTTCCCTACATTATATAGTATAGGGATAATTTCTTTCCTGACAAAAGCGGTCAACTTACAGAGGTGGTCAACTTTATAGGCTTTACTGTATATTATATAGATTACATATGCTAGTGCACAACTATATTCGAAAAGTTTTCACAATAGCATAAAGTGTTTTTTGCAAAACAATTTAATCTAAAAACAACCCGTAAAAATAACGAAACAAAACCCTCTGAATGCTATGAAACCTTACCAAAAACAAGCGTCAATAATAGCTTCCCCGAAAACTATTTCAGATAAAAACCCTCTATCAAAACGGCAAAACAAAAACCACATGCACTATAAAAACTTAATTACACCCAACAAATTCTTCCGCAACTCAAGAAAAGTTCAAAACTCCCGCATCAGATAAAAGAATAATTAAATTCTGATATCCGGACCGTGGCAAGCTAACACCCTTCCTAAAAGCATCTTTTTTTTTCCCCCTGGTAAGCCCGGTAGAAGCGGAAAGGCCATTTTTATTCGATGTCCTATTTTCCTCGCAACAGCTAATGTCTTTGAAGATAGGGATCGATAGCAGCGATGGTATATCCGGGAGCATCCGGCCTTATCTTGATGTCCGGCAGAGTGGAATCTATTTAGAAAAGGGAGCTTTCGCAGAGAGCACTTTTATGGATAGCCTTTTGCATCTGAGCGAGAGAAAAAAGGGATTGGTAGTGTCAATTAAGGAAAAAGAGCCTGAGGGTAGTGCAAGATATTCATGATGCTAAAAATAGTGTAAACAAATAAACAAACTTATAGTTGCTACAGATGAAGTTCTTGCGCGTAATAATGTACTGAAATATTTAATGCGAAAATTTGTCCATTTTAATAACTATACTGCTGTTTCGAAGTATTTATTTTTTAAAATCCATCGATTAATTCTTAAGAATCATTCTTCAATTTTCCGGTAAAAAAGCTTTCTGAGGGATGTTTAATAACTAGCAAATGTTCTGAAATTTTAACGGATCAAATCAAAGGCAAAATAATTATGTGTATATACCCGGCAGCAGAAATTGCGCAGCACGGCAGCGAGCGCTGCAGATTTATGTTAAAGCTTGCAGATTAATTGGCCTTACAAAAAAAATTAATATTAGTTAGTTTTTTACTACTACGATCCTTAGTTAAGTATTAATGATTCAGATAAATGGTTACAGTGTTTTCACTAACTTATATAATAAGTAATTTTCAGCTATTAAACTGTGTTGTATTGTCTTTACTTCATTTTCTCTTAGCTTGCATTGATTGCATGTCAATTTTAGATTTTACTAATTTATTTACAAACTGAATAATTGTAATTTTTATTCATTGCCTGCGTGCATTACTGTTACATGCCAACTATTTTAAATGCATAGTTTGCTCTTTTTGATGATTGTAATTTTAGTTTCACATCAGTTGATGTCGCAGATAAATTTAAATTGTCACTTCTGAAACTCGTGCTGCAGACTGATACCGAAAATTCTGCTACTGGGTGCATATACAGTGAAACCCCGATTTTACGTTTCTCAAGGGACTGGGCAACAGAAACGTAAAATACGGGAAAAACGTAAAAAACGGGAAATACATAAAATACGGGAAATACATAGAATGCAAAAATTAAATAGAAAAAAACTAAAGGTAGTAAAGATGACTCTTTCAAAAGGTATAATATCTATATTTTACGAAAAGAACATTATTATACATACCATTTTAAGATAATTTTAACACATTTAGATGCGATTCTTGGCGTTTAGGTTGAAAATAACCCGTAATAGTGGATTGTTTTTTAGTCATTGAGTTCAAAGGGAATGCAGCACCTTCTAGGGTTGAAATACGTTGCAAGTTTTTTTCCTGGTCTTTATAAGAAAGAAAATAGTCTTTAACTATTTGTAAGCTCTTCATTGCAATAGAGAAAGAAGGGGCGGGCTGTGCTTCCGGTTCTTTTTGTTGATCTTCATTGGCTGACGAAAAGTACAGGCGGAAAAATATTGCTTATTTTAGAACTTTTTTTTTTTTTTTCACTTTCCAGGGAAAACGTAAAATGCGGGAAATTTCATATATAACAAACTTACAATCCGGGTTAAATTAACATTATTAGTATACGGAAAAACTGGGACCTGATGAAAAAAACGTAAAATGCGGGAAAAACGTAGATTCGAGGGACGTAAAATCGGGGTTTCACTGTATATGAATTGTTTATTTCAACTTTCAATCGTTACAACAACTCTTAAAAACAAATTTTTTTTTTCAGGATATAGAAAAAAATGGCTTATGAAAAGCTGGAAAACTTTTAGGAACTTAATTTTAAAGACATTCTAAATAATTACTGATTTTGTTTTTATTTTAATAGTTAATTAGTTGTGAATTAAAAAGAAAAAAAGTGCATAAATTTAAGTCTAGCTAAAATCAATAGGGATTTTCATGTAAGTTTGTATGAAATATTAGTGAATAATATGCAAACAAATCAGAAGTAATGAATAAATTAATAAAGAGATAAACAGCTCTTCTTTCGATGATTTTATTAAGGAAAAAAAATTATTTAATTTTTATATGTAAAAATAGAAGAAAAAGCCGTTTAATGATTTATTCCACCTCAAGAACATTTCTTAATATTTCCCGCTATTAGAGATGTCCACTTCGTGGGAGCCGTCGGTAGTTTCTGACCACTCATAGCACTTAATATATGACGCAACAGAAGAGAAAACAAATGAAAAAAGTTCTCGGATCACTAAACGCTGTTTATGGAGGAAACGAACCCATTAATTTCTCTTTCACTTTCGTTGCAGGTTTACTGTATTTATGAGGTGAGATTTTTTCTTTTTGTCACAATTTTCTCTCACCCGTTATAAAAAAGTATGTTAGAAGTCCGAAAGTATTGTATCATTGAAATAACTTCAGAAGTATTCGCTAACGACTCTTACTGCTGAAAGTACACACAAGGAATTAAACTTTTTATTTATTCTGTTTTATAAACAAAAAGGAAAAAGTTGGAAAAATAAATTGAAATAAAGAAAATTCGTCTCGTGGATAGAGAATTAAAACAGCCAATTTTATCAACTAAACCCTCTTCCCCGACAACGAATATTTTGCAAGATCTGTAGCTGAAAGACCGTGAACCAACTGCTCACATTAATCCTTGTGCTGGTCGTTCAAGTGCAATATTAACACTACACTGTTAAAAAGTTCCGTAAGAAAATTGTAAAATAACGATCTATTTGATTGTTATTTTACTATAATTAATTACAACAGTTGAATAACCGTTAAAAAGATGGTACTCAAACCGCTGATTGCGAAAAAAATCCTTTAGTCTCTGCTTATCCTAAAAAACGTTTAACGAACCGTCATTTTCAAGTGCTCAATAAGAATCGGGAGTCCATCTTGGTTGCGAAACCTTACGGTCGTACGCTGTTTTAAAATATGAATAAAGATTTATCAGTTCAAATCTGCATGCGTTTAGATGAAAGAAATAGAAAAAAAGTGGCTTAAGCAGTGGTTATTAAATAGAAACACATACACACGTAAATCAAAAATTGGAGACATCGGATTCCCGAACTGTTTGCGAATGAGCGAACCCATCATTTGAGATGCTGAAGAAGATTGCTTGTATTTTAATTTTTGCAGCAAAAAAAAAAAAAAAAAAAAAATGATTTTCGTCCATATACAGTAAATTTAGACTAGAAATGACTTTGGATCCAATCAAAAACAGAAATCTAAATTTTGAGGCAGCTTGCCTGTTGGAAAAGAAGATTTATTGATAAACAAAAGGCCCATTCACGTGGTAGCGCGCAATGTTGGTATTCCATACACCCGGGTTCGATTCCCGCAAGCTTCGTTTACGGTTTCTACGCGTCGAAGATTCTACGCCTCGAAATGGTTAAAAAACGGTAAAAATTTTGTTTTGAAACCAATTTTAAATGGTTATAAAACCGCAAACTTTTGTATTGCTTTTTAACCAAGCTGATTGGAAATGGTTAGATCCCGTAAAGATAGAGAAATGTTCCAAACCGTAAATTTAACTGTGAATTAGATGGACAGACAGCTGCCGGTCATTTAACCGTAATTTCATGATGAAATTTCTAACAGTGTAACACCTGATGAAGAACTTTCTCCTAATGTAACGTTAAAATAAGTGCAAGAAATAAGGCCATTTCCTAAATCAGAGCGTACAAAAATCATGTCAACAAAGGCAGAAAACCCGATAAGTGCAGAGTTCTTACTGACACCCAAGAAAAAATGAAATTGAATCAGGGACAGAAAGGAGAAAAAAAAGGTGAAATTAAGAAGGTGGCAAAGAAAAAAAAATGAGAAATTAAGGACAGCCCTTTTTAATGATATCCGCGGAAAATCAAAAAAGAAAATTAACAATAGAAAAAAAGTTGATTAAACAATCGACGATTCGTTTCATCTATCCGATGAGAATAATATTAATATTCAAGAATTAATTAAAAGGAATGAGGAAAAATATGAAGAAGAAGCAAGATATGATTAATTTTTTTACAAAATCACCCAGTTGAAGAATCAGTTGATTAAATGTGTGGTTGTGTCTTTCACAACAAAAACTCCAATAAAACATTATGTCGGACAAATTACAGATGTGAGTGATTAATCCAACAGTTAAATTTGTCAGAAGAGTAGAGAGGACGTCCACTTTTGTGTGGCCTCAAGAAACTGATAAGAGGGAAGTCCTAAAAGAAGACATACGTGGTAGTTTTTCTCCCATCACCAGTGATCAGCAGCCGGGGTGGATTTTCCTTCCCTGCATCTTTTTTAAATTTTGATGTATGCTAATAATTTGTTTGTTTTATTATCAATGTACATTCTATTTGAATATCTTATTTTTTAAAGTAAATGTTTGGATTATTTATTATTGTGATCAAAAATACTTTTGTTCACGTTACTGAGTTCGTACGGTGCTTTCTTATTGGTGCCTTCCGTGTTACTTCTACTTCCACTTCAGCTGACTTTATTCTCATTGGTTTGCTGGTAAATTATAGGCTACATAAGCCATGTTTTTGTCGTTTTGTCTGCTGCATTTGTATGTTTTTGCATCTAGAAGCTCCCTATCGCATTGAAAAAGGGATTCCCAGCAATCCCGAAACATATGTCTGTATTTTAATGCTAATTTGTGCTTTCTTAACGTGAAAAAAAAAATTTATTACAGTTTACTTGCCACAAATTTAATTTATTATTTTATTTATTATGATTATTTTTTAAACATTATATTAATGTGTGCAATGAGAAATACATTAAATACTTTTGTGTCATTAAATATAAATTTATTTTGTTTGAATGTATTTAGGTACTTACTGCTTAAACCTGATTCTATTGACTTAATTTATTCATAAGATTTGGCTCAAGGTAAGTGACCCAAGGTACAATAAATGGTACAGCGAGATTCATTGTACCTTAGGTAAATTAAATTTTTTTAACCAAAAAATCCATTCGTAATAAATGTGAAGATAAATTATTAAAAATATAACAAGGTGTCACAGGTCGTTGAATAATATGGTACCAGAGGTAACTTGAAAATATTGTTATTTTAAAAGTAGTGACACCCAGAAAAAAACTGACTTAAGGTACAAGGATCTCCCCCTTTATACATAATATTATATTAATATCCAATCATTTTTTGTAAAATATAGATTGTTTTAAACAATTAGAATATCTTAAAGGAGTATTTGACATGAAACATAATTAGTAAAAGGATAACATGCAAAATCTTCAAATTATCAATGCAGTGATTGTATCACGGTTTTCTGCAGTTTGAATATCCAAAAAAATGTATTTTGTAAAATTAAAATGGGCAGAATGTATACTACCAATATTGAGCTACCTTCCACGAACACCACGTTTTGAGATATTTGTGTCGGACTTTTAAAAAATGTCAGCCATGATCTTTCAATAAATAATTTAAGATAAATGTACCAATGTATCCATAAGAGAACTATCCAATGACAACCTAAATTGACACCAAATATAGATTTAACAGGAACATATATGAAAACATTTACCTCATTTAAACGTTTTCTTGTAAGTCTTCTATTATTTACAATTAAAATATAATTGTTATTTCATATGTATCAAATATTTTCTCTGATGCATGTATTTCAAGTAATGTTTAAAAACTTGTTTTTTTCTTGTACGATGAATGTAAAAATAACTAT
Source organism: Octonoba sinensis (assembly GCA_038502835.1). Classification (NCBI taxonomy): domain Eukaryota; kingdom Metazoa; phylum Arthropoda; class Arachnida; order Araneae; family Uloboridae; genus Octonoba; species Octonoba sinensis. The sequence continues at coordinate 14,820,781 of CM076604.1, forward strand.
CTTTTTTCTACATTTATACTAATAGTTGATGGTTAGCACCAAAGAGACCATTTCGTTTGTATATTGAGAAAGGTACATAGAACCCTGACCAGACGGGAAAAGTTCTGAACGAACAACTGCATCCACAATTACGAAATGGGTTTAAAAAAAAAGAAAGAAAACTACATTTTTATGCGTGATTAAACTACACCACAGAATAGAGCTATGAGCAACGCTAAATATTTATCAGATAATGATGTTACTGTACTTGATTAGCCCAGGGAATTCTCCCCATATTGACAAGATTAGGAACATCAAGGGATTGGGAAAAAGAGAAATCGGTAGACTATTCTTACTTCTGAAAGTCTAGCTGAAGCTGTAATCGAGATATAGTGCAATGATTCAATCATCAAATGCGATAAAAAAAACAGAATAACACATAAGCATAACTAGCTGCACAAATGGCTGAATAAATAATTTTTAGTTCTAGTTCATATCATCTAGAACATACACGGATATAAAAATTTTTCATGGAATGTTTTTATCTCTAAATAAGAAATAAACATAAGAATAAAACACTTTTCCCAGTTATAACATTTTCTAGAAAATGGAAAATAAAATATCTCCAAATTACTTGTGCGCGTCTATTACCGTAGCAAGTTACATTAATATAACGAAGACGTAGAATTACCAGACAAAGTGCATCACTTTAATTCCATGTTTTTGCATTATTATAATGGAGAATTTAAAAGTATAAATATTTTTATAAGTTGGCTTAGTGGTAAGGCGCAGGTCTCGTACTCCCAAGGTCGCAGGTTCGAACCTGGCCCAAGTCGGTGGATTTTCAAGATGCAGAAAATCGTCTGCGCCCATGTCGCATGATTGTGCGGCATGTTAAAGATCTCTTGAGTATCCGTCTGTCTTTTATACTGTTGGATAAATTAAATACCTAATGCGATTCGCAACAAATGAGAGCTCAGGTGCCGCCATTTAGGGGAAATTGAGCGTCAAAATTTGCAGTTGTGCTACTTGAAAAAAATGGAAGCCGATTACTGGGGTACGCACTAGGTCTGCAAAGGTTAATGACCAAACGCTGCCCCATGAGAAAGAAAAAAATATATATATACAATGAGAATTGACATCTTTTTTTTCTTTTTTAAACCGAAAAAGTCTTGAACAGTCTATAAATTTTTAAACAAGATTATACTAAGCTGTATAACTAACTGTAGAACTATCTGCCACAGGAATGTTTCGAAAAAATACAGTTTCTTCTTTGCTCATTAGTTTTAGAGTGAACAAGAAGTGCCGTCTAGAACTATAAGAGCCTACTTTCCCGTATACGCTAACCACTAATTTACAACCTAGCTATTCCTATCTCTTAGTTAGCAATAGTTCTTTATTGCTTCAAACATATATTTTTCAACTGGTATTACATATCTTTTTTACTAACTAATTAATTCAGAAATATTTTTAAAAATCTCCTTAAAAAATATTACAGGAAGGAAGACTTGCTTCGCTCTGGTTGAATTTCATATTCGTACATGTTCTACGCCATAAGTTCCTTCCGCGATAAAGCATGTTTCAAGCAAATCCATCTCTTAGATCAGGATTTATAATGGGAAATAAATTTCCCCGCAGGCGATAATGTTATATGTTTTTTAACTGTTCAAAAGTGACAAAAAACTTTTCAAAACAAAAAATATTTCCCGTCGAGAGCTCCTTCTAATGGGCTTGTCCAAAGAACCTTGGATTTTTTGACCAGGGTTTGTAAAATGCTTCATATTTCCCCCAATACAGCTAATGTTAAATTTTTTCAAAATTGATCGAAAAATTTCAAATAAAAAAAATGATTCAATTCATAAAATATGAAAGGAGTTATCTTCGTCGAAATATTCCGAATGCAAAAAAAAAAGTCTTCGAATTGACAACACCCTTAGTTATTGGAGGGGGTAGACTGCAGACACACACCACATCCCCCCCCCCCCCCCATCTCAAAACCCTACTTTCAAGTTTTTTATTTTTCAACTTTTAGTTAATTACTTCACTTATGTTTGACTTTTCTTTGTTTTTAACAATATTTTTACAATACCATTGAATCTTCTTTCACACTTTATTATTATTATTGTTTTTATTGAGGAAAATTCTGATCTGAAGTTGCAATTTAAGTATTCTTTTGAGAAAATCAATTGTTCAAAATTGTTGAATAGAGATTATTTTCCGAAATGCAATTACATTCTAATGATCATGTATATTATTTTAAATGACTTCATTTATTTTTCAGATGCCTTCCTTTCAAAATTATTGCTTGAAAACAAAATGAATTTTATACAAAACTTGCTTAGCAATTTTCTATTTTCGCATTGTTTATTCAATGCAAGAAAGTGTGCTTTGGTACTTAAAACGACTCGCAAATGAAAATAAGAAAAATTAGGATTAGTTATAGAAAGCGAAATTCCATCTTGGTTTGTTATTTGGCTCAACCAGACGTGGACTAACCACTCAGAATGCACTCTAGTTAGTTACATAGTATAGTGCAAAGTGACTGATGAGCAAGCTAGAGTTTTCGAACATACAATTTCTTTCTATCCAAACGATTCCATTTCATACTGCCTCATTTCGATTCAAGAACATGCGTCCATCCAGAAATTGTAAAAGAAGCGAAATTTCCTTATTCCCCTCGCGTCCCGGACGAGATCCAATGAAATGTTCACTTCATAGAATTCATATCTGAATAATGCATTCAAAATCTAGATCCAGGGTCATATAAACTTATTGAAACCGATGCCACCGAAGAGAAATAACGTGCCCTCGAAAAGAAAATGGTGTCGAAGAAGGCCTTATTTTTGGAATAGTCTCTCGAAAATAGAGAACAGTTTTGAAACCATCTATTGTTGCTTGCAGAAATTTAATTGCAGTCGATGGCTAATCTAATTACAACCGATTCCGACGACAAAGAAAGTACTTTTAGGAGGTGTTACAGTTATACGTGAAAATTTTTAGAAAAAAGTAAAATAATATGTAATAAAGACGTCAACAGTACCAATGTAACCATATGTCAGTTATGGTTACATTGGTCATTTAAGAAAAGCTTATAGAATAATATCAATACTTCACAATTTCGAAGTTTATCTATCAAAATATTACATTCCAGCCCTATATTAGTACAGGAATGAGTTAAAAAGATATAAATACTTAAAATATAAACATCTTATGATTTAGCACTATAGCGATTAAAATATTACATTCCAGCCCTATATTAGTGTAGCATACAAAGCATACAAAGAAATGAAATACTTATAATAACAATATTTTATAGTTTAAAAGTATACCCTATTAAAATATTATATTCCATCGCTATATTAGTGTAGGTATGAGCATGAAAAGAAATAAAAACTTAAAATATCAACATCTCGTAATTTAGCAGTGTACCTATTAAAATATTATAGACAGCCCTATATTAGTGTAGGACTGAACTTACAAAGAAAAACACAGTTAAAATATCAACATCTTATAATTTAGCAGTATACCTATTAAAGTATTATAGTCCAGCCCTATATTATAGTAGGAAGGAGCTTGAAAAGAAATAACATACTTAAAATATCAACATCTTATAATGTAGCAGTATACCTATAAAATATTATAATCCAGCCCTATATTATAGTAGGAATGAGCTTGAAAAGAAATAAAATATTTAAAATAACAACATCTTATAATTTAGCGGTATCCTAATAAATATTACATTCCAGCCTTCCAGCCTTGTATTAGTGTAGGAATGAGCTTGAAAAGAAATAAAATACTTAAAATATCAACATCTTACAATTTAGCAGTGTACCTATTAAAATATTACATTCCAGCCCTGAATTAGTGTAAAAATGAGCATAAAAAATATTTAAAAGCACGTTTAATCATACCTGATCACAAAAAGATGGTTTCTTGTAGGCCCAAGCTGACAGTGCTAAACAAAACTGTAACATCTGAAAAGGCAATAAGTTTGAAATTAGGAAAGTAATATTTCTATTTGAAAAATTAAAAAGCTTAATATTTATTGCACATTGTAATTGTAACACAAACAATAATTAATGCTCATGTGGAATGAAATCGAATTTAAGAATTCTACGTAGTAAACATTTCTAGTTTCTTTCCGCATTATGAAAGTTAGAAAATACCTTAATTTTCAAATGAAAGAAACTAATCAATTTCTTTGAATTAGCAAGAGTTCCTTTTAATTCTCTAAACCTTACTATGTCATATGCAAAAAGAGCTGTTCAGTTTGCATTATCATTATTCATAGCAACTTAACCAATATCAAAATAATGCACACATGACCAGTAAAGTTGAGTTGCTATCATCCTTCTGCGAAAAGACGAGTTACTTCTTAAAGCTACGGGATAAAATGGACGATTTATTCAAAGTTGTGTACTTTTCTTAAATCTGCATATTTTTGGATGTTTTGAGATTTTTTTAGTGCAAAAAGCACCTTCATTCGACTAAGCTGTTCTCCCAGGTTAGGCACGAATTATTCATTCCTGTAACATTTTAGGTAAAACCTGGAGAGATGGTGCAGTCGGAGAAATGGCGCCCTTGAATTTTTAGAGGAGGTGTGATTGCACCGAGATTTCAGGTAGTTGTACAACCACAACAGCACAGTGTCTACTTCAACTCTTATCCTTTTTCTCTGAAAATGTATGACACAACATCGTTTATATTGTTTGCTTTCCGAATGTAAGAGTTTGAATTCTCGTCTCTTTTAATTTTCATTGTTAGTTCCTTTGATTTTCATTGTGATGAGAGTACTGCAAGATAAGTTTTAAGCAAACGTTTTTTCAGATATTTTCGACAATTTACTTGCAGTTATTATTAATAGAATCTACTTATTATCGACAGCCATCTCCCATGTGCGTGAACCACCCATGGGCAATCTCACCCGCAATATAAGGGGAGAAGCGAAAAATAGCTGTCTTGGCTTTACGCCTGCCGCCCTTTTAACACATTGTGTGCGGGACACGTGCTAGTGCGGGTTAGTGTAACGGCATGGTTTCTTTGTATCGCTTTTAGAGAAAGAAGTAGTAGCGTGGTATACACATTTTTTGCTATTCCTTGTGCAAAATGAAATGGAACAGAGCATCTCAAAACACTTTTGCAGTGATATACAAAATCATAAACTGCCCATACCGCTAATTAGTTTTATGATTGCTATTTTCCTTTTTTATAATGTAAGAATGATTGTAAATAATGTAATTAAAAAAATAAAACTATATATTTCTATTTGACTTTTCATATTTGTGATGCCATTGTAAATTTATTCACTAAAAATTTTATTTTTTGGTTACAACAATCATAATATTATATATTTTAATATAAAATACGAAAAGTTTAGGTTAAAAAATTAAATAATTTTCGATTTATTGAGATTTAACTGAATAACTAAATTTGCGCGCAAAACCCCCGAGCCCGGCACGATTCCGCCGCGAAATGTACACGCTCACATTGTATTATATTACAGCATAGCAAGGAAATTGAGATAATAATGAATACAGAAGGAATGAGGTCTATAATATGCATTAAAGGTTTGGGAAAATGTTGATATTTTCATTCTTTTTTATCATGTTTTCCAATTGTGCGCCAACACCAACGGCTTTCTCTTACAGTTCTGCCATTATGGAAAAAAAGCAAAGAAAGGGCTGAACCAAGGTAATTTATGAGTCAGATATTTTGGGAATTCTCGCTTTTATTACAGTAACCCCTCGTTGCTGGTCATTCGGATATATCGCGCTTATTCTATGTCTCCGAAAATATTATGCAGAGCGATTCTACTTCTACTGGTTGACGTTTTACTTGTTCTTTTTGCATTAATCCTAATGCCCATTGAATCAAAGAGACATGTCTACTGCCGAAGGAGAACAAAAAATACTCCTTTATAGCAGTGCCGGATCTAGGGTGAGGCAAGCCGGGGCCCATGCCCCGGGCGGCACTTCTGGCGGGAGGCAAATGCAGCTGTGATGCACAAAAGGAAAAAAAGGAAGAAGAAGAAGAAAGAAACGAAAAAAAGAAAAAAGTTTAATTCAGCAAATTTAACTTTTGGAACAAAATTAAAATCCTAGTTCTTACGTTTGAGAAGACAGACACGTGACTCTTCGGGTCTTAGTAAGAAGAAGGGGAGTGGGTCCTGCCCCCTGGATTTGAAAAAAAAAATGCCAATTTTGTTCTGCATTTTTATAAGTAAAAGCGTCTAAATTAAAAAAAAATATATGTTTCCTTTTTTTCCTAATAATTTTGCAGTCCCAAATGCATCTCTTCTGCCCTCAATATGCACCAATTTGCATATAATTTTCAAAATTTTCAGAATTGCATATCTACAGTAAAGGGGGGTGGACCCTTCACATGGCTCTAACCCCCTAATGTTGAGCTAAAAAGGACATGTCGTGAGAACATTAACGAAAGTTTATCAGTGACCCAAAAGTGAACAATCATCAAAAAAAGAGTGAAAAAAAAAATGCCCAACGCAGAAAAAATATATGAAATATCAACAATGATTGGATGGAAGGGGGGGGGGGGGCATTTTTAAGTCTTGCCCCATCTCAGAAAACTCCAAGATCCGGGACTGCTTTATAGATACCTTTTAGCACAGAAAGGATTCGCACTTGGCTGAACAAATCCAAATTTGACAATCCCCATAACCAAGAAAGGGAGCGTGACAGGTAAAGGAATTTTCTAGAAAGAAAATGGTTGACATCGTTTTCATACCATGTTCAGCAGGTGGCATGCGCAGGTCCACTCAATTTACTTGCACGTTTTGAGTTATTTCTAATGGCATCGGTTATGCCGCGCATCCGGATATATCGCGCTTTTTTGCTGTCTCCCGACAAGCGCGATATAATGAGGGGCAACTGTGTTATTATTATATACGTATGTAATATCGATTCCTGGCGTCAGGTGTCGCTTTCCGAAAAATCCACAAAAGGTTATTCCTTCTGTTCCAGTCAAGGGCCCACCCCCCATTCAGACCCCCTATGGTAGCTTAGTGGTTAAGATGCCGGATTTCCAACCGGGAGGTCGACCAGCTGAAGACCCACCACGTACACTTGGCACGTGCAAGTAAAATCCGTGGACCCCACTACCTCCACTATATCGCGCCCGGTCGAGGGCCTCCTTAAAGCCTAGTGCTAACATGGAAGGAGGTTGGAGGAGAAAAGTACAAAAAGAGACCCCTATCTCTCATCACCTTTTTAACATCTCCCTATCCAAGTATTTATTATTATTACATTTTTATAGCAACTGAAACTAAATTTAAGTAAAGTTCAACGATGTTGGAAAACGTCCATCTCCTTTCAACATCAATGGCTTTATACTGCTTTAATCAATGAGAGTTTTTTCAAATGAAGCATAAGAATATAAATAATTAGCTGATCCTCCACAGATCATCTGTGGGCTATAAGTTCAACAACAAAGAACCGGAAATTAACCATTTTAAAATGGTAAAAAACGCTTTAAATTTGGAAAAGCTTAAGAAAAGATCGCTAGATATAAACATGAGAATAATCTGTCGATATAAACAAACTAAGTTTTTGCCACTCCAAAGAATCGGACATTAAAAACGGAGTTATGAAAGGAACTACATTTTAAGAAACTGAAATAAATTTTAAGTCCGTAAATTACGAAAATAAACACAAATATTAAGTTACTTTTTTTTGCTAATTATTAAACAAATTTTAAAATATTGTTTTTCCATAGTTTTTTTTTTTTTTTTTTTGGCATTATTTCAGTATCGCAACGTACCGCACATTTTAATCGTAACTGGTCCACTTTGGGGAAATATATATGTCGTAAAACCCCGTTAAAACGCGGGTGTCAGGGGACATGTTTGGCACCCACGTTATAACGTAACCGCGGTATAGTGAAACTATACCGCGGAACCACATTCACGATATAATACTCGTTTTTGTTTCATCATTTTTTACTTTATCAATTACTCGTAACTTTTCTTCCCCCTGTAGCATGTTTTTTTCTTTGCTGCCATTTTATTCACTGTAATTGCTGTGCAAGAAGCACACAACTCAGCTGCGCAATAAATCTATCGAGCGATAGGTTATAAACCAACTGTGCTCCGACAAAAAAAGTGGCTTAAAAATCTCTTTATGTTATCATCATGGGATTGTGAAGAGGGAGAGATCTTAAGAAAAAATTAGATTTGGAAGAGGAGGAACGCACTTCTCACTGGGAAAAATATTTTCTTTTCAGGAATGCTAAAGAGTATGGAATACAAAGGTTGGTAGCGCTATAAAAGAAGTTAAACACGCATAACTAACTTCTGAAAGTGGAATAGTTAAACATTGAACTGTACAGTCCCTGACCGCTCATTTCAAGATAAGCCAGCTCGGGCTGGCTTTATTTACAATGCTAAATAAAGAATCTGCTTTAAATGACAATGATAAAGGGTGGTTTAAATGTCGAGGGACATGATAGTCACCGCGGTATATCCGATTCCACGGTATACTGAGGCGCGGTTTAACGGGGTTTTACTGTATATATATATAGATGATAATAATAATAATAAGGAATGAAATGTTTAAAGCATAAAATTAAAATGTCAAAAACTGATTCTCTTCTCTATATGAATAATTTCAACTGCTTTAATAAATGTAAACATTTCAACATCAAAGCATTTGTAGTTTAAATAAATATTATGCTTTTCCTGAAGACTTTGAAAACAGAAATTTAATTAAAATCTTTTGTTGAGAACGTTGTTCAAAGAACAAATACTACAGTGACTGACAATAAAGAGTCATTTGAAATGTTGTTACAATTAGATGCCAGAACTCTCCTTTCAATTGTTTTAAATCTCTGAAATACGCTTTCGTGCATCAAAGGTAATCAAACGGTGAAGCGCGTTTTACGGAGTTAAAACTAAATAGACTAGATTGACTCCAGAAGCACTAGCCTCTCTCTGCAATATTTAGAAAGAATTTCTATTTCCGATGTTGGATATTGCTTGCAATAGTTTTAGTCTCTTTTTCTGCTTGCGCTAGTTAATAATTGCAATACTATTATCAATGTCATAAACGTCAAACTTGTTTCTTCTTGTTGTTGTGTTGTTTTGTGTCGTGGTTGTTGTTTTGTGTCGTTGGTTGTTGTTTTGTGTCTTGGTTGTTGTTTTGTGCCGTGGTTGTTATTTTGTGCAGTGGTTGTTATTTTGTGTCGTGGTTGTTGTTTTGTTTCTTGGTTGTTGTTTTGTTTCTTGGTTGTTGTTTTGTTTCTTGGTTGTTGTTTTGTTTCTTGGTTGTTGTTTTGTGTCGTGTTGTTGTTTTGTGCCGTGTTGTTGTTTTGAGTCGTGTCGTTGTTGTCGTGGTTGTTGTTTTGTGTCTTGGTTGTTGTTTTGTGTCGTGGTTGTTAGTTTGTTTCGTGGTTGTTGTTTTGTTTCTTGGTTGTTGTTTTGTGTCGTGTTGTTGTTTTGTGCCGTGTTGTTGTTTTGTGTCGTGTTGTTGGTTTGAGTCGTGTCGTTGTTGTCGTGGTTGTTGTTTTGTGTCTTGGTTGATGTTTTGTGCCGTGGTTGTTGTTTTGTGCCGTGGTTGTTATTTTGTGCCGTGGTTGTTATTTTGTTTCGTGGTTGTTGTTTTGTTTCTTGGTTGTTGTTTTGTGTCGTGTTGTTGTTTTGTACCGTATTGTTGTTTTGAGTCGTGTCGTTGTCGTAGTTGTTGTTGTTGTTGTTGTCGCCGTCGTGTCCTCGCGCGCGGAGAGGAAGGATGGGTTCTCTGTTCCTGAGTCTTACGGCGGCCTTGTAGGCAGGAGTCCGATTTCTGCCCCTTTGAAAGGTCTCTTAATTTATATCTTGAACCATCTCCCAGATGAGAGACCGTCACCTGGGATGGACACCCTCAGAGGTATCGTTTCACTTGGAGGACATTGGAGCCATAAACGTAGCTCACAACGTAATAAATAATTCAGCTATAGAGAGGAAGTTTTTTTCGCTCTATTTGAAATATTACAAACGTTAACTCTTTCAAGACTTATTTCTAACTTTTCATTGAAAAAGTGTTTTTTTGACAGCCTATTTTACCATTAACAATATTACAGGAAAGTTTTTTTTTTTCTTTTTTTTCAATTATTATTATTATTTTAAATCTTGACTCACTCTTTGAAGCTAGGCCAACAGTCTTCTTGGAACGTCCGAAGGGACATATATGTCCCATAAAATTAGAAAAGATCTTTAAAATGCTCATATTTAGGTCATGTGACTCCTTCAAGGATAATTTATTTACAATATAAAAATGCATTTAAAGTCGTAACATTACTGAAAATATTCGAATGATTATTTTTTTTCTCTTAAGACAAGAAAAAAAGAAGAATTTTTCCTACCTTATCACCTTACTACTGCGTTAATTGCTTTAAAGAAAGAATGCTATTTAAGGAGATTTATTTCTGACGATTAAAGTTCATAGGAATGTAGACGCAATTTTTTAACGAGATCACAAATCAGAGTATTTTAAGTAGCATTATCAGGAAAAGAGATATATTTATCAACATGTGTTCTTTCTTTTTATCTTGCAATCTTAGTTTCTGGTTTACTGGATTAGTACGTCGAAGTACGTTCCTTCTGACATGCTGTTTATTTTTACTTTGTACTTAAAAAATGGTTCGTTAAAACTTCTCCAAACTTTTACCAATGCAGATAAATTCAAGATTAATTATTAATAATTCGATAACACTAAAAATGTCTATGCTATTCTAAGAAGATAAGAAATAATATAAAAAACAAAACGGAAAAAAATACTAGGGATACAGTTCCCCGTTTGCTTTAAAAATTAAAGCAAAGCCTTCATTAAAAATTGAAGCCCCCATTTGCTTTAAAATAAGTTTATTAAAAAACTCTTCCGTAATATTTTTTTCCTTTACTTTTCCAAAAAAAGAAACCAAAATTGTGAAATTTTAGTTTAGTAGGAATATTTTTGGATCAGAATATTTCAATCAGTTAATATTTGCTTAACGAAATTTTTTGAGATGTACTTAATTCTCCACACTGAATAAAAAAAGATCCTAGAATAAATACCAATCTAGTTTGTTTTTTATGCTTAACCCTTTATCTACTCACGGTAATTAGAAGTATCATTTCCAATAAATTCCATCCAGCAACCATTTTTACCAATATTGTGATGGTACTTTGCCGGGACAGTCCTTAAATTCCCCTTTTTCAGGATACATATCAGCAAGGGTTCTATAAAGAGAATTTTAGCGAGGAAAGGAGCGTAGATAGTTTTGAAATCGATCCTGTGTTTTGAACTTCCATTTTGTTCAGATCGCTCCCTTAGAGTTTCGGTCCTCAAAAGTAGTAAAATTCAAGAATCAAGTCACTGATTTTTTTAATGTGTTAGCTAAGAACTTAGAAAGCTATTTGATGAAATATTTTGATTAAAAAGTGCACGTAATTAATTTCATAAGGTAAATACTCTGTGGCGCTTATTAGCTGTAAAGAAATAAATACTTATAGACAGCATTTTATATATGCAAATCCATTAATTTTCAGTGTAAATACCTAGACAAATTATTTCTGTAAAAAAATTACTGCTGATCATAATGAAGTAGATAAAGGGTTAAACAATTACCAAGACAAGAAGTAAAAACAATGAAATGGTGTAAAAAAGTACCATTAAAAATGCTTGTGGCGAAGTGAAACGTTAAATAAGACAAGTAGACCCTTAAAAAACACTTCCAAAACATTAGAGATCCAGCCGGTTAGAACAAATATAATTCTAAAAACGTCCGCAACAAAAACAGCAACAAAGTGGTTTAATTAAAATGTGCAACAAAGTTTGATGATATTTATATAAAACTTTTGCTATTATCACATTCTATGCGAAAAAGTTTCACCCAAAAAAAAAAAAACACCTAGTTTGAATATTTTTTATCCTTTGATTGGGTGACATGCTGTTGACGTTGTGATGTAATTACGTAACAAAAAGGTTGAACCCCCTCCTGTAATTAAAAGAAGATTTTTTTTCCACCCTGGATTAATGGAGTTATGCAAGCATAGAACACTGGTCGTTTTGTAACTTTTTTAGGAGCTTGTAGTAAAAAAATGGCATTAGAAAGCTTTTGTTTATTATAGATTTTGAAAGAATTTCTTTAAGGCATAGTAATACATTGTCGCATCTATTGCTAGAAAAATAAAACAAAATATGATTTTTTTCCAAAAAAATTTAAGTGCATAGTAACAAGGAATTCATAAATTACTTTTAATTTCACTTGGTAGCATTCATGCTATTTCTGAGTTTTGTAAATTATTACCAAGAAATCCGAAATTAAAGGAAAATATTAGGTATGGTGCTTAAATATTTGTGGAAACATAAATTTACTAATTTGTTTACAATCAATTTGTGATAATCATACGTCGCCAATGGTGGCAATTCACCGCTGGAGGGACTCATGAGCGATCATCGTTGTCACGTGATATCCGCTCAAGTTCTACGTGGAGTTCATTAGGAAAAATTAGTTATCCTAAAATTAATTAAACCATTTTCACTCCTTTTCTGATTATAACCCAGTATTTACATTTAATTTAATCATTATAAAAGAAATTTATTACTTATTACAAAAGTTATAGTGTTTTATTTAGTGTTAATTTGATGTAATGTAGAAAACTTTATTTAGGTCTAGTTTTTAATTAGATTTGTGGAACTCGGAGTAAAGCGATGCTACGGCTTCCTTTGTTTACTTTGCTTTAATCGCTGTCACGTGACCAATGACGTTGCTTGGATTGCCTCCATTGTATAATCACAAATTGCTTTTAATTTAACTTTGTAGCATTTGTGAAATTTCTGAGATTCGAAATTATTGGCTAGAAAGACAAGAATAAAGTAAAACATTAGATGTGATGCGCACATATTTGTGGAAACTTAATTTTACTAGTTTGTTTATAAACAATTTAGGAGAATCATACTTTGCCAATTGAATTTTTAAATGCACAAAAATAAAATAAACACTACTTTACTTATATTAATATACTAAGATTTCTTTACATAGAATCTGAGCTTTTACTTTATTATTTTTTTATTAATATTTATTTAGTTTTCTTGTACTATTTTTTTAATTATCTTTACTTACATCAATTTGTTCACTTTTTTCACGTAATTATTTTCTCTTATTATGTTTGCTTACAACATTTATTTTAATTTTTAATGACAATATTTTGTTTACATTTATCATAAAAATTTTAAATTATCTTACTTGCAATTTTAGAATTTTTTTAAATGTGTTTTTTTAACATACATATCCTTTTACCACATTCAGCTTATTAAGGATGTATTAAAACTAAACTTCAAACTTACAACTTCTTTATTCTCAAAAATTTAAAATTTTGGCACATCGTCTTTTTTTTAAAGGCATATGTTAAATAAACTTAAAAAGTTGGCAGTAGTTATTCAAAAGGCAACAGTATTACAGTTTTCTGAAATTAGAATGAGTTACATTTGAGATTTATATAACTAAAATGTAGCTCGATACTTTAATTGTTAATAGCATTAAAGGTACATTCCACGGTAATGGAGGCAGTTCAAGCAACGTTATTGGTCACGTGGCACCCATGATGTAAACAAGGGAAGCCGATGCATCGCTTTACATCGAGTTCTACAAATCTAATTAAAAATAAAATAATTTTTATAAAAAAAACAGAACCGACTTCAAATTATAAATTGCGCTAAAAAGTGAAAATTAAATTCATTTTTTAAACAACATCGATGTGACTTTTAAACGTAGTTTTAGAAGTCGGTGCAAAATTAGGATAGATAAAATCTTTTGTAATCATGAATCAATTACAAATATATTTATTTTCGCAGAATTAGCGACAGTTCCAATATGAAGTAGCAAATGGTATAATGGTAATTAGACTCATAATTTTGCACCGACTTCTAAAACTATGTTTAAAAGTCACAAATAAAAGTAAATTCTGGCTTATAATCAGAAAAAGCTGTGAAAATAGTCTAATTAATTTTAAGATAACTCATTTTGCCGAGTGAACTCCACGTAGAACTCCATTGAAAATCTTAGTAAACAAAGAGCGGATATCACGTGACAACGATGATCGCTCATGAGTCCCTCTAGCGATAAATTGCCTCCATTGACACAACATTTGGAAGCAAAAAGTTATCTTTAAGTAATTAGAATATAACTAAAGTATTAAATATAAAATAGTTTATTTTACTGTCTAATACAGCTACATTAATATATTAGTATCCGGCCTTATTTGAAACATTGTAATTCTACTCGTAATGAGAAAAAATAGTAAAAAACATTACAGTAACTGTCGCAACATGAAATAAACATATGTACTTGAAAATACAAAACAAATTCAAAAATCTGTGAATTATGAGCTTGTGACAAGGACATTTTGATTTAAATAAAAAACTAATGCATGTTTAAGAAGATGTACACTTGTGCTATTCTTCGGTTTTAGGCTTATAATTATTTATGCAAACAGAAAATAGTAGTAAATGACGCAACACAAACGAAAAACGGGCGCTTCTAATATTGATCTAGTATCAGCCAAATTATGTATTGTGAGGAAGGTTTTTTCTCACAAGGGGTAGGAAGAGTGCTTGTAAATAATTTCTGTATCCCGAAAAAGGTAAGAAAGTAATACTTGTTAAAATTTTTCATTTTAATGTTTCCCAAGGATGTCCTCTTTTACATGGAATTCACCAACAGTGAACATTAATTTACATAATTAGCAACACCAAATGTCGATCGTTTGGTGTTGCTAATTAATTTCGTATTCGATGAACACACTTTTCTGCAAAAGGTTTTCACTACAAAGGCACTATTAGTAAGGGAAAGCCATACGTACAGTCCCGGAAAACATTAGAATTTTCTTTTTCAATAGAGCACTATAATCTCTAGCAACACATGAAACGTGCCAATTTATCAGGAATAATGACTAATATATAAAATGCCAAGGGTGAAATTTTGTTAAGGGGTCGTCTGCATATTAAAATGAATATCAACTTTTCAAATGGCTACCACGGACCGCATTAGGACTTTATTAATTTGACTAAAGTAATTGGTAATATTATAATAGTACAGTGCTATTTTATTTCGATTTTCGGTTCTATTAAAATTTTAGTTAAAAGACGCATGCCACGTTCTTTCAAGTACATCACCGATTAACTGTTAATTCGTAGACAAAAGTTATGAAGCCTTAACCCTCTAATGCGCAACTCCGCCTCAAAGCGGGCGATGATAAAAAAAAAGGGCATTACAGATTTAACCCATCCTCGTGTTCACTGATTGGTACTTTTACTGACGCAGTCGAAACCAGTAATAGAAATAAAATTTCACGTTAATTTAAAGCACAAATGAGCATTAAAACGCAGACATATGTTTCGGGATTGCTTGGAATCCCTTTTTCAATGCGACAGGGAGCTTCTAGATGCAAAACATCCAAATGAAGCAGACAAAACAACAAAAACAAAGCTTATATAGCCTAAGAATTAACTGTAAACCAATGAGAATGAAGGCAGTGTGAAGTGGAAGTAGAAGTAGCAGAGAGGTACCAAAAAGAGAGCAACAAACGCATCCAGTTGAAAGTTCAGGAAGTAAAAAGGAATATCAATAAAAACAAAGCAAAAAAGACGACAGCATGCATATAAATGTGAAAATACATGAAAATTGCAAAAATAATAAAATAAAATACAAAGAATAAGATGGAAATAAAATAAGTACAGAAAATACCGAAACAAAAAGCAAAACAAAGTACACATGTAAAGGAGGGGGAGGGGGGAGAAAAAAAATTAAAAATAGACACAAAAATGGAAAACTAACAAGAAAAACAAGAAAGAACAACAAATTAAAGGAACTTATGCCAGACGTGTGAAAAATAAGGAGTTGAGGAAGAATCATTAACCAAATTAGAACTATTCCTGTTAATATGATAAGCTTCCCAAAAGTCAAGCTCTAAAGGGGAAGAACATTTTTGAATAATTTTCCCAGAATTGAAATCAAAAGAGTGGTTCGAATTCCAACAATGTTGAGCAATGCTAGACTTATTTAACTCTTGCTTTCGTACATAACCTTTATGCTCATTTAACCGAATTTTAAGAAAGCGGAGTTACTGAGTTCTGAAGAGCGAGTTAGGTTAACCACATGCTTCGCCAATCCCTGGTCTCTCCCATACCTGTCCCCATGAATGGAAGGTGCGGGCGTTGGGGATTAACCTTTTAATTCCCGACTCCGCCTCAAGGCGGACGACGATAAAAAAACTTGGGCATTAGAGGGTTAAACAATTAGAAATATATACAACAGGATTCTCTAACATAAACAAATATTTCGTATCATTCGAAAAAAATCTAGAAATATAATTTAACATTTTAATGCCTAATTTTCTCAGAAGAAACAAAGTATCTTCAATCAATACAAAGTTTCAGTTTTCCATTCATCCGCACTCACTTTGATCCAAGAATAAGAAAAGAAAAAATAATTATTATCCAAGAGAAAGTAAATTTTTTTTACTTTGCTTCATTGAGGTATTACAATATACATCGCATCCAGAAATAGCTTGCAGCTTTAAGTAAAAAATGAGGCTCATTAATTTCACCTTTTGTTTTCTTTCTGAAAAGGACAGAAAGAAAAAGAGATCGTTTATTAATTTCTAATTTTTTACGCATTTGGCGAGATGTGAAAGGTTTTTTTCTTCCGCAGTTTTTCCACGCTTATGGTGTTGATAACCGTAAAGAAAGCGTGCATTCTCTAAATACAGCGTGTAAAAAAGGCAATTAATCACATTTTTATTTCTTTTTTTCCCAAGTGTGTATGTGAAATCGATAGAAAAATAAATTGCTGGTGCCTCTAAATTGAGTTAATTACGTATCAAACGCATATGATTTAAACATTAAAGTCACTTTATTTTCTCCAAATTTGTTTGAAAAAAATAACCTGTCAATAAAAATGGGTCCAATGAAGGTACTTAAAATTGCGTAAATAATTCCAAATTATATATATTCGTGAATGCAGTGTAAGGATGCTTTCAGACAAAAGGCGACGGAGACATTTTGCCTCCGTCGTAAGAGAGTGTTGCTATGGTTATGAAACTAACAGCCAGGATGCATGCCTTCAATTACGCGATCAACAAATCACTATCGGCTGGGAATAATTGGTATAATCGAGAGATTTCAATAATCGAGTGATTAGTAATAGAGTGGTTTTAATAATCGAGTAATCAGCAATCGAGTGAATATCTAGAGTGCTTCAGTGATTATTTCGAGTTCTCGAGCGATTTACTTTCCGAGTGATCATTTCGAGTTCTCGAGCGATCATCTGGAGTTCTCGAGCGATCATCTTGAGTTCTCGAGCGATCATCTTGAGTTCTCGAGCGATCATCTTGAGCTCTCGAGCGATCATCTTTAGCTCTCGAGCGATCATCTTGAGTTCTCGAGCGATCATCTTCAGCTCTCGAGCGATCATCTTGAGTTCTCGAGCGATCACCTTGAGTTCTCGATCGATTATATATAGTTCCTGAGCGATCATATTGAGTTCTCGAGCGATTTACTTCTCGAGTGATTTTAAAATGGAATGAACCTTTAACAGGGACGTCATTTAGTGAGTCAGAAGGGGAAAATTGCGAGAGAAAATTCATTCGAATATGAAATAGCTTGAGAAAGAAATCATTCGAGACAGTCACTCGATTCTGGAATAGCTCAAGAAATTAAACATTCGATTCTAATATCTTTCGAGAAAATTACCAAACGAGGTATTCGAGGATCGAGAACCGGAGATGTCCGAGAATTTCGAGCTCTCGACATGTTCGTTAGAATCAAGTTCTGGAGTTATCTTAAATAATCGAGTTCTCGATTATGCCCATCACTAGCTGGGGAGTCCTTTAATGACTCAACTCCCTTTTAATGACGCAATAAGAAATTCCAATCAATCAACGCTGTTGCGTGGTTATGAAATCATGTAGAACCAATGACATGCTCTAAAAAATTTAGCATGTCTTACGTCGCTGTTGCGTTTGGTATGTAAGCACCTTAAGAGTGCCTTCACATGAAGGGCGACAATAAGTTTTCGAAAACCGTGTAACAAACTTTTGTGACAAATCAAGTTAAATAAAACTAATAATACAAAAGCTTTACATTAATAATTACTTAATACAATATTAAGTCTTTTTCTCCCATCATTACACTAAACAACTCAATTTCTCTCGGGGTCTTCCTCTTAAGATGTTACATTAGATTACATAAAAGGAGGGAGGGGGGACCGCATTGGCACAATACGTTAGGGATGAGAGTTTTACGGAGTAATTCTTTCATCACAAACCAAAAACGGAAACTTTTTCAAACAAAGCATCTTTAATGGGGCACAGAAGAGCGCACGATGAAAAAGAACATTATATGCGCTCGGGTTTTCCGACGAAACGCTGATTTATGGAACTCTGGAACAAGGCGTGGAATGCCTCGGGAATTCGGAATTCGTGACGCTTGATGGAAAAACAAATGCGTTTGAAATGATGTCGTCGTTTAGAAACAGTTAAGTTCTTTTCAACGAAGAGAGTGGGGGAAAAATGTGTTTTCATTCCTCCACATAAATCTCTCTCTTCTTGCTCTGATAAAATATTTCGTTTTGATTCAGTTGTCTCCGGTGGGTTGAATATTTTCTCGATACACCAGAGAAAAAAACAATAACCTTTATAGTAATGGCTTTTTTGATTAGTTGCGATTGAGGATAACTGTGGATAAAAATTCTACCAGCTTGAATTTGTTTAGATTTAGTAGTGAACCACATGCACTTAATATAATTGTTGAACAAATAGAGATAACGTATTTAAATGTTAACCCTTGTTGACGGTAGGCTAACACTAATTCTTGGAGTGGGATTGCGATTTTGCAAAAATTTTTTGTTGTCGATAGTTTTAACAGTTTTTCTTTTTCTTTTTTTTCTTTTTTTAACAGATAAAAAAACGAAATCTTTCATTGATGAATTGTTAGAAGTATTGTCGAAGCTGAATTCGAAAATGAGAACCATTTTCTATATCACTTAATGGTTTTGCTTGTAAGGTACTGCAATAATTTAGGGTAAATGTTATTAATGTAAACTATTACAGCACCTTGCACGTAAATTCCTTATGTGATAGGGAAAAATGATTTTCATTTTCGAATACAGCTTGAAAAATACTTCTAAGATTAGTTAACAAAATCTTTGGGGCATATTTTTTTTTTTTTGTAGACCAGTGTTATTGGATACAGAAGTAGATAATGTTTAGGTAAGGAAATAATTTTTTATTACTAAAATTTTCGCAAAATCACGTTTTCAAAATTTTTATATACGCTAATAGCTCGAGAGAAAAAAAATGTTTTATTTAAATTCATTTGGAACTTTCCAAAACGTTTTCTCTATTTTATATTATTGTACAATTAATCTTTAAAAACTGATATACATACAATGCATGCATCTTTTAACGCATTGACGGACAGTAGGAAAAAGTGAAGCTCGTAAATTAACACTATATGTTTTTGTAATTTTTAGAATATTAGAAGTATAGTTTGACTCTTTCTGCTTAAAATCCTTAATTTTGATTAATTCGGCAGCTTTCAAGAGAAAACACGATCGTACTACTCCCTTCCCAACCACGTGCATACTGAAGCTGCAAGTCGTGTAACAGGTGGTAAACGAAATTCAACCTAAAAAATTGTTTCCAAAACATGAAACTAGGCTTCTAGGGGCCGTTCATAAATGACGTCACTCTTTTTCCCCATATATTTGACCCCCCTCCCCCCTTTGTCACAGTATGTCACACTTCAGCGGACTCCCTCCCTCCACCCCTTTGTCACGCGTCATGCTATGTTGCAAAATGCCTGATGTCACACTTCTTGTTACCCCCTCCCCTCCCCTTGTCACACTTTGTCACAATTTCGAAACCCCCCTCCCCCCTCGAAGCGTGACATCATTTATGAATGATCCCCTACCTGTACGCCGGTCAATGCACATTTGTGCCGCTATAGCCGTAGTGTCTAAAAAAAACGACCGTTTCGTTGTGGACGTCTATTGCGTTCATGCCGCATAGTGAACTTCGCTTTGACGGCTATAGACACAAGTGTCCGTCAACGTGTTAATAATTATAAATGGGAGGAGGGGAAGGAGTTTTACAAGGAGAGATTCCAAAGCTGTTGCTGTTTTTTAAGTCGCTTTTTAGCCTACTTTCCCGTAAAAGTAAAAAAAAAATAATAATAAAGCATGAAAGAAGGCTTAATGTATCGTGAAAATATCGTTAGAAATCAAGAGAAGTCAAAAATAAGTTAAGTAATTAAATAAATATTGAAAAATAAAAAATTTGAAAGAAGGGTTTTGAGATGGGGGAAAAAGTGTGTCGGTCGGTCTGTCTGTCTGTCTGTCTGTCGCCCCCTAATAACTTTTGAACGAATTGTCCGATTGGAAAAATTCTTTTTGCATTCAAAAGATCTCGGCGAGAACATCTCATTTCCATTATTTACTTTTTGATTTGAACAATTTTTTGTTCAATTTTGAACAGTTCAAAAATTTCTAACATTAGCGCCTATGGGTGAAAATGAAGCAAATTATGTAAACTCTGGGTACAAGATTCAAATTCCCATGAACAAGCTCACTGGAAGAAGTTCTTGGCGTGAAATATTGATTTGAACAATTTTTGTTCATTTTTGAACAGTTCAAAAAAAATTAGCATACCGCCTACGGGGAAATTTAAATCCTATATAATTCCTGATCTAACGGACCGATTTGCTTGGAACAAACTTTATCGGAAAGCTCTTATGACGAAGAACATGTACAAATAGAAAGTTAATAAAGAACTAACGAGCCTATTTTCCTATGAAATTTTTTGTTCGGGATTTTCAAGAATATTTTTGAATTAATGAATGATTAAATGAATAAGCAAAATAATGAATGAATAAATGAGTGAATAAATACATGAATGACTTAATAAATGAATGATTGAATGAATATGTATTAACCGTTGAAAAAGGTATATTTGAAGCAATTAAGAACTAAAGCTAAACTAGAAAGACAGCGAGAGAGATAGCTAGATTATAAATTTGAATTCGGTGTATACGGGAAAGTGGGCTCGTATAGTTCTAGACGAAATTTCTTGTTATTAAATATATTTTGTGATATCTAAAGAAGAGTTAAAAAGTTTCCAAAACGAAGAATGAGCGAATACTTGGGTAGAGTTGAAAAAATAGCACGTAGTTTTTGACTAAAAAAATGGTTTTATTTTTTCAAAAAGAATTTTTTTTTTTGAACATTCCGCTAATTTTAAGATTTGTGTCATGTTATACAAGCATATTAAATTTTAGAAAGAAATAACGTAACTAATGAAATATACTTCGCGACATTCAAAGTGAATGAAATTAAATCATGACTTTTCTCTTCGTTTTTTTAGTTTTCAGAGGAATTACTTTCGATTTATGAAAGGTGTCAAGACTGAAGACAATAACTAATGCTTACTTATGACATTAAGGTGAGGCTGTATTTTATTTTTAATGTCCTACATGCTGAACAATGTATATACAGTCGGACCTCTATTTAACGAAGTCGCAAAATCCAGCGAAAAAGTTCGTTAAATGGAGAAATTCGTTAAATAGAGATTTACATTTTTTATGATACTTTGGCTACACGAGAACTCATTTTAAACTAATGAAAGCGCTACATATCATGTAATAATAACTATAGCAGTTTACTTTTATTATTTCACTTAAGAAAGGATAAAACAAAGAATAACCATTATAATCTGGAATTAAACTTATTCACTACTCTAAAAAAAAAAAATGTTTATATTTATTTTAACACATAGTGTGCAGAAGCTTTTGTAAAAGTGTTTAAAGAAAGAAATACTTGAAAAATAGAGTGGAATTTTTTTTAGATTATCAGAAAAAAGTTCGTTAAATAGAGAATGTGCTTCGTTATTTGGAGGTTTTTTCACATAGAAAACCTTAAATATTCTTACGGCCAAGAAGAAAATTCGTAAAATGGAGAAGTTCGCAAAATAGAGGTTCGTTAAATGGAGGTTCGACTGTAAATATTATGTATGGCTATGCGTTTGGGGTCAAGCTGTGACTAGATTCATAGAATGATTCTTAGAGGGGAAAAAAGAACTTGTAAAAACAAATGATACTCAAAACTTCTCAAAGTGACTAAACATTCATGTTTTTTTTTTTGTTTTTTCTAGGTAACTTGAGCTTTTTGAAGTTTTTAAGATCATAATAACACAAAGTGATTTTGTGAAAATCTCAACATTGAATCTTTTCAAATTTGCTATCATTTCAAAACTCTTGAGAACTACGCTTGAATAATTTTATTCAATAGTCATACAATGTTGTTATGGAAATAATTGTTTATTATCTAAACGTTCTACACAAGTTAAACTGAGTATAGGATAATTTTACTTTAAGAAAATACACTAAATACAGCCCTATTTAACAGTAAAGCATTTCATCAATTCTTCAAATCGGAAAAAAAAATTCCATGAAAAGCAGAAAAGCATGAAACATTCAGAATATTTAGCGTCTTTTCTTTTGTCAGATTCCAAAGAGAAACGGAAAAAATGGTGACAGATACATTTTGTGTCAGCAAGATATTTTTTAAGCCAGAGCGAGAAAAAATCCAATAGTTGTAAGTCAGAATGTTAGATTCACGCATACATGCACAAAAAAGTTTAGAAAAGCAGGATTTTTTCCCCCTGTAGGGTCTTGCAAATTTCATTCCCTTTTTCTCCCTAAAGGATGAATATTGTTTTACAGAAAAGAGGCAAAATCTATTATTGGCTGACAGTGAGAGCCAGTCTGAGGCTAAACTATTCAAGGAAAAAACAAGGGAAAACCTTAAGTCTCTTAAGACACTTTCAGTCTTTATTAATTGTCGACAAGGTGGCGTGGTGGTAAGGCGCAGGTCTCGTACGCCCAAGATCGCAGGTTCGAACCCGACCGCCTCGTCGGTTTATTTTCAAAATTCAGAAAATCGTCTGCGCACATGTGCGGCATGTTAAAGGTCCCTTGAGTATCCGTTTGGCTTGGGTACTCTCGGCTAAATTAAAAATCTAGTGCAATTCGTATCAATTAGAGCTCAGCTACCGCCATCTAGGGGAAACTCAGCGTCCAAATTATCAGTGGCAATGGCATCCCCCGACAGTGTAGCTACTTGAAAAAATGGATGCCGGTTTCCGGGGTACGCACTAGGTTTTTGTGTCTAAAAATGCCCCCTGAAAACATGGGAGCTGTATAAGCAATGAACATGGAGAACGGTTCCATCAGGACGTTTCAGTTATGGAAAAGGGATGTCAAGTTAAGTAAAGTGCAACTAAGTTAGAAGACTATTGCTGGACTTTAAAAAGGGACATATCTGAGGCAAAGTATGTCAGAACATTTCAAAATCAATCCTTTTAAGGTAAATAGAACATGACTTGGTTTTTAAGTGAAAATGCTACAAATGTAAAAATTACAATGCCCTTAAAAAAGGGGGGATCTTAAAGACTTTATTGACTGATTTTAGAAGTATTTTCCAAGTTGAATTCGAAAATGAGAACCATTTTAATTATCACTTAAGGTAAAAATAATTTAACTTTCTGCAAGTAAACAATAATAATAAAATTACACGTTAATTTAAAGCACAAATGAGCAAAAAAATGCAGACATATGTTTCGGGATTGCTTGGAATCCCTTTTTCAATGCGACAGGGAGCTTCTAGGATGTTTTGCATCTAGAAGCTCCCTGTCGCATTGAAAAAGGGATTCCAAGCAATCCCGAAACATATGTCTGCATTTTTTTGCTCATTTGTGCTTTAAATTAACGTGTAATTTTATTATTATTATCACTTAAGGGTTTTGCTTGTACGGTACTGTGTTAATTTAAGGTGAATGTTATTAATGTAAATTATTACAGCACTTTGCACGGAAAATTCTTACGTGATAAGGGAAAATGGTTTTCATTTTCGAATACAGTTTGAAAAATACTTCTGAGATTAGTTTACAAAATCTTTGGGACATAATTTTTTTTTTGTAGAACAGTGTTATCGGATACAGAAGTAGCTAATGCTTTTTACATCTTTTATACGAAGTAAAGGAAGTATTGTATTCTTGAAAATTTTCCAACCTCAATTTCAGCCCAAATTTTGTTTCTAATCATAATGATTTTTTCGAGTTTCTTCACGATGTTGGTATGCATACGTGTTTACGTATGGGGCGCCGAAATATCCGTTTTGACCATACCTATCTCCAGGGTCCGACAAATCCCGGGCGCCAGGTCTCCCGGGCGACTAAAAAATATACCTTGGCGACTAGCTTTTCAGGTGGCGACTAGTTCGCAAATGAAAATATTATAGCTGGCTTCTAAAAAATTTTCCCTGGCTCCTAAGATTTTCGAATTTTTGTCGGACTCTGCCTATCTCCGTTTTCACGGCTTTCGCTATTTCGTCTGAATGTGCATATGTATGTGTTTTGCATAACTCGAAAGCGGCGAGACGTATAAGTTTAAATTTTGTATGTAGGACCCGTGCCAGTCTAGTGTGCCCTCCAATTTTGATCCTTGGGCATCTGCAATTTTGATTGAAATCAGATATTCTAAAGGGGATCTTTTCCTTGGTGTTGTTTTAAATTCATGCCGATTTCAAGTCATTTTCCGTATCATGAAAACTTCCTGAAGGCATTCCATCTGTATAATCATTTTACCTCTGTAAGTTTAATGTTTATTTTGTAAATGTAATATTTTTAAAGTTACTCATTTACATCTAAAATGTGTAATATTTTAATATTTTTTTGCAATTAACATCTAGGAATACATTCTCGATTATTTTCCTTCATGAGAATATTCTCCAAAAGTTTATTACGGAGAATTTTAGAGTTGCATACAAATTAACATACAAGTTAACGTTTATTTATTAAATGCAATGTTGTTCTGTTGCTTTGTCACCTCTCAGTGACGCGACAGCCTAGTGGGGGCCATGGCCTACTGCGCCCATCCCAGCCTTCAAGACCGAGAAGGTCCTGGGGTGCAGAAGCAGAATTTCCGGTCAAGTGGTTGGCCTGCCACGGAATCCCCCGTGTTTAGTTCCCAAGCATGCTTGGTCCTCATTTTATCAACCCCACTGAAGGGATAAAAGGCTGAGTCAACTCTGCCTAGCCCAGGAATCGATCCCCAGACCTGTGTCATGGCAGCACGAAAGGCTACCACTCTGCCATTGGACCTCAGTCAGTCACAATGTGCAATATGAGGTTTTCTGTACAATTAATGTCTAGTCTGGGTAAAAACGTAGGAGAGCTCACCCCGTTTCAAAATTGCCAATTTGGCGTCCATTTCGCAGAATGATACAAGCAGGGTTACAATCAAATCAGGGTTACCAATATGGTGTATTCATCGCCAACCGGGTGGGCTCTCCTAGGACCCAACCTCTAATCTCAAATATTCTTTTTCATGAGGATACAACAAATTATACAATAAAACTGATAAAGTTTGCCTACACTGTACTCGTGACGTAGCACTGCTAATTTTGGCTTTTAAGTTATTGGTAAATTGCATGCTACGTCATTATATTTGCCACTTTTACGCAAAAGGAAATTATGAATAACATCCAACCAAAAAGCACAATTATATGCCAAAAGGTAAGCTTATGAAAAAGAACAACGAGCAACGATGTGTCGAAGAAAAATACTTTTATGTTTTATTAAGAAATAGAATCATTACTTTTCTTCGTAGCAAAGCCTAATCATGTAATTAAAATTTATTTCTAAATAACAAGAAAATGGCACGCAATAACAAGACAATCCAGAGAGTTGTAACTAAAAAGCAAAAAATTATTCTCATTTTATTTTTAATGCCACTGCTCTTTGGAAGAAAGAAAAAAAGTAATTTTTCAAAAATTAAAGAACTACATTTGCTTAATTCTGAAAGAAAAAAATGGCGGTTTATTCAAATGACTCAATTACCGAGTGCTTCAATTTGAGTTTTTAAGAACTTTTTAAAGTGCAAAATGAGCGAAAAAATTATTCTTCAAGTAACTTCCATGGGAAAAAAAGGCAACTTCTACTGATGGATTAAAAGAGTTTCAGACATTAAACGTAATCCGCTTTTACCTTTTAAGAAAATTAGTTCCAAGAAAATGATCTTGTTTCCTTTTGGAATCTGAAAAAATGAAGATTAGATCGTTTGCTGGTAATTTTGCGATGCCATTTATGGACGATTGTCGGAGATAAAAAGTCATAAAAACATACATTTCAGTATTTCACTTCAGTTGTTTTTTGTTCGTGTTCTTTTAAATGTATGGCAGTTTAATGCCATCAAAGGTGATTAAGAAGATTACGATTTAAGGACAGAATTAAGCGCATTTTATGATTTCTTGAAAAAGAGGAGTTTAATTGCAAAAGTTAATCAGGATCAAGTTTAATGAAGATTGCTTGGGGAGAATAGCAATTTGCTTTTACAAAATAAAAAAAGCAATTATTCTTTGCAAGTATTTTTTAGAAAAACAAAGAAAGATTAAGTTTAGCTGTCTGTTTTTATGTTTTAATAAAAATTAAAAGGAAACCATTTTTGAAATTAAGATATTTTTTATTACTAAATATTAAAAACTTATTAAATATTAACTCTGTTTATTCTTTCCCAAGACTTTCCTTTGTTCAGTTTTTGTTTTTCCTTCCCTTGTTACTTTTTTTTTCAATTTTATTTATATTTATTTATATATTTTTTCTAAAATTGTTAAATTTTAAAAGGTAAGTTCGCTTTTTCTCAATGTACTAGTACGATTTTAAAGTGTATATTAGTAAAAATAAACTATTTGTTTTCTGTATTTATTGTACTTTATTATATTTAAAAGTAATTACTACTATTTATAATACAAACATGCATTTCTAATAGTTTTTTTTTTTTTACACAATTTTATGTATTCACTGTTGTTGCGAATAACGGCTCATACGAGTACGAACAAATTCGCGAATTTTTGGCATTTCGTATTAAGCGTGTTCAACTGTATTTGCATTTTTTCGAGAAAAAAGATGCACACATTTTCAACAAATTGAAACAAAATGTATTTTTAAAATAAAGTACAACTAAATACTAATTAGTTGGCTGAGTAAAACGCAACCTAGACGTGTTAGGGAAGATTGCAAGTCATGACCGATATTTGAAAATATAGTAAAACACTTAAATGACTCGATGAAATCACTTAGGATAACAATTAATCGGCATTTTTCTGTTCGAAACAGTTTAATATGTTTTTGGAAAGTTGAATTAGTCAAGTAATTAAGTTTAGTGAATTGGAGTAGGCATAATCGAGATATACTAAAGTTGTATGAAATTCGCATTCCTGAAGGTGTCGTAATAGTCTTAAAGTTTTTCCAAATATTCATAAAGTTGTTCAAATACTTATGAAATTGTCCAAGTTGTCCTGAAATTGTCTGAAATTTCATATAGTTACTAGATATAATAATACGTGGTCATTAACGTCATGATGCTCCTAAAAAGGGGTTATACTTGGTACGCCTTCGTGTGGGCACCACTGGATACTAAAAAACCAATTTACATTTTTTTCCCTTACAGCAATAAATAAGTTAAGGCCCTCCCTGACGTCACGTGATCCCACGCATGTGATGCCAGAGACACATGTGAAAGTTTTTTAGTTTCAATTCAACAATTTAAGTAATTTTACCGTAAAGAAGAGAAGATAGGTCCCAGTTTTAAATTTATCTTTATTGTTATTATTCCTTTATTTATGTATTTATTTACTTATGTATAAAGGGCCATTTCACAGTATTTTGTCCAAAAGTAGAGTCCTCAACATGACACTTTTTTTGTTATAACTACGTAATTTACAGTTTAATTATCACCAAATTTTATTTTCAAATAATGTGTTCATCACATTATTTGAAAATAAAATTTAGAGATAATTAAACTGTAAATTACGTAGTTATAGCAAAAAAAAGTGTCATGTTGTGGACTCTACATTTTTAGAAAATACTGTGAAATGACCCTATATTATTATTCCTTTATTTATGTATTTATTATTATTCTTTTATTTATGTATTTATTTACTTATGTATTTAATATTATCATTATTCCTTTATGTGTATTTATTTACTTATGTACTTATTATCATTATTCCTTTATGTATTTATTAATATTGTTCCTTTATATATGTTTTTATTTACTTATGTATATATTATTATTATTCCATTATTTATGTATTTATTTACTTATGTATTTATTATTATCATCATGAGTATTATTTATTTAATTATTAATTTTACTACATTTACGTTTTTGAACGCAATTTTCCAAAACAAACGAAATATTTCCATTACATCATAATAAAACAAAAAACCAATCCTTTTCAAGTATTATTTTTAGTTAAATTTTGCTCGACTAAATAAAGAACTTTAAAAACATAAAACTACTAAAACAATCATGGAGCATTGAGTTTTTCATCTTCTCTTAGAATAATAAAGTTAAAACACTTTTAACCAGAGCAACTCAACGAAAATGTAGTACAACATAAAGAATACACAAACTATTCATTGCTTTGAGTGTTATCGTTAGTTAAAGAGCAGCATTAAACTTTGAGTAAGTTTCCTAGCAAAAATAAAAACGTGTTAAAGATAAATATTTTTCTCAGCAAAAACATTAACTCTCTACAAAACTCGTCGTCGGCGCCTCTAAGTTAATTCTTACTATGAAAATACGAACAACGATAGGATGTGGCGCAAACGGAAGTTCAAAGCGGAAAAAGCACATAAAAGGTAAATATATTGAAGAAAATTTATTTAGTGCATGAGTAACTTTTATTTTGTTTTAAACTTTGTACGTTTTTTAAAAACTTTTTACCATTGTGCAAAGGGCTTCCTTTCGTAATTTTAAAAGCAGTGGCTGTATCAAGAAAAAAAAACTTTTAGGTGAAATATAATATTAACAAAGATGAATCTTTTTACAATAAAGCACTGGATATTTAATTAAATATTATAAGGGTGACGGCACAAAACATTTATTTTTCCAAAATCTCTACAAGAACAATACAATAATTACACGAGCTCCACGACACACAAACACACAGCTCCACAGCCATCGCCCCTTGCTCAGGTGGGGAAAAACAACATCTCCGGGCCTTTCGTGCCCTCTGGCGGCGGAGAGGAGAAATAATATTCCTTGGTTACATCCTCCCCCTCTGGTTGTGCCGACGTCCCGACAAACAACCAGCTCTAGTCTTCGGTGGTCTACCCCTTTTGCGTAGTGGTGCTACGGATGTTTCGGTAGCATCTTGATACAGTTTCAAGGCTGACGAGTGGTACACACCAAGAGGTTCCTGGGGCTTCTGAAGGCTCGCGATCTCATATGAGGATGGAGAGCGTTCAGAGAGGACTACATAGGGTCCGTCTCGTCGGGGCATGAACTTCGCGCTTTTGCCCTTGGCAGAACTACTTACTGGGTGTAAGGTCGCGTACACCCGGTGTCCTGGAGAAAACTGTTGTGCAGGACGTTGTCTTTTATCTGCATATAACTTGTTTTTGTCCTGATGTTCCTCAATCATTTGACTTGCGTCATGAACTTCGCAAATCTTTTCAAGTAAGGCGTGATTTCTGGAATGAAGTTATCATTTTCAACTACTCCACGGATGTCGTTGGTAACATCATCGATCGTGCGTAGTTCACGACCAAAATGCAAGAATGAGGCAGTTTGGCCCGTAGATTGACATTTGGCGGTGTTTAACGCAAAACGTATAGCTGGTAATTTCTCTGACCAACCAGCATGTTCATTTTGAACCAAAATCGCAAGGCGTGGTTTCAGATCTCGGTTTTTATGTTCAACCGGGTTGGCCTGCGGATGACACACGGGAATCAAAGATTGCTTTACGTTCAAAAGGAAACAAAGTTGCTGCATTACTGCAGAAACAAATTGGGTCCCATTATCGCTGATGATGCGGCGAGGAAGACCGTACCGCAGGAACACCTCTTCAAACATGGTGATAGCACATTCTCTTGCCGTGGCATTGGGTAGGGCAAACAACTCAACCCATTTTGTGGCGCAGTCCTCGATGATAAGGATCCACTTCTTGCCATCTTTGGTCTCAGGCAGAGGGCCAAAAAGATCTATTGCGATGGTTTCGAAAATGTTTTTCTCTGTTGCTTAGCAACATTATTTCTTACATTGTCATACGAGTCCAGTTTATCAGCAAGTTCCTTGGGACAGATGAGTTCCTCCCATTCATCCAAAAAATGTTCCTTACAGTCCGGAGAACACTTCTTTTTCATCTGATCAGAAATAATGAGGTCACACAGTCGTGGGAACTCAGTAACCTTTAATTCAGCAATCCATCCTTCAAAGTAGGTTCGGATCTCAAAATAGAAGTCCTTCCAAGTCGACTCAGGAGACTTGCGATGTTGAGTGAACAACTTTCTGAATTTGTCAGCGGACAGCTTAAATCTTTGAAGGAGAACACCTTTCATGTGGTGATAGATAGTACTTTTCTTCAGGTTCTCTTGCTAATAATTGGGATATTTCACTTGGCACAGTCCCGATAAGGTGAGACACCCAAATTTCGTCAGGAATGTTTAGGACTTTCATTTGACGTTCAAACAACATCAAAAACAGCGATATATCATCTTCATGGATATTGAACTTCGAAAGAATTTTCTGGAGTTCATATTTTGTCGAGAATCGCTCGGGGCGAGCTTCTGCCAAGTTGCCCCCTTGAGACTCTTTTTGTATTCTCAACTTTTGCAACTCATATTCTCTGATGTTACGTTCTTCTTCAATACGTCTCTTTTCACGTTCATCTTCAATTCGTCTCATCTCACGTTCTTCTTCCTCTTTCTCTTTTCTTTCACAAACAAAGTTTAGCAGAAGTTCTTTAGCAAATTCTTCTTCATAGTCTTCACAAGACATTATAGCCTTTTTAATGCCTATAATCGTCATATCAGGGGTAACCGAGGCTCCTATCTCACTTCCCAACCTAACCATATCTTCCTTACGTGCTTTCCCCCAAAAAGACATTATAGTAAAATTTTTAGGTTCGCTTTTCCAAAAAACGGTAAACTCAACAGAACGTTTCTTCGTAATTATCAAGGGTTTATCTCTCCTCTCCCCCTACAATACACATTTCATTATTAAAAAAAGATACTATGAAAGAAACTCAAGGCAAAAGAAAACACTATTCAGCATGCGATTTGCAATAAATCTCATAAACAGACATAAATGAATTTAAGTGACTCAAATAACAACTTACCAAATTGGGGATACTTCAATAAATCAGTCATGAAAACGATATCTACTACAACAAAAAACAATAATAAAAAAACACAGTTGCAAAAATTATTTTCCATTAATACACATAAGATAAACAAATGAGTTCTTTTATCCCCCCCCCCCTTTCATTCCTTTCTGAATGCGATGGATGATTCACAAACACCTGCTCAGTGTCACGCAGAATAGAACCACAGTTTAAAATAAACACCTGCTCAGTTATGCAGAAAGAAACCACGGTTCAAAACGAAAAGTTACGAAACTTAAATTTTCTCTAGATTAACACTGGGAAAATTTTCATTTGTAAGAATTTGAATTATGCCGGCAACTGTACATATGCACATCTCAAATATAATTTTATACAACAAACATTTAAAAAACAATTAATAATACTGGATTGTTGGTTGAGAACAGGAACATACGTCTCTATCCCCACTGAACAAAACTAAACTACAAAATTTAAAAAGAACAATATTCAGTAATTTAAAATGATACTTCATAACACCTTTTGAATCATAACATATTCACCAGGACACAAAACACAATCTGTTTCACTTATCTCTGTATGAATGACTCTAGAAGCTTAGCGAGTTCTGTTGGATTTTCAACGCGAAAATTGTAGAATGTGATTGAAAACACTGCCAAAACACTTGCCACAACAGACAGATGTCCGGTTTTACTGACGATTCACTGAAGATCGCGAGCTCACTGAAATATATCGGACTGGGTGTCCGAAACAGGCACAACACTGAAATATATCGGACTGGATGTCCGGAACAGGCACAACACTGGAAAATATCGGACTGGTGTCCGGATCAAGCACAACACTGGATAATATCGGACTGGGTGTCCAGAACTAGCGCAACACTGCAAAACATCGGACTGGGTGTCCGGAACAAGCACAGGCATCGGTCGGTTGACCACCTTCATCTTTCACTGCGACACAGGACGGAGGCAGGGCTGGATGCAGCAGACGTCAATTTCGTGGTTTTCGGGCCACAGTTTGGGCGCCGGTTTATAAGGGTGACGGCACAAAACATTTATTTTTCCAAAATCTCTACAAGAACAATACAATAATTACACGAGCTCCACGACACACAAAAACACAGCTCCACAGCCATCGCCCCTTGCTCAGGTGGGGAAAAACTCCGGGCCTTTCGTGCCCTCTGGCGGCGGAGAGGAGAAATAATATTCCTTGGTTACAATATTTATTTAATTCAATGTTTATTTATGCTGTGTGAAATAACTAATAGTGTGTTAAACCAAAAAAAGTTGCAAAATTGCTGGTTACAGCGGTTGCAACATACGAAAGAAAGCCTTGAAAATAAGCAATATTATTTATAGTAAGCACATTTTCAAATTCTCAACTGGGAGATGATGACATTTTAGGGAATAAAATTATCATGGGGTGGTGGGGGGGGGGGGTGATATATTACGAATCTACATTCAGGAGTGAGCTTCTGTTTACGGAAGTGCTATGGATTCGGAGTCGCGCTGCTTTTTGGGCAAAGGAGTCGGAGTCACTTAAAAATGTGTCGAATATTCGTTACATCCCTAATATATATTTGTAAAGGAGTCGGAGTCCGGATTCGAAGTTTCAAAATTCCAGGAGTCGGAGTCGGGGTAGGGATTCCCAATTTAAAATTCCAAATGTCGAAATCGGGTCGGGATTCGCAATTTAAAAATTCCAGGAGTCGGAGTCGGGATTCGGAGTTTAGACATTTCGGGAGTCGGAGTCGGGGTTCGGAGTTTAAAAATTCCAGGAGTCGGGATTCGGAGCTTAAAAATTCCAGGAGAAGGGAACCGGAGTTTAAAAATTTCAGGAGTAGGGAATCGGAGTTTTAAAATTCCAGGAGTCGGAGTTGGTATTCGGAGTTTAAAAATTCCAGGAGTCGGAGTCGGAGTTTTACAATTCTAGGAGTCGGGGTCGGGATTTGGAGTTTTAAAATTTCACGAGTCGGAGTTGGGGTCGGGATTCAAAGTTTTCAAATTCTAGAAGTCGGACTTTAAAAATTCCAAAAGACGGCGTTGCAGTCTGTCCTTTTCCCAATCGTCTCCGCAGCCCTGGTTTTCAGGGTATACATTCCGAAAGTTTGCTAATTTAAAAGCAAAAATTCAATAAAAATCTTGGAATAGTAATTAGAAATTTCAATTTTCAGGATAAAATGAAATATATGTTCTTCCATAAGACCGTGTTAACTTTACGGTAGATATTCTTCCAGTTAGTCACTGCGTACAGTTAAGCGATTTCACTAAAACTCTCATCCAAACTACAAGACATTTGCTAGTATGTGTTCGCCATTCAATGCACAAGCGCTTCTAGAATAATGATCATCAGTTTAAGCACTTAAATAATAATAATAATAATAATAAGAGATGATTTATGAAGCCACTTGCATCATTTCGTTTACCTTATTTGCTGGTTGAACATGCTTTACTATTCTACTTAGCGTCTGTCAGTAAACTTTTCCGCATGAAATCCTGCTTCCTTTGCTGTTCTTCCTTATGCAATATAAATGAACACTCTGCTGCTCTTCCTTATGTAATATAAATGAACATTGATGTTCTTTCTTATGTAATACTAGCTGTACCCGGCCACGCATTGCTGTGGCTCAGTCTGGTTTGATGGAAAAGCAAGAGAAAGCACATATTTCTAATATGTTTCATTTCACAATGTTTGTTGTTTCATTGTCTGAAAATATAGATTGTCTGGTTTACCCATTCTAGAACACGCAAGATATAATTATTGTCCAAAACTGCCTGTCGGATTTTTTCTAACGGGTCTATAAACCTTCCTCTTGAATCACTCTGGCAAAATTTCAAAGCAATCGGTGAAGTACTTTCGGAGATTAGCGGTTAGGAACAAACGAACACTTACATTTTTATTTATATAGATAAATGAACATTGCTGTTCTTCCTTATGTAAGATAAATTGACACTGCTACTCTTCCTTATGTAATATAAACGAACTTTGCTGTTCTTCCTTTGAATTAGATCGATAAGATGCAAACTATCTTCAATTTATATTGTATAAGTAATGTGCGATTCGGCACTTTGTTCTCCAAAACAGAAACCCATTGCCTTAATTAAAACAATCATGGAAGTAAGTAAAATACCTGTCTCAAGTTCCATCATTAAACGAACACGCGCGAACTAACACATTCCTCATTCCATAAAGTGAGAATTCATGTCCATGTTTCGAAAAAATCCCAGCTATGCAAATCCTTTTTCGCCGAGAGCGCTCTTTAAATAAATAATGCTTTCCAAAAGACGACTTTTACTGGAAGGGGGAAAAACTACTCGTCGAGTGAAAAATGTTTCAAAGCAGGACGTATGCAACTCACTTCAACTTCAAAATCGGTGTTTCGATCAAGGAACTTAGGAATTTATTTTTCGCAGCCTCGAAGCTGCTGTTTACCATTTTTCTTGGCAAGCTCCAAGGCTTTCTTCAAACTTGCATAAGTTCAGAAAAGCGATTTTAACTCAATTTCTTAAGATGTGCTTGCAGTTTGTAACATTTAGTTGCAAACTTTTAATGTAAACTTTAGCACCAGACACAGAAACAGTTATTCAGAGAAAGCTTTAGCATATTTTAGCAAAGTTAGAATGTAGCTATAATAAAAAATCGCAAAATATATTATATATACAGCTATAATATATAACAAAAAATAGCTTTGAACACTGACTTATTTGAATATTTTTATGCACGTATAGTGCATTTTAATTTGTTGACGTATGGATTATTATATTTATATATATTTATATTTTATCTAAGAATGCGTTTATTTAGTATTTATAATGCATTATTCCAGTGTTTCCCAACGTTTTCTCTCTTGCGAACCCCTCTAAGATCCGAAAGAAAATAGCGAACCCCCATCTGTAGTCGTTACTAATGGATGACGAATCTATAAAATTTACTAGCGCATTTATTTTCCATGTTGTACAATAAATACGTCATAACAAAAAATGAAAACGTAATTATTGCAAAGCACCTAAATTCAAATAAAAACCAAAATATAGGTAAAAATATATATTTTTTAATATTACTGTTTTTGTTATTTGTTCTTTTTGATTCCAAATTTAAAATTAGCGAAAAAAATCTTCTGGGGTTCCACTTGAGGGTCCGTATAATGAAAAATTAGCCCAAAATAATGCAAAATTTTACGTTTTATGTAGTAAATTATCACATTTCCGACTCGTTCTTCGCGCTTACGATGAAATCTAAAATTTAAAGTAATATCTATCGGTACCAATTTGGTTGTGATTCAAATTAGAAACCAGGCAAAAGTAGAAATAAAACGCATTTCAAATTTTGTATGCATGCTTCCTATGCCAGTCCACTACTTTTCTGCATTACCTGGAAAACAATTTATTTAAAAAAGATCATTTTGCACTCCCTTCCTAATAAGTATGTAAATTTATGATTATGTTTTTTCTTTTAAGTTAGCGATAAAAAATTTCACCATTGCAATATTATTTTCGCGAACCCCCCCTTTCTGCACCGCACGAACCCCTAGGGGTTCGCGAACCACCGGTTGGGAAACGCTGCATTATTCGGATGTCCAATAAGACTTGTCAACTTTAACTTTTTCTTAAACATGAAAATAACGAGTGTCAGTAGACAGATGTAGCTAAACGGTAAAACTTCGTAGCAATATTAACAGCAAAGTAAACATTCTACGACATTCAGTGTTGGTTTAACTTTAAATTACCTTTACTGCTCACGTTATTTTCATCTTGTACTGAAATCTCCCACGCATAAATTCTTTTTTCTTTTCTTCTTTGTTTCTTATTAAATTAGGTTAACTTTGAACTATATATAAGTGAACAAAATCAGTGTAAATTCTAAAGAGAAAAAATATCTGCTAGTCCTACGAATTAGTAAGTATGCGGTTAGAATATATTTGACCCTTTGAAATTCAACCTAAAAGACATTTCTACGTAATCTTCCAATCGTTTGTTTTCTCTCATATTTTTCATTTTAAAAATTATTTGCATAATTTAGCTTTGAGCTTTCAATTTAATATTGAAAGCATTAGACTGATTTTGCATCTATGAAAAATTTGCCAAAACATAGGTCGACAGAATTACTGAAAATATGCCACTGAAATAGCTAAAAGTGCAAATAACGTGAAATGGGTCAATTTACGACGTTCAACCACTAAACCTTGAGTTAACGCTGTTTTACCCATAACTACGGTATATGATGCATATGTTTAGACCATTTTTAGTCATTTTAAAGTGTGAATGGAAGACAGTTACAAGCTTTCGCGAAGAGAAGTAAAAATACAGTTATCTTGCAACATGATTCATATTAGGTTGACTGACATTTTCTTCAATCTGATGATTTTCCTTTATGGAAACAAAACAAGTTAAAATGTTTTTTATTGACTGTTTACAACATATGCATTGTCAAGCATTAAAGCAACAGTAAATACAAAAAACTACTCTGAAATGTTGCAAAAAGTAAATAAACGAATAAAAATCGCTACATTTAAGCAAATGTAATGAACTTGAAGCATTAGAATTTGAAAACAAAATTCAAATTCAATGCTAAAAAAATAAGTCTCAACATATATACAGTAAAAGCTGCAAAGTTGACCACCTGTCTAAGCTGACCGCTTCTGTCAGGAACAGCTTAGCCCTATATTATGTAACGTAGGGAAACCTTTGTAACTTGACCACCTGTCTATGCTGACCACTTATATAGAGCAAATTTGGGCGGAGCATTATAAAAACCCTTTTTAAGTTGACCGCCTAATTGTCACCATGGATTTTTATTTTCTTAATAACAAAACTAACTTTTCTAGAATATCTATATAGCCAGGATTTCTATGTTATAATGTTATACCAGCATGCGTCTGCACTGCATGGATGAAACAGTAATTATAAAGCTTGTCTTAACCTCTTTCTAACTTAACCAATGAGAAAACAGCTATGAACGTTCTCTTATTTTTAAATAAATATCTTCTTTTTTGTTTTATCTGCGATAAACATTTTGAACAATTATGTATTTTTTGGAAATCTTTGCGACCAAATAACAACTTACATAATTAATAAGATATTTGTCTTCATTTTAGCTAAGTACTTTAATTCTAAGCTGTATGATACATTGGATGTCATTCCGGTTTAAATTCTTTAAACCCTTAACTGGTTAATTTTTTAAAAACAAATGTTCCTAAAAAAGGCATTTTTTATTGCACATAATTAAAGTCCTAACTTGATATAGAAGGAAAATGAAAGATTTTTTTATTTTAAAAATTTGAAACAGAAGTACCCCTAAACATTGGCTTTTTGCAATCACAGAGTATATACAGTGAAGACTGTATTGCAGATCTCACGACCTATTTAAAAAAATCGAATACTAAAGACTCTCTTTGAATATATTAAAAATACAGGCAAATCAAAACAAGAAAGGCGGAAATATAAATGCCCGTACACTGTACGGGCAAACAAATTGAGACCAACTTTGGGTAGCCCGTACACCGAACGGGCAAACCAGTTAAGGGGTAATGACCTTTTTGTGAAATAAAATAGCTAAGTACTATTTCAAAAAAGTTTAATACATGAAGATAAACTTAAAAGTACTTTAATTACTTAAAACGAAACGAATGCATAAAATAAGAATGACAAAAATTTTAAAAATTCGTCTTCACCCTTTATAAGTTGACCGCCGGTCTAAGTTGACCACTCAAGTGCTGCACCGTAAGTGGTCAACTTACACAAGTTTCACTGTATAAGAAAGTATGTACATTTTTGTTATTGAACAACCTCCTCTCGTTCAGTATTTTTCGAAATTATGCTATTTATGACGAATATAAGAATCTTTAATATTTTCTGTCCACATACCCACGCATTTTATTCGTCGAGATTATTTGCATGATTCAACAAGGAATCGGAATCAAATCATGAGAAAGTTAACATTTTTCGTAACACAATAGAGTTATTTCAACAAAAAACCTTTATAATGATCATTCATAAATGATGTCACGCTTCGAGGAGGGAGGGAGTTCATGAAATTGTGACAAAGTGTGACAAGGGGAGGGGTGACAAGACGTGTGACAGCATCCATTATGCAACATAGCGGGACATGTGACAAAGGGGGGAGAGGGGTCAAATATATGGGAAAAAAGCGTGACATCATTTATAAACGGCCCCATACATAAAAGATTTAAAATATGTTTTAAAGAACATTGATCTTTCAATTCAATTCTAAAGAAAACTTCAGTCGCCACGAAACAAATAAAGGTAAAATTTTTCACATTTTAAAGGAAGATAAAAATAAGAATTTTATCAGTTTTAAGGTTTTCGCGAGTGGTTTCAAAAAAATAAATAAAAAAATGAATAAAATAATAATAAAAGGTTTTTTTTTTTTCTTTTTAGAATGCATTAAAACTTGGCAATTCTCAACATAAATGTAATTTACAATGATATTTTTTCTATCCGACTAACATTAATAACAAAAAAGCACTCTCCTTCATGTGTTTTATTTCTTCACTTTCATTTTTTAGGCTTTTAATTTAACTTTTTTATTTCTGATAACGAATGTAACGATCAAATTTCAAAACATCAAAAACAATTATAAGTCTGTTTTCTCTTCATTTCATAATTACTGCAAAGTATTTCGAAAAAAAAAAAAATCTAAAAGTGTTGCAAACAAATTGTTTCTTTCAATTATATTAATTCAAATGTCACTCGTTGTGTTTTTATTTTATTGAAAATATTTTCAAAAACTCAAAAGTTGTTCATTTGATTTTTTCCACTTTCATATTAGGTTTAAAAGGAGAAATGTTTAATTGCAAAATGGAACTTCACCATATCGAATTTTTGCTCTAATGTATTTCTGGGAGAGTAATTTTTCATTTTGAAATCATTTTAAATAAAGTATCGCTTACTAAAAAAATGCATTTGAAGTGAAGTAAATGCACATAGGAAAGGAAAGCTAGAATTTACTGCTAGAAACAAAACTACAGAAAAATAAATCAACTATGAATGGAAAGTTATATTTCAGTGCAGAATCTTTTTTTTTTTTTTGCAACAAGCTAAGTAATTTGGAATTTGGAACACAACGAAATTGGTTAACTTCCGTTTTTAATTAAAGAACTTCTAAAACAAAATAAGTGAAGAATTTTACTTTTTAAAAATATAAATATATACATAAGAGAAGATGAAAGCAGTGGAAAAATATATTTAAATGAAGTAGCTTGCTGATTACCGAGTATTGAAAATCAAGAGTTCGTGTTTTCGAAAGCTTAAAATAACAAACACAATTTTGTTAAAAAAGAGAATTTACCTTGCACAAAGCATAGTTCAAAATGAGTAAAAAACAGCATTAAAAGGCACAAGTAAAAGTAAAAGCAGTTAAATTTATAATCGTTGAAGATAAATTTATAATCCTTCATCGCAGTGCCAAATTAAATGCATTAATTTCATTTGGCACGAAATATAAAAATTGTATAAAATCGTATTTTTTATTAATTCCCAGGTTTTTTTAAAAAGAAGGCAGCATTTTGGTTTTTGTTTAATCTTAAGCATTACAAAATTGTTAAGCATCATATTTTTTATTGCGTAAATGTTTGAAAGTTCTATGGAATCTTATTTTTATTAATTCTCAGATCAGGAAAAAAACTAGAGAAAGCATTCAAGTGAGGTGCCCATTCAAATAAAAAGATGTATTTGTGAATCGCTTTAATGTTGTATATAATACATATATATAATGTTGTGTATAATACATGACATATTTGTCATGTCTTTTTTAATAGTTAAATTTTATGAATTTGTATTGTAAAGAAAACGCCGAATGGCAACGTCTCCTTTTTGTGATAAGCACCAGATCTTGCTCAAAAGATTTTTATGAGACAGGTACCAATTGTGCGACCATTTTTATGTGTTAATGCAAATAAATTAATTTTAATTAAAATATTGGGAGTCTCACATTTACGTTATACCTTAACTCTTCCAGGAAAATTCAAGACACAACCCGAAGATTAGAATTTTATCCGCTATGGAATATTTCGCCATGTGCCCATTTTGCTTCCCTTCTTTTACGTCCTTGACTCGAAATTCTGTTCTGAAACTAGTATTGGTTTTCAGGCCCTTCTGCGCATGTGTAATTAATTAACAGTCCTTATCACTTAAATAGTGATAGGGGTGCTTTTTTTTAAGCATGCTGATAATCACGCCTTTATTGACTGCTAATTTGCTACTATACTACTATAGCTGCAACACATCAAAGTACAACAAATCGCAAAAATAGTGCATTATGTTTGGTTTAACTGCAGTCGAATATGGGCCATCAGCAAAACACATTTACAGTTTATTGGATCATAATGATACTATGTTAATAAATATTAAATCTCCGAAAAATATTTTAGGTTACACGATATTATTTTAAAAAAAACTAAAACGCAGTTTTAAGTGGTCGAAAACTGTGTAAACAAACTTTTGTGACAAATCAAGTTAAGTAACATCGTCGCATTGTTTAAACAAAGTTATCGTTGCCTTGCGACAAATAATAATTCTGATAATTTTCTCAGAGCCAAAATTATTAACTTTGTCTCCTAATTAACATTATAATAAATTATAAAATGGATGTAATATTGTATTGTCATAGAAGGTAAGTTTGTGTGCACAGTTTGAAGATCATTTATGCAGTAATACGCGGTCAAAAACCACGTAACAAACTTCTGTGACAAATCAAGTTAAGTAAAACTATGTAAAAATGGTGTGCTTAAAAATGGGAAAATAATCAAGCCGTACTCAGTTTTAAGTATGGATGCTTACTTAGAAATTATAGTTACAGAAAGGGCAAGTACTATTTTATTTTCAGGGTATGAAGTTAAAAATTTATAGTTTACGTTCATAATTGATGCAGGCTCCTTTTAACGATTACTTCTTAGCAAAAGATTACTTCTTCAAATATTTGGTCACGAGCCCATTTATTTCTTTTCTTTTACGTCCTTGACTTGAAATCTGTTCTAAAACCAGTATTGGTTATGAGACCCTTCTGCGCATGTGTAATTAACAATACTTACTTTCGGATCAATTAACTAGTAACAGCGATTCTTTTTAACCCCTTAAAGCACGAGTTTTGTTTTTTTTTTTTCAAGTATTTGTATCAAAAATACAAAAAACTATTGTTTTGAAGAAGTGATCGTTTAACCCCTTTACGCACGAGATTTTTTTTCTGAAAAACTGGTAAAAAATGATCAATTTTCTGTCAAAAAATTCGTTTCAAAAACGATTCAAGAATGTGAGTAACCTGTTCGTTTGCTGAGAGCTAAAATACAGGATGAGTAATTCTTCCTGTAGCCACAACACACTGCAACGAATCACTATCTTGGGGACATTTACTGGGATAGTGCTTGCGCTTCCAACGCCGCTTTTGAAAAAGATTCATTGCAAAAAAAAAATGCAGAATATAAGAATCATGTAGACAACGAGGATTTCCATTTTGCTACATCGGGCGCATTAGTAGAGGATTTTATTATAATGCATTTCTCTTTTTTATTCAAAACCAAAATCATTTATCCCTCTAGTCCCTCTTACAGTTCTTGCATTAGAAAAAAAAACAAGTTCTGCAAATACCTTCCATCTACAAATTTTTAAATTTTCAGATTTTCCCTTTTATTTACTGTACTTAACTGAAAAAGTTAATTAAAAGGAAAATCTTAAAACCGAAAAAGGTGCAGATAAGAGGTATTGCCAAATCGCCCACGATATGTTACGGCCTACGCCCGAATTCTGCCAGTTCCCGAATCGCCCGTCCAAATCGAAAAACAGCCAATATCTCCTCACAATTATATATGTACAATAGACTGGTATATGTATACAACATAATGCTATTTGTTCCTTCGAAAAAGTGGCTACTAAATTTTTTTTTTGTTTGTATTTACTGAAATGCATGCTTTTGTGGTTCACTGCTGAAGCGAGGAGATTCCGACGGTCAAAGTTGCATAAAGAAACCATTTTTTGAAGAATTTTGAATGACCTATGTCCCTTATGCCGACAGTCAACCATAAATTTTTTTTCTCCTAAGAAGTACTGTGGATGTCGTAATTGTCGTGGTTCACTTCTCTTGGCGTAAATAGTAATAGTTTATAGAAATTGGTGTGCTTTTCTTCGAAAAAGTAATTAACTTTAAGGCGACAAGGGACAATCAGTTTTTTTCCCAGTAATTTTCAATCAATTTGTTTGACATTTTCAGCATAGTTATATATTGCTAATATTTACTCAAAAATAAAATTTTATGAAATTATTCAAAACTTTAAAATTTTATTAAAATTAAAAATTTGAATTTTTAACGATTTTTTCATTTTACTCCTCGCGTCTGAAATTTTATCAAAATGACAAAATACTAACAAATTATTACATAAAAAACTACTGCGAAAAAAGTGTTGGGAGTAGTTTTTTTATATATTATAGGAAAAATAAATAATATAAAAAACTCCAAAAATTTAAGAGTTTTCGGGAAAAAAATTCCATATTGCTATTAAATGTAGGAAATATATCTGACACAGCTTACAAAATTGCAAATTCTTGCCCAACAAAATGTTAACAAACTGTTTAAATACTTGGTGTAAAATTTTCAACAAAATAAAATTAAATTTTATTACACTGGAACAATTTGAAATTAGTAAACATGTGGAAAATGACATATTGAGAAAATCAACATTTTTTGCTTTACTGCTCCAATTTTCATTTCTAAACCAAAATTTAAATTTTGAACGCAAATTCACCTTAAATGAGGTCCTATGAAGTATTTGAAATAGCATTATGCTCAAAAATTTAAATAATTACATTCCAGTTTTCAAAATAGAAACGACAAATTTCATCGTATCAACGAGAATTTTTTATAAAATTATGAATTCCCCTATTTTGTAAATAAAATTCAATGACATTCATTAAATTCTACATAAAAATACATAACAAAAAGGCTTTTTTGAATAACTATTATAATAATTAGAAGCAAAAAAAGCAGCAAAACTCAAAATTTAATATTTTCAGCGGTTAATTTCGTTTACGAGGATTTTGTAAAAAATAAATCTGCCACATACAATAATCAATACTTTCAAGTAAATTGTACATATACATGCATTAAAAAATTATTTGAACAAACTGCATAATAAATTGTAAAAAAAAACCAACAAATAGTTCAAAAATATAAAAAGCAAAATTTTTCTTCTGAAATTTTGTGGGCGTGGCCTATATAAAAAGTGTCATAACTTCGTCAATTTTTCGCCCATTCAAAAAATATTTTTTTCAAGATGTTCAGCTAAATGTCTAGTTTTTAGAAATATAATAACAGAAAAATCTTTTTTTTGACCAATTTTCACTCATTTGAAAGTCCCTTGTCGCCTTAAGCTCCAAAAACTTTAAGGATTATTTTTTTTTTTTGAAAAA
The DNA here is from genome assembly GCA_038502835.1 of Octonoba sinensis. Classification (NCBI taxonomy): domain Eukaryota; kingdom Metazoa; phylum Arthropoda; class Arachnida; order Araneae; family Uloboridae; genus Octonoba; species Octonoba sinensis. The sequence goes on from CM076604.1 coordinate 14,864,388, forward strand.
ATAAAAAAAACACGTATCTAATATTTTTACATAGAGAACATATCCTGAAAATTTCAGCCGAATCACAAATGAGTCGGTGAGAAGCAAAGGGATGCAAGTGGACCAAAAAACGATTCTTAGAAAAGCGCGTGCAAAGTTTGGTTGTTATGGGATCTTTAATGATATTTTTTTACAGACAATGCTGTGGGCAGTACCTGCTAGGACTACCCCTAACATCTCCTGCCACAATATAGAATAGTGCTTTCCCTATCATTTTCGCTATTTAGCTCCAACTTTACAATTTTGTCACTTATACCCCTTTGCTTCTGGATACGACTCTTAAAAAAAAGGTATCCGCGAAAAGAGAAAAATAGTTGAAACTGTATGTTTACATGCATTGCATTAAATCGGATTTAATCAAATGTGATATTTTTAATACTTGGTTTGCTTGCGTCAATTTTGTTTCGCAACATATTTGTTGAAACATTGAAATGTTGTTTCGTATGAGAATGCAGCTTTTGCACATGGTATTTGTTTAAATGCAATGTTCCTCTACAACTCTTTGCATACAGAATAAACTGAGATTTCTATCATCTATAGAATAACTTAAATAAAATCTGTTTAACTTAATTCAATTCTTGTTTAATTCCACTCAAGTGAAATGTATAACAATAAAATATATGGGCAGTGGTAGCCTGGTGGTTAGGATGTCGGGCTACCAAACGGAACATTGGGAGTTCGAAGCCGACCCGATGAAGGCCCAACATGTACACTTGGGGAAAGGTGCATGTAAAATCCGTGGACCCTAATCCTCTTCAGGATACACGGATTTTACGCATTCCGCGGAACTGCCACGCACCCGAGGCAGTTCCAAGGATACCGGAGGGTGAAGAAGTTGACTTCCCTTCACTCTTTGTTCAAAAAAGGAAGTTAATGTATTTGTAGTGGCGCCATCTGGTGTCATCCAAATACATAATGAGCCAAGTCGTACTTCCACCGTTGAGGTGCACAGCTGTAAACAAAAGGCGCTCCTTAATTCCTGGCCACTCTGCGAAGGGGATTTTGGATACCCAAGTGTCATTAGAAACAACAACAACGCTTCGCTACAGGTTTGTTGAAATATTGCTGCATACGAAAGTGCAATTTTTGCAAATTGTACTTGTTAAGTGCAATATTTCTATATATCTCTTTGTATACAGATTAAACTAAGATTTCTATCTTCAATAAAATAAATGAAATAAAATCTGTTCAATTTCATTCGATTCTATTTAAGTCCACAGAAGTGAAATATATAACAAAATATTTTTAAAAACATATTTTTGTGTCTTGAATTTATTATTTTTGCAGTAAAATCCCTGATTAAAAAGATAGAAGTAAAAGCTATAAATCACAATAATGAATCTAAAAAATGCATTTAAAGTACACGTAATAAAAACAAATGCAGTTAAAAGTATATTCAATACTGAAACTTAAAACATTTATTTTTATCAATCACTTCCATTGCCAAGTGAAAGTTATTACTAAACTCCTTTTTTCCATCTCTCAAATTTTAAACTCCTCCCTTTGCAAATAGTTACATAAAAATATTTTTCTTTACATTTAACAACTAAAAGCGAAACATTAATTATCGCTTCTTGCTTTTACAAATTTTCCAGTTTTCTTTCGGTCGTCACAACGCATTCCATTTAAATTTACTTCTCTTTTAAATACCATAAAAATATTTCTTCGAGTTAGATTTGATTGCATTCCAAGTATTCCATGTGTGTGTGTGGAATATCCGAAGACAAAAATTGTTCTTGAAAGCAAAAACTCTACGGAAACTATTTTCTTTCTAAAGTTTCAAGCTTGTTAATATTTTCCCTTTATACTTAGATAAAAATATTTTTTCTTTGCCTTAACTTCCAAACTTTATTTTCTTGACAGCCAATAATTGTAAAAATAAATGATCATTCTTCGAAATCTTGGAAACAATTAATAACTTCTTTTCGATTTCAGTTGTGTTTCCTCTGCTGGAAAAAAAGCAAAAGTATCGAAGGAGGGTAATAGTTATTGCGTTAAATTGCAGAAATTAAACTGAATGCTTGTCTGAGCCCGTTCAAAAGAATCTTAACGTTTGTTTCTCGCAAACCAGAATAATTTTCTCCAGTAATAATTTTTATTTTATACTGGGTAGTATTTTTAAAAAGAAAAAGAACAGAAATTTTCCTCCCAAATGGGTTTTTTCGTGGGAGTCTAGAGCGAATTTTAAATTTGAAATATTCAAGTAATTTTTAATGGATAATTTAATTGAAATTTGAAATATATCAATTAAATTAACACCATTTTTGGCAACTTTTTTTGGCTTTTTTTACTCTGAAAAATCCTCTTATTTTTCATATATTCATAAATCTCTACAGCAAAAGCTATAAAGTCAATACTGCAAATTAAATGTGAATAGTAATTTATTAAAAGTTTTTTAAACTGCAGAAATTTCACAATATAAAAAGGAAGTTGTAGATAACCGAATTATTGGAGGTGCAATTCAATCCGTGCCAACGATTTGTATATAGGATTAATTCAATGCTCAATCTCTGAAGTGCTCTTGATTTGCATAGTTTGGTGCAAGTAATATTTTATATTTTTTGGAAAATATGATATTTTCGTAAAATAAAATTTCATTTAAAAATACTATAAATGCCCTAAAGATTAGCTCTTTGGGGGCGGGTTTTTATTGTTTTTTGTCTGCGTGTGGGGCCTTTAGAGAGGCAGATTAAAATAATGGAAAAATCACGACTATAGGGATAACGCATTTGGGGTTGAACCAGGAAGTCCAGAACTCCGAGCCCGGCAGTGTGTTTATACTTTGTGAAACGACAAGGTGAGGTAGTTGTTGGGAATTTTGTCCTAACTTTTGTAGCGTTTCATTTGAAGAATTTTTCTTCAATGAGAATATGCAGGGGATTCGCATTTTTAAACACATCCAGAAAATAAGCTTATTCCCTGGGTGGTGTTCAGAGAAAGATAATAAAAAGATAAATGAATAAAATATGAAATCCAAAGTGAATTTTAAAATGTAAAATGAGCTTCTCTGGCGCGGCATAGTCTGCAGCGGCCATTAAGCAATTATACGAAAAAACAAATAAACGGTCATGATGAAGAAAGTATGCTTAGGAACAATTCATGACATAAGAAAATAAGGCAGACTATTTTATTGTTTTAGTGAACGGTGGAAGAAAAACAATATAACCAACACAAAACAAATACACAAGCGTGGTATATTAGTTTTTAAATTATTTACGTAGAAAAAGGGAAAGAGTTACTTTTATTGGGCGTTACACCCATACATAAAAAGACAACAATTATTTGGTATGATGTGTTCCATAGCCCTTTCTCTCTAAGGCAGAGCTTTCCAAACTTTATCTGATGGCGACACCCTTCCAGTACATACAGTTTAACGAGACACCCTTTCACTTATACTAATAAAACAGATTTGATTTTATCATAACAAAGGGTATTTTAAAGCAATAATTATTTCATATGTGAATTGGAAGTACAGTATAATTAATACATTAAAAACTTTTTTCACAGATACAAAATTTTCCAATACTATCAAGAATTCAATGGCTCACATGGGCTTGACGACCATTATAAATCTGTCCTATATTAGGTCGGATGTAAGACAAATTCACACGTATTTCTTCATCTAACTTTCTCAAGCTACTACGTTTAAGTATTTCTGTATTAGTCATAACAGAAAGTGCACTTTTACTCGAATATGTTGTAGAAAACTGCAGCAAAATGAAGAGTGCCCTCCTACTTAGGTGAGGATAGTCATGCCGAATAGAAATCCAGAAGTTGCACAAATCTGATTCCTGGGCCCCCTTCAGCAAGTTGAAGTCAGGGAGCAGGGACTTGAACCTCCCTGGTCGAAATTCACAAGTGCTGGAAAGCGCAAAAGAGTTTCTTATCCAGTCACACTGGTTTATAT